>CM019063.1:477492777-478692777 GCA_009667805.1 Leptobrachium leishanense | reverse complement strand
AAGTAGGGAATTGGAGGACAGGAAGAGGGAGAGGCGGTTGAAGACTAGTTTTTCTAAGAGCTTAGAGGTAAAGGGAAGCAGGGATACAGGACGGTAGTTTGATGGAGAGTTGGGATCTAGGGATGGTTTCTTTAGTAAAGGGGTAACTAGCGCGTGTTTGAAGGCGGATGGAAAGGAGCCAGTGGAGAGAGATAGGTTGAAGATGTGTGTGAGAGCAGGGGTGAGGGAGGAGGAGAGGGGAGGAATTAGATGTGAGGGAATGGGGTCGAGCGGGCACGTGGTGAGATGTGAGGAGGACAATAAGGAATTGACTTCCTCCTCAGTGGTTGGGAGGAAGCGGCAGAGGGTGGCAGATGGGACCTGTGGGAGTGGAGGTGGCAGATAACTATCTTGTGTTGGGATGTTGCTTCTGATAGTTAAAGTTTTACTGAGGAAGTAGTCTGCCAGCTCTTGAGCGCTGAAGGCAGCTGAGGGGGGAGGTGCAGGTGGGTAGAGGAGGGTGTTGAAGGTGGACCAGAGCCGTTTAGGGTTGGAGGACAGCGTAGATATAAGAGATGAGAAGAAGGATTGTTTGGCCAAGTGGAGGGCAGAGGTGTATGACCGGAGAATAAACTTGAAGTGAACAAAATCAGCTTCAGAGCGGGATTTCCTCCAGGCACGCTCTGCGGTGCGGGAGCATCTTTGCAGGTAGCGAGTCTGGAGGGTGTGCCAGGGCTGAAGCTGGCGGCGTGGGGCCTTACAGAGTCGAAGAGGAGCAAGAGTGTCTAGAGCAGAGATAAGCGTAGTGTTGTAGTGATTAGTGGCAGCATCAGGGCAGGTGAAGGATGAGGTATGAGGGAGGTGGTGAAGTAGGTTGGAGAATTGATGGGGGTCCACAGCCTGTAGATTCCTGCGAGTGTGTGTGCGGGGTGGGGAGCAGGGTGTTTAGGAAGTCCAGATAGGTTGAAAGAGAGAAGGTGGTGGTCAGAGATGGGGAAAGGGCGACAGTTGAACTCAGAAATGGAGCAGAGGTTGGAAAAGACAAGGTCAATAGCGTGACCATCGCGGTGGGTAGGGAGGAGGGAGGATTGTGTGAGTCCAAGGGAGGACGTGAGTGAAAGAAGTTTGGAGGCAGCAGGGGCGGAAGGATCGTCAATGGGAATGTTGAAGTCGCCGAGAACTAGGCATGGAAGATTAGAAGACAGAAAGTGAGAGAGCCAGGTAGCAAAGTGGTCAAAGAACTGGGAGGTTGGTCCCGGTGGGCGGTAGATGACTGCCACCCTGAGGGCCAGAGGAGAGAACAGGCGGATGCAGTGTGTCTCGAAGGAGGAGAAGGAGAGGGATGGGGGTGGAGGGAGATGCTGGTAGGTGCAGGTGGGAGAGAGCAGGATTCCGACCCCGCCACATTCTCTCACCCGGTCTGGGGGTATGACTGAAGTGTAGACCGCCATGTGAGAGAGCAGCAACGGAGGCCGTGTCAGAGGGAGTTATCCAGGTTTCAGTTAAAGCTAGGAGGTTGAAGGAGTTTGAAAGGAAGAGGTCATGGATTGCTGTGAGTTTGTTGCACACAGAGCGAGCGTTCCAGAGGGCGCAGGAGAAAGAGGACAGGCGCTGAGGGATTATGGGGATGAGGTTGCTGGGCTTGCAGGGAGGTGATTTATGTGCGATGGAGATAGGATGAGAGGGAAGTATTGGATGCATAATCTGTTATTTACCTGTATGTTGCATTAATTCGTTGTATTCTGCCTGCCTCAGGAGTGGCTGTTTTAGAGGGCCCAATGTATGCTGTTGGAGGTCATGATGGATGGAGCTATCTGAATACTGTAGAAAGATGGGATCCGCAGGCACGACAGTGGAATTTCGTCGCCAGTATGTCCACGCCAAGGAGCACAGTTGGTGTTGCTGTATTAAGTGGAAAGTAAGAAGTTGACCTGTTCCGCTTGCCTGCTTATTGACTTTTAAGATCAACGTGATATCCTTCCACTGATGGGATATGACCGATAAGGTGCACCTGGTCACTAGGGCTGGGAGACTTCTTCAATATAGTATTTTGACATGATTAATTTGATTTTAAGATGGTTTGAGGAATCTGGATTTCTCTTAAATGACAAACCGTCTGTCCGAGCATCGGCAGAGCTGACAAATTCAGAAGGCACCTTCCAGACCTATCGGTTATGCTCTGCTGATTCTTAAAGGGATGGTCCACTGTGTTACAAAAATTGAGGAACCTATAAAATCCAGGTAGACTTTAAACTCTATTTAATTATGAAAATAGAAAAAGACTGCCATTAGGAACCCCCATAAATCGACCAGGCACTCATTCTACCTCTACAACCATGGCTTTACTTTCTTTGTAAAAATCATGCATTTATTTATTTTTCAGTTTTTTTCTTGTTTGTATTTTCCTTTTCTCTTTTTCGTATTTATTTTTCTTTTTGAGTTTTTCTGTTGCTCTGAGATTTGAGTAAACTTCTCTCTAGTTCACTACCTTTAGAGGGACACTACTCCTAACATAATCTGTAAATAGATTACTTGTGCATTACAATCAAAGCCACATTATAAAACACATGCCGCTGCTTTTTATCTTTGTTTGAAGTAATTGCATTTAAAAAGGAAAAATAAAGTTAAGTTTCTATCTCCTTTTTCCATTTTGTGGATTTTCCCCTTGATGCAACATTTACCAAAATCTGTGCAAAGGTTTAATTTTACAGCTGCAGTATAGCTTCTAGATTGTAAATTCCCACGGGAATAGGGCCCTCACACCCTCCTGTATCTGCTGGCAGCAATACTGACCTTCTCCTGTATGTATTGTAGAATTGTCCTGTCTTTACCCTTTGCACCTTGTACAGCGCTGCAGGAATGTGTTGGCGCTTAATAAAAAAATGATAGCTTCTGCAGTAGTGAAGACGCAATGGGGTGGAGGAGGGAATGTTTAGACAAGGATGCAGGGAGCTATTGTGTATGCTATCTGGGATAAGAGCTGGCAGCTCAATGAGATAACCCAGGGAGTTTAAAAAATTTCTAATCTACCCTCTGATGATGTATTTGACCACATCCCACACAACACAATGTGAGCTGGTTTCCATGATTTCAGACCCACAGAGCCCATTCTATGGCCAAGGCCCCACAGTGAGGCGCAAGTATAAACATACTATGGGACGGGGAACAGTTTTGTGTTAGTGTCATGAAAACCTGTCAGGGTTGCGGGCTCCGCGGCGTTTGGTCCGGCCGCTCCCTTCTTATCGGGCCCGTGCCCGGAGGGTGCGGCTGGGGCCTATAGGAGCGCCCGGCGGTTCTTCGGGACCCGACTTACCCTCTGTGGTGGTTCCTGTGTCCCAGGGAGGAGGGAGACCGGGTCCTGGGTCGCCTGCGGCGGTCCTCCGCCGGAGCCCAAGGCTACAGGCGCAGGGCAGGCCTTAGAATGGACGCGCGCGCGCCCAGGCTCCGCCAATATGGCGGCCGGGCTGCAGCGCACGTCCGTGACGTCATTGGCGTCTCGGGCAGGGGGGTGGAGCTTGGTGGGTATTTAGGCTTGGGAGACCATTTCCTCCTCGCTTCGCAATTGTAGCAGTTCCCTAGTGTAGCTTTCCTTCCTAAGTTTATTGCCTTACGTGTTTGACCCGGAAAGTGACCCCTCACCACGAGTATTTCTCCTATCCTGACCTGGCTTGTGACCTCGACTTTGCATCTTTACTTGAACCCCTTGACTTCCACGTATCCGGCACCCGGGATCCCTGACAGAATTGCGAAGCCACAAATGGAGCTCGCCGATGTCGTAGGAGCATTGGATACCCTGTCACAACAGGTGAATACCTTGACCTGCTCCATGAGAGAACTTCAAAACGGACAGCGGCTCCTCCAGGAACAGTTCCTAACGTTCCAAACCACCTTACCCACCGGCCCATCGGAAGGAATCCACGTTCCAGAACCCCGTATACCTATGCCGGAACGGTATTCAGGTAGACAAGATCATTTCCAGGCCTTTGTGACCTCTTGCGAACTTCTTTTTTCTCTGAATCCTCGGACTTATTATAGTGATTACGTCAAAATCCGTACTACGATCTCATTGCTGACTGGAGAGGCACAAGCTTGGGCACATAATCTCTTGCGATCTCAGAACCCAGTAACAGAGACCTGGTCACTTTTTCTCAATACAATGGCAGCTATGTTTGATGATCCACTCCGGGCCAGTACTGCAGAGAACGGTCTTCGTTCCTTACGTCAAGGTCGTCGTTCAGTGGAGGCTTATGTCATTGACTTTCGTCGCCTTGCCTGTGAAACAGGATGGAATGATGTTGCCCTAATAGGACAGTTCCGTCTTGGTCTTTCGGAGGCTCTGAAAGACGAGATCGCACGGGTTGGTGTTCCCTCTTCCTTGGAGAACCTGGTTCAAATGGCTATCCAGATCGATAGACTCCGCGAACGTACAAGAGAAAGGTCAGCTTCCTATGTACCCATGTCTCGCCCTCAGGCGATGACTTCTGGTAACCAAGTGGCACCACCCACACCCGAGGAACCTATGCAGGTCGGTTTTACACAGGGTCGTCTTCCTCCCGAAGAATTGCATCGACGACGTCTGCATAACCTCTGTCTTTATTGTGGTCGACCAAATCATATTGCACGTTATTGCCCAGAAAAGAACAAGGGTCGAGCAGGTAACTCTAGTCCCCTCCTTCGTCTCGTGCATCTGTCAACTTCAAGTGGTTGCACTCCCTTGTTGACGCTACCTCTTGTCTTACAGTGGGGAAAGAAGACGCGAACTCTAACCGCGATGGTTGATTCCGGAGCAAGTGGAAATTTCCTCGATAAAGCGATAGCTGAAACTGTCTGTATTCCTGTAATAAAGAAATCCTTCCCTTTGCAGATACAGGTTGTCAATGGGTCTTCTTTGTCCTCCGGGCCAGTCACCAAGGAGACAGTACCATTACAGGTGACCATAGGTCCTGGGCATAGCGAGGTAATACGATTCGACATCGTTAATACACCCTTATTCCCGATTATTTTAGGACTTCCCTGGCTTCGTCAGCATGATCCTCGGATTTCCTGGTCTTCTGGCACATTCACTTTTACTTCCTCCTACTGTACCCAGCATTGTCTCTTACCACGTTCTCATGTCGTGAATACTGTATTGGACACTAATATGACACCACAATACCAAACCGTTCTTCCTGAAGTCTACTCCTCCTTCTCCGATGTTTTTGATGAAAAAGGAGTGGAGGTTCTACCTCCCAGAAGGCCATATGATTGTCCTATCGAACTCCTGCCAGGAGCACCTATTCCTTATGGAAGACTGTATCCGCTATCTGAACCCGAACTGAAGGTACTAAAGGGGTATATACAGGAGAATCTCGATAAAGGGTTTATCCGGCATTCAACTTCTCCAGCAGGTGCAGGCATCTTTTTTGTAGAGAAAAAAGACGGCGGTCTTCGTCCCTGTGTTGACTATCGTGAACTCAACCGCATAACGATTAAAAACAGATACCCTCTCCCCTTGATCTCGGAGTTGATCGAGCGTCTTCAGGGGGCAACCATCTACTCTAAGATCGATTTAAAGGGAGAGTACAACCTGGTCAGAGTACGACAAGGTGATGAATGGAAGACAGCATTCAGGTCACGCTACGGCCACTTTGAATATATGGTGATGCCGTTTGGACTTTGTAATGCCCCTGGCACATTTCAACATTTTTTCAACGATATATTCCGAGATCTGCTGGATCAATATGTTGTGATTTACTTGGATGATATCCTTGTTTTCTCTTGTTCCCTCACAGACCACAGAGGCCATGTAGCAACGGTGTTGTCTCGTCTTCGAACTTATCAGCTGTATGCAAAGATTGAGAAATGAGTCTTTGAAGCTACGGAGATAGAGTTCCTGGGTTTTCTGTTTACTCCTGGACGCATTGCCATGGATCACAAGAAGGTAGTAGCCATTAATACCTGGCCCGTACCCGTTGATAAGAAAGCCGTCCAACGATTTATTGGTTTTGCCAATTTTTATAGACGTTTTATACAGGGGTTTTCCTCGATTATTCTACCCCTTACTGTGTTGACAAAACAACAGATCAAGTTCAACTGGACGGCAGAGGCACAACACGCTTTTGATTTCCTAAAACAACGTTTTAGTACCGCACCTGTTTTGGTCCTACCTGACCCTTCACAACCGTATGAAGTGGAGGTCGATGCCTCGTCTGTGGGAATCGGGGCCGTTCTATCACAAAGGAGACCTCCAGAACGGGCTCTACATCCGGTGGCATACTACTCTAGGAAGTTAACTCCTGCCAAGGTCAATTATGAAGTCAGTGACAGAGAATTACTAGCCATAAAATGTGCTTTGACAGAATGGCGTCATCTGTTGGAGGGTGCTCTTCACCCCTTCATGGTCTTCACCGACCACAAGAATTTGGAGTACCTCAGGACTGCCAAACGACTTAACCCACGTCAAGCAAGATGGTCACTGTTCTTTTCCCGTTTTGACTTGCAGGTGACATACAAACCCGGTACTCAGAACAAGAAAGCAGACGCTTTATCACGCCTCTCTTCTCCGGCAAATCCGATTACTGTCAATGATTCGATCCTTTTACCCTCTAGATTTCTTGGTTACCACGACCCTCATGCAACAGATGCGTTCACATACTGATTCTACTGTTCAACCACAAGTAGCCTGACTCCAAACACGACACAAGCAATGTCTGGTTCCTCTCCAAGAACAACTGGCGGTGTTACAACAATTCCATGATACTCCAGGAAGCGGTCATCCAGGAATAAGAAAAACCAAGGATTTGATAACACGGTATTTCTGGTGGCCGACCCTGGCTCAGGACGTAGAAAAATTTGTGAACTCTTGTTCAGTGTGTGCTCGTGCTAAACATAGCACAAAGAGACCTGTGGGTCTTCTTCAGCCTCTTCCGGTACCCGAACAACCATGGTCGCACATTACTATAGATTTTATTGTAGAGCTTCCTCCTTCACACAAATATACCACTATTATGGTGACTGTGGACCGTCTGACTAAGATGGCTCATTTTACTCCGGTACAAGGTTTGCCTACTGCGGCACACACTGCATCGCTCTTTTTACAGAACGTTTACCGCTTACATGGCGTTCCGGAATCCATCGTGTCTGATCGAGGGGTGCAGTTCACTTCTCGTTTTTGGAAACATTTTTGCCGTTCGTTGGGAATATCAATAGATTTGTCAACTGCATATCACCCCATACCAACGGACAGACGGAGCAGGGGGAATCAATCCCTCGAAACGTACCTGCGCTGTTACACGACATACCTCCAGAACGATTGGGATACTTTGTTGTGCACCGCAGAATATGCATACAATGCTCGGTTGCACGATTCTACCCGTTACTCTCCCTTTTTTATGTTGTACGGTTATCATCCCCCTCCTCTTCCTGATTTGCCTAGTGTTACCCTGGTCCCCGGTGTCGCATCTCGTTTACGGGCTCTCCGGCAATGTCGTCGTACGGCTCAAGATAGTCTTATTGCTGCTCAAACGGTATATAAAGCGTATGCTGATCGACGTCGTTCTGCTTCGGTCACCTATTCGGTAGGCCAGAGGGTGTGGTTGTCTACACGCCATCTACGCCTCTCATGTCCATCCAAAAAACTGGGTCCGAGATATATAGGGCCATTTACCATTGTTTCTATGATTGGTCCGGTCGCTGCTCGTCTCCAGCTTCCTTCTCGTTATCGGTTCCATCCGGTGGTGCATGTGTCTCTCCTGAAACCTGTTAGTACCAACTCCTTTCCTTGTCGGTCGCTGCCTCCTCCTCCTCCCGTATCTACGGATGGTTCTGATGCTTTTGAGGTTGCGCAAATCCTAGATTCCCGTCTTCGGCGGGGTGTGCTACAGTACCTGGTTGACTGGGTGGGTTACGATCCTGAGGAGCGTTCCTGGGAACCTGCCACTTATGTCCGGGCTCCGGCCCTTGTCCGGGCGTTTCATGTTGCCCATCCCGGGCGGCCGGGTCCGTTGCGTGTCCGGAGGCCTCGCCTTTCGGGGGGGGGTTATGTCAGGGTTGCGGGCTCCGCGGCGTTTGGTCCGGCCGCTCCCTTCTTATCGGGCCCGTGCCCGGAGGGTGCGGCTGGGGCCTATAGGAGCGCCCGGCGGTTCTTCGGGACCCGACTTACCCTCTGTGGTGGTTCCTGTGTCCCAGGGAGGAGGGAGACCGGGTCCTGGGTCGCCTGCGGCGGTCCTCCGCCGGAGCCCAAGTCTACAGGCGCAGGGCAGGCCTTAGAATGGACGCGCGCGCGCCCAGGCTCTGCCAATATGGCGGCCGGGCTGCGGCGCACGTCCGTGACGTCATTGGCGTCTCGGGCAGGGGGGTGGAGCTTGGTGGGTATTTAGGCTTGGGAGACCATTTCCTCCTCGCTTCGCAATTGTAGCAGTTCCCTAGTGTAGCTTTCCTTCCTAAGTTTATTGCCTTACGTGTTTGACCCAGAAAGTGACCCCTCACCACGAGTATTTCTCCTATCCTGACCTGGCTAGTGACCTCGACTTTGCATCTTTACTTGAACCCCTTGACTTCCACGTATCCGGCACCCGGGATCCCTGACAAAACCATTGTAGCCGTAGTGCCAGGAGTGGCTGTTGTAGCATATAAAACAGTAAAAATAAGCTTTTTCCACGTTTTAGTGGTTCCCAGTTCAGGTCCTGAAGTACTGCCACCTGGCTAGGTTTGCAGGATATGTGAAGCACAGCACAGGTGATATGATTGGCTGCTCAGTAATTGCAGGATTCAGTCTGCCTTTCCCCAAGGTGATCCTTAAACTCTGGTTCCTGAGGACCAGGGTTGGGAACCACTGATCTATTGCATTGAAACATTAGGTGACCTGACTACACTGAATACCACCAACTCACACTTCCTGTGCTTTTTAATTTCTCTTCCCAAACCCATGAAATTTATTCAGTTATGTAAACTGTAAATATGACAGTGTCAGGATGAGCTGTGTGTAAGTGAGGGATGTCTATCACTTGCCATTGTGTAATTATGAGCCACCTTGTGCAGATTGGTACAGCTGTGCTGTAACAGATCTCCATACCCCAACTGAGTCACATCTGTCAATGCTGCTACCTTGTCGGACCCCCATTCTCCCACCAACTGTCTCTCGTGCCTTATCCAGCACGTAGCCGAAGCTTAAGGACAGGGACACAATAAAAAACGGTGATAGCATTCCCCAGAAATGAAGCGGCATGCAGAGCTTGGGGTAAAACCGAGAGGAACTGAACTTTAATGAAACATATGAGCTAAATATATACGGTGCAATGAGGGGCCTAGAGGCCAATGGAAAATGACACCTGGCGTCCCTCTTCCTCCCCAAGTGAACCAGGCATGTCCAGACATGAAACAATAGGGTGCCATGCGATCGCAGGACAGTGTCCTCACATTCCCTAAGTACCGGCTGGATGGAGTAGAGGTAACAATCAAACTGGTGCAGCAAACCCGTATCTTCCCTGGTAACTGGGCAATATTTCACCAACAATGACCATTCAAACCTTTCACATAACGAAAACATATTCTATACGGGGGGTTTGAGGGATGGAAAGGGCTGCCGTGACCTCAGAAATAATAACGCTAAAATATAAAACCGACAATAACGATCGTAACAATAAAAATACTCACACTTAACACAAACACCATGTATCTTTATAGGCATAGAATGACTTGGACATAAGAGAGGGTTTGGGGATAAAATGATGTGTAAAACTCAGATATCTGGAAAACCTGACCTGTTGGGAGTACTTGAGGACTGCGGTTGGGAACCACTGTCATAAGAGATGGTTTACCCAATATGGACATTGTGGAACATCCCCTTAAGGGTTGAGGACCAGGATTGGGAGACCCTGCACTAGAGAATAGACATTAAGGGCCGTATTACAATGTTGGTGCTAACTTAACCAGAGCTGTTGTAAACTTAAAACCTCCATAGGCTATAATGGCTCTGGGAAGTTTACAACAGCTCTGGTTAAGTTAGCACCAACTATGTAATATGGCCCAAAGTAATCCCCCCCCCCCCCCGGTTTATGTGGATTTCTGTTGCTGACATGTATTCTTCCAGTTGAATGTTTCATTTATATACGAGAGCCTGAATATGATGGCAGAACATCTCTCTGTCTCACTTTTTAAAGAACCTTGCATGAAGAGTTTCAAACCTACGTAAGGATGACTTAAAAACCTTCTGACGTGTTCATTCTGCTTTCATTTACTTCCAGGCTGTACTCTGTGGGCGGTCGTGATGGAAGCTCGTGCCTAAAATCTGTAGAGTGCTTTGATCCTCACACCAACAAATGGACCCTGTGCTCACAAATGTCAAAACGGAGAGGAGGGGTTGGGGTCACCACTTGGAATGGCTTTTTGTATGCAATTGGGGGACATGATGCTCCCGCATCTAATTTAACATCACGTCTCTCCGACTGTGTAGAAAGGTATGCTTAAATATTAAAACGAGCTGATAAATGCCCCAAATTTTCATTTTACTGCCCTGTACACACAACAATAGTTACCCCGCGAGTTAGTGTGTTTTTAGCACGTTTTGGGAGTTTAGTTCATTTTTTTCCTTTTTATATTTTATTTATAATTTATTTATTTAGATTAAATTGGTTTTATATAAGCACAGTGTGAAAAGACATAGGGCACTATTCCCTAGTGAACACTAACATTAGCATTCAGATATGTAAGAGTTACCACTAGGATAAGTGACTTTAACGTATGCCCTCATATTACCTGCCGAACGTTAAACCCGTAAGAATCCATTAGCACATCGGCGATTGCTGTAGCCTCTGTGAGCTTACTGTACTTTGTGCATCCTATACTTAACACGGGGAGCGCAATCATTAATTAGCGTTAGGATAAGTAAGGTATTACAAAGTGCTAGCGCTAATTACTGCACCGATGCGCAAGGCAAAATGTTTTTTAGCACCACCTGAAAACTGGTGCTAAATGATTCCGCATTTTGCAAAATTATTTAACACCACTTAACCCCAGCCCCCCCCCCAAATAAATCCGATACTTACCTCTCATCCCACAGCGAGAATGTTGGTCCGATCCATCGCTTCTTGTTGCCGGGAGCAGAGTGAGACTGGGAACAAATAGTTCCCAGTCTCCCCTCGCTATTACTCTGCAGCGCTGCAAGATCTCGCTGGGAAGCACGTCAGTACAGGCACACAGTGTGCTCGTCTGACACCAGCCTTAATGGGGACGACACGGGGAAAACTGCAGGTGCACGCACTTACCCGTGCCCGTCGCAGCCATGTGACGCTGCAACGGGGTCAGTCTCACGCTTGTGAGGGTCACACTTTGCAACGCTGAGGGAGGGGGCAGGCGGGCGTTGAGTGGAAGGAACGTCCGTTTTCACGTACGTTCCATCCACTCTGAAGTGCGCTCGTGTGCCCCCCCGTCCTTAGCATCCCCAATTTAGCTCTATTATGAGAATAATGCCTGTAGAGTAAAGAGGCCTGCAATACACAGAGATGCAAAATAAAGATAATAAAGAAATGGATAGCCAAGAGACATCAATTTAATTTCAAGCAAGAACATGACAGAAGGGAAAATATGGAATGAAAAGGATGTTATGGATGGGATCTTGATGTATTTTGCTGGGCGGGGGGAGGTTATTCTTTTTATTTTTTAACCTTTTTGCATTAAAAGCATCAGTATTTATTTCTGTTCGTTTTCTGTAAAACTTTATTGATTTGTTGGCAAACAGCTAAGGATTTTTAGACACAAATCCCTGTAAAAGCAAGGGATAATGGAGTTCTTACTGTATGGCTATGGATGCTGTAGCAGAAGCTACAGGAAAACTCCCAGAGGATTGGTGCGGGTTGGAGGAAATGACTTTAAAAGACAAAAATTGCTTATTTTTTATATTCTTGTATGGTCAGGCCTATTGAAAAGACTACTGATTGAAAAATTGCCTTTCAAAGCCACAGAGAACAGAAATTTGTGTTCTCCTCAAGCTAAGAGGAGGAAAAAAGGGTCTGAGAGAGTTAGTTACACAATGAGAAAGCTACATATACGTAACCTATCATTGAATGTGTATTAAATCCTAGTACAATGCTCACCCTCCAACCTAAAAAGGCTCCATATCTAAGAAACAAAAACAACAAGGACTGTAGTTGTGACCAACTAGTAACCTTTTATCAGTTTCTTAATTGAAAACAAGGATCTTGGATATAAAACTCACAATATGTCGTCTTGTGTTCTCCGTGTATTCTCTTTGTGGTGAAGTCCTCTTTTATCTTTCCGTGGCATTTACAGCCTTGGCCCCTTCACTATCAAGATGGTGGCTGGTACCACGATAACGAGTATACCAATATGGGGCAATAATCCAAAATTGGCACTAACTTAACCAGAGCTGTCGTAAACGTAACAACTCCATGGACTATAATGGCTCTGGTTAAGGCTAGAGTCAAACGAACGCAGTCTGAGCGCACTCTGCGTACGTGCATAACAGACAGACGTACTGACGTAAGATACTGCAGACACCACACAATCTGTTTTTGTTGACGGACGTAAAAATAAAAAGGGAATTATGGGATACAAAATTAATATGAAAAATGATAATAATTTGAAAAGGATATGAAAAGCCATTGTGTGCGTCAAGGTGCTGTACGTCCCAAATACGCTGTGTCTGACATCTCATCACTCACACAGTACGCTACGCGGATGTGGCGCACTCTGCGCGTCCGTGTTAGTGCTTTTACGTTCTTGCCTAACTTGCGTCCATTTGCCACGTGCAATGTGCGTGCGCAGTTCGGTGCGCACGTATTAAGTGTGTGAATCTCTATTGATCATGATTCTATGCTACGACGGATATTAAACTGTGCGGCAACACGGACGTGATCACTGCGTTCGTCTGACACCGGCCTAAGTTAGCACAAACTATGGAATAGAGTCTGTGGTCTAATACTGGAGTGATGTACAGGAATTTAATTCATTTGCAAATGGGCTACAAAATCTGCCCCAAAAGTTTCAGCACTTTGTACATGATGACAGCCGAGTTGCCAAAACCGTTAAAACCGTTTAAATGGCTTGAGGTCTGGTTTTTTTGTGCTTTTTCTCTTCAAGGAAAAAAAAGGAACCCAAGCTGTAGAGCTGTAATATTGCATTTTGGCTAGCAGATGGTACCTTTTGCATGTCAGATGTGCCTACGGTATGAAAATGCACATTCGAGATTTCCAAGCACGTTTTCAATAGATGGCTACTGCATCGGTTTCCATGAATCCACACTGGGTCCTGGCATTGGTTTTATTGAAAGCAAGTTGGTATTGACTGAAACGGGTTAAATACAGAGATACAGTACCAGATCATGTTCCAGAGGAGAAAGTAGTAGAAAAAACAGGCAATGGCAAGCCATCTGCTCCGACTGCAAAGTCTCCTTCCAAAGCTCAGCCAGTATACATAGTGCCCTCCCTGTGTGTTTCTCCCGCTTTGTCTTGAAGGAGCAGCTGTGATCAAGCTGTATGTTTTATCACTGGTGGCTGGAACGGGCTTGGCAGGTTTAATTACAATGAATTAAACCAGACAGTATGACATGGTATTGGTCCATTCTCCAGGGCATGTGGTATTAATAACACAAAGTTATCATTTGTTGAAAATCTCTTGTCACTTTACAGGTATGACCCCAAAACAGACATGTGGACTTCTGTGGCTTCGATGAGTATGAGTCGAGATGCCGTAGGAGTGTGTTTGCTGGGCGATAAACTCTATGCTGTCGGAGGATATGATGGACAGAGTTATCTCAATACTGTGGAGGCGTATGATCCTCAAACAAATGAATGGACGCAGGTCTGTACACAGTTTGTACACTATGTGGCTTTGTTTTGGAGCTCGGAGATGAATAAACTCAAAATTACACTTTTTTTTTTTATTCTTTCTTTACTTGAGCAATATATCTTAAAAGCCCAGTTTTCAATGTTGATTAACTTTCTCTTCGTCTTGATTTAATCTTCCTGCCTGATGTCTGTAACTGGACGAACCCTCATTTTATAAAGTTCAACCTCTCAAAACCTGAATTTCTTGGTTTTCTTCCCCTAAATCTAACCCTCCCTCACCTGTCTCCCTTCAGATATATATATAACATATATGCAATTACTATTTATATGTGTATATCGTAATTGTGTGTGTGTATGTGTAATATATATATTACATATATTTGTGTATATAGTAAGTGCATATATATCTCTATACATATATAGGGCTCTATTACATTCTGCACGCAAACGTTAACGCATGCGCAAAAACGCATTAACGCGAGGGGCAAAACCCTTTGCGCAGAACGTCGTATTACAATGTCCGCGCAAACAATGCGCGTTAACGTCTACCGCAGGTGAACCTGCGTGAACCCTTTGCGAGCGTAATGTACTGCACGCGTCTTATACTTAACAGTGTGAGCGCAAATGCGTTTGTGCGCTGGTACGCGGATGGTATTACAATCGATGCGCAAAATTTAACGGACAGCGTTTGCGCGTATAATTTTAACATCTTTGAAAAGCTGGTGTTAATGGCAAATCTGAACGTTCTGGCTGAAACCAAATACACCAGCCCCCAAAAAAAATACAGCACAGTATAGTTACACATCCTACGCATACCCAAACAATAAAATGGAGAAGTTGTGCGTGTTTTTATTATTGCTGCAGCATATATACTCAGATTGATTTTGGCAGGCGCAAAAACTGAACGGGAGACAATTGTGGTTCTTAATTCTGATTGGCTGAATCTCGTGAAAAAACAGTCCGCACACCGATTTCTGCATGCAACGTTAATGCGCGTGCGTTTTTGCGCGTCTTTTTTACGTGCATAATTTTTTGACGGATGAAAAAATGCACGTGGATTGTAATACCAGCGGTAATTTACGCACATTAACATTTAACGCTTCGCACACAAATTAACACGCTCAGCGAGCTTTTTTGCGCAAGGAATGTAATAGAGCCCATAATGTATATAATACTGCTCTGAGCATTTGCATCTGTTAATTTATCGCATGTATTCGAGTGTGGGCTGTTATTCATTTCCATTCTTGCTGTTTTAGGTGGCTCCATTGTGCCTTGGAAGAGCTGGTGCCTGCGTAGTGACCGTGAAACTATGACCTGTGTGTCCATCCTGTCTGCGCGGACTCTCACATTCCCAAAGAGACTTCCTTTATTGTTTCTTCTTACTCACATGTTTTATTGTGAACAAAACAACGGCACATTATTTAATCGTATCTTCAGAAATTTTATTCAAATCTTCCATAAACAAATATATGTTATGCTATATTTATTCTCAGAATCTTTAAAAAAAAAAAAAACAAGACTGTTTTTTTGTTTATTTTTTGTGAGATCAATTTCCTCCGACTATCTCACATTTTTGGAAAGAGACGTTTAAGGAATGAAGCTTTTCTTCCAGCATTAACTGACTCTTTGGAGGATCTCACATATAATCGTATTTATTGGACTATGCTATACACATTGATTCATTTAAACTCATGATAGAAATGAATACTGATGTACCAATATATGCCAGAGTTAACGCAAAGCATGTGCAAGCTAGATGACCATGTGCCTTGGAGGTGGGCATTACTCTGTCATGTCCATGTTGGAGATTCGTCACATCATCCCATCAGGTAGGCTGCACATGCTGCCAGGTGTGTCACTTTGCCCTGGCTGGATGATAGTTTCCCAAGATCTAAACATGAACAATTATATGATGAGACTGAATGACAAACTTGGAATAGGTAAAGAGGCAAAAAAAAGAATGTTCAGATGATCCTTCTTTTGAAAGTTTTATTGCTTTATTATTGTTATTTTGTTACTATATTTATCTATGTATTTTTATCATGTTTATACCAATGTCTTATTTTTAATTGGTTGTTTACTGGTTTTCATTTTTATTTTGTATTATGTAAACACGTTTCTGCTAGTGACTGGCTCATTGGCAGGGGGTGAATAGTATTATAATTATTATAATATTGCATAGAGCACCAATGTATTCCACAGGGCAGTACAAAGAGTAAACAAAAGTCTAGAAATGTAAGCAAAAGAAAACAAGAGATGACAAGCTATAAAATGAGAAATTTGTCTAGAGCAGT
Organism: Leptobrachium leishanense; assembly: GCA_009667805.1. NCBI lineage: Eukaryota > Metazoa > Chordata > Amphibia > Anura > Megophryidae > Leptobrachium > Leptobrachium leishanense. The sequence continues at coordinate 478,676,720 of CM019063.1, read as the reverse complement.
GGTTCCCAACCCTGGTCCTCAGGACCCACTAACAGGCCAGATTTTAAGGATTACCTTGGACTGAATCCTGCAATCATTGAGCAGCTAATCATATCACCAGAGCTGGTTTTATAACAAGGCAGAGTAGGCATGTGCCTACAGGCACCTGCCACAGGAGGGCGTCTTGCTCAGTATAAAAAAGTTTTTGTTTCTTTTCTCTATAATCATTTAGGCCACTGTATCTCTGGCGTCTTAAAGGCTAGAGGGACATATGAGGTATCATTGGAAAGGCCAGGCCTTTCAAGTGATACCAAACATAACCAGGTTAGAGTTATGTAAAATAATATTATTCTCATTTTTTTTTTCTAACACAGCACTGTTATTCAGTTTACAATTCTAAAGTGAACAGTGATGCTGCACCAACTCACCTTCTCTTTTCCCACACTGCCAGCTTGTGTGGAGCTGGTGATGCAACGCATTGTTTCATCGACAACCTAAACCGTGGTACTACAGTGAGGACAGACAGGGGAACTTTGGAACCTGCGTCTCTGAATTGTACACTGCATAAGGTTAAGTGAGGTGTCATTGGAAAGGTCAGATTCTGGTCTTTACAATGATACCAAACATGACCATGTAATGTGTAAAAATTATAGAATTGTTTTACGGCAGAGGCAATATATGCTTCTACATTTAAAACAAATAATGCCACTGCGCTTACTCAACTAAGGCAACAGATCCTGCTCCTTCTTTTGATTTGAGCGCAGAGAGAAACTGCTTTTCAATTTTTTTAAAATGTGTTGGTTTTTTGTTTGTTTGCCCCAAATCAAAAATTAAAATAATTTTGGCATGTTTCTTTTTTGGGTGGGGGGGGGGGGCACTCCACATTTCTGTACCTACAGGCTCCTGCGATGCAAATCCGGCCCTGCGTATCACCTGTGCTGTGCTTCAGATATCCTGCAAACCTGGCCTGTTAAGGGAACCACTGGGCTAGAGACAGCAGAATAGAATTATGCAAATGTAAAAAGTGCAATATGAGCTGGATGAAGGACCAATACCAAAAATGCGTAAAGCCTTCATATTTATTATACTGCGCATAAGGCTTATATAGGATAAGGAGGGGCAAGGTAGAGTTAGGTTAAGGTGTAAGGTTAAGGTGTTCGAGGTGGGATTTGAGGAGAATGTAGTAAATCGAATTTACTGTTTAAGTTGTTTTGCATCCCATAAATAAACCAAGGGCTAGATTCCAACTCTGTAAGTATAACCCAAGCTCTGGCAAATGTACCAGCTCCATAAACTGCAATGCAGGGGTCGCAAACTCTGGCCATCCCATAATTCCTATGATTCATTGTATGCAACAAATGGTCAGAGAATCATGGGATTTGCAGTTCAGAAACATCTGGAGGGGTGTCAGAGTTTGACATCCCATGTTGCCATGTTGAATTGCTCTGGTAAGTTTACACCTGACATAGAAACGCCTAGCCTTGTTTATTGGGAATATTGGTGGGAAGAGGATGGGGAGCGTTAGAGGTGGGAGCAGAGGACAGGTGATTTGTAGACACAGCATAGAGCTTTGCCATGTAGTTGACTGAAACAGAGGGATGAAATTGAGTTGAATCCTGCATTACGCAGAAATAGAGGTTGAGGGATGTAGTGATGGGAAGATGAGGAAGGGTGATTTGCCGTCGTATTCTTTATGGATTGAGTTGGCATAATGGGTACAGCCTACTCTCATTAGATCGGTGGAGACCTTTTATTACACATGTGTTACATCATGGACAGGACCGAATTAAGCCGTTCACAACCATGATGGAGTGTAGCTGATCTTCCAAAGCTCTTGCAGGATCGAGTAATCCTGATCTGGTCGTTTGCTGGAGCAATGCACATTAATGTTTATTGCAATAGAAATTCATTTGCAAATGTGTTCCAGAGTGAACCCCCATATTTTCAGCACCTTGGACATGTCTGCCACAGTGCTGAAGCTGTTCGAGCTGCTTAGGGTTTTGTTTTTCTGTCACAGAAACGCAAGCTCCATCTGTATTATTATACATGTATTAGCCCTCTGACTGTGAAATGTCTCTAAAATGTATGTATTAAGGGTACACAAACATTTCTGCACTATCTGTAATGGAATGTGGGCTTCCATAAATCCACAGGACCCTGGCAGTGGTTTTCTGAAAACCACTAGGTAGTGAAGAGGTTAAAAGACCTATAAAACACAAATGGTGAGTAATCCACTAACAAATATGTATTTTGAATTTTATGCAGTAGCCAACCACAACATAAACATCCAGCCCCAGCACCAGTGATATATATATATATATAAGTTTTAATGACCATTGTAAGCGGAGTTTACATACCATTTGAAGTAACTATGCTTGAAGGAATGAAAATGATGTGATCACCACCAGCCTGATTCCTACACTTATTAATGTTTTTCTAACGGAATTGTCCAGGACCTGCTCTTTACATTATATATTTATGATCTCTGACGTTCTCTTGTTCATCGAGTAACTGTTCTATTCAGTCATCTTTCAGGGAGGGTTAAATCCGTCACCAGCAATAATAAACCAATAGTAGGCCATTCTAACGCCTCTCTAGTTGGTAGTTTCCAATTGGATGGTTGTGACGCTGCTTAAAGGGATTATAAAGGATTAGAATGGGAGGGGAAAAAATTTAAGTGTTAATTATTAACCCCCCCCCCCTTCCACACAACCCTCCCATTTTATCCCTTTTAGTTTAAAAAGCTGCCTAAATCCAGCGCTGATCTCCCCTTGACCTCTGGGCAACATGATATGCTACCAGCTCAGAATGTCACATGACCACAGAGGCCGAGAGTCATTGGAGGAGGTAGTTCCCAAAGGTCGCAAATCTCTGCACAGAGCTCGGTGTTCAGGTTCTGGCAGGACTAAGCCCCTGCATTTGGATGGCTGAATCATCCCTCCATACTACCTGATTGACAGTCTGGGTGAGGGTAAGACATCCACTTTGGAGGGCTGTCCGAGTGAGCAGGGGCACCTGGTGTCGGGAGTGTGGACAGTTACCTCCCCATGACTGTTTACATCAGGGATCTCACACTCTGCCCCCCCCCCCAGATGTTTAAGCCAATCATGGGAGGTGTAGTTCAGAAACATCTGACGGGGGTCCGAGTTTGAGATCCCTGGTTTTGATTAAAGGAGCAGGGTGGCTAGCGCGTCCCTTTGATAATTTCACAAGGATCGATGTTGCAGGATCCCTGATGAAAATTCAGAGCGGAGCAGGACAGGAGAGAGGCACAGGCTTGGCATTATACCCCTTCTCTCTCTACTTGATATACAATACTGGGGATTTTAGCCAGACAACTGCATTAACTGTAATGCAATCATGGCATTGACCCACAGCATTTGTATCCTACTTCTAGTTTGGCAATTGCATAGAAGGGCATCTAACAATTTTGTTTTTCACCGCTGCAGTATGTGATAACTAATTTGCTGTCTACTGCACCATTTTTTGTAAATTGTATTATAATAGGTTTCAAAATGTACTGTGCTCGTTAACCCGTTAATATAGGATGTCAGAGTGACAGAAAATGATACATAAGAATTATCCATTCTCTTTCCATGGGAATGTTTAAATAATGCACAGTACAGGTCTTTATTAAAATCACTGCCCAGTGCCCTGCTCTGCACGTCTTCTGAAAACCTTCCCTAATTAATTGCTCCGTCAAGTCTTCCAGTCGCTTTTCTTTCTTTTTTTTTAACTTTCATTAATTGCTTTAATTCTTCCTGAAGCACGGACACATATCAGAGGAAGGTGACCGGCAACTAACAATCATTTTTCTAGTTAGTTGTAAATGGTAAATGTAGGAATGTTTTGCAATTGTTTCATAGGACATTTACCCGTTTTATTTATTAAATCTTGATTTTTTTTTCTGTTTTGTGATTTAAATTCATCACGCGAAAATAAGTTCAAAATCATAAAAAAGGGGTCCATTCAGTGTGAATTGCCAAGAGAGACAAAGACCAAATTTAGAAATCAATCGGCTCTACGGGAATTGTTGGCGTTTTATAAATACCTGTAATTGTAGACAGAAAATCTAAGGAAAACATGTAAAATAATCCCGGCGTAAATACTCAGGGCTGTATTCCAACTCTGGAGTAAACAAAAACAGAGCTGCTTTATGCTAGTGTCAGACGAGTGTCTTTGGAGAGCGGAAGGAACGTCCGTGAGAGTGGATGGTCCTTCCACTCGACGCCCGTCTGGCCACCTCGCTGAGCGCACTCAGTGCGCTCAGCGCTGCAAAGCACGATCCTCCTATGGAGAATCGCGCTTTGCAGCTCTGTCAACGTCCGTCCTAGCGCTTTGCCGGAGAGGCTTGGATAACGTACACTTGTTGCGCGCGCACAAGCGTATGATCGGCCCCGTTGCAGCGTCAAAATGCTGCGACGGACGCCGGTAAGCACGTCAGTACGGGCACACATCGCTCGCTCATCTGACGCTGGCCTTAATCTTAACACCTCCATAGACTTTAATGGCTCCGGTAAATTTGAAACAGCGGTGGCTGAGTTTACAGCTGGGTTGGAATAGGGTCCCCTGCGTGTCAAATAATGTTCCCCTATTGTGGTGAACTGATAAATTGCTAAACCCTGTGGCCAGTGTTGATTCTCCAAGCAGTGGTGTCAGATGCAGCTTTGAATGAATTGCTATAATGAATGAATTTGCACATAATACCTTGTATTGATTTCTAGGATCGCATGTCCACCTCGTGCCTTGTTACACAGCTCCCAGCTTTCGTAAAATGTTCAGGCTGTTTGCACAGAAATGTTTAATGCGTCGATTTTACTTTCCTTATTGATAATAAGGAATGGATGACCTGATGTTTGTGAAGCCCTGTTTCTTTCTTATTGCCTTTTTATACAAACACACTTACAGCTTTGGATCGTGTTTATAAATAAACTTCATACACTGTTACAACACATTTATGTTGTTTTGTGTCTTTTAAAGCGGAGCTGTCATGGTGGATCAAAGGCCAGAAACAACGTTAGGGCACAGAGCTAATTCTCTAAAGTCGGCATTTTAAGATGTCCTTCAAGTACCGGCTGGGTGGAGTAGAGGTAGCATCACTGCTCTATAACTGTGGAGACACGGGTTCGATCCCGGCAAGAGCACCTCTCCAGTAAGTGTTGTTGGGCAACACACCTAACGGTACATACTCGCCACCCAGGACTTACATTGAGATTCCTCTCGTTTTCAAGTATCCTTCCTGGTAAAATGTTTTCTCAAAAAAAAAGTACAACAGGATGTTTTATCATGGTGAATTAGGCTGGTGACAGACGAGCGCACTATGTGCGCCCGTACTGACATGCCTTCTGGCGATAATGCTGCGACGGGGCTGTTCACACGCTGTTACGCATGCATGACAGCGGCCGTACTGCGTCCGTGCAGCAAGCCTACCTGTCAAGGCGCTAGGACGCACGTTGACTGGGCTCAAAAGTGTGATCCTCCATAGGAGGATCGAACCTTGCAGTGCTGAGTGCACTAACTGCACTCAGCGTGGTGGCCAGACGGGTGTCCGAGTGGAAGAATGTCCACTGTCACAGACGTTCCTTTCGCTCTTCAAAACCCTCGTCTGACCACAGCCTAAGGACTGAACAACTCTTAGGGGATTATTCAGAAAATGCAGGTTTTTGCAGATATTGCAAACACCAGTGTAAACAGCCGGAGGAGGGCTTTTTTTCCTCTCATTTTTGAGACATATCTAAAATAACCCCCATATTGTGTGGTGATTATTCAGAATGATGATGCAAATGCTGGCTACAAAATATCCAAATGGCAAAAGAAGAAGCTTCACTTTGAAGCTACTCTTGCTTCTGTCTGGATTTTTCTTTTGTGACGCGCCGGTGTTTCTTGCTGTTGCATCAGTGGCAATTTTCACCAGTGTTTGCATAATCATTCTGAATAACTCACATAGTATGTGGTGAATGATAATATTTACAAATGTATGTCTCAAAAATGGAAAAGAGACATCCCAGGGGCGTCGCTACGTGGGGGCGGGGGGTGCGGCCCGCACCAGGTGACACCTGCCTTTTAGGGTGACACCGTCACCCTAAGGGCGGGTGTCTCACCCTCCGCCGCGTGTTCGCTCCCTGCGAGCGTCCGAAGCTGTGCAGCTTCGGCACTCGCCTGGGGGAAACACGTCACCAGCCAATCGCGGCTGGTCACGTGGCTCCCCCAGGTGAGCGCCCAAGCTGTACGCCGCCGGACGCTCAGATGGAGCGAACATGCGGCGGAGGTGTGCTGTGGCATATATCCATGAGCTGCTGGGGCATATATCCATGAGCTGCTGGGGCATATATCCATGAGCTGCTGGGGCAGTATCCATGAGCTGCTGGGGCAGTATATCCATGTGCTGGGGGCAGTATATCCATGAGCTGGGGGCAGTATATCCATGAGCTGGGCCATTATCCATGAGCTGCTGGGGGCAGTATATCCATGAGCTGGGGCAATATCCATGAGCTGGGGCAGTATATCCATGTGCTGGGGCATATCCATGAGCTGCTGGGGCAGTATCTATGAGCTGGGGGCAGAATATCCATGAGCTGGGGGCAGAATATCCATGAGCTGGGGGCAGAATATCCATGAGCTGGGGGCAGTATATCCATGTGCTGGGGCATTATCCATGAGCTGGGGCATATCCATGAGGGGAGCTGGGGCAAAATCCATGAGAGGAGCTGGGGCATTATCCATGAGAGGAGCTGGGGCAGTATAACCATGAGAGGAGCTGGGGCAGTATAACCATGAGAGGAGCTGGGGCAATATCCATGAGAGGAGCTGGGGCAATATCCATGAGAGCTGCTGGGGCATATCCTTGTGTGCTGGGGGCAGTATCCATGAGAGCTGGGGCAATATATCCATGTGTGAGCTGGTCTGGGGCAATATATCCATGTGTGAGCTGAGGTGCAATATATCATAGAAACATAGAAAAATGTCGGCAGATAAGAACCTTTCGGCCCATCTAGTCTGCCCAATTACATGGATACTTTACCTGGATTTATCTTTTGTTTAGGATAGCCTTATGCCTATCCCATGCTTGCTTAAATTCAATTACTGTTTTGGCCTCTACCACTTCTACTGGAAGACTGTTCCATGTATCCACCACCCTCTCAGTAAAATAATGCTTCCTGATGTTACTTTTAAACCTTTGCCCCTCTAATCTAAGACTATGTCCGCTTGTTTTGCAATTTTGTTTCGTTTTAAATATACTCCCTTCCTCTACCTTGTGGATTCCCTTTAAGTATTTAAATGATTCTATCATATCTACTCTGTCTCGTCTTTTTTCCAAGCTGTACATGTTAAGATCATTAAGCCTTTCCTGGTAACTTTTCTCCTTCAAGCCGTACACCATTTTAGTAGCCCTTCTCTGAACTCTCTCTAAGATGTCTATATCCTTCTGGAGATACGGTCTCCAGTACTGCACACAGTACTCCAAGTGAGGTCTCACCAGTGCTCTGTACAGTGGCATGAGCACCTCCCTTTTCCTACTGCTAATACCTCTCCCTAAACAACCAAGCATTCTGCTAGCATTTCCTGCTGCTCTATTACATTGACTACTTACCCTTAGATCCTCTGAAATAATGACCCCTAAATCCCTTTCCTCAGATGTTGAGGTTAGGACTGTATCAAATATTCTATATTCAGCCCTTGGGTTTTTACGTCCCAGGTGCATTATCTTGCACTTATCCACATTAAAACTCAATTGCCACAACTCCGACCATTTTTTTAATTTACCTAAATCATTTGTCATTTGGCTGATCCCTCCAGGAACGTCAACCCTGTTGCAAATCTTTGTGTCATCAGCAAAAAGACATACTTTTCCATTAATACCTTCTGCAATATCACTAATAAAAATATAGTACTGACCCCTGAGGTACCCCACTGGTAACAAGACCTTACGCCGAATAAACTCCATTTACCACAACCCTCTGTTGCTGTCACTCAGCCACTGCCTAATCCATTCAACAATATTGGAATCCAAGCTCAAGAATTGCAATTTATTGATAAGTTCTATGCGGAACAGTATCAAAAGCCTTACTGAATCTAAATAAGCAATGTCTACTGCACCACCTGTGTCTATATTTTTGTTACCCAATCAAAAAAATTAATAAGATTAGTTTGGCATGATCTCCCTGAGGTAAACCCATGTTGTTTCTGATCCTGTAATCTATGTGTTTTTAGATGTTAACTCAAATCCTTTCCTTTTAACATGTGGTTTCCATTAATTCCCCCACTAAGTTGACGTAAGCTAACTGGCCTATAGTTCCCGATTCCTCCCTACTACCCCATGCTGTAAATGCACAAACATTTGCTAATTTCCAGTCTTCTGGGAGACTCCCGCCAGTTAACAGATTTATTTAACCAAATCCTGTTAACGGTTTTGCTATTGAAGTGGAAATAGGCTGGAAGATGGCCGCCATTGTACACAGGTGGCCATCTTGTTCAGAATATTGGTTCACTTGTATATAACTAGGCAGGTTTGTAGCTGAAACTAGAATGAGGTATACGTAGAAATTTAGGAATGCGTTTAGATTAGCAGAAAAGCAATTAAAGCCTTATGAAAGATCTCTGCTGTTCCTGGCACGGAGGAGAAAAGCGAAGTAGATACTCCAAGGTCGTTGGGGCCCGCAGAAAGACAAAGGAGTAGAGATCAGGCCAGGTGCCATCTGTAACAAGTGATTGTAGGCGCAAGGGAGGAGGGCGCAGCCCGGAACAGTAAGAGCAATTAATTATGATTTACTGAAACTAACACAAAGTTTGCCAATTTACAGCCAATTAATGGAATGTCTTTGTATTAGCCAAAGGGAGGTATTAACCCACGTGGGGTGGAATAAAGTGTCATTGGGAGGTGGGCTAACTGGGATGTACCTAATTACGTATTTTTGGGTATAAGATCCCTTGCACGGGTGAAAGGGGGGCTCACTCTTTGCGATTCAATCCTGTGTGGGCACTTGTGTGACGACACAATAAAGTTTGCCTTTCCTGAAGAGACTCGTGTTCTGACAATCCTTACTTGTGCCCGGTCCGGCGCCGTCTTGAAAGTGAATCTGTTTTTGTCCGCCTACATTTTTGGGGGCATCGTGAGCCGGGATACGGGCCCTTTCCGGGCACACAGTAACGGGCTGCTGTGAACACAGTGCAGTGCTTGACTGCAGCGGGTGCGAGAATCCCGATGGTTGGGCGTCCGTTGAAGGTGAGCTGACATCTGCAGGCGCCAAGCAGGATTTCCTGTTCAGTGGACCTCGTCTCGTCCCAAACGGACCCCTGACCCGGGAACTGGGACACCACTGAGTCTGAGGAAACAGCAAGCAGCGCCGGCGATAGGTAACGTGTCTTCTATGTTTTGTATGTCTAAAGGAGATACCGGTATCTAAGGGAAACGTCCGACTGAGATAGACGGATGGGGACGCGATGGCCACCGTCCCGTTGGCATATCTAGCCCGCCGCTGATAGCACTGACATTGCTAAGGAGCCAGAGTGGCTAGCGGGTGTCTGGATTCGGGGGAATTGAATGCCAACCAAAGGGTAGTTCTGTAAGAGAGGGAGAAGGTAGCCACGTGGAGTTGCATAAGTCAGTAGTCAGTGTTTGTAAACAGAGCTTCGCCACGTGGGTAAAAGGGAAAGGAGGAGGGATTTTCTGTGACTGGGCTGAGAGCCTGAGTCAGTGCTAGTGTGCACGTCGTGTAGTGAAAAGGGCTCATAGTGGAGCCAGCGGTAGCTGCAGAGATAGTGGTGCCGGGTGGGTGAGATTACCCATAAGGCAAATTGGAATTGCAGACGGCAGTAGAGATATAGAACGGGGTGCACATAGTCACAAGCAGTCAAGAGTTAGAGTTCAAATTACGGGGTATAAGGAGCCACAGAGGAGGGAATGAGCCCTCGGCTAGTAGAAAGAGTTGAAGTGCCTATGTTCTATTGTTCTGTTATGTGATGAAAGCATCTGATACGGTATGTGTTGTGAATGAATTGACTCGAGTGCTGTGAGTGAACGTGCGCCTACTCGCTCCGCGAGGAAGCAAATACGAGTTTTGACCCCGAACGTACGTTTCCGGCTCAGGCGACTGCAGACGGCTACTGAAGGGGGAAGCGCCTGCAGACACGGATGAATTGTTGACTGAAGTATCAGACTGTAGATTTTAACTGTTGTTGAAATATATATCTGTATTGCAAAGAGTACTGTTTTCAAGAGTAATAATGGGTAACGGGTCATCTAAGCCCAAGAAGGTGAAGGAGGGTGAGACGCCCCTAGAATATATGGTGCGGAATTTCGAAGCATTATATAAAACTCATGACTATGGTGTAGAATTAAAAAAAAAGAGAAGTTATTAGTCCCAGGATGGCCAGAGCAGGGGTCAATGGACCCGGAGTTGGTACAGAAGGTACATTCCCAAGTCACAGAGCAGTACGGACATCCTGAACAATACCCGTATATAGATATATGGAGATATTGTATTAAAAACAAGAGTCATTTTATAATGATAGCGGGGAGAAATAAGAAGCAGGACCCCCAAATAATGGAGAGAGAGAGAGAGCGGTGTTAGTAGAACAACCGGAAGAGAGTGATGTTTTACCCCCGTCCTATTATTATGTTATGGGGCAGCTAGGGAAGTTTTGAGTGCCGCGGTTGCGCGGGCGGAGAGGGGGGAGCGGGCAGCTGCTGTGTCTCGGTCAGCTCCCTCTGCTCCGTCCTGTGTGACTGAGGAAGAAGAGCAGGGCGCAGCGAGTGGAGGAGATAGAGAGGCTCCACCAGAAAAGATTGAGATGCCCGATGGGAGCATATATAAATTAATTAATATTTTACGGAGTGAGATGATTGCGGTGCTGTATGGCTTGTGTGTGTGATTCGGACTGATTTTGTCCGATTGTGTTTATAATTGATCTATTAAACTGTTCAATTAAAAGTAGGAATGACTGAGAGGTAGTGAGATTGAGCTTCGTACTTGTTTTTTTTTTTTTTTTTTTTCTTCCTCCTCTCTTCCCTGGTGTATAGGCCCCCTCCTTTCTGACAGACTGTTTGCGAGGGGGGAGGGGAGGGAGTCAGTTTGTTTTTCTTTTTCTCTCTGATAGCTGGAAAGAATAACCCTTTGTGTATCTGTGCAGCGAATTCAAAGTAAAGAGGAATAGAAAAAAAAGGATTACTATGCTTAGCTAATTTTAATGTGTGTTACAATAGAATATTTGTCTGAAGTCTGTTGAGTGCAAGATATATGTTTATATTTTGTGTTAATATTATTCCGAAAGTTTTAGTTTTGTTCAGAGCTAAAATTAAATTGAAATATATGAAACGGTTAGAAAATTAATATTAAAAGAAAAATAATTCGAGAAATAATTAAAGTAGTTTTTCTTTACTGTTTTTTAAAAAGGTATGTTTTTGTTTGATTTTTGATGGAATGGTTATTTTATTGTTATGAGATGTTTGGAGTGGTCTTATGACAATGGAATGATTTTTTTTTTTTTTCGGATGTGGTATTAAGAGTCTGTTTTGGGCTACGGAAAAGATCTCTGAGAATATTGTTTATACAATGTGTATATGTATATGCCCGAATGTCCCATCCAGCTCCTGGGGCGGGATATCTTTTGCAAATTGTAAGCCCAAATTACGTTCCTTCCGGGGGTCACGCTCAATTAGACCTGCCGGAGGATAGCAGCTTTGCTCGGCAGCATAACCCAGCCAGCCCGCACAACCCCCAATCTGTGAAAATCGCAGTAGTTATGTCAAGGGAGGAAGAATGGCGCACGGCACCTACTCTGTCTGCCACGCCGGATCCGCACGCACTACTCCTTGGAATTCCTGAGGTGTGGGCGGAGGAAAACCCGCCCAGATGAGTTGAATCAAGCCCGGCGCAACACCGGTGGCTCTAAGACAATATCATATCCCACAGAAAGCCAAGCAGAATATACAGATATATTTACAGAGATTAAAGATCACGGCATATTAAAATTCTGCGTGTCACCATGGAACACACCCCTATTGCCAGTCCTGAAAGAAGGGACACAAGAGTATCGCCCTGTCCAAGATTTACGAGCTGTCAACGAGGCCACAGTAACACTACACCCTGTGGTTCCTAATCCATACAATTTGCTGGCATTAATTCCCGGAGATACAAAATATTACACAGTGCTTGATTTAAAAGACGCTTTCTTTTGCATCCGTCTGGCTCCAGCAAGCCAGCCCCTTTTTGCATTTCAGTGGGAAGAGTCTACCACGGGGGCGCGCCATCAAATGACGTGGACGCGCCTCCCTCAAGGTTTCAAAAATTCGCCCACGATTTTCGGGTGCGCGCTTAGCCAAGATCTCCTCGCCTTCAACGCTCAGCCAGACAAAGTAGTGTTACTCCAATATGTTGATGATTTATTACTGGCTTCCCCCACAGAAAAAGACTGTTTATCCGCTACAAAAGCCCTGCTATATCTGCTAAGCCAAGCAGGTTACAGAGTTTCTAAAAAGAAAGCACAAATATGCAAACACAGTGTAAAATACCTGGGTTTCCAGTTAACAGGTACCAAACGTGCACTGAGGGCAGAAAGAAAAGAAGCAGTGTGCCGCATACCCCAACCAAAGACCAGGAGACAAGTCCGTGAGTTCTTGGGAGCTGCAGGCTTCTGCCGCCTGTGGATCCCCAACTTCGCAGATATTGCCAAGCCGCTTCATCAGGCCACGAAGGGGGGGAACAAGATCCCTTTCATTGGAAAGAAGAGCAAACAGCAGCGTTCCAGAAATTAAAGACTCTGCTGATGGAAGCTCCTGCACTGGGCCTGCCAGATCACAGCAAGCCCTTCCAGCTGTTCGTGCATGAACATAATCAAACAGCAACAGGAGTATTGGTCCAGACCTTTGGCTCATGGCTGAGGCCTGTGGCCTACCTCCCAAGCAACTCGACCCTGTGGCCTGCGGCCTACCCCATGCCTGAAAGCAGTGGCTGCCACCGCAATGCTGATAGCAGAAGCAGACAAGCTGACCCTTGGACAAGTTCTTTATGTCAAGGTGCCCCACGCTGTCAAGGCTCTGCTGGATGTGAAAGGAGGTTACTGGTTCAGTAGCAGGCCGGATTTGAAAGACGTACCCCTAGACAAATACGATCTACAGCTATTTCACTGATGGAAGCAGCTACATGGATGATGGGAAGAAAGTCTCCGGCTATGCAGTAGTCTCAACAGAAGAAGTCATCGAAGCAAAGCCACTGCCAGGCCATACATCTGCACAATTGGCCGAAATAACAGCTTTAACCAGAGCCCTTGAAATCTCTGAAGGCAAAAGAGTAAATATCTACACAGATTCCAAGTACGCCTTTATGACAGTCCATGCACATGGTGCACTCTACAAAGAGAGAGGCCTACTTACGTCTTCAGGACAACAAATCAAATATGCAGCTGAAATCGCGGCCCTCCTGGAAGCAGTATGGAAACCAAGTGCTGTCAGCATCATGCACTGCCGTGGCCACCAAAAAGGCCATGATGAAATTCCAAAAGGTAACAGACGCGCGGACCAGGCCGCAAAAGCAGCTGCAAAACCGCCACCGCCAACAGGAGATCAAGCTACAGTACTGATCTGCAAGCAAGAACCTCAACCTTCCATGCCAAATTACGAGTTCTATATGAATTTGAAAAAGTTTGAACCCCACGGCGAGTTCATTGAAATAATACGGCACAAATGGCAAGATGATTATGAACTGTTAGAACTCAATCATGATTATATCCAATGGCTTTTCCCAACTCGGACACAAGGCCGAAATTTCTACTCTACTCCCCTAAATCCGCAAGAGACACGCCTAATGGTTAACACCTCAGAAGTTCAGCAAAGACTGCGCAGAGCCTACAAGATGATGCTGAAATTCTTCGGCGTAAAACTAGTGGGGGAGGAGGAAGACAAAGAAATAACTGAAGTTGAACGAGCAGAAAATTTCGCGTCACGTTTTGAAAATTTGACAATCAATCCTCACAATAATCTACGAATCACACGAATACTGCACAGTCTGGGAGAATTGGGAGCAGAAGAATATCAAGTCCCACTGGTGAGGTTCTTCCTCAAGGAGATCCTTATCAAGAACAGACTGCCAAGAATGAAGAAAAGTGCAATGAACTTTTTCATACCAGCAGTAAGAGATTCACAAGACAGACAAGATTTGTTATTTTTCGCATGGCGATACTATTTCCCAAAAGTATCCAGAACTGTTTGCAACAACTTGCCCGGCTACTGGGCATCACCTGGAAGCTACATACCGCCTACAGGCCCCAAAGTTCGGGAAAAGTTGAAAGAATGAACCGTACCCTAAAGACTTTGATGTCCAAACTGTGCCAAGAGACGTCATTGAGCTGGTTGGACTTGCTGCCGATAGTCCTTTTGCACATTAGGTGCAGACCAACCCCCCAATTGAAGCTAAGTCCGTACGAACTTATGTTTGGACGGCCAACCCCTAATTAATGGACTAAGGGGGGACCTTCGGGCATTGGGAGAAACTAAACTAAATGATCAGGTAGTAATGCTGGGTAAATCAATGCAGAAATTAAATATTTGGGTGGGGGATAATATACCGCATTTTCTGTATCCTTCACTGCATAAGTATTGTCCGGGTGACTCAGTATGGGTAAAAGAGTGGAAAAATGATCCACTAGGTCCAAAATGGAGAGGTCCTTATCTTGTCCTGTTATCAACCCCCACAGCAGTAAAGGTTGCCGAGGTGGTCCCGTGGATACATCACTCCAGAGTGAAAGCAGCTGCAGCCAGTCCTGAACCAGCATGGAAGGTCGTTACCAACGAGACCAACCCGCTGAGGCTGAAGCTGACAAAGACCACAGCCATGAGCACCTAAATGATCCTAACCCAGATAATACAGAGGATCAACAAGTGGGTGTTTTGATGGGCACAGGTCCTGACCACCCGCCAACGGGGGATACCCACAGGGTGCTTTTTAGGGGCCCGGCCCCCACCCTTGATCATCCAGAAATGTTTTTTACTTTTGAAATTCCGGTGGGGAGGGATTGGGTTTATGTGACTGTGAAAAGAATTGCCCAAGGAATTCTGACATTCGGGGCATTTGTGGTGCTGATTTTATATCTTGCTAATTTGATTTATGGACTCTCGCGTGGAGCATGCTCTAATTGTACGGGCAATGTGGGGAAAGTGGATATTTCCCATATCTGGAATGGTACGCACCCGGTGATGGAGAACCGTACCATGTGGAGACAAAGACGAGAGTCTCATCCGAGATAATGCCAAGAGGACATTTACTTGTGCAATTCAAATATGACTATGCTAAAAAGTCTGGGCAAACCGCATGCTGGGTGTGTAGTAGACTGCACCCAGAGACAATTCATATACCATTTGCCTCTGTTCCAATGAATTTGAGTATGTTTGTATCAGGGAATGTCACAATACATGCTGTCGATGCACCAAGGGAAAAGACAGAATCATTCAGTCCCGGGTACCCCATAATAGGACCAGTGTATCCACCAGAATGGTGTTTTCAACTAGGACCAGATAAAGAAACAAATAACGAGGGTGGGTTATGTAACTCAAGTCAGTTCAACTGGACATCATACATTTACATATTCAAAACAGGACAAAAGGCGAATTATTTATACATACGATGCAGGCAACTCACTAGAGACCAAGAGGCGGTGATTAGGAATGTGACCAATGGGAGGCAGGGTGCAGTGGATATGATGAGACGGCTGAGACAACTTGCGATAGAGATATCAAAGGGAACACTACATTCATCACCATTTATAGTGAAAGGAGGGTACCAGGTGTGCTGTGAAAGGGTGTGTTACACATGGGTACCACCAACAATAACGGGAATGTGTTATTTGGCTAAGCTGGTCCCAATCCAGAGACTAAGGGGAGAAGACACAAACACAGACACAGAACTACACCCTAGGTACCCACTGGTGTTTGAAAGACCAAAGAGAGAGTTGTTCGCGAAGATGGATCGAATATGGACATGGTTGCCAGCATGGACTGGATGGGGAGGAGAGATGATGAGGAGATTGAATAGCTATGTCAATTTGATGGATGAGATTCTGAATAGAACCAGTATGGATATCCAGCTGCTGAATCTGGAAATGCGTGAGTTACGAAAGGTGCAGATGATACATGATATGGCGCTTGAGCAGATCAGTGCGGCCTTGAATGGATTGTGTGAAATGACAATGCACTATGAATGTTGCACCTTCATCAGAAACACTACACATGAAGTCCCAGATTATTACCAGGTAATTCAAGATCACCAAGAGAAGGTAGCACAGTTGCAGGGTATAGCCAGGAGGATTGCTGCCGAAGGCTGGAATCCGCTCCGTGGGTTTGGAGCAATGGGAGAATGGTTTGGTTCCATCTTGAGATTTATCTCACGGATTGGATCCATGATACTCATGATAGTGGTGATCTTGATCATAGGGATACTGATATACCGCATAGGGCTATGTTTATGGCCACTGTGCAAAACAGCACTGACACCTACACAAACACAGAAGATACCACTGATAATCCCACAGGGTATGTTCCCAGTGAAAGAAACCCCCCCAGTACAAGGAGTTTCAGAATAGTGGAGTGTAATGGCTACAAGTGCCAGGAAAAGATCCTGACACTTGAGCCAAGGGGGGAATGAAGTGGAAATAGGCTGGAAGATGGCCGCCATTGTACACAGGCGGCCATCTTGTTCAGAATATTGGTTCACTTGTATATAACTAGCAGGTTTGTAGCTGAAACTAGAATGAGGTATACGTAGAAATTTAGGAATGCGTTTAGATTAGCAGAAAAGCAATTAAAGCCTTATGAAAGATCTCTGCTGTTCCTGGCACGGAGGAGAAAAGCGAAGTAGATACTCCAAGGTCGTTGGGGCCCGCAGAAAGACAAAGGAGTATAGAGATCAGGCCAGGTGCCATCTGTAACAAGTGATTGTAGGCGCAAGGGAGGAGGGCGCAGCCCGGAACAGTAAGAGCAATTAATTATGATTTACTGAAACTAACACAAAGTTTGCCAATTTACAGCCAATTAATGGAATGTCTTTGTATTAGCCAAAGGGAGTATTAACCCACGTGGGGTGGAATAAAGTGTCATTGGGAGGTGGCTAACTGGGATGTACCTAATTACGTATTTTTGGGTATAAGATCCCTTGCACGGGTGAAAGGGGGGCTCACTCTTTGCGATTCAATCCTGTGTGGGCACTTGTGTGACGACACAATAAAGTTTGCCTTTCCTGAAGAGACTCGTGTTCTGACAATCCTTACTTGTGCCCGGTCCGGCGCCGTCTTGAAAGTGAATCTGTTTTTGTCCGCCTACACTATTACATCACTGAGACTCTTATAATATTTAGGGTGGATCCCATCAGGCCCCATTGATTTTTTTGTCTTACTTTAGACAGCTTGCTGTAGAACCTCTCCTCTGTAAACTCATATGTAATGTCTCTTTAGTGTTCTCTCCTGAGGTCCTTTCCTTCCTTTTCTTCTGCAAAGACTGAACAACAATATTCATTGAGGCAGTCACGAGACTTTTATCCTTTCTACATACCTTCCTTCCTTTGTTTTTAATCTAGCTAATCCTTGTTTTACTTTTCTTTTCTCGTTTATGTATCTAAAAAAAGTTTTGTCCCCCTTTTTACTGACTGAGCTATTTTCTCTTCTGCGTGTGCTTTGGAAGCTCTTATAAATTGCTTTGCCTCTTTCTGCCTAATTTTATAGGTTTGCCTGAGTTTTTTTATAATTATTGAATGCTATTTTTTTGTTCTTCACTATTTTGGCCACTTCTGCAGAGTACCACAGTGGTTTCTTCCCTTTTTTGTTTTTGCTAACAAGCCGAATGCAATTGCCTGTGGCCTTCAATAATGCTTTCTTTAAATAATCCCATTTCTCCTGGACTCCCTTTAAACTCCTCCAGTCTGATAATGACTCCTTCACACAAAATCCTATTTTAGAAAAATCTGTTTTTTTAAAGTCTAAACTTTCGTTCTTGTGTGGTGCGGCTCCATCCCTGTTGTTATATTAAACCATACTGACTGGTGATCACTAGATCCCAAATTTTCACCTACAACAACGTCCGATACCAAACCTCTATTTGTGAGTATTAAATCCAATATGGCCTCTTTACGGGTCGGCTCCTCAACTACTTGTGTTAGAGATAATCCCAGTAAGGAGTTTAGAATATTTGTACTCCTGGTGCACCCAGCTATTTTGGTTTTCCAGTTCACATCAGGAAGATTAAAGTCCCCCATGATAATAACTTCCCCTTCATTGCCATTTTGGCTATTTCCTCAACCAGCAGATTATCTAGTTCTTCTACTTGTCCAGGGGGTCTATAGATCACAACTACACGAGCTACTGTATGATTGCCAAATGTTAGCGTAACCCAAACTGACTCTATGTTCACCTCACTCACTTTTATTTGGTTCGTTTTTATGTTGTTTTTCACATACAGGGCCATATATCCATGTGTGAGCTGGTCTGGGGCAATATATCCATATGTGAGCTGAGGCGCAATATATCCATGTGTGAGCTGGTCTGGGGCAATATATCCATGTGTGAGCTGAGGCGCAATATATCCATATGTGAGCTGAGGTGCAATATATCCATATGTGAGCTGAGGCGCAATATATCCATGTGTGAGCTGAGACGCAATATATCCATTTGTGAGCTGGGGCAATATATATCCATGGGTGAGCTGCTGGGGGCAATATATATCCATGTGTACTTTCACTGCCTTCGAACAGGCACCGTATTTGCTGGCAGTTGGCAAAAATTTGTGTGAGCATATGAGAGAGCTCCACAGCAATAAACCTCACAGTAATGTGCGCTGTGTGTATGAGCATTCAGTGTTATATGGTGTTAAAAGAAATCCGTAAAACTCGGGGGGGGGGGGTGACACCATAAGTTACCGCACCGGGTGACACCAACCCTAGTGACGCCACTGAGACATCCTATGGCTTTCTGTACCCAGCAGGATCGTCTTCAAAATCCTTTGCAAGCTCTGTCTACCTTTCCTCTCCATAAATACTTCCCCGTCCCTCTATATTCTTCTAATGACATGCTCCTATCTCTCCATTGTCCTCTTCTGTTTATACTAGACTTTGCAATTTTTCCTCTCGTTGCCTCTGTACTGTGGAATTCCTTCTTTCATCCCATTAGACTGTGCCCTTATGGTGTTAAAAAGGGGTGTTAGATAGATATATATATATATATATATATATCTATCTATATCTTACTGTAGATACTCAAGTATACCACTAGATTTTGGTGACAAAAATTTACCTTTAAGTTGGAGGGGTCGCGTTATATTCGAGTCATGTGCATCACGTCTAAAACGACTTGACTTGCTCAGGGATCCCAAGCCTCCAAGAAGTTCCGGTTGGCTCGCCAAAGTGAATGTGGGCTCCCTGACGCCCGCAAACACTTCAGGAACTCACAGATTCGAGAGAGGTTGGATCCATCACGGCCAGAGGGCACGTTCGGTTTAAGCCAATCATTCAAGATTCCACCGTGTTGTCCGCCAATAGCCAGCCCCACCCCATTGTTGCCCCTTCCGGACGTCACTGGCGACGCGCTGCATAATTCTCACATTTTGAATGTGAGGATAATCGTGCGGCGCCTCTACAGTGAAGTCAGGAGCTCATTCGGGGGGGGGGGGTTGGCTATCGGCAGACGACACAATGGAGGAGTCTGCCTGCTGGAGCCGGACGTCCGTAAACTGCACCTCCTGGCGTGCTGGCTATCGGTGAATGATTCACTGCGTTGGTCACCTCGATCCACTAACCATCTTATCACAAGTAAAGAAGACTGGTGGCCGGCGGCTTCATACTTAGTACAACTATCATTCTAGAGCAGAGCACCCTGGCCGAGGGGGAGCCTGACTGTGTTAAGAGAACCTCGAAGGATTTTAATTGTTTACGGTACAATATATTTTTGCTGCTCACGTTATATTCGAGTTTTGAGTATTCTCTCATTTCCATAATAAATCTCTATCCATCGCGTTATATTCAGGTTGCGTTATACTCGAGTATCTATGGTATTTGAGTTGTGGTGGCGGGCAAAAAAATTAGATAAAAAGCCTCCACACTGTAATTAATAAAGTTTATTATTGCAGAAGCCATTTGCACATCACAGCAATTCAAGGATCTGCATCCCAATTCTCATGTGCTACATTCCCCATATGCAGCACAGAACTCTGGGTAAGACATGCAAATGACATCTGTCTCACTTTTTTTGCATCCTGGGTCTGCTTTCACACAGAACCCTTAAATCAATGCCATGCCATACCAGATGGCTTTTTTTTTTAGCAGAGATCAGGTTTATGCAACTGGTCAAAGCCACTCCTGGACAGCACTGTTTCAGGTTTATTGGACCCTCTTCAGCAGGAGCTAGGCATGACCAGTTGCAGTTTGATGCTTGGACCCGCATTGTAAGGCCCGCGTCAGACGAACGCAGTGATCACGTCCGTGTTGCCACACAGTTTAACGCCCGTCGTAGCATAGAATCATGATCAATAGAGACCCACACACAAAGTACGTGCGCACCGAAGTGCTCACGCAGATGGCAACTGATGCAATTTAGGCAAGAACGTAAAACCTCTAGGACGGACGTGCAGAGTGCGCCATGTCCACATAGCGTTCTGTGTGTGTGATGAAACGAAGTCAGAGCGCATTTGCTACATCCAGCACCTTGACGCACAAAATGGCTTTTCATATAATTTTCCAATTTGTATCATTTTTCATATTAATTTTGTTTCCCATAATTCCCTTTTGGTTTTTTTCTACGTCCGTCAAAAAAAATTGTGTGGTGTCTACAGTATATTCCGTCAGTACGTCTGTCCGTTGTGCAGGATGCACAGTGTGCTCAGACTGCGTTCATCTGACATTAGCCTTAATCAGTACTTATTTGGGTTGTGGTGGACAAATATGACCAATTACTCTTTTTGAATGCGTTAATTTATTTTGAATCCGTCAATAAGTTCTCCCCTTTTTACCACTTTATAGCCTAAACAAAATTGGGTAGGGAAGTGTCCTGTGTTGTATAGAAAAGTACGGGTTTGGCTCACCATGTAAATGGTTATGGATGGTATCATTTTGGTGGAAGAGCGAGTATACTCACTTTCCAGTGGAGTTCTCCAGGGCTCATGAGCTACGCTAAAGGTTATAATCTGCATGGTCACATCTAAGGGGTTATTCAGAAAGCACCAAAATTTTGGTGCTTTTTAGTTTGGTGCACTTTGGCGATTCCATTTCGCCGACCCTGCGGTGAATTCACTATTCACTGCAGTATACCAAACATGGAGTCGCCGAAGACCGCCGAACTGCACAAAGAAAAAAAATAAAATAATCTGCTATTCTTCTAATAGGTGTTTAAACCAATAAAAATGTGTGTGTAAATAAAGTATTTTAAAAAATTAAAAGGTCTGTTGCAGAATTTAAAAAAGTCTTCTAAAAAAAATTGGGAATTAAAAATTTTGTCAAAAAAAATGTACTTTAAAACTAAAGGCTTTTTATGATACTTTGTATTTAAATAAAACATGGCCACAATAACCAAACAAACACACAAATAAAACAGATATAACACCAATGCTCAGAACCCACATAGGGAAGAGCATATCATGAAAATGTATGTAATATATTAAAGGCTAAGTAGGAGCCTATAACCACTAGCTTATCCTGGGTAGGTTTACATTGGAGAGTGCTATACCAGCAGCCATTCACTCTGTTCCCGATTAAGGCTGGGGTCAGACGAGCGTAGTGTTCACGTCCGTGATTGCGCCTAAAAGTACGTCCGTGATAGCATGAAAGAAAGCCCATTGGAGCCTGACACATGAAGTACGTCCGCACTGAACTGCAGACGCACAACGGCCGCGGCCCACGGACGCAAGGCAGGCAAGAACGTACAACCCCTAGAACGGCCGCACAAAGTGCGCTGCGTCCGCAACGTCTGCATAGCTTTGTGTGTGAGTGATGGAATGTGGTCAGACTGACTGCATTTATACGTCCAGCATTTTTCACGGACAAAATGGTTTTGCTTTTTATTTTATTTTCCCGCCTACATCCGTCAAAATATACGTCAGTGAATAAACGGACTGTGTGGCCACTACTGCGTCTTCCGTACTGACGTCCGTCCGTGTGCACGGACGTACAGTCCGTAGAAATCACGCTCGTCTGACCCTAGCCTTACTTAATTATAGAGGTTTATTTATTATGACATTCTGAATATCACCCCTTTTACTGCACTACTGCCTGGGTTGAATTTAACCATTTCTTTTAACTGGAAATTACATACATTTACCTCCTTCTAAGGCTAGGGTCAGACTAACGCATTTTTCGCGTTGTCCGTGAAAAAGTGCGTTCGAACGAATGGACGTATTTTTTCACGGAATACGCGATAGCGGTCATACGATGCGCATTGTCGTCCGTGATTTTGTACGGATCATCAGTAAAACACTTTTTGCGTCTGGACGTTATGTTGGCCGGACATTAGCAGCGTCTGACGTCTCCTAATCACGCACACATGCCGCTAGCAGACGCAGCGCACCCTGTACGTCATTACTAGCGGTTTGACGTTCTCGAAAAAATGCGTTCGTTTGCCACTTGCGTTGCGCGGTCACACTTTTGTGAGGCCGTTCGTCGTATGCTGCCCGGCATTGGACGTAATTTTCTGCTAGCGCGGCCGTGATTTAGTGCAGCTAAACGCACGTTAATACTGCGTTCGTCTGACCCTAGCCTTAGGCTTTGACATATTAGATATATTTTCATGGTATGTTCTTCCCTAGGAGGTTTCTGAGCATTGGTTTTATTAATTCTGTGTTCTTTGTGTGTGTTTTTGGTTATTGTGATCATGTTTTTTAGATACAAAGTAAGTATCATACTTGTACATAACTTCAATAAAAGTTAAGTTTTATCACCACCTGATGGGGACTGGAGCTATCAGTTGTTAGCACTTATTTTCAATTCTATGTACAGGGTTGATTCTCTCATCTCGTTTGCCCCACAGTGAGCCAATACCAGGGGCGTCGCAAGGGGGGGGGTCGGGGGGGTGCGGCCCACACCGGGTGACACCACCCCCTAGGGTGACACCCCCCCCTAGGGTAACACCCTAAAAAACATTTATTTTTTTTTACACAAAAATATTTTACCATTTTCTCTCATTTTCAAGTATGTCCTGGGTAGACAAGGCCTAGGCTGGCACTTTCCAAGGTGTGGCAAAAAAACCACCACAAAGAGGATATTCACAGAGCACCGAAATGACGCAGACCTTTCAGTGCTCTGTTGTTCCCCACACTTTGGGGAATCAAATTTCCCTGGTGAATTTGAAGGAGAATTAGGCTGGAAGATGGTTGCTACTATGAACCAGGCAGCCATCTTGTGCAGAATATTGGTTCACCAGTAAATAGAATAGATTTTTACTAGATGTGCAGAGAAGAATTTACATAGAATTCCAAGAATGCGTGGCAGATTAGAAAGCTAGCAATAAAACCAGGCAGAATCCGGCCGGCTCTTGACATAGAAAGACAGAAAGATTTATGAATGGACAAGGTCAGTGAGATGTGCCGAAGAATAAAGAAAACATAGAAGACCAGGCCCCAGGCCACCTGAATAAACATAGCCGATAGGGAGGGAGGCACTGCCCGGAGAAAGACAGCACAAACAAATCACAGACTGTCAAACTAACGAGAAGTGTATCAATTTATAGTTATATGTGGAATGTTCTTTGTGTTCGAATTAATGATGGGAGGTATTAACCCACGTGGGGTGGAATAGAGTGTCATAGGGAGGTGGGCTAATGGGGATGTACCTAATTATGTATTTGGGGCATAAAACCTCATGTCTCTGTGTAATCAGGGCTCACTCTAAGCGATTCAATCCTGTGTGAGCACTTGTGTGACGACACAATAAACTCTTGCCTTTCCTGAAGAGACTCGTGTTTGGACAATCCTTGCTTGTGTCTGGTCCGGCGCCGTTAATGAAGTGAACCTGTCTGACTCCGGCTACATTTCCTGGGGTCTCGATAGCCGGGATAACGGGCCTTTTGCCAAGACACAGGCAACGGCTGCTGAACACAGTGCGGCGATATTGACTGCAGGTGCACGAGAATCCCGATGGTTGGGGGCGTCCGTTGAAGGTGAGCTGACATCTGCAGCGCCAAGCAGGATTTCCTGTACAGTGGACCTCACCTCGTCCCAAACAGACCCCCCCCGGCCCGGGAAGCTGGGACAGACACCAACGAGTCTGGGGAAACAGCAAGCAGCGCCGGCGATAGGTAACGTGTCTTCTATGTTTTGTATGTCTAAAGGAAATACCGGTATCTAAGGGAAACGTCCGACTGCGATAGACGGATAAGAGGATGCGATGGCCACCATCCTATTGGCATATCTAGCCCGCCGCTGGTAGCGCTGACATTGCTAAGGAGCCAGAGTGGCTAGCGGGCGTCTGGATTCGGGGGAATTGAATGCCAATCAAAGGGTAGTTCTGTAAGAGAGGGAGAAGGTAGCTACGTGGAGTTGCATGAGTCATTTCAGTAGTCAGTGTTTGTAAATAGAGCTTCACCACGTGGGTAAAAGGAAAGGAGGAGGGATTTTTTTTCTGTGACTGGGCTAAGAGCCTGAGTCAGTGCCTAGTGTGTACGCCGTGTAGTGAAAAGGGCTTATAGTGAAGCCAGCGATAGCTACAGAGATAGACAAGGAACGGGTGCACATAGCCACAAGCAGTCAAGAGTTAGAGTTCAAATTACGGGGTATAAGGAGCCACAAAGGAGGGAATACGCCCTCGGCTAATGGAAAGAGTTGAAGTGATATATGTTCTGTATTGTGCTGAAAGTATCTGATACGGAATGTGTTGTGAATGAATTGACTCGAGTGCTGTGAGTGAACGTGCGCCTACTCGCTCCACGAGGAAGCAAATACGAGATTTGACCCTGGACGTACGGTTTCGGCTCAGGCGACTGCAGTCGGCTACTGAAGGGGGAAGCGTATGTGGATGCGGATAAATTGTTGACTGAAGTATCAGACTGTAGATTTTAACTGTTGTTGAAATAAGATATTTGTATCGCAAAGAGTATTGTTTTCAGGAGTGACAATGGGTAACGGGTCATCAAAGCCCAAGAGGGTAAAGGAGGGGGAGACGCCCCTAGAGTATATGGTGCGAAATTTCGATGCATTATATAAAACTCATGATTATGGTGTAGAACTGACAAAAGAAAAGCTAAAAGTAATATGTACAGTTGTGTGGCCGATGTTAGTCCCAGGATGGCCAGAACAGGGGTCAATGGACCCGGAGTTGGTACAGAAGGTACACTCCCAAGTCACAGAGCAGTATGGGCATCCTGAACAGTATCCGTATATAGATATATGGAGATATTGCATTAAGAACAAGAGTCATTTTATAATGATAGCGGGGAGAAATAAGAAGCAGGACCCCAGAATAATGGAGAGAGAGAGAGACCGGTGTTAGATCAACCGGAAGAGGGTGATAATCTGCCCCCGTCCTACCCATCATGTTATGGGGCAGCTAGGGAAGCTCTGAATGCCGCGATTGCGCGGGCGGAGAGGGGAGCAGGCAGCGGCTGGGTCTCGGTCAGCTCCCTCCCGTGTGACTGAGGAAGAAGAGCAGGGCGCAGCGGGTGGAGGGGACAGAGAGGCTCCACCAGAGAAGATTGAGATGCCCGATGGGAGCGTATATAAATTAGTGCCCCACGGGAATGGTGATGATAAAGAGGAGGATGAGAACCAGGGAGTTACCACACGCGCAGCGAATAGTATACATAAACCCGGGATCCGTACCAACACAATCCCTACAAGAATGCTATGCAGTTGCCTTTGCGGGAGGTGCCAGGCCCCCCCTTAGCGAATGGGGATCCAGGGCCAATACAATACACATATGTCCCATTCACGACAACAGATCTTTTTAACTGGAAAACACACACACCACTGTATTCCACAAATCCCGCAGCAGTGGCCAGTATGATAGAGTCAGTTATGCTCACACATAACCCCACATGGGCAGATTGTCAGCAATTAATGTTGACAATGTTTACTACAGAGGAAAGAGCCCGGATAAATAGTAGCGCGCGAAAGATTTTACTCGCCCAAGCTGTAGCAGATGCTAAGCCTCATCCAGAAGCATGGGCAGAGGAGCATTACCCCAAAACAGATCCTAAATGGCCGTACAATACAGTTGAAGGAGTTGCCCATCTGCAGACATACAGAACTGCTGTAATTATGGGTGTTAAAGCGGGAGGGAAGAAGCCCACAAACATGGGAAAGATAGCAGATGTGGTGCAAGAGGTTAAGGAATCCCCAAGTGCGTTTCTAGAGAGATTGCTGGATGCGTACAGGATGTATAGTCCTATTGATCCTGAAGCGACGGAGAATCAGAGGTTAATTAACTCTTCGTTTGTGGGTCAGTCACAGAGGGATATACGGAACAAAATACAGAGAATAGATGGTTTTTGGGAAAAGGTATTAGCGAGTTAGTTGAGATTGCTAATAAGGTGTATCATAACCGGGATCTAGAGGAGATAAAGAAACAGAAGGGACATACCGGGTGGTTGGATACATGGGGAATGGTGGAGGACGAGGTGGCCCAGACAGAGGGAGGGCAAGGGGTAGGGGGACTCGAGGAAGAGGTAGGGGAGCCCCTAGGGAACCCCTAGGACCCAATCAGTGCGCGTGGTGCCGGGGTGAAGGTCACTGGAAAAACGACTGTACTGCATTTTTGGCTAAATTTGGGGGACAGGGTGAAGTTGGGGGGACGGGAGGTCAAGCCCCTAATGGCCAGGTAGCAGACGGAAGGTATGAAAGAAGTGAAGGGAACGGAGCGGGGTTTGTGGGACTGGCGGGGACGTCATTTGAAGGGCAGGATGTATATTGACGAGGACCTGGGCCCATCCCGCTCGGTAGCCACGAGCCCACGGTCACAATGAGAGTGGGAAATAAAGATGAAGTTTTTATGGTTGATACAGGTGCCGAATATTCTGTTGTAACTAAACAAATTGCACCTCCAATGGGAAATGAGGTTGATATTATGGAGCAATGGGGTGTCTGCTAAATATCCTTTTCTTGCTTCTAGAAAATGTAGTGTGGGTGGGCATAATGTTGAACATGAATTTTTGTATATGCCCGAATGTCCCATCCAACTCCTGGGGCGGGATATCCTCTGCAAATTGCAAGCCCAAATTACATTCCTTCCCGGGGGTCACGCTCAATTAGACCTGCCCGAGAGTGGCTGCTCTATTCGGCAGCATAATCCAGCCAGTCCGCACAATCCACAATCTGTGAAAATTGCAGTAGTTATGCCAAGGGAGGAAGAATGGCGTACAGCACCTACTCTGCCTGCCGCGCCGGACCCGCATGCACTACTCCTCGAAATTCCTGGGGTATGGGCGGAGGAAAACCCGCCAGGACTTGCCATAAACATACCCCCGGTATATGTGGAATTAAAGCCCGGCGCAACGCCTGTGGCCCTAAGACAATATCATATCCCACAGAAAGCCAAGCAGAATATACAGATACATTTACAGAGACTTAAAGATAACGGCATATTAAAATTCTGCGTGTCACCATGGAACACACACCCTACTGCCAGTATTGAAAGAAGGCACACAAGAGTATCGCCCTGTCCAAGATTTACGAGCTGTCAACGAGGCCACAGTAACACTACACCCTGTGGTTCCAAATCCATACAATTTGTTGGCGTTAATCCCCGGAGATACACAATATTACACAGTGCTTGATTTAAAAGACGCTTTCTTTTGCATCCGCCTGGCTCCAGCAAGCCAGCCCCTTTTTGCATTTCAGTGGGAAGAGTCTACCACGGGGGCGCGTCATCAAATGACGTGGACGCGCCTCCCTCAAGGTTTCAAAAATTCGCCCACAATTTTCGGGTGCGCGCTCAGCCAAGATCTCCTCGCCTTCAACGCTCAGCCAGACAAAGTAGTGTTACTCCAATATGTTGATGATTTATTACTGGCTTCTCCCACAGAAAAAGACTGTTTATCCGCCACAAAAGCTTTGCTACACCTACTAAGTCAAGCAGGTTACAGAGTTTCTCAAAAGAAAGCACAAATATGTAAACAGAGTGTAAAATACCTGGGCTTCCAGTTAACAGGTACCAAACGTGCACTGGGGGCAGAAAGAAAAGAAGCGGTGTGCCGCATACCCCAACCAAAGACCAGGAGACAAGTCCGTGAGTTCCTGGGAGCTGCAGGCTTCTGCCGCCTGTGGATCCCCAACTTCGCAGAAATTGCCAAGCCGCTTCATCAAGCAACCAAGGGGGGAGAATTAGACCCCTTTCATTGGGAAGAAGAGCAAACAGCAGCGTTTCTGAAATTAAAGACTCTGCTGATGGAAGCTCCTGCGCTGGGTCTGCCAGATCATAGCAAGCCTTTCCAGCTGTTCGTACATGAACATAACCAAACAGCAACAGGAGTATTGGTCCAGACCTTTGGCTCGTGGCTGAGGCCTGTGGCCTACCTCTCCAAGCAACTCGACCCTGTGGCCTGCGGCCTACCCCCATGCCTGAAAGCAGTGGCTGCCACCGCAATGCTGATAGCAGAAGCAGACAAGCTGACCCTTGGACAAGTTCTTTCATGTCAAGGTGCCCCATGCTGTCAAGGCTCTGCTGGATGTCAAAGGAGGTTACTGGTTCAGCAACAGCCGGATGACGAAGTACCAAGCCATGATGTGTGAAAATCCACGGGTTCATTTGGACCTCATCGCTACCTTAAACCCTGCTACTTTACTGCCTGACTGTGAAGAGGATCCAGATCATGAATGCCTCCAAGTCATGGAAGAAGTGTTCAGTAGCAGGCCAGATTTGAAAGACGTACCCCTAGACAAATACGATCTACAGCTATTCACTGATGGTAGCAGCTACATGGATGATGGGAAGAAAGTCTCCGGCTATGCAGTAGTCTCAACAGAAGAAATTATTGAAGCAAAGCCACTGCCAGGCCATACATCTGCACAACTAGCTGAAATAACAGCTTTAACCAGAGCCCTTGAAATTTCTGAAGGCAAAAGAGTAAATATCTACACAGATTCCAAGTACGCCTTCATGACAGTCCATGCACATGGTGCACTCTACAAAGAAAGAGGTCTACTCACGTCTTCAGGACAACAGATTAAATATGCTGCAGAAATCACGGCCCTTCTGGAAGCAGTGTGGAAACCAAGTGCTGTCAGCATCATGCACTGTCGTGGCCATCAAAAAGGCCGTGATGAAATTCCAAAAGGTAACAGACGCGCGGACCAGACCGCAAAAGCAGCTGCGAAACCACCACCGCAAACAGAAGCTCAAGCTAAAGTATTGATCTGCAAGCAAGAGCCTCAACCTTCTATGCCAAATTACGAGTTCTACATGAATTTGAAAAAGTTTGAACCCCACGGCGAGTTCATTGAAATAATATTACACAAATGGCAAGATGATTACGAACTTTTAGAACTCAATCATGATTATATCCAATGGCTTTTTCCAACAAGGACACAAGGCCGGAATTTCTACTCTACTCCCCTAAACCCGCAAGAAACACGTCTAATGATCAACACCTCAGAAGTTCAGCAAAGACTACGCAGAGCTTACAAGATGATGCTGAAATTCTTCGGCGTAAAAATAGTGGGGGAGGAGGAAGACAAAGAAACAACTGAAGTTGAACGAGCAGAAAATTTCGCGTCACGATTTGAAAATTTGATAAATAATCCTCACAATAATCTACGAATCACACGGATACTGCACAGTCTGGGAGAATTGGGAGCAGAAGAATATCAAGTCCCACTGGTGAGGTTCTTCCTCAAGGAGATCCTTATCAAGAACAGACTGCCAAGAATGAAGAAAAGTGCAATGGACTTTTTCATACCAGCAGTAAGAGATTCACAAGACAGACAAGATTTATTGTTTTTCGCATGGCGATACTATTTCCCAAAAGAAGAATTCATCTGGGGAAATCATGGAGAATTGGCACGATACAAACCAAAACCAGTGGTAGCTGCACTTCTACCGGCGCCACTGAGCGAATGGACACCTGTGTACTCAGAGAAAGAAAAGAAGTGGCTGACAGAAGAACCCGGAGGATATGGAGAAGATGGATGGTTCCAGATGGAAAATGGACGAGTGGTCCTACCAGCAACACTGGCTCCTGAAATCATAAGAGCACTTCACGCAAGTACCCATGGAGGGAGAGAAATGATGGAGCAACAGTTGGAGCCACATTTCTACGTACCAGGATTGTCAGCAATCTGCAAAGCAACAGCTCAGCAGTGTGTAACATGTGCCAAAAACAACCCGAGAACAGGCCCATCTCAACCCCCAGGGAAACAGCCAATCGGGCTATCTCCAATGGCATCATTACAAATAGACTTTACAGTGCTGCCACCCTGCAAAGGATACAAATATTTACTAGTGATGGTGTGCACATTGACAGGATGGGTGGAAGCTTTCCCAACAAGAACTGAAAAGACGACAGAAGTGGTAAAGAGCCTGATGAAAGAAATAATACCACGTTACGGACTTCCACTCGAGATAGGGTCGGACAATGGCCCTGCATTTATCCAGAACTGTTTGCAACAACTTGCCCGGCTACTGGGCATCACCTGGAAGCTACATACTGCCTACAGGCCCCAAAGTTCAGGAAAAGTTGAAAGAATGAACCGTACCCTAAAGACTTTGATGTCCAAACTGTGCCAAGAGACGTCACTAGGCTGGTTGGACTTGCTGCCGATAGTCCTCTTGCACATTAGGTGCAGACCAACCCCCCAATTGAAACTAAGTCCGTACGAACTTATGTTTGGACGGCCAACCCCTCTGATTAATGGACTAAGGGGGGACCTTCGGGCATTGGGAGAAACTAAACTAAATGATCAGGTAGTAATGCTGGGTAAATCAATGCAGAAATTAAATACTTGGGTGGGGGATAATATACCGCATTTTCTATATCCTTCACTGCATAAGTATTGTCCGGGTGACTCAGTATGGGTAAAAGAGTGGAAAAATGATCCACTGGGTCCAAAATGGAGAGGTCCTTATCTTGTCCTGTTATCAACCCCTACAGCAGTAAAGGTTGCCGAGGTGGTCCCGTGGATACATCACTCCAGAGTAAAAGCAGCTGCCAGTCCTGAGCTAACATGGAAGGTCGTCGCCAACGAGACCAATCCGCTGAGGCTGAAGCTGACAAAGACCACAGTCACGAGCACCTAAATGATCCTAACCCTGATGATTCAGAGGATCAACAAGTGGGTGTCTTGATGGGCACAGACCCTGACCACCTGCCAACGGGGGATAACCACAGGGTGCTTTTTAGGGGCCCGGCCCCCACCCTTGATCATCCAGAAATGTTCTTTACTTTTGAAATTCCGGTGGGGAGGGATTGGGTTTATGTGACTGTAAAAAGAATTGCCCAAGGAATTCTGACACTCGGGGCATTTGTGGTGCTGATTTTATATCTTGCTAATTTGATTTATGGACTCTCGAGAGGAGCATGCCCCAATTGTACAAGCACCGCTGGGAAAGTGGATATTTCCCATATCTGGAATGGTACGCACCCGGTGATGGAGAACCGTACCATGTGGAGACAAAAACGAGAGGCGCTATCTGGAACCAACCCAAGAGGACACTTACTTGTGCAATTCAAATATGACTATGCTAAAAAGTCTGGGCAAACTGCATGCTGGGTGTGTAGTAGACTGCACCCAGAGACAATTCATATACCATTTGCCTCTGTTCCAATGAATTTGAGTATGTTTGTATCAGGGAATATCACAATACATGCTGTCGATGCACAAAGGGAAAAGACCGAATCAGTCAGTCCCGGGTACCCCATAATAGGACCAGTGTATCCACCAGAATGGTGTTTTCAACTAGGACCAGATAAAGAAACAAATAACGAGGGTGGGTTATGTAACTCAAGTCAGTTCAACTGGACATCATACATTTACATATTCAAAGCAGGACAAAAGGCGACTTATTTATACATACGATGCAGGCAACTCACTAGAGACCAAGAGGCGGTGATTGGGAATGTGACCAATGGGAGGCAGGGTGCAGTGGATATGATGAGACGGCTGAGACACCTTGCGATAGAGATATCAAAGGGAACACTACATTCATCACCATTTATAGTGACAGGAGGGTACCAGGTGTGCTGTGAAAGGGTGTGTTACACATGGGTACCACCAACAATAACGGGAATGTGTTATTTGGCTAAGCTGGTCCCAATCCAGAAACTAAGGGGAGAAGACACAAACACAGACACAGAACTACACCCTAGGTACCCACTGGTGTTTGAAAGACCGAAGAGAGAATTGTTTACGAAGATGGATCGAATATGGACATGGTTGCCAGCATGGACTGGATGGGGAGGAGAGATGATGAGGAGATTGAATAGCTATGTCAATCTGATGGATGAGATTCTGAATAGAACCAGTATGGATATCCAGCTGCTGAATCTGGAAATGCGTGAGTTACGAAAGGTGCAAATGATACATGAAATGGCGCTTGAGCAGATCAGTGCGGCCTTGAATGGATTGTGTGAAATGACAATGCACTATGAATGTTGCACCTTCATCAGAAACACTACACACGAAGTCCCAGACTATTACCAGGTAATTCAAGATCATCAGGAGAAGGTAGCACAGTTGCAGGGCACAGCCAGGAGGATTGCTGCCGAAGGCTGGAATCCGCTCCGGGGTTTGGAGCAATGGAGAATGGTTTGGTTCCATCTTGAGATTCATCTCAAAGATTGGATCCATGATACTCATGATAGTGGTGATTTTGATCATAGGGATACTGATATACCGCATAGGGCTATGCATATGGCCACTATGCAAGTCAGCACTGACACCCACACAAACACAGAAGATACCATTGATAATTCCACAGGGAATGTTCCCAGTGAATGGAAAGCCCCCCAGTATGCAGAGTTTCGGAATAGTGAAGTGTAATGGCTACAAGTGCCAGGAAAAAGATACTGACACTTGAGCCAAGGGGGGAATGAAGGAGAATTAGGCTGGAAGATGGTTGCTACTATGAACCAGGCAGCCATCTTGTGCAGAATATTGGTTCACCAGTAAATAGAATAGATTTTTACTAGATGTGCAGAGAAGAATTACATAGAATTCCAAGAATGCGTGGCAGATTAGAAAGCTAGCAATAAAACCAGGCAGAATCCGGCCGGCTCTTGACATAGAAAGACAGAAAGATTTATGAATGGGACAAGGTCAGTGAGATGTGCGAAGAATAAAGAAAACATAGAAGACCAGGCCCCAGGCCACCTGAATAAACATAGCCGATAGGGAGGGAGGCACTGCCCGGAGAAAGACAGCACAAACAAATCACAGACTGTCAAACTAACGAGAAGTGTATCAATTTATAGTTATATGTGGAATGTTCTTTGTGTTCGAATTAATGATGGGAGGTATTAACCCACGTGGGGTGGAATAGAGTGTCATAGGGAGGTGGGCTAATGGGGATGTACCTAATTATGTATTTGGGGCATAAAACCTCATGTCTCTGTGTAATCAGGGCTCACTCTAAGCGATTCAATCCTGTGTGAGCACTTGTGTGACGACACAATAAACTCTTGCCTTTCCTGAAGAGACTCGTGTTTGGACAATTCTTGCTTGTGTCTGGTCCGGCGCCGTTAATGAAGTGAACCTGTCTGACTCCGGCTACAAATTCACCACAGGGTCCCTGAAGTGCAGGGAATCAGCCACCGAATGCCGCCGCCTGCTGTTTTAAAAAGAACTACTGAATGAAAATGTCTGGAATTAATATATAAGATCCTAAGAATGATAATAAAAAGGGCTGTTACAGGAGAAAAAAAAAAAGCTATTAGAAAAAAAATGGATTTTTTTTTGAAAAATGCCTAAAAGATAAAATTAAAATTAATAAATAGATTTTTTTTTACTATGGATTAAAGGAATAAACGGTTTATTAGATATTGGATAAAAAGGGGAATATTTTTAACATTGAAACCTATGGTGTTGGTTTCCATGAATAAACCTGCCAAATGAAAACACTGGACATCAGGACATTTCTTTGCTGTTCGGTGTCTCTGAACAGATTAACCATTACTTCTCTATGGGGATTTCACTGCCGTCGAACAGGCACCGTACTTGCTGTCAATTTGCCAAAATTTGTGTGTGAGCATATCACAGAGCTCCACAGCAATAAACCTCACAGTAATGTGCGCCTTGTATAATGAGCATTCAGTGTTATATGGGCGTACTGGTTTATCAGTAAAAGTAGATAAAAAAAACCCCTGTAAAAGTCAAGGGGGGGGGGGGGTGACACGAAGCCTAGTGACGCCACTGCTACCAAGCCCTGTGCCTGATAATGACTGGGCGTGGGAATAGATTATGTCTCTATTTCTGAGTCTGTTAATTCCATAAATACAGCCAATTCTAAGTAAAAACAGGAAAAGAGACGCGCGTGGATCCGTCTCCAGTGAATGTTAGGAATTTCCATGGCAGCCATTTTTCAGGATCCCGGGTTCGCGTGGTTCTTAATTAGGCAGTTGTCTTCACCAAAATGGCTCCATACATGGAGACACGTGACGTCGGCGCGCGATAGGCTCAGAGGGATACGCGAGCGGCTTCCGCTCACTCAACGTTAGTTCGTTCATTGGTTGGAAACTGGTTGTCGTGGGAACCAGGCACGCTGGTCGGCGTCTACCGACAGTGGTTGCCCTGGAGACACGCGTGCGCAGTAAAGGATTCACGACGGCGTAAAGATGAAGGTAAAGAGACTGGGGTTCGGGGTTTCAGTGTTGGCAGGGAGGGTCTGGGGTGCAAATACTGCTCGACAGCGGGCACTGGCATGCTGCTGCTGCAGGGGGGAGAGGGTTACTCATAATAGCATGATGAATGTGTATGATGCGGTCACTGGGCTCTCAATGTGATATAGCTTCTATCTGCATATATATCTCGGGCCTCCAGTGCTGTGAATTGGGGAGGCCTGATTTCCAGGGCATGCCTGGGCATATCTGGTTTGCTGCTGGGCAGTGAATGAAAATTTCTGCCGTGTAGCATACAATAGGCAGCTACACAGAGCTGTAGGGCAGGAATGTCAAACTCCGCCCCTCCAGATGTTTTTTTTTTTATAACTACAACTCCCATGATTCACTGGCTATTGCATAGAAGGCATTCAGTGAATTGTAAGCATTCACATCTTTGGGGAATGCGTTTGACAGCCCTTCTCTGGGGTTTGTGAGGTTAGGGGACAGCAGCCGTGGCTCTCCAGATGTTTTCAAACTATATCTTAAGCAATGCTGGCCAATTATTAGGTTGACTGAGCATCATGGGAGCTGTAGTCAGTGGCGTAGCGTGGGGGGGGGCTGTGGCCCCGGGCGCAGTTTTGTTAGGGGCGCATTTGCGCCCCTAAAACTGGCCCGGGGGTTGAGGGGACCCAGATGCCGGGCAGCGCGGGAGTGCCTGCCCGGTCCTGAAGAGTCCGTCCTGTTAAAGGGAAGCGGCTGCGTGCAGGCGCAGCCGGTCACGTGGTCCGGCTAATCAGGTGGTACTGAGTCTCTGTATCACCTGACTGCCCGGACCACGTGACCTGCGCACGCACGCCACGCAGCCGCATCACCTTCAACAGGACGGACTCTTCAGGACCGGGCAGGCACTCCCGCGCTGCCCGGCATCTGGGTCCCCTCAACCCCTGCCGGAGCTGGAGCAATATCCAGGTGAGAGCTGGGCAAATCCATGTGTAAGCTGGGGCAAATCCATGAGCTGGGCAAATCCATGTGTGACCTGGGGGCAAATCCATGAGCTGGGGGCAAATCCATGAGCTGGGGGCAAATCCATGAGCTGGGGGCAAATCCATGAACTGGGGGCAAATCCATGAGCTGGGCAATATCCATATGTGAGCTGGGGCAAATCCATGTGTGAGCTGGGGCAAATCCATGTGTGAGCTGGGGCAAATCCATGAGCTGGGGGCAAATCCATGAGCTGGGGGCAAATCCATGTGTGAGCTGGGGGCAAATCCATGTGTGAGCTGGGGCAAATCCATGACCTGGGCAAATCCATGAGCTGGGGGCAAATCCATGAGCTGGGGGCAAATCCATGAGCTGGGGCAAATCCATGAGCTGGGCAAATCCATGTGTGAGCTGGGGCAAATCCATGTGTGAGCTGGGGCAAATCCATGTGTGAGCTGGGGCAAATCCATGAGCTGGGGCAAATCCATGTGTGAGCTGGGGCAATATCCATGTGAGAGCTGGGGCAATATCGATAACGTGTCCACAGGTGGGGGGGGGCGCACAATTCTTGGCTGGCCCCGGGCGCTGACAACCCACGCTACGCCACTGGCTGTAGTTCCAAAACATCTGGAGGACCAAGGTTGCTGAGCCCTGCCTCGGGCAAAGCTCAAAGCAGAGGCCACTCTTGCAATCATGTAAAAGAACATTTCCATTCCAGTGGCAAAAGCCTACCTGTCATGTGTCCTTATGCCAGGGGACTATCCCTATTTTGGGCCTGAATACCTCTTTCTTTTTAGGTGCTATATAGATTTATATTTGGAGTGTGCGGGTGTATAACAGAGCTGCAAAGCAATTAAACTCCCAGCAGCGAGTCTATAAACTTTAGAAATTGCTCAGTTTAAATAAATGCTTTGCTCTCGTTTTGAATTACATTTTATGTTTTACGGAAACGACCCCAATCCAGAGTGATATCATCAATAGATTCTAGCCTCGCCTCCAGTGAAACTTCCTAAAACATGAGTGTGCCAGTGTGATCATTTGAAATGATGGCCGGTAAAGTCAAAGAGTTAGTTACAAGTATTTATAAAGCGCTAACACGTTCCGTGGTGCTGTACAACGGGTGAGACAGAATAACAAGTTCAACACACAGAACAGTAGGAGAGAGGACCCTGCCCAAGAGCTTACAGTCTAAGAGGAGAGAGGTGACACACTAGGTGAGGGGAAATAGAGGACATGAAGTAGCGGGGCGCGTGTGGGCTGGGTGGGAAGATGGAGCAAGAAATGTACAGTGGGGGAATTATGGAGTGAGCCGATAGGCTTCTCTAAAGTAACGTGTTTTCAGAGACTTCTTGAAGGACTGGAGAGACGGGGAGAGTCTAATGTTGTGGGGGAGAGAGTTCCAAAGAAAGGGGGCAGCTTGGGAGAAGTCTTTAACAAGAGAGTTAGGGGTGGGGGTGCTTGAAGTTGATAACATCAGATCATTGGCAAAACAAAGTGGTCAGGGCGGGATGTACCTGCTAATAAGGGAGGAAATGTAGTCAGGGGTGCGGTTATGGAGACTTTGTATGTGAGCACCAACATTTTTAATTGGATTCTAAAGGAAACAGGGTGCCAGTGTAGAGACTGTCAAAATGGCAAGATGCGGGGAGTGAGGTGGATGAGCCTGGCACAGGCATTCATAACAGACTGCAGAGGGAGAATCTGGGACCTACAGTCAGGTCCAGAAATATTGGGACATCGACACAATTCTAACATCTTTGGCTCTATACACCACCACAATGGAGTTGGAATGAAACAAACACAATGTGCTTTAACTGCAGACTGTCAGCTTTAATTTGAGGGTATGTACATCCAACTCAGGTGAACTGTGTAGGACCTACAGCAGTTTGCAGATGTGCCTCCCACTTGTTAAGGGACCAAAGGTAATGGGACAGATTATAATAATCATAAATCAAACTTTCCCTTCTTAATACTTGGTTGCAGATCCTTCGCAGTCAATCACAGCCTGAAGTCTGGAATGCATAGACATCACCAGATGCTGGGTTTCATCCCTGGTGATGCTCTCCCAGGCCTCTATTGCAACGGTCTTCCGTTCCTGCTTGTTCTTGGGGCATTTTCCCTTCAGTTTTGTCTTCAGCAAGTGAAATGCATGCTCAATGGGATTCAGGTCAGGTGATTGACTTGGCCATTGCATAACATTCCACTTCTGTCCCTTCAAAAACTCTTTGGTTGCTTTTGCAGTATGCTTTGGGTCATTGTCCATCTGCACTGTGAAGCGCCGTCCAATGAGTTCTGCAGCATTTGGCTGAATGTGAGCAGATAATATTGCCCGAAACACTTCAGAATTCATCCTGCCGCTCTTGTCAGCAGTCACATCATCAATAAATACAAGAGAACCAGTTCCATTGGCAGCCATACATGCCCACGCCATGACACTACCACCACCACGCCCCACTGATGAGGTGGTATGCTTAGGATCATAAGCAGTTCCTTTCCTTCTCCATACTCTTCTCTTCCCATCACTCTGGTACAAGTTGATCTTGGTCTCATCTGTCCATAGGATCTTGTTCCAGAACTGTGAAGGCTTTGTTAGGTGTTGTTTGGCAAACTCTAATCTGGCCTTCCTGTTTTTGAGGCTCACCAATGGTTTACATCTTGTGGTGAACCCTCTGTATTCAGTCTGGTGAAGTCTTCTCTTGGTTGTTGACATTGACACACATACACCTACCTCCTGGAGAGTGTTCTTGATCTGGCCAACTGTTGTGAAGGGTGTTTTCTTCACCAGGGAAAGAATTCTTTGGTCATCCACCACAGTTGTTTTTCGTGGTCTCCCGGGTCTTTTGGTGTTGCTGAGCTCACCGGTGCGTTCCTTCTTTGAGACTGTTCCAAACAGTTTTGGCCACGCCTAATGTTCTTGCTATCTCTCTGATGGGTTTGTTTTGTTTCTTCAGCCTAATGATGGCTTGCTTCACTGATAGTGACAGCTCTTTAGATCTCATCTTGAGAGTTGACAGCAACAGATTCCAAATGCAAATAGCACACTTGAAATGATCTCTGGGCCTTTTATCTGCACATTGTAATTGGGGTAATGAGGGAATATCACACACCTGGCCATGGAACAGCTGAGAAGCCAATTGTCCCATTACCTTTGGTCCCTTAACAAGTGGGAGGCGCATCTGCAAACTGCTTTAAGTCCTACACCGTTCACCTGAGTTGGATGTACATACCCTCAAATTAAAGCTGAGAGTCTGCAGTTAAAGCACATTGTGTTTGTTTCATTCCAACTCCATTGTGGTGGTGTATAGAGCCAAAGATGTTAGAATTGTGTCGATGTCCCAATATTTCTGGACCTGACTGTATAAAGGCCAGAGAGGAGATTACAGTAATCAAGGCGGGAGATAATAAGAACTTGGATGAGCATTTTAGTAGAGTCCTGATTAAGACAGGGACGGACACGTACAATGTTTTTTTAGGTAGACGAAATGCCCCGAAATTACACCATGTGGTGAAATTCACAACTTGGTGTCCCTCGGTGGCAGTTTTGGTCCTTCAAGTGATTTTACCAATGCCAACTCCAGTGACTCCCGGCACATCCTGAGGGAGAATAATATAATCTAGATGGGGATGGGAATGAAAAAAAAAAAAGGGCGCTGCCCTGGGAGAGAAGGTGGTGATCGGGAAAAGGGGGAGAGTTGTTAGAAAAGTTGAAAATAGTACAGAGGCTGAAGAAATGCCAGGAGAAATCAGGGAGACATGGTTGCCTGTGTTTGCAGTGGCACGAGGTGGAGTTGTGAATGAAATTTCTGAAAGCGAAAGTACGGTCACATTGGATCAGAAGGGGTTTGGGGGGTCATATAAACCTCAAGGTCCGTGGAGAAGGACAAGGGGACAGATAAGAATATATGGTTTGTGAGAGAACAGAACATGAAAATAGGGAGAAAAGTAGCGTGGCAGCAATTGAAAGGTTTATAAATTAGCAAATATAAAACATAACACGAACAAAAGGGTTGTCGTTTGTGCTTACGCCTATGACTCCATGCGAAACAGAACAGAGGTTTTAGTTTACTATAATGGCCATTAAAGTGTTAAGCCCACCCGCCACATCTAATACTTTAATGGCCATTACGGTAAACTTAAACCTCTGTTTTGTTTTGCATGCCGCCATAGGGGTAAGCGCAAATGACAGCCCCTTTTTCCTTGTTATATTTTATACATGAAGGACTAAATTACAATCTCCATGCTAAGGAGGGGGGTAGGGAGAAAAAACTGCGCCCGTTTTAGCGTGGAATTACAATGCAGGCACTTAAAAAGCTGCCTGCATTGTTAGCGCGTGCTACGGCCCCGCAATGCTCGCTGAGCGCAGCCGCGAGCATCCACTCGATGGAGTCCATTGGACTCCATTGAGCCAGACGCCGGCGGTCACATGACCTGCTGGATCTCCCCTCCTAGATCCAGTCGGTCAGCTTAGTGATACGCAGGGAGAGACTGGGGGGACTTATTCCCCCAGTCTTTCCCTGCTCCCGCCCGCCGGAGGAGGTGGACAGAGCCGCGGTCCTCGCCACGGGACAGGAGGTGAGTATATACTTCTGTTTTTTTATTTTTTGGCTAGTGTTAATGGATTCTGCAGAAGCGAAATCCGTTAACACCAAGACCTGGCTCTGGTTAACTTTCTGCTAACCAGAGCTGGACAGTAATCAGCGTTAGGACTTTGTAATCCTAACGCTGATTGACACTTTGCATTCCCCATGTTAGGTATAGGGAGCACAAAGTACAGTAACTTCGCGCTGAAAAGCGCAAGGTACCAAACGCAAACGTGTTACTTAACCCGTTTGGATTGTGATATGCAGTAGATACTGCAGCTAACGTTAATGCACACGCAGGTGTGCATTAACGTTAGCGTTAAGAGTGTAATGTGGCCCGAAGTGGGCTGGATGCTCCTGGTTTATGCAGCCGCTCTGGTAAGGATTAACCTCCCTGTCGGTCTGTTTTTTTCAAATTTTCATGTCAAAAAGTGGTCTATTTCCCCCCCCCCCTCTAGCGGTTATCCCGAGTGTGGCTCGGGGTTAAATTTATATGCTGGAAACGGTAACCCCGAGCAACACTCAGGATGCCGCTGGATACATCACCTCTCCCTCGATGTCCCCCACAGTCTCCTCCGGCGATCGCGACCCTCATACTTCCTGGTTCCCTCCTCGCGATAAGGAAACCAGGAAGTAAAACGCCGCGATCGCCGGAGGAGACTGCAGGGACATTGAGGGAGTGCAGGGAGAAGTGATGTATGCAGCCCAAGTGTGGCTCGGGGTTACCGCTTTCAGCGGTGAAATTTAACCCCGAGACACACTCGGGAACACCGCCAGGGGGTTATTGCGCGAAACCGCTTTTTGTGCAATTTAGCAAATATATCTAACGGCTCAGAAACTGAATACATATGAAGAGAAACATTATGGAGAGAGACTCTTGCTTTTCAGCTGGAGCCGGGGCCAGACACAGATGTTTTTAAACCACATATGATCCGAAATGCTGAGATAGGCTTAATGCTGGCTAGGCATCATGGACCATGTAGTTTTGAAACATTTTGAAGTGGAATCAGGCTGGAAGATGGCCGCCATTATAAGACAGGTGGCCATCTTGTTCAGAATATTGGTTCACTTGAAAATAACTAGGTAGGTTTTAGCTGAAACTAGAATGAAGCAGACGTAGAAATTTAGGAATGTGTTAGATTAGCAGAAAAGCAATTAAAACCTGAGAAAGATCCAGACTGTTCCTGGCACGAAGGGACAGAATGAGAAGTGGA
This sequence comes from Leptobrachium leishanense, assembly GCA_009667805.1. Lineage (NCBI taxonomy): Eukaryota > Metazoa > Chordata > Amphibia > Anura > Megophryidae > Leptobrachium > Leptobrachium leishanense. Next base: position 478,635,265 of record CM019063.1, on the reverse strand, counting down.
TACACCAAGGTCACAGAGGCCCGCAGAGAGACAAAGGGGAACATAGAAGACAGACCAGGTGTTATCCGCAACAAATAAACACAGGCACTAGGGAGGTGAGCACAGCCCGGACTGAGTGTAGCAGCAAATCACGATCTGTAGAAACTAACATGAAGTTTGCCAATTTACGGCCAATGTAATGGAATGTCTTTGTATTAGATTAAGGGAGGTATTAACCCACGTGGGGTGGGAGAGTGTCACCGGGAGGTGGGTTAATTGGGATGTACCTAATTATGTATTTGGGGTATAAGATCTCATGTCACGGTGAGTTCGAGGCTCACTCTTTGCGATTCAATCCTGTGTGAGCATTTGTGTGACGACACAAATAAAGTTTGCCTTTCCTGAAGAGACTCGTGTTCAGACAATCCTTGCTCGTGTCCGGTCCGGCCTCGTCCCGAGTGAACCTAGTAGATTCCGGTTATATTTCTTGGGGACTCGATAGCCGGGATACGGGCCCTTGCCGGCATGGCAACGACTGCTTAACACTGTAGCGGTTGACTGCAGGTGCGAGTGATCCCGCTGGTTGGGTGTCCGTTGAAGGTGAGCTGACATCTGCAGGCGCCAAGCAGGATTTCCTGTTCAGTGGACCTCGTCTCGTCCCAAACGGACCCCCGGCCCGGGAACACTGGGACACCACCGAGTCCGAGGAAACAGCAAGCAGCGCGGCGATAGGTAAAGTGTCTTCTATGTTTGTATGTGTAATGGAGATCCCGGTATAAAGGGAAACGTCCAACCATAGTTGGATAAGGAAACCCGCGGCCACGGTTTCATTGACATACCGGACCCCACACGACAGCACGGACAAGCAAAGGAGCCAGAGTGGCTAGCGCGTGTCTGAACCCGGGGTAGTTCTGTATGTGAGGGAGAGGGTAGCCACGTGGAGTTGCATAGTCGTAGTCAGTGTTTGTAAATAGAGCTTCTGCACGTGGACAAGGAAAGGAGGAGAGTTTTCTGTGACCGGGCTGAGAGCCCTGAGTCAGTGCTAGTGTGTACGTCGTGTAGTGAAGAGGGCCCATTGGGGCCAGCGGTAGCTGCAGAGGTAGTGGTGCCGGGTGGGTAGATTACCCATAGGCAAATTGGAATTGCAGACGGAAGTGTATTTATAGAACGGGGTGCACATAGTCACAAGCAGACAAGAGTTAGAGTTCAATTAACTGGGTATAAGGAGCCAAAAGGAGGGACGGCGTGCCCTCGGCTAGTAGAAAGAGTAGAATTGTTTATGTATTGTTTTGTGCTGAAAGTATCTGGTACAGTATGGGTTGTGAATGATTGCTGAGAGTGCTGTGAGTGATTGTACGCCTACTTGCCTAGCGAGGAAGCAAACTTGAAAGTGGACTTCCAAGGTACGTTTCCGGTTCAGGCGACTGCAATCGGCTACTGACGGAGGAAGCGAATACGATATATATGAATTGTTGACTGAGTACCAGACAGTAAATTCCCAAGTGTTTTGTGCTAAACGTAATATCTGCATTGTGAGAAGGTTACCGCCCGTAAGAGTAACAATGGGCAACGGGTCGTCCAAACCCAAGACGACTAAGAAGGGTGAGACGCCCTTGGGGTATATGGTGCGGAATTTTGAAGTGTTGTATGCAACACATAATTATGGAATGGATTTAAATAAAGAAAAGTTAATTTTATTGTGTACAATGGTGTGGCCAGAACAAGGGTCTATGGACCCGGAGATAATACAGAGGGTGCACTCCCAGGTAACCGGGACATATGGTCATCCTGAACAATACCCGTATATAGATATATGGAGGTACTGTGTGAGAGATAAAAGCCATTTTTGTTATGTTAGTAGGGCAAAGAAAAAAAAAAGAAAGTATGCCTTCAAATAAATATAAATATGAATGTAAAAATAAGTCTATATATATATATATATATATATTTAATGTTTTAATATACCAGTAAATTAAACAAAGATAATTTACAAGCTTTGTGTGTGGATTATGTAATGATCTGCAGGAGTCTCTGAGCCCCCACTTCCCCCTGGGCCAGAAGAAAAAGAAAACAGTTTTTTTTTTTCTCTCGTATTCGCTCCACCCCTCCTTTCTGGCACACACTGTCTGCACGGAGGGGAGGGAGGGAGTCAATTTTTTGTTCTCTGACGAACAGAGAAAGTAACCCTTTATGTTTCTGTGCAGCGAATTTAAGTTTACCAGAGAAATAAAGAAGAAAAATTACTATGTTTAGCTAATTTTTAATGTGTGCTACAATAGAATGTATGAAGTCTGTCGAGTGCAAGATGTATATTTTTATTTTGTGTTGATATATTTAGTTAAGTCTGTCTTGACAGACTATTTTAAAATAGTTTTATATAATCTAGGCTATATGTAAGAAAGTTTTATATTGTCTAGTATTGTTGTCCGTTTGTTTCAAGCAATATTGTGTAATGTGTTGATATTATTCCGAAAACTCTAGTTTTGTTCACAGAGCTAGAATTAAATAGAAGAGGGACTTATTCAAGAAAGCGGATCGAATATGGGCATGGCTTCCAGCATGGACTGGATAGGGAAGAGAGTTGATGGCAAGAATGAACAGTTATGCCAGTTTGATGGATGAAATTTTGAATAAGACTAGTATGGATATTCAGTTACTAGGGATGCACCGATACCGATTACCGATACTTTTTAAAAGTGCTCACCGATACCGAGTACCGACACTTTTATTTAATGTCATGTGACGCTTTCCAATAGGAACAGACCTCATATAAAAATTTATATGAGATTTGCCCCCAGCTCACATGGATTTGCCCCCAGGTCTCATGGATTTGCCCCAGGTCTCATGGATTTGCCCCAGGTCTCATGGATTTGCCCCCAGGTCTCATGGATTTGCCCCAGCTCACATGGATTTGCCCCCAGCTCACATGGGTTTGCCCCCAGCTCACATGGGTTTGCCCCCAGCTCACATGGGTTTGCCCCAGCTCACATGGATTTGCCCCCAGCACACATGGATTTGCCCCCAGCACTCATGGATTTGCCCCCAGCTCTGATGGATATGCCCCAGCTCTGATGGATTTGCCCCCAGCTCTGATGGATTTGCCCCCAGCTCTGATGGATTTGCCCCCAGCTCTGATGGATTTGCCCCCAGCTCTGATGGATTTGCCCCCAGCTCACATGGATTTGCCCCAGCTCACATGGATTTGCCCCAGCTCTGATGGATATGTCCCCCAGGTCTCATGGATTTGCCCCCAGGTCTCATGGATTTGCCCCCAGGTCTCATGGATTTACCCCCAGGTCTCATGGATTTACCCCCAGGTCTCATGGATTTGCCCCAGCTCGAATGCTGGGGAAGCTGGCCGTGTGCATGTAAAGCATGCGGCCAGCGTTCCCCTCCGGTGCGCCGCGATACTCACCCATCCTGTACAAATGATACATGATATGGCCCTGGAACAGATCAGTGCGGCTCTGAATGGATTGTGTGAGATGACGATGTATTATGATTGTTGCACCTTCATCAAGAACACTACACATGACGTCCCTGACTATTACCAGGTAATCCAAGATCACCAGGAGAAGGTAGCACAGTTGCAGAACACAGCAAGGAGGATCGCTGCTGAAGGCTGGAATCCACTCCGTGGGTTCGGAGCAATCGGAGATTGGTTCGGATCCATTCTGAGATTTATTTCACAGATTGGATCCATGATTCTGATGGTGGTGGTGATCTTGATCGTAGGGACACTACTGTACTGCATAGGGCTCTGTCTCTGGCAAGAGGGCACTGACACCCACACAGACACAGAAGATACCACTGATTATCCCACAAGACATGTTCCCAACAAAAATAGGTCCCCTAAAGTATGAGGAACTTAAGAATAATAGTAGTGAGGTGTAATGACTACAAGTCTCAGGAGAAGAACCTGAGGCTTGAGCCAAGGGGGGAATGAAGTGGAATCAGGCTGGAAGATGGCCACCATTATAAGCCAGGCTGCCATCTTGTTCAGAATATTGGTTCACTTGAAAATAACTAGGTAGGTTTTAGCTGAAACTAGAATGAAGCATACGTAGAAATTTAGGAATGTGTTAGATTAGCAGAAAAGCAATTAAAACCTGAGAAAGCTCCAGACTGTTCCTGGCACGAAGGGACAGAATGAGAAGTGGATACGCCAAGGTCACAGAGGCCCGCAGAGAGACAAAGGGGAGCATAGAAGACAGACCAGGTGTTATCCGCAACAAATAAACACAGGCGCTAGGAAGGTGAGCACAGCCCGGACTGAGTGTAGCAGCAAATCATGATCTGTCGAAACTAACATGAAGTTTGCCAATTTACGGCCAATGTAATGGAATGTCTTTGTATTAGATTAAGGGAGGTATTAACCCACGTGGGGTGGGAGAGTGTCACCGGGAGGTGGGTTAATTGGGATGTACCTAATTATGTATTTGGGGTATAAGATCTCATGTCACGGTGAGTTCGAGGCTCACTCTTTGCGATTCAATCCTGTGTGAGCATTTGTGTGACGACACAAATAAAGTTTGCCTTTCTTGAAGAGACTCGTGTTCAGACAATCCTTGCTCGTGTCCGGTCCGGCCTTGTCCCGAGTGAACCTAGCAGATTCCGGTTACAATTTGGGGTGCCAAGGTTCCCCAACACTGCACTAGGCTGTTTCCACAAGTTTTAAGAGGTATTATATCTCATCATGGTTTATTTATGTCAGGGATCAGCAACCTTGGTCCTCCAGATGTTTCAATAATACACCTCCCATGACGCTCAGCTACTCATTAGGATGGTTGAGAATTATGGGAGATATAGTTCCAAAACATCTGGAGAGCCAAGGTTACTGACTCCTGCTTTATGTCAGTTAAAATATTAGTTAACAAGAGCAAAGGATCTTATTTACACAATTTATTATTATTTATTTACAACATTTATTATATTTTAGAGACTGATTGCTGGGTTTTTTATTGATTTGCAGTTCTGGTATAAACCCACAAAACCCAAATATATAGAGGAACTCCTAGAATAGAATAAAGAATAAAAAAAAAGAGGACATTAGGAGAGAAAAGCGGGAGAGAGGGATTTGAGCTCCTGGTAGGGCTTGTCCTAAATATGTACACTTGGAAAAATATGTTCTTGTTATTCAAAGCATACAGAAATGAACCCAATACATTCTGGTTAATAAGGGCTCGCATGGCTCTCTCTGCAGACAAGCGTAGGTGAATGCAGCAGTGAATTTGTGTGGACTGTTCAGTATAATCCTGACATGACACACAAATCCATCACGCGATATCCCTGGTTGAGTGACGATTTAGGCCAGTGCTCAGCAACCTTGGCCCTCCAGACGTATTGAAACTACATCTCCCATGATACTAAGGTATTCAATAGACTTGGCTGAGCGTTACGGGAGATGTAGTTCCAAAACATCTGGAGGACCAAGGTTGCTGACCCCTGCTTTAGCCAGTCACCTATTTTGCTAAATTGTTCTTCGTCTCTGCTGCTGTTTGGAGCTAATGAAGGTACTTTCTTGCCGTGCCACCTGATGGGTGTACAGCTAGGCATCACTTTTCATGCACCACAACAGCTGGGTATAATTTATCTGCTGATTAGTAATTCATTTTTTTATTTTTTTTTCCCACAGCGTGTGTTTTCCTTGACAGAAAAGAGTTTGCTGGGATTTCCTATACAGTATGTCTGGCAGAAGACATTAGGAAATTACATTGCAGTCACAGGGTAGGTAATGATTGTGCGTTATACAGTGTCAGGCACTTGACTTCTCGATGGCAGTTGATCCTAAACGTATTAAAAGTAGGAATGTTCTAATTGCTACGAACCACCGATCCATTCTGGGTCGCGCGGTATTCGGAAAGGTAAATACAGAGTCAAGATCCAATAATGCACTACCCTAGATCGGGTCAGCAGCTCCCTCACAAAGGGGAATTCTGTTCCTTGTCATTCGCTCACTGCGTCTTCCCTGCATGCTCATGTGTCAATCAGTAATTCGCGTTAGGATGAGTGAGGTATTACATTACAAAGTCCTAGCACTAAATACCCCACCGATGGGTTAACCAAAAACTTTGCAACGCCTAAAAACTGTGCTAACTGATTTTGCTTTTGCAGAATCAGCACCACCTAAAAAACCCAATAAATCCGATACTCCCCTTTCATCCCGCAGCAAGAATGGTGGCCCAATCCGCAGCTTGTCCTGGCTGGGAGCAGACTGGGAACAAATAGTCCCCAGTCTTCCTTCACAGCGCTATCTCGCGAGAGCGAGATCTCGCAGGGCTTGCGGCCCGGCAACGCAACCCTCCATGGACTCCTATGAACTCCAGGAGGTGTTTCTCGTGGAAGCGCTAACACGAGTGTCACCAAGGATAGCGCTTCGGTCCGGGGTAAGGTGTTGAAGTACTGCCTGTCCCAGAATCTAGCGCTAAAATGGGGAAACCTGCGTCCCCATTTTAGCGTTAGGAAGAGAATAGTGCCCTTAGGGCGCTATCACGTGCCTACAGCTAAAACGGGGACGCTAAGGGGAAACATTATTATTTATTAAGTGCCAACACATTCCGCAGCGCTGTACAAGGTGCAATGGGTAAGGACAGGACAATGCTACAATACATACAGGAGGCAGGTCAGTATTCCTGCCTGCAGATACAGGAGGACATGAGGGCCCTATTCTCATGGGAATTTACAATCTTGATGATTTGCAAATTTCCCCTTAGTGTCCCTGTTTTACCATTGGATTACGGAGCAGGTGCTGATTCAGCAGCCTGTTCCAAAACTGCCGCTAGCCTCAATAATATACGCAGCAGCGCTAACGTGCAGTTGCGAGCATCTCCTTCTGGAGTCCATAGGATTCCATGGAGGCTCGTGCTCCCGGGTCAGCTGACTGCAGGATCTCGCCTCTCGGAAGATCCTGCAGATCCAGGAAGGGAGACTGGGGACTTTTTTCCCCAGTCTCACTCTACTCCCAGCGGCCAGAAGTGGCGAATCAGGCTGCCGTTCTCGCTGCGGAATTAGCGGTGAATATCTACATTTTTTTGGGAGGGGGGATTCCAGCTGGTGATAACTGATTCTGCTGAAGCTCTAAGCTGAACCTAACTTTTTAGTTAGCCGCAATGGTTTGTATTTAGCGTTAGGACTTTGTGATTACTCCTTGCTTAGTTTTTGCACTCCCCATGTTAACCATAGGGAGAGCAAAGTACAGTAAGCTCGCGATGGAAAGCGCTATTATCGAGGTGCTAACAGGTTTTTTAACCCGTTAGCGATCGGGAGGTAGTAAGGGCGTAAAGCTATTACCCTTTTATCCTAGCGCTCACATATGTGAACGCTAGCTTTAGGGAGTTGATAGGGCCCTTAGAGTTTAAGGCAGTGTCAGACAAATGCAGTGGTCACGTCCGTGTTGCCGCACATTTTATCATCCGTCGTAGCATAAAATTATGATCAATAGAGACGCACACATGAAGTACGTCCGCACAGAAGTGTGAACGCATGTGGCACTGGACGCAATTTAGGCAAGAACGTCAAACCGCTAGGACGAACACACAGCGTGCGCCACGTCCGCGTAGCTTGTGTGTGAGTGATGGACCGTAGTCAGACGGACTGCATTTTTGACGTCCAGCATTTTTGACGGAGAAAATGGTTTTTCATTTCATGTATCAATTTTTTTCATTTTACATATTCATTTTATTTCCCATCTACATCAGTCAAAAAAAAAAACCAGACCGTGTGGTGTCTACAGTATCATCAGTCAGAAAGTACGTCAGTTGTCCACGGACGCACAGTGTGCTCAGAATGCATTCGCCTGACATTAGCCTAAGTCCATAAGCAGTATCTTTTACATTTATTTGGTTTTGTTATTGTACTGTCTTTCTCTAATGGGAAGGGGGTGGTCGTGGTTGACACAAGATTACATCATTTAATAATGTAATTCTGTCTGTTTATACATTGTGTCAAGCAGAGTGCAAGCTTAAAGATTTTTATTAATTACTGTAATAACTATTAAATAGTCCAACTCTGACTTTTTGTTCACTTCCGTTGGCATACAGGTCTATGCCAATGAATGTGTGGCAGATGATAGCAGGAGAGTTGTCCTTCAGGCCATTCGCCTGCTCTATCCTGGTCTCTGATTGGCTGCTGACATGGTGCCTATGGAGTATTTTGCTAAACGCTTGGTTTACAGATTCCTTATTTGTGTTGCCTTTGTAACTGTGTGTCAGTGTGTTCCTATAAGCAAATTTCAATGCAAAATCTTAATAAAGGTTATTTGTCTTCTCATAGCGCATCTCACACTGTTAAAATCTATGACCGTCACGGACAGAAGAAAGACGAAATCAAATTATCAGGGTAAGTGTCATTAGCAGGAAATAAGCTGATAATTCATGCTGTACATGTCTCATATTATTATTGGCATCATCATTTATATCAAGCCAACAGTATTTGCTGTGCTGTACTATAAGGATTGGAAAATTAAACTAACAAATTACAATCAGACATAGGAACCATAGACAAGATGTGTAGAGGTACCTGCTGACATGAGTTTACAATCTAGAGGAGATGGGGTGGAGGGGAAGAAATGGTGATGGACAGGGTGGAAATGCAAGCTGTGAAATCTGTAATTATGTGGTTAGGGTGGGGGAGATGAGGAGAGGGATTATTTTTGAATGTGATACGCTAGTTTGATTTTTATTTTTAGAGCTTTCTTCCCAAAAGCTCCCTCTTTATGTACGTGCTGTATTTTTTATGCATTTTCAATGAGATAATTGAGATCCCTCATGAATGAATGTTCCCATGTATAAAATATCTAATGGCTGCTGTCATATGTTATTTATTTTATAGCACATGTTATGCCATGGATTGGGATAATGATGGAAATGCTCTGGCTATCATTGCTGACAAATCCAGTTCCATCTACTTGTGGGATCCAAACACAATGAAAACCAGCCTGCTGGACAGCAGCATGAGGTGAGGGATGCTCTACAGCAGCATGAGGTGAGGGATGCTCTACAGCAGCATGAGGTGAGGGATGCTCTACAGCAGCATGAGGTGAGGGATGCTCTACAGCAGCATGAGGTGAGGGATGCTCTACAGCAGCATGAGGTGAGGGATGCTCTACAGCAGGATGAGGTATGGCATGCTCTATAGCAGCTTGAGGTGAGGCATGCTCTGCAGCAGCTTGAGGTGAGGCATGCTCTACAGCAGCGTGAGGTGAGGCATGCTCTACAGTAGCGTGAGGTGAGGGATGCTCTGCAGCAGCTTGAGGTGAGGCATGCTCTGCAGCAGCTTGAGGTGAGGCATGCTCTGCAGCAGCTTGAGGTGAGGCATGCTCTGCAGCAGCTTGAGGTGAGGCATGCTCTGCAGCAGCTTTCGGGTGATGCATGCTCTGCAGCAGCTTTCGGGTGAGGCATGCTCTACAGCAGCATGAGGTGAGGCGTGCTCTACAGCAGCATGAGGTGAGGCGTGCTCTACAGCAGCATGAGGTGAGGCGTGCTCTACAGCAGCTTGAGGTGAGGCGTGCTCTACAGCAGCTTGAGGTGAGGCGTGCTCTACAGCAGCTTGAGGTGAGGCGTGCTCTACAGCAGCTTGAGGTGAGGCGTGCTCTACAGCAGCTTGAGGTGAGGCGTGCTCTACAGCAGCTTGAGGTGAGGCGTGCTCTACAGCAGCTTGAGGTGAGGCGTGCTCTACAGCAGCTTGAGGTGAGGCGTGCTCTACAGCAGCTTGAGGTGAGGCGTGCTCTACAGCAGCTTGAGGTGAGGCGTGCTCTACAGCAGCTTGAGGTGAGGTGTGCTCTACAGCAGCTTGAGGTGAGGAGGCATGCTCTACACCAGCGAGGACTAGTTTCCACATTTTATCTGCCTTATGTCAATAGAGACTTGTATGGCACCAGTTTTGTTAGGTTTATTTTTTCCCCACTGATGGCACTTTACACATGCTCAGATCAGAATGTCTATATACAAGGATTCTGAAAGCACCCATTCACTCACCTAATGGGAAATTAAGCACATCATCCTTCATAGAAAAAATAAGCAGGGGTCTCCAATTGGCTCAGAGTGATAATATGATAATGACATGCAGTGGCGTCACTAGGCTTGGTGTCACCCGGTGCGGTAACTTATGATGTCACCCCCCCCCCTGAGTTTTACGGTTTTTTTTAAAACTACTTTTACTCATAAATCAGTACTCCCATATAACACTGAATGCTCATTATACAAGGCGCACATTACTGTGAGGTTTATTGCTGTGGAGCTCTGTGATATGCTCATACACAAATTTTGGCAAACTGACAGCAAGTACGGTGCCTGTTCGAAGGCAGTGAAAGTCCCCATAGAGAAGTAATGGTTAATCTGTTCAGAGACACCGAACAGCAAAGAAATGTCCAGATGTCCGACGTTTTCATTTGGCAGGTTTATTCAGGGCGAACGAACACCATAGGTTTCAATGTTAAAAATAAGCCTGTTTTTATCCAATATCTAATAAACCGTTCATTCCTTTAATCCATAGTAAAAAAATCTCTTTATTTATTGATTTTTATTTCTTTTAGTATTTTTTAGACGTTTTTAAAAAAAAAAAAATTTTTTTTTTCTAATAGCAATTTTTCTTTTTATTCTGTAACAGACCTTTTTATTATCATTCATAGGACCTTATATGTTAATTCCAGACATTTTCATTCAGTAGGTCTTTTTAAAACAGCAGGCGACGGGTTTGCGGCAGCATTCGGTGGCTGATTCTCTGCACTTCAGGGACCCTGTGGTGAATTCACTGGGGAAATTTGATTCCCCAAAGTGCGGGGAACAATAGAACCCTGAAATGTCTGCATCATTTCGGTGCTCTGTGAATATCCTCTTTGTGGTGTTTTTCTTTTTTACACCCCCTGGAAAGTGCCAGCCTTGCCTACCCAGGACATACTTGAAAAAATGAGAGAATTCTCAATGTAAAATATTTTTGTGTAAAAAAAAAATTAGGGTGTCACACAAGGGGGTGGTGTCACCCGGTGTGGGCCGCACCCCCGCCTCCCCTAGCGACGCCCCTCATGACATGCTTGTTGGCTCAGAGTGATAATATGATAATGACATTCTTGTTGGCTCAGCGTGATAATATGATAATGACATAGAAAATGTCGGCAGATAAGAACCTACAAGTACAAGCAGTGCTGTTTTTTTTTTCTTTGCTTCTTCTACAATAAACTGATGGACTGATGTGGGAGAATGAAAAAGTTGGGCCAAAATAGTCATGATTTATCTAAAGCCCTGTCTTGTTTTATATTTTTTTCACCTTTATTGTGTCACTGGCTACATTTTAGTTTGCTTTGCATTTTAGGGATCAGATGTCGTTTTTGCTCTGGTCGAAGGCCGGGACATTGCTAGCAGTTGGAACATCCAAGGGAAGTTTGCTTATTTACAATCTCCAGACCTCACGAAAAATTCCAGTTCTCGGTAGGTAACCAACTTTTTTTTTATCACCAGTTCACCATCGGATTTCAACAAAAGCCCCAGAATCCTACTTTTTTCACGTTTTTTCGAAGTTTACAAAATATTATAAAGGGAAATAAAAAAGAAAGGGCTGTCGGGCAATCCAGGGTTTGGGGGGAAGGAACAGGACCAAAACGGCAAGAAGGAGTTGAGGAGGGAGGTAGTAATGGAAAGAAAGAAAAATAGTCAGGTCTATTCAAAGAAAGGTGGAACTCAGGAGAATGACTGGAGAAGTGAAAATTCTAGGTCAAAATAGCCAAACCAGAAAAATTCTCCCATTTATCTCGCTTTCCAAATCGGCTATTGTTCTATTCTCCTTCCAGTTCTCCTGGTTTTCACCTTTCTCTGAATAACCTTTGTTAAACAAAGAAATCAAATCAATTTTCCTATTCATATTTACCAAACAAGCATCCCAAAAAGACTTCTATATTTTATCATATAAGCACGGAAGACGCAAAGCAGCAATACGCTATAGTGGAGATAAGTGAAGACAATTACACAGATTTCGTACTTCAAGTATCTGACATGTCTTTGTCCAGCCAGTTCTTTTATTAAAACTCGGACACATTTATAAGCCAATAAGATTGTCTCAACACAGATAATTACCATAGTCAAACCCACAAACATATATCATACATAGTGACAGGACAAAAAAGTTTTTTACTTTCTATGCACGTCAACAAGGGTGTGGTGCCTTTTTTCTGCTACAGGATGTTCCTAGTTACAATTAACATTTCTATCAAAGATTTTAACCCCTTCGCTGCGGATGACGTGTGGGGCATGTCCTCAATGACTCCCGCTATATGCGGAGGTCATGCCCCGCACGTCATCCGCTTGCGGGAGCCCCGGCGGAGATACTCACCTCTCTGTCTGGGGTCCCGCGGCGGTCTGACTTCAGCGTCCTCAGACGCTGAAGTTAAGCCTCTCCTGACATCAATGACGTCATCACGCCATGCGCGATGATGTCATTTCCAGGCGACCCCCGGCAATGTCGAGAGATTGCCTGGAAGGGAGGGGGGATCCGTTTGGATCCCTCTCCCTCCCGATCGGGAAGGAGCAGCGTCAAAAGCTAGGCACTGCTTGAAAGGGGAGAGTCTCCCCTTTTAAGCCGTGCCTGGCTTTAACCCCTCAGGCACCGGGTCGCACTTCAGCGCCAGAACCGTGGTAGCTAGGGGTCATGGAGGGTGTCATGCGCGCGCATCACGTGAGGGGCGGCGTCAATCCAGCGTGCACTCTTCCTGTTTTAATGTGGGGCCCCAGGTAAGCACGCTGCAGGGTCGCGGACACGGCGGTTAGGTAGTGTGCTGCTGGGCCGGCTGCCACGGACACCCTGAGATGACCTTCCCTTCGGGACTTGCCTACAAAAACCGGGCCCCTTCCGACCGAACGTGGGGCCCCAGGTAGGCACGCAGCGATCTGTAATGAAATGGGGGGGGGGAAGATCTGTCTAATGAAATGGGGGGAATGATCTGACTAATGAAATGGGGGGGAATGATCTGTAAAGAAATGGGGGGAATGATTTGACTAATAAAATGGGGGGGGGAATGCTCTGTAATGAAATGGGGTGAATGATCTGTAATGAAATGGGGGGAATGATCTGTATTGAAACGGGGGAATATGATCTGTCTAATGAAATGGGGGAATATGATCTGTCTAATGAAATGCGTGGGGTAATAATCTGGCAAATGAAATGCTGGGGGGATAATATATGTACCTATATTCAATTACTTAGTTACTAATTACTTAGTTAAAATAGAAGGACTATTGCTTCTGTCTACTTCTCTGGATACCAATCCTACTATAATCTATCTATACACCGCCTACCTTTTTTGGGGGCTAATAAGATGAAAAATTAAATGCTGGGGGGTTGAATAAATCTGTACATTACTGTGAGTTTTATTGCTGTGGAGCTCTGTGATATGCTCATACACACTGCACATTACTGTGAGTTTTATTGCTGTGGAGCTCTGTGATATGCTCATACACACTGCACATTACTGTGAGTTTTATTGCTGTGGAGCTGTGTTATGTCCTTTTTTTGTTGTGGAAGAGGGTGAAAGAAGTTTAAGGGTTGAAAAGGTTTACGGGAGGGGCAAGTTCGCCACTTACTGAATAACCCATTCTGTGTGTCTTCTTGCAGGTAAACACACCAGGCGTATAACATGCGGTTGCTGGAGCTCTCACAACTTGCTGGCCCTGGGCAGTGAAGACAAGATGATTACAGTTAGCAATCAGGAAGGTGACACCATCAGACAGGTCAGTCAGGGTCCTCAGGGCTTACAAAATGAGTACATTACATTCTCTAATGGGAGCAGAACAGGATCCCTTAAATTACAGTTTGATTTTTCTTTATTATCAATTACTTTCTTCCAAACTTCTCTTGGCATGTCAACCAGAAGCCAGCGGTTTCTATAGATAATTACCATTTCAGAAGTTCTGCATCAACGTCTGTGACTGCTAGCACATATCTGGCCATGGATACAGCTTTGTTATATTAAATCTGTTTTCTATAAACTAGAAGTGAAGAAGTAAATCATTTTAATGTCCTGCCTGTCATTGTGTTCGGTCATGTATGCCCAATATGCATCATCAGCTGAGTTTTGTAAGTACCAAACCAGAAGACAAAGCGATTCAACAAAATACACTACAGATAAATATCTCCTGATACCTGGATACACTATATAACATAGAAAATCCTGAGCACTCAACCCATCGATTTTTCTAAAAGGTAATAAACACCTGACTAAAGTTTAAGTAAATGGGATTTTCGATACAAGATATGGTCACATATTGCATAAACCTGCCACAACATGAATGTACCCCGTAAGGCAGGTCCTATCTATACAAAGCTAATGACTGCTCTTGCGAGATTAACTCACTTACTGGGGTCGTCCATCAACCCTGAGCTCTGTGCAGAAAGCAAGGTTTAAGTAGGTTCTGCAATGGGAACCTGTAACCCATATGACAGAGTGGGTTGCACAGCTGGGAGGTGGTCGGCATCCTACATATTTCACAATGCTGCTGCTGAGACCAGTAGATACAAATTCAGTGCCCTCAACACAAATACATACACACTCAGTATCCTTATTATAACTGCCTGATGCAACATCCAGCTTGTAATATATAAAGTAAGACATCTTTCTCTGGACGTCTCACGTCAATCATTAAACTTTTATTCTTCTCCATGCATGTACTGACACATTAAACAAAGAATAAAAGTTGATTGATGCGAGACATCCGAAGCGTGCCTTCTTACATACCATGTATATTTATATATCTAGATTAATACACTGTCTGCAACATGCACATTTAGCAGTTTGAGGGCTATTATGAATGTAAACTCTTTTGTTTTTGCAGACAGCTGTCAGACTGGAGCCTAGTGATATACAGTTCTCCGTGATGAAGACTGATGAGCGAGCATCTCCAGGAGAGAGCACAGTAAGATTACTGATGGTGCTTGTACAATGCATTTTGGTTTTAAACACTTCCATGTATTGGGAGAAAGCAAGGCTTAATGAAATGATCAATGCTTTCAGTATTGCTATATATATACATATATATATTTTTGTATCCTGATGAAAGTCCGCAGATAGCGGACTGAAACGTCAATCTTCTTCACAATAAATCGATTTGTGCAGACCCAGAGTGCCGCCAGCATTACTTTTGCACAGACAGATATATATATATATAATCTCGAGTATAGCAGTACGTAGTGATACCTTTTTTATTGGACTATTGTTACATTTAAAAGACAAGCTTTCGAGAGTGTAACCTCTCTTCTTCAGGTCTGGAAGCTAAACTGATCAGTATCCTAGAATCGAACATTAAGACATTAATATATATATACAACAGTTGTGGTGGAGGACAAAAAGTGAGATAAAAAGCCTCCACGCTATTATTGGTTATGTTTATTATTGCAGAAGTCATCTGCACATCACAGCAATACAAAGAACTGCATCGCAGAGCTCCTGTGCTACATTTCCCATATGCAGCAAGGAATTCTGGGTAGGACATACAAATTACATCTGTCTCACTTTTGTTGCATCCTGGGTCTGTTACACAAGGGCTCTGGGATGCAGTTCTTTGAATTGCTGTGATGTGCAGATGGCTTCTGCAATAATAAACACATATATATATATAGTTATATAAGCCTTTCTGTAGACTGGAGATATACATGGTGCAAATCATTTAGTAAATGGTATGTGTGTGTATATATGTTACGGGTAAAGCCCGAAGTGCGGTTAATCCTAGGATTACCCCGGTAATCCTAGCATTACCCAGGCGTCATTAGCAATAGTCCGAAGTGAAATTATATTTCGGACTTTACCCTCGTAATCTGCAAAGTATCCAGAGGCCTCTGGGTAATTTGGTTTTCTACACTGTTTTAACCGGTAATTCGCACATTAACCTAGTGTTGCTGGATAAAGTGTGGTGTGCAACGAAACATCAGACTTTATCTGGGTAATCTGCAAAATATCCTAACGCCTCTGGGTACTCGGCTTTTCTTGGGTTTTCAGCAGGTTACAGTTGACTGAATTCCGAGGATTACCCGGATAAAGCTGACTGATAACAAAAGTGTGGTTTTTGGTTATTTTTAACGAAATTGTATCCACAGTCACAAACCACACTAAATAACCGTCATGTTACTCTGTGCGTTAATTGGCAGAAAATTTATCTATGAAGATAAAGATATTATATAAAGAGTAACCTGATGGTTACTATGTTTTATAAATGATATATAAACACATATGACACATAATAAAGATCATGTAACACTTTCACATTCATGTAAGAACCATATCCTCTCACTCTGTATATTCATTATGTCCTTAATACATTTTAATGCTTGTCTTTTGCCATTTTCATTGATAATATCCATAGATAATAGCAAAATTCACTGTTACCCAAGCGGGGTTGGATGCTCTGCAGATTACCCAGGTGAAGCTGTGGATAGTCCTCAGATTACCCAGGTGAAGCTTTAGATTTCCACATTATCCGGGTAAAGTGCGAATTTTTCATTTTTTTGCAGCTTTACCCAGCCGTTTTGGGTAATGTCAGGATTACCCGGGTAATCCTAGGATTAACCGCTCTTCGGGCTTTACCCATAACATATATATATATATATATATACCCAGAATTCCTTGCTGCATATGGGGAATGTGGCACAGGAGCTCTGGGATGCAATTCTTCGAATTGCTATGATGTGCGGGTGGCTTCTGCAATATTAAACACACTTTATATATATATATATATATTTTTGTATGCCTAACATATAATGTGTTTTATGCAGGATCTGTTTGTCTTTTTTTAGGAGTGAGATGTTGGTGCCGTTTGTAAAACATTTTCTATGTGCAATAACTTGTGTTTCAGATAAGTGTTGTAGTGGGCAAGAAAACTTTGTTTCTATTCAATCTGAATGATCCAGACAACCCAATAGAACTGGCTTTCCAGCAGCGTTACGGCTCCATTGTCACCCATAGATGGTAAGAGAAGAAAACACAGATATATATGTTTTTTTCAATTATTCCTTTGAAGAGGTTAATATTTAATAAATCATAATTTTTTTTAAGTTACCAAAATCACTCCTGTGTTACCTTTTGTAAATACTCTTTATAAGAGTTGTGAAACTATCAAAGTTTTTTCTGGTGTGCTTATCAGGCGAGAGTGTGTCCATCCGCTGTTATATTCAGAGACACGCTAGACTCCTATGTTTTTACAGGTACGGTGATGGTTACATCATGATTGGCTTCTCCCTGGGATTTTTTGTTGTGATCTCCACTCACATGCGTGAAATTGGTCAGGAGTTGTTCCAGGCACACAACCATAATGACAACCTGACAAGCATTGCCATATCTCAGTCCCTAAACAAGGCCGCGTCGTGTGGGGACAACTGGTGAGTGGGTATCTGATCCTTTACTTGTTTTGGGCATCTTATCACATAAACATATGAGGCATCTTTAATGCTGATCATAGTATTAATGTATTGGAGCACCAAAAGTATCTTTAGACTTATTTATATGCCTTGTAAAAAAAACACAATCACACATTACGCGTGTACAAGTGTCACTAAGATACTCATATACAGACAAATGATGCTTTCCTCTTCCAGTATCAAAATCCATGACTTGACTGAGCTTAAGGACATGTACGCCATCATAAACCTTGATGATGAAACTAAAGGTAAAAAAATATATATTATTTATTATATTATTATATAACAGTTGTTTTCTTGCAGTCATAGGCGTCTCTACAGGGGGGCAAGGGGGGCAATTGCCCCCCTAGGTTATTCCTTGCCTCCCCCATGTGCCCCCCCCACCAAATCAGCATCCAGCTTCCCACACTTTACGGACTGCCGTATCTCAGTTCCTGTGCATCGTATATGGATGTTCTATGTGTCACTGGAAAGGGCAGATTCTGGCCTTTCCAATGATACTCAACATGATTCAGTGTAAAGTAAAAGTCATAAAACATTAAATAAAAACGTGCACTTAAACGTAAACATTTTCACAGGGTTGTAATGGCTCAGCAGTGAAGTGGTTAATGTTCAGTCTATACATTACATTGTGTCTTACGCTATTTTTTTGCCTTTGTTTTAGTTGTATATTAAGGGTTAATGGGTAGGCTTCACCCCTCACAGTATACATTTAATTTTTTCCTTGATTAATGGCATTTTTTCGGGTTAATAGGTTGGCTACATGCCTCACAGTGTATTAATTTCTTGATTTCCCTTGATCAAGTGCATATTAGGGTTTAAGTGGTAGGTAAATGCCACATTGTTTATTAATTTTATTGTATTTCCCTGGGTTTATGGCATTTTAGGGGTTATTATGGAAGTTAGAATCTAAAAGGTCTAATGATCTTTAGATCCTCTGCTTTTCGTCACATTTCGGGGAATTTATTTAGCCAAAAATAAGGTGAATTCCGTATTTAGTGAATGGTCACTGTAATTTGACGGCGAAACACTTTGGGTGTCCTCTCTTTTTTAACTGTTGTCCTTTTTGTCTTAGCAATTGGCCAATTGTGATGGGTTTCTCGGGTGACCTTTATGAATTCTGACCGAAATTGGTGGTTATGTATCTTTGATCGAGTTGTGAATTGGGTGACCTGGCAGGTCGGATTGAATAGCGGTGCCTCAAAATCCGCTGCCCTTCCTTTCTCTCTCCTTTTTGAGGAAGGAGAATAATTTAAGTGTATCGTGGTAGGATATATATTAACCTCCCTGGCGGTCTAATTTTTTCAAAATTTCGGGTCTAAAAGCATCTCAATTTTTTTTTTAAAGAAAATGTGTTTTTGTACATAGTTAGCCTGTAATAATTAGGAATCGCACACTGAAATCCGTGCAATCAAGAGTCCTTACTGGTAAAATCCTTTATAAATAAATAAATAAATTTTAAAAAAAAATAGTAAATACACTGCGTCCGATAAAGTTTGAAACACGACATAATAATTTATTAAACTAAAAATAATTATCCAAAATAATGCAAATAAATTATATTCAATAAAATACAACAAAAACCACTGAAATCTGTCTGAAAACAAGGGTGCGACGACGTATGGTCTGTTTCTTATCCTGTAGTGTCACCCAGTGGCCGTTCATAAACATTGCACTTTGGAATACAGTGTTTTATGATTTTTTTCTAAGTTTGCTGCTGGTCCCGCCCCCTGCATCGTGTGACTCGCAAGGAGCCTTACCAGGAAGCAAGTCCCCGCGATCACACTGCGGGGACAGCGAGGGAGCCAGGAGGAGGTGAGTATGCACCCAGCCCGAGTGTGGCTCGGGGTTACCGTTCGCGGTAGTGAAATTTAACCCAGAGTCACACTTGGGAATACCGCATGGGAGGTTAAAACCCCTGGTACAAATACCTCCTCCTCGATACACCAAATCATATATGTATGTAGTACCATGCTGATCTTTAAGTACAATTGTTAGATCATTAATTGGAGTGGTACTTATAAATCTGCTTGAATTCTGAGGAATGAAATTAACCCGCAATGTATGGTGGATAAATTCTTAACCCTGGGTGACCATTATATTATGTTGATAAACCAGAATTGTAATATCATAATTGTCTAAATAACATTTCTGATGATAACCCCTCACTTAGTTATTTAAAACTACCATCTCCTTGGGTCCAATTGTTCTAGTTCCTTCATGCTGATATAGTATGTTATTAGGATTGATATTGATTACTTGGTCCAATAAATGATTGATGTAGTGGCTGACCTAAATGGTTAATCACATAATTGTTGCCAGTTTGCATTTAATGATACATATTAATGTTTTTTTAACCAATTGTTTTTGTAATAAGTGTTTAATTTCGAATAAAGATTATTAATTGTTGGAAATCGATTCTATCCTGTACACAACTGCATTAGTTTCCCTAGCGTGCGCTAAACGACCTTGTTCATGGACTACCGGGACAAGGTGATCTGTTAGTAGTTTTAGCGACTCGCACTAAATTTTTCCTTTAGTGATGGTGTTTTAGCTCACACCAGGTGATAGGACCCGTAGTTTTATTCATTGGTATGATTTAGTGGTGAAAATTATTAGTGCCCCCCCAGTTTTGACTGCGGTATCCTATGTGCCCCCCCTAATTATTGTTCCTAGAGTCGCCACTGCTTGCAGTACACGCCTTAAGATGTGTCTTAGTATCTGCTGGGGTTTCTGTGGACACATGATGGCTAAGCTAAGAATTAAAACATCACTTTTATTGAAACACATTTATAAAAATAATTCAACACTTCTAATACGATTCTAAAACTAACTGAAAACTCAGAAAAACAAATACAACACAAAGTAATTCAAAGGAGGGTTAACCAGATTCCTGCACAAATATATATATCACCCCTCCACAGAAAACTCTGCATGCAGTGTTGCAAAAAAGTTTAAAAATGAGAGAAAATATTTTTCAAATCACTTGCAAGGGAAATACCCATACGATCACTGGACGTAATATATCATTCCATTCAGGTCTAGTATTAGGTAATTCCAAGGATTCATTTCATAGATTTCTGTTCTATAGGTTCCAGCTCAGGGCAACCATGGAGCTCAATATATCACTTCATACTATGTGAAAACTCAGACCACTAGGGCAGTGGTTCCCAACCGCGGTCCTCGAGTACCCCCCAACAAGTCAGGTTTTCCAGATATGTGAAGTACAGCGCAGGTGATATGATTTGCTGCTCAGTGATTGCAGGATTCAGTCTGCATTTCCCCAGGTGATCTGCAAAATCTGGTCTGTTAGGGGGTACTTTAGGACCGCGGTTGGGAACCACTGTACTAGAGGGTTCCTCGGTCTGACAGTCGATATAATAAGAAAATCCAATATATCACTTGATTTTACATGTCAAAATTCCACAATATACTCATTACTGCCAGCTCAAAGCTGAAATCTTCTCTTGATGTACTGATAATAAGAATAAGAATCCCTCACACTAAATGCACTCTCCACGCATTTCGCCTCTCGGCTCGTCAGGGATGCTGAAAAACGATATCAAATTAATTCATATATAGAATCCAAAGAGCAGCATGAGAAGCATCACAGTGCATCTTCTCCTGCCACTGTTTGAATTTAACTTTTTTGAAACACTCACATTTTCCTGAGTTGCAACACAAATTTTTGCTGCCGTGTGTAGTACGGAGTGACCCCACCTAATGTACGTGTTCAGCATAGCAACTGTATCTAGTGGGGTTTAAAAGCTCAATTGTTTAAAGAGCACCCTGCACAGTCCATTCATTTCCCCCAGTAAGAGCTTCTGAGAGTAGTCAGTACAGGGCCGCAGTCAGCTACTGCCATTGTCTAGTTGCTCGGATGTGTTAGTTGTGAAATTACTAGTGTAGGTTATGCTTTCCCACAGTTTGCTGGTGGCAGATATTGTCATATATTATTATGAGAAATACAGGTATGGAACCTGTGATAACATCCACTTCATTTTGTAATTTTAGGTTTAGACAAACTTTCCTGGACAGACGATGGACAGTTATTGGCTGTGTCCACCCAGCGAGGCTCGCTCAGTGTCTTCCTCACCAAGCTTCCTGTGCTTGGGGATACCTGCGGCACCAAAATTGCCTATCTCACCTCTCTCCTTGATGTCACCGTGGCTAATCACGTGGAAGGAGTAAGCCTGCACGCTCTGCTTAATGAGTAGCATGGTTTCATGTTTTTACACATGTTATATATCATCTGTTACATACACTGGTGGGAGATAAAAAGAGATAATTGGAGCGTTAAAGGGACATTCTAGTGTTTTTTGAACATTACCTGACTCAATTCTGCATTTTAAAAACAAGCATTTTCTTATTTTCTGCCTTTTAATCAGAAATCTTATTTGAAAGTCCTTAGGCTTCTCCGGTTTGACCTAAACATATGTGATTTATGTACTGGGTAAGTACCTGCACTGACCTGCTGTGATTCTCAAGTGCTCTGCTATTCCACTTGCAGAATCATACAGATGCAAGATTTGGAAAGTAAACCGCATGCCAGGAGGCAGAAGCCACAGACTCTATTTTTCAATTGATCAAAAAAGTGACTTTAATGTCCCTTTATCGTTTTGTTTTTTTCTTCAATATACCGTTTTTTTCGCACTATAAGACACACCTCAGCATAAGACGCACCTAGGTTTTAGTGGAGGAAAACCAGAAAAAAATATTCTGGACCAAATGGTGTACTAAAATATTAATGGCAGAGTAGGTGTCATCAACTGCAGCTCGGCTGTGATCATGGATTTGTACATTTCAGCCTCAGCTCAACTAATCACCCAATGAAACATCAAACCGGACCGGTCAGTGAGCACATCGAGTTGTCAATATTCGCTCTATATGATGCACAGACATTTCCCCCCATTTTTTGAGGGACAAAAAAAGTGCGTCTTATGGAGCGAAAAATACAGTAATTAATTGCTTTTGGTGAAAGTTTACTAATAATATAAACACATTTCTTCTAGTAATCTAGAGAATCCGAATTGGTTTTCAGTTTCATTGTTAGCTTCTGTCTTGATGGCATTTTAACCACTGTCTTCTCTGTGACAATAAATGTGGTGGTAGTGGTACAGCTTGGCGGCTGAACACGGCTTGTTCCTTTTTCTGTTGATGTCATTTTAAAGATCATTAGAAGGAGTATCTTGTTTTCTTTTTAGGAGCTGCCAATCACGGTTTCCGTTGAGGTAGAACCTAATTTCTTGGCCATTGGACCATATCATTTAGCGGTTGGGATGAATAACCGAGCTTGGTTTTATGCTCTCTCTGAAAATGGTAAGTTATTCACTTCTTTCCTTTTTTGTTAACAAAACTGTAGAAGATCTGGACAGATATTTAAAGTGACACCAAGGCCCTATTCCTACCCTATCGGTAACAGGGAGCCACAAAGGGAAAATATCGTCGTGAGTCAATAACCCTTACCCTCTCCCTGTTACCAAGTCTATTCTGACTGTGTCCGAATATTTGGGAGCCACACGCAGACACAGGCAGCTGCACTGTGCGCCGTCGTAGTTGCATGAGTGGGGTCTCACAGAGACTGCAAAAGAACACTGTGAAGTATTTGTTCCTAGTCTTCCTCTGCTCGTGGACAAAGGAAGTTATGGATCATTCCTTCCTCTACACCGCGGGACCAGAGTTAAGTAAGGGATTTTTTGGGTGAGTTTAAAAAGAAGTGTTAAATGATTTTGCAAAATCACTTGGCACAAGACTCTGAGAGCTGATATTGTATTGCAGAAAAGCAGCTTGAGTTGAGAGCAGTGAGCTCCGCTGAAATAGCTTGCGTTTGTCGAGCTGAGCCATTATTAATAGCTCCTTTTAAGTATAAAAGCCATAAATGTACAGCAAAGAGCCAAAAGGTTGGACTACGTGTGCGAGCTGTTAAGATGAGAGCTGGAGTTGTTATGTATAACATTCTTTATCTCCACACAGTATGACCATATAAAATCACTTAAGTGACTTTTCCGTGTCTATCTTCTCTTTTGCCCGACGATGTCTGTTGCCCCCCTCCCCCCCCTTTTTTTTTACCTTGCACACTTCAGCTTGAGCTGTGGACCATTTTTAGACTCCCCCCTCCCTCTTTTTTTGTTTTTTTTTGTTGTTTTTCGCATCTCTGGGCTGCCTCGGGGTGGGCCATTGTGGCAGCTACCATGGCTATGCCTACCATGCCTGGCCCTTGAGTGCCTTGGTCTTGTGACCTGCATACTTCCATGCCCTCCTCCCATCCCTCGGACACACGGGAGTGAGCCAGGAAGGTCACGTATTTGGCCTTTGCAATCCCTTGGCCCCCACCCTCTTTTTATGGATTATTTAAATTTTTCTTCTTTGGTCCCTGCTTACTTTTTGGCGTGTGCCCCCATTTTTTTATTTCCCTTTGTGTTTGTTCTCTTGATGAGTGTATCTGTGCACTACTTTCATGCTTCCTGCAGATTGTTTCGATGCATATTGACAGTTTTCTTTTCATTTGTCCATTGTTTGCAACCTTTCTGGTGAGCCCTGCATGGCCACTATACTGTCTGTTATATTGCTGACGATATTTCAAAATATTTTTTTTAAAAAAAATCACTTAAGTGGTCATGGTCTCTTTAATTTACCGGCTGGGTGGAGTAAGTACCGGCTGGGTGGAGTAGAGGTAATGTCACTTCTCTGCATGGAGAGACCCTGTGGAGTCATGGGTTCGATCCCAGCGAGCAACCTCTCCAGTAAGTGTCCTTGGGCAAGACACCTAACGGTACATAGTCGCCACCCAGGACATACTTGAAAACGAGAGAAATCTCAATGTATCCTTCCTGGTAAAATCCTTTCTCAAAAAAAATAAAAATAAATTTGTGTTACAGTGTATAACACACATCCTTCTTATCCATTACATCTAATAATGTCTTTCTGGCAGAGTTACAGCACGCGACTTGGGCCAAGTGCCTTAATGAACAGCATGTGAGGAAGTTGGGTGTCTTGTTGCTGTAGGCGTCTTTGCTGGAGCCAAAGTTTCTATTAATCTGTTTCCATTAAGATTCCTGATAAAACGATCCATTTGCTTATTCTTCAGTGTCAAATAAAACAGCAGTTGGGCTTTTCTTAACCTCACTCTCTCTTTTAATGATGTGAAATAATTGTGTATTGGAATAAAATACATAAGGGATCCTAGCAAAACCCATTAATAAAGTGTTATTATTGTGTATGTTTGACTTGAGCTGGACATCTGAATATCTTTTTTTTCCCTTGTGTATATGCAATCTGCAGGTATAGATAAATTAAAGGACATGGAGTATCTAGGATCAGTTGCCAGCATGAGCTTAAATTCAGATTACGCTGCAGCTCTGTTTGAAGGAAAGGTGCAGCTTCACATGGTAAGGATCTTTTTTTTTTTACTACTTTCATCTGTATAAATACTATCCATTCTGTCCAGTGTTTGACGTACTAAAAATAAATACATGTTTAACCCCTTCACTACAAAGTTATTTTCCATAAATCCACTGCCAGGATCAGGTGGTTTTATGGAAAATAACATTCCATTACCCAAACTGTAAAAAGCTATTTAGTGTCTATTCATGCATGTCTATTATGAATGCCTGTGACAGGCTCATCCACCTCACCTCGCACACCTCGCCCCTTTCTCAATCTCTACACTGGCTTTCAGTCTCCTATAGAATCCAATTCAAAATATTGGCGCTCACATACAAAGCTCTTCATAACTGCACCCCTGACTACATTTCCTCCCTTATCAGCAGGTAGCTGTACATCCCATCCTGGTCACTTCGCTCTGCCAATGATCTGATACTCTCAGCTTCACGTACCCGCACCCCCAACTCCTGCCTTCAAGACTTCTCCCGAGCTGCCCCCTTTCTATGGAACTCCCTCCCCCGCAACATCAGACTCTCACCGTCTCACCAGTCCTTCAAGGAGTCTCTGAAAACACTTTAGGGAAGCCTATCATCTCACTCCCTAATCCCCTACTGTACATTTCTTACTGCATCTTCCCGCACAGCCTCCATGTACCCCGCTATTTCATATTCACTATTAACCCTCACCTAATGTGTCACCCCTCTCCTCTTAGATTGTAAGCTCTTGAGCAGGGTCCTCTCTCCTACTGTTCTGTGTGTTGAACCTGTATATTTGTTATTCTGTCTCCCATTGTACAGCGCTACGGAACTTGTTAGCGCTTTATAAAACCTTGTAACTGTAACATGTCTGCAATGCAATACATTACGCTCATTTGATAGCCAGAATGCTCCCCTGCTGGTCATGTTTCCCTGCTGCTGCATGGGTCCATGAGACACAAGAAGATAGACTTACAGGTCTATTCACTAAAGGTGAAACTGAGGAGAATTGGCAGGGGAAGAGAACAATCTAAACCAAATAGTCGATTTGAAACGTGAGATAAATACCAGAATTTTTCTGATTTGGCTATTTTGACCTAGAATTTTCACTTCTGACAATTCTCCTGACTTCACCCTTTAGTGAATATACCTGTATGTGTCTGTTACAGACGGAGAGAGCATTTTCCTGAGCTGTGGCCCATCGGCTGCAATGTCCGGTATGATGCAACTTTAGGAACATGTTCTGGAGACCAAATACAATCAAATTTTGTTTGGAATAAATGGATTTCCTTTACATCGCTCCAGAAAAATACCATTTTGATTTTACTCCATGTTTGGCTCCTGTAGGGGCTTTTTGAAGGTCGATTATACTCTATCATGGTAGTGAAGGGGTAAAAAGATAATAAATATTTATTCCTAAACCTTTTTAAATGTTTTCATTTAATTCTATTTTTAATAAATCCTCCTTTAATCCATCACTCTGTGAACGTTTACACCGTAGATCGAAAGCGATGGTTTAGATCAGGAGGAAAGAGAGACGCGACTCTTCCCAAAAACGGACGACACATATCGAATACTCTGCCACGTTCTGACTGGAGATTTCCTGATCTATGGAACCAATGTAGGTGCTGTTATTCCTCTACTGGTTAAAAATGTGATTCACAAAACAAAACATGTTCTTCGTAAATGTGATAATTTGTACCCAATCATAAATATAATATTTTATTATTCTTTGCTTTCTGTTGTATCGCTCTAATCTTCTCTCTGATTATCCTTTAATCAGACTGGGCTTATCAAATATTTCTACCTGGAAGACTGGCAGTTTGTGAATGAATATCGGCACAGCGTGAGTGTGAAAAAGCTCTTTCCTGATGCTGCTGGAACACGGCTGGTTTTGATTGATGAGAAAGCCGAGGGCTTTGTCTATTGCTCTGTAAGTGGAAGCATTTTACATTTGTATCTCATATAAGGTGTTTATGTCATATACATATATGATTTCAGCACATCAAGTTCTAGCCAATAGCTATTGCTCTAGACGTCCTACAAAAAAATACCTGTGTTGAAAAAAAAATCTTGTTTTTAAAAAATCCTATTTTATTTTTGAAACGAGGTTAAAAAAAATCCTTCCCTAACCGAATGGCGCCAAGGACCCATGACAAATGACTGGATGAAATGTGTCTATCCAACTTACAAACTGTCAATGGATGTGTGGTTTTATTCGCAAATACAGTTGTTTACCGTTGTTGCAACCACATTAACCTTCTTCAATCCAGATAAAGAAAATCATAGAAGGCTGGGGAAGCTTCATTGATGAACGCATCCCCTGCCATTGTTTTATTTTCCCTCTCTGGAACACTGAAGTTTATCCTGGTTGTATCAATGGCGATATATGACGTTGTTTACAATGACGCTAAAAAAGAGCACATTGTTTAATAACCCTCTTAGGTAGATGTGTGTATAAAATTATATTTGAGTATAGAAAAGTAGGAGCGTGCAATGCATATGGCCGAAATGTGTCCATAACATGATAGGTTATGCAAGCACATATGTATAAAGCAGAGGTCGACAACCTTGACCCTCCAGATTTCTTGGAACTCCATCTCCCATGATAATCATTCATTAGGTAGACAGAACCTTGTGGCAAATTTAGTTCCAAAACAGCTGGATGGCCATTGGTGAGCACTCCAGGTGCAAAGGTACCCTAGGCAAAAAATTAGGGCGCACAAAGCAGTTAACTGGGATGGTGGTCTGCAGGTATGACTAATTTTCTCCCCCAGTGTTTAGTTTAGAGTGTTTAATCCCCTCTCCATTAGAGCCGTGTGGTCTTCACCCACTGTTCTTACAGCTCGATGGCGCCTCACTGCTGGAAGCTGTAAAGCGCCAACCCCTGACTAGGCGTGTGCACAACTGCATGCAATCAGACCCATCTTAATGCTGAAGCACTGCGAGCCATAACGGAGCCAGCTGATTGAACCAGCAACTACGGCTTACATTTTTCCTTCCACTGAACCCTATTCCCAGAAGGCTTTCCAGCAGGTGCCGGCTGACAGCCTTCAGGGTGGACATTTTGAAGGTCTGTTACTGAGCTCAGGGGGAAGGACACCCCAGCCACTCTTTCTATTTAAATGTTCCTGGTGCCTGGAGTGTCCATTTAATGGAGTTATTACGTGTGTGAAATGTTATTAATACGAAATGTGCAGAATCTTTAGGCTTAATCGTGGCTGGGTTTATGTGTTGTAACCCTGATGTGGTCTACAGCAAAAAAAAAGTCCCAGTGTTTGTGTTCAGATACATAGAGGTAAACTGTATCTCTCCTTGTTGTATTCTTCATATAGAATATGCTGCTGTTACAACACAGGCACAAGATGTTCTTTAACACAACTTCACAGATTATTCTTGCTTCTCATGATAAGTATGTGTTTTTTCATTCCAGATGAATCATAATTTGTATGAAATACCAAACTTCTCTCCCACAATTAAGGGCATTTTATGGGAAAACTGGCCCCTGGATAAAGGTGCATTTTGTGCCTTTGATGACGACAAAATATATACATACGTTTTTCATAAGGATACAATACAAGGTAAAATATAGTTTTACATGTATATATGTAAATGTATGGATAAGTGTGTAACCACCTTTTAGATGATCTTTTTGGTCTGTAAAACAATATATAATGTGCTAACTGTTAGGTTTTTGTTAAGGACGGGGTCGTTTTTAAACCTAGTCTTCAATTTTGGTTGTTAGATTTAAATTTGCATCAAAATCACTTTTTGTTTTTGTTACTCAACAATATTATTTGTACTTCTTTTTTAAAGATGCAAATTTTTTTATACACAACTTTACTTTTACATTAACAACCTAAAGGTGGCGTGTTTTCCATGGGGATGGCAGCGTTAAACCGGCTTCTATCTATATTGGTAAATGTATTGTTTAATTGTGATTATTCCCACCTCTGCTTTGTATAAAAGAGGAGGAGTGCTCACACTTACACAAATTTGGAGGGTGTTCAATAACCTCCAAAATTGCCACAGAGTATGTGCAATTTCCGGACAATACGTGTATGCGCAAAGCTGTCAATTCGCAAAATACAGTCGAATTGACAGCGAAATACGGGGCATTTCGCCATAATTCGGCGGCACCAAAATTATCCCAATGAGAACTACAGTTGTGTTCAAAATGATTCAACCCCCAATGCTGTAAAGGGTTTTAGGGAATTTAGTGCACATTTGTAATTGTATTCAGAATGAAATCCTACAAGGACTTTTTAAAGAACCATGTGCAACTAAAATGACATCAATTGGTTTTGTAATACAGTAGTAAATGTTTCTTTTGTGAATTCTTCATTGACACAATTATTCAACCCCTTAAAGCAGGGGTCTCAAACTCAAATTACCTGAGGGCCACAGGACAAGTTTCCATATCCCATGGGGGCCGCATGCAAAATTTAAAACTTCAAAAACAACATTAAACTATATACACGTGTGCGTGTGGTCACTGCTTAATTCCAGATGCCTGGCAGTGTTTGCTCTGCATTAGATGAGCCAAGTCTGCTTTAAGTGAGTTAGCAGTTGAAACCCTAATAGCCTAGAGATGGGCATCAGTTAGCCTAGACATGGTTCTAGATTTGTTAATGTTCATAGCTGAGAATAATTTTTCACACAGGTATGTACTTCCAAATAAGCACATTACACGTTTGGGCAGCTCCGTAAAGGTAGCTGGTAGCTCTCGCACAAACTGAGCTATCATTTCTGGGTTTCCCTGTGCATCTCTGAACTTAGCTTTGAGGTCAGTGCTGCATTGCAGATCTAGAAGTTCTGGTGCTCTAAGTGTGTGATGTATCTAAGGGCGTCACAGAGCTCCACAGTAATGTGCGGTGTGTATGAGGGCATCACCGCGCTCCACAGTAATGTGCAGTGTGCATGAGGGCGTCACAGAGCTCCACAGTGTGCAGTGTTTATGAGGGCATCACAGAGCTCCACAGTAATGTGCGGTGTGCATGACTGAGTCACAGAGCTCCACAGTAATGTGCAATGTGCATGAAGGCGTCACAGAGCTCCACAGTTATGTGCGGTGTATATGAGCGCATCAGAGTAATATTTTTGTTTTTACTTTTTTAATTAAATTGTTAAACAAAAAATTTGAGAATGGATTTTACCAGGAAGGATACATTGAGATTTCTCTCGTTTTCAAGTATGTCCTGGGCGGCGAGTCTGTACCGTTAGGTGTCTCGCCCAAGGACACTTACTGGATTTACAGCAAAGCATCTTTTTATTTATCTTTCTGAACATATTTTTGGTATTTTTCTGACAACATTTTTGATTCCCATGTTTTTAAAAAGCATTTTTATTTTAGTCTGTAGCAGACCTTTTTATTTTTTTAAAAGGACCCATTTTATTTTTTCCTCACATTTCCATGCATTTTTATGATTTTAAACACCTTTTGAAGAATAGTTCATTTTTTTTTTTTTTACCCATTCAGCAGTTAGCTTGGTGGCGTTCAGCAGCTTGTCTGAGGTTTTTGGCGGCTCAGCGCACTTTGGGAATATTTAAATGAATTTGCCGAAGCGCACAGAACGAGAGAGCACCAAAATATCAGGGACATTTCCGTGCTCTCTGAATAACCCCTTTTGTGATACTGGTCCTCATTGCTGCAAGCTGTTTAATTCTATTTCTCTCCCATACTGACCTTATAAATTAAGACCAGTATAGGAGACGTGCTATAAATAGAATTAAACAGCTCACAGCACTGTCTAATGAGCTGTATATTTATCACATTTTTTTATTTATTTAATATTTTTATTCATAGTAATAATTAAAAAACGTTTGCCCACAACACTATACTGAGGGGTTAAAACTGTTTTATCCCTGGTGAACCTGTGGAGGAATGATTTTATTATTAGAGAAAAACCTTCTTCTGCATCGGAATGCTAGACCCGTCAACACAGCCACGGAGCGCTCACGTGAAAGACTCGGCCTTCGCTCATTAATTTATGTCAGAGCATGATCTCTGACTCACACTGAGTGCGGGGGCCACTTGTAACTGGTCTGAGGGCCACAAATGGCCCGCGGGCCGGTACTTTGAGACCTGCCTTAAAGACTACCACTCTGAAGAACAGAGGTTCATTCAAGTGTTTTCAATCAGGTATTGAAAACACCTGTGGATGTCACGGAGCAGCAATAAAGCATAATAAGCACCAATTAGGCAGCTTTAAAATGACTGTGATACTCAGCTCCTTCTAGACATTTACTGGTGTGGTTACAAACATGGTGAAATCAAGAGAATGGTCCAGGAAGACAAGAGAAGAGGTGATTACTCTTCACAGGAAGGGCAATGGCTATAAGAAGATTACAAAGATGTTAAACATACCAAGCGAGACCATAGGAAGCATCATTCGCAAATTCAAAGCAAAGGGCACTGTTGAAACGCTACCTGGTCGTGGCAGAAAGAAGATGCTGACTTCGACTGCTTGCGCTACCTGAATCGTAGAGTGGAGAAAAGTCCCCTTGTGACTGCTGAGGAACTGAGAAAAGATTTGTCAGATGTGGGTACTGAAGTTTCAGCTCAGACAATACGGCACACACTGCGTAATGAAGGCCTCCATACCAGAACTCCCAGGTGCACCCCCTTGCTGTCTCCAAAGAATAAGAAGAGTCGACTGCAGTATGCCAAAAGTCATGTGGACAAACCACAGAAGGTTTGGGATAGTGTTTTGTGGACTGATGAAACAAAATTAGAACTGTTTGGGCCCATGGATCAACGCTATGTTTGGAGGAGGAAGAACAAGGCCTATGAAGAAAAGAACACCTTGCCTACTGTGAAGCATGGCGGGGGGTCAATCATGCTTTGGGGCTGTTTTGCTTCTGCAGTTACAGGGAAGCTTCAGCGTGTGCAAGGTACCATGAATTCTCTTCAGTACCAGGAGATATTGGATGACAATGTGATGCAGTCCGTCACAAACCTGAGGCTTGGGAGACGTTGGACCTTTCAACAGGACAATGATCCCAAGCATACCTCCAAGTCCACTAGAGCATGGTTGCAGATTAAAGGCTGGAACATTTTGGAGTGGCCATCGCAGTCACCTGACTTAAATCCGATTGAGAACCTCTGGTGGGACCTAAAGAAAGCAGTTGCAGTGCGCAAGCCTAAGAATGTGGCTGAACTGGAGGCTTTTGCCCATGACGAATGGGCGAAGATACCTGTAGATCGCTGCAAGACACTTGTGTCAAGCTATGCTTCACGTTTAAAAGCTGTTATAACTGTAAAAGGATGTTGTACTAAGATTGAATGTCACTTGGGGGTTGAATAAAACTGATAATGATGTGAGCACAGAAAAGACATTTGTGGTTATTTCATTATAAATGTTATGTTATATTTGTCTGACCTACACGTGCCTCTTTGATTTAATTGTAAGCAAGATGACTGAATGATCAAAATCAATGTCAAACTGGCCAAAACACTCAATTTCAGTGGGGGTTGAATAATTTTGAACACAACTGTATATTGATTGATCTATTCACAGGACGCCAACTTGTACTGAATTTTCAGCGAAACTACCTAATTTTCAGTGTTTCAATTTGACAGGT
The DNA here is from genome assembly GCA_009667805.1 of Leptobrachium leishanense. NCBI lineage: Eukaryota > Metazoa > Chordata > Amphibia > Anura > Megophryidae > Leptobrachium > Leptobrachium leishanense. Next base: position 478,602,953 of record CM019063.1, on the reverse strand, counting down.
TAAAACAGGTGAATTCAATAGGTTTCAATGTGATAAATGGAATATCTTTTTTTTTTTTATTTAAGAACATGTATTATTTTTATTTTTTGCAAAAATTTTTTTATTTTTTAAAAGACTATTTTGTATTTTTTTAAACAACATTTTTGTTTTTTAAAAGATGTTTTTTTATAAAAAAAATTACCAGACCCTTTTTTTTTTTTTTTTTTTTTAAAAGGACCTTTTTTATTATTTAGACACATTTTTACTACATTTATATTGGTTTAAGCTCCTATTAGGAGAATAGGAGACTTCCTCATTTTTTTTATATATATATTTTTTTACTTTGGAATTTGCCATGGCAATTGTGGGGCAATTTGGTGGTTTTTGCCAAAGTCCAAAAACAGCTTTGGTAACTCCATTTTTGGCGAAATACAGTGAACATTCTTTGATTAATGAATGCAGAGTGTTTTTGGCAAAATGGGATTGCCGAAATGGAAAGCGTTGTTCAATTTCAGTGCTTTATGAATAAACCCTTTCATGTTTAAAGTGCAGTGACCCTGCATAATGTTTTGAAGTTAATGAGGCAGTAAATTCCCTGATAGGGAAGGAGGACAACTAAGAGCAAAATATAATTTGGGTCCTAGTCAAGCATTTTACATTATACAAAAATAAATATATAGTGGAGCGCCGCAACCAAACAATTCCCCACACCAAACTTGCAACTCCAACCACTTTGCACCATAGTTGTGGTTTCCCCTCAAACCAATATTAAATCCAAATTAATCACAAGGTACAGTGCACATTACCTTCAAAGGTTATATGGGTTACAAGTATGATACGTACATATTAATTAGAAAATTATCTTCTTTAAAGGGACATGCATGCTTTGCTAGTGTTCCTTTAAAAATGTGCAATGCCTTTTAAATGAGTCAGTAGTGTCATTCAGCAGGCATAAAAAGCAAGTAAATATGATACTTTTTCATATTTATCTGATTTTCTTTCTTGGCGTTTTCCACGTCCACCTCAGGAGGCACTTTGAGCTAACAAATCAGTGTGAATTCCTAGGTATACATAAAAAAAACGCACTGAGCATGTGCGACTGAGTTGCTCCTCCTCCCTCCTGCACTGTGAGCTGAGGAGAGGGTGGGGCTGAGTGCCATTCCAATCTGTAACTTTCACTCCCAACTACTGCAGAGACAGGGAAGGACCGAAATCAATACACACAAGTAGAAAAAGAGCAGAGAGAGGGACAACAAAATAGCGCAGCAAGAGCTCATGAAAAAGCACAGCGAGAGAGTGCACACACAAGAGACAGAAAGCACAAGAAAGCGTGTGAGAGTGAGTGACCTGTGAGGGAGTTTGAGTGAGACAGTGAGTATGTAAACCATGAAAGAGTGCAATGAGTGAGTGTGTAAGCGAGTCAGTAGGTGAGTGAGTGTGCGAGTGAGTTTTGCTTTCGCAGTTGCAGAGATGCTAATACTCAGTTCCTCAGTTTCCCCAGCTGGAGGTCCTGAGCTGCACAGGGTTTTATGTGCACAGCTTGTGCTAGTTCATGATGGGTGGAGTAGTGGGCGGGAGGAGGCAGGGAATATTCAGGAAGTGTAAGCTGAAGAAACGCGCCTAGCTGAGGGGCGTCGCTGGAGAAGATGAAATGACAGAGTTAAAGCAAGAAAATATATATTTTTTTACATATTCTTATAATTTTTACTGATTTATTCTAGTTTGTCTATTGGAATAAAAGTGTTTAACTGTCTGTTTAAAAAAAAATATTCTAGACCTGCATTTCCCTTTAAGGTGATTTACTGTGGCTACATTACCCCTGAGGGCCAATCACATCCAGTTGCACAATTCTCCACATTCAGCGGCGTCTGTGATGAAGGAAGGGGGTTTGCCTAGAGTTAGAACTAGGGCTGCAACTAACGATTATTCTCATAATCGATTAGTTGGCCGATTATTATTTCGATAAAATTTGTTTACTTAAAAGGAATTTTATGTAAAAAAAAATAACCACAACCCTTCCTTTTTTCAAAAGCAATTTGCATAGTGTACGTAACTTTCGGAAGTACATACGCAAATTGCGTATCTTGCGTTCTTTTCACACAAGGTGTGCGAGTGCTTGATCAGAGGGATGGGTTGATGCTACATGCGCAGCTTAAGCCCATGTTTGCTTTCTCAAATGAACGCGGCTACAAGCACTTGGTCATAGATGATGATGTCCGCATGAAATCGAGGTTAATAAGCTAAAGTGGTCAGGGTGAGTAGAGTGTCCCTTTTTAAATAATTTCGTGAACAAACTGAGTGGGAGGAGGGACTGGAGGTGGAAGGGAGTGATTTTTGCTCACTTGACCTGAGTGTGAGAGGGAGTGGGTATGGACAAGACACCGGATCTGAGTGTGGGAGTGAGTTTGGGGAAAGGGACCAAACCAAAGAGGGTGCGGCAGGGAGGGTGGGGTGGTGGCACAGGACTCCAGCTTCAAGTAAGGATAAAACACCGGCATACAGCTCCTTCACCCAGTGGCAGTATCCTATTGTTTGTTATAGTTCTGCTACTGTTGTAAACGGAATAAAAACAAACTGGTTGTGTCTGACATAACCCTAGAACCAAATCATACCAAGTAAAGCAGCGGCGCGTATTCTCCAATCAGCTCCGAAGCTGAGGTTATTTACGTTTAACTCAGTCTGACTCTAAACAGTGTGTGCTGTACACAGGACGATTAATCGACACCGATTAATCGATAATGGAAATAGTTTACAACTAATTTAATCATCGATTAGTTGTTTCAGCCCTAATTAGAACCTGCCAATTAGCAAGTTGTGATCTGTCAGGGATGAGATACCGCACTGATCTTTTGGATGTGCAGGGAATGTGAACCTGTGAAGCACAGGTACACTGTAAATAATGGATATGATCATATAACACATACCTGTATTTTTGCTGGATTGGATTAATACAATATGGTACATGGGTATTTAATGAAAGTAATTCCGGTAAAGGGTCGCTGGAGTCAAAGGTCAAATTAATCTGACATTCATGCAACATTTGTTGCCCAGTTTCTGCTGTCTGTAAGGAATGTGATTGGACTCTGCTAGATGGGCAGCTTGTCATTTTTGAACCTGCTTTGGTGTGTTTACACATAATTAAAGTGTTTTATATTCAAAAATAAAAATAAATTAAACTTGCACTCTTTAAAAGTTTATACTGATCTGTTGCTTAATTCTGTGTTTTTCAGGCTCCAAAGTGATTTTGGCAGGGGGGACTAAACTCCCGTTCTCGCACAACCCTGTCCTGCTGCACAACGGAGAGCTGACCTGTCAGACTCAGAGCGGGATACTAAGCAACATCTACTTGACGACTCACAGCTTCCTCAGCAATCTGAAGGACGCCGGACCCAGCGACTTGAAGAGAATGCTGACACAGACATTAATGCTACGACGGTGAGAAATTTCCAGGATTCACACACTGGCGGTAGACAATGCATATGGTATTATCGTGTCAATGAGCATTTCCCTATATAGAATGCATTTTCATAATAGCAGGGGGTGATGGAGTTCCCACACACCTATTCTACAACAAGAACAATACAGCTGCTCCAGGACAACAGGCCTTTAACTGGGTTTATGGCTATAGCGCACCAGAGCCGTGTGGATCTTTATGCCTCTTAGTTGTAGTTAGACACATACACAATAGAGACAGGAAATTGTAATGTGAGTAGTTCCAGCAATCTCCTGCTGGATTTGGTAATTTGTATGATAGGTTGAGTATCCCTTATCCAAAATGCTTGGCACCAGAGGTGTTTTGGATTTTGGAATATTTGCATGTAATAATGAGATATTTTGGGGATGGGAGCCATGTCTAAACACAAAATTCATTAATTTTTCTTATACACACAGCCGAAAGGTCTTTTTATACAATATTTTTAATAATATTGTCCCCATCACATGAGGTCAGGTGTGGCATTTTACACTAGGGGAGTCATGTCAGTGATCAAAACCTCTTCAGGGTGGTGGAGCTGACTTCCGGCGCGAGCGGTCGCACTTTGCAGAGCTCTCCAGCGGAATTGTTAATATTTGAGGATTTTTCTTGTTTTACCCTTGCCATCTTGCTTCCCTGGCTGGCGGAACCCTGTTGGACTTGAACCGTCGACCCAGACTTTTGGTTGCGGTGTTCCCGGCGCTACTGTTGGGGGACCAGTGAAGTGCGGCCTAGGCCTGGCGGACATTTTTCAGGCTCTTACCGCGTGTTGGACGGCGCGGACCTGACCTCGTGGGGATTCCTGGGCTCTCTCTGCTGGGTGGCTGTGCCAGTGACGAGCAGTGCCCGCCTGGACCAGACCTAGTACGGTGGATTGTTGGGGGGATTTGCCCATCCCGGATTAGGTGAGGCTCACTGCAGAGACTTGTGCCTGGCTAACACTTTGGAGGACTTACACTTCGCTGCGACTACACTCCGACCACGCGGCCAGTCCACCGGCTTTCTCATGGGAAGGATGACAGGGAAGCAGTCCCTGACGCGGGACGGCCCACAACAACGGGACATCCGAGATGCCTTGGGTGAGGTCCGGCGAAAACGTCAGAGTGAGCCCCACACATACCTGTCTCCCACGACGAGCTCTGCGGAAGACGAAGACCCATATTGGTCGGAGGCCTCGGTGGCCGCACGGCAGTCACCCCGGGCACAGGGGGCTGCAGGTCGGTCGGAGGGGGTCCCCGGTGGCCCGAAGATGCCAGTGGTGCGTCGGCTTGGGGCGACATCTGATCATGTCGGTTTTGTTGACTCTCTGCCAGCTGCTTCTGGGAAGCGGATGGGCGCAGATTGCCTGCCCTTCACGAGGGAAGATGTCCGGGGCTTGCTGGACGAGGCACTGGGTGAGATGAAGGCGATATGGCGGGCGGACTTCGCAGCCTTGTCCACGGACCTGATGACGGTTAAGGAGCGATTTTACAGCTGTGTAGGTTCATGTTGAGGAAGTTGGGACAAAACAGACACTCTTGGTGCCTCAGGTGGAATCGCTACAGTCACAGGTTGTGATGCTTACGGGAGCGGTAGAGGCGGCTGAAAACCGACATCGCCGGAAGAATGTTCGTATACGGGGGATCCCGGAGACGATAGCCGACACCGACCTGCTGTCCTTTATTGATAAATTTGTGTCTTCTGTGATTGAGACGCCGAACGGGCCTGTTGTTCAGACCGCTATCCGGATTAGGAAGGCGGCTACAGCCCCGGCGGACTCCCCCCGAGATGTGTTGGCGGTGACGAAGTCGGAAGCTGATAAACGCCGCTTGATGTCGATCCCTGCGGCCCGAGCCCTGATCGTTTTTGAGGATTTATCTCTGTCTTTATTTAATGATCTCCCTTTTGTGACACTGATCGCCCGGAGGCAATTTCGAGAGATCTCGGCATTTTTGAGGGGCTGTGGGGTTCGATATAGGTGGGGGGTGGCGGGGTCTATGTACATAAACCACAACAATTTGTCACACCTGGTGTCCTCCCCTGAGGCGGCATGGTCTCTTCTGCGTTCCTTAGGTCTTTTTCCAGCCCCGGGGGCTCCCGGTTCGGAACTCGGAGGACTTACATCTCCTACGATAGACCCGGGTTGAGACTGGATTCGGGACGGGACAGGGTTCCGCTCGGCCTTACTGGACTCTGTTACATTCAAGTGCCCTTCCCAACTTGGGGTTCCCTATCAGGGTAATTCAAAGAGTTCCGAATTGATTGAGAAAGGTAACCGAACGCTGAAAATCAGCGTTCGGTTACCTTTCCTGGCCATTCGGCTATCCAGAGAGCAGGCAATTCGCCAAATCCTGGCGAATTGCCTGCACATACGGTGCCTGTTCGGTGCCTGTTCGAGGGCAGTGAAATCCCCATGAAAAGCACTGCTTCGGCTATTCAGAGAACAAAACCAGCAGTGAAAGGTTCCCGAATTGCCCTGCCATTCGGTGGTTTAATTCAGCAAGTTTATTCAGGCGAATCCCATAGGCTTCAATGTTAGTAGTGGGGAAATTAATGGAAACCATGTTAAAGGAAAGGATTGTTGAACATCTAAAAACACATAGATTACAGGATCAGAAACAACATGGGTTTACCTCAGGGAGATCATGCCAAACTAATCTTATTGATTTTTTTGATTGGGTAACAAAAATAATAGACACAGGTGGTGCAGTAGACATTGCTTATTTAGATTTCAGTAAGGCTTTTGATACTGTTCCGCATAGAAGGCTTATCAATAAATTGCAATCTTTGAGTTTAGATTCCAATATTGTTGACTGGATTAGGCAGTGGCTGAGTGACAGACAACAGAGGGTTGTGGTAAATGGAGTTTATTCGGCACAAGGTCTTGTTACCAGTGGGGTACCTCAGGGGTCAGTACTTGGACCCATTCTCTTTAATATTTTTATTAGTGATATTGCAGAAGGTATTAATGGAAAAGTATGTCTTTTTGCTGATGACACAAAGATTTGCAACAGGGTTGACGTTCCTGGAGGGATCAGCCAAATGACAAATGATTTAGGTAAACTAAAAAAATGGTCGGAGTTGTGGCAATTGAGTTTTAATGAGGATAAGTGCAAGATAATGCACCTGGGACGTAAAAACCCAGGGGCTGAATATAGAATATTTGATACAGTCCTAACCTCAACATCTGAGGAAAGGGATTTAGGGGTCATTATTTCAGAGGATCTAAGGGTAAGTAGTCAATGTAATAGAGCAGCAGGAAATGCTAGCAGAATGCTTGGTTGTGTAGGGAGAGGTATTAGCAGTAGGAAAAGGGAAGTGCTCATGCCACTGTACAGAGCACTGGTGAGACCTCACTTGGAGTACTGTGTGCAGTACTGGAGACCGTATCTCCAGAAGGATATAGACATCTTAGAGAGAGTTCAGAGAAGGGCTACTAAATGGTGTACGGCTTGAAGGAGAAAAGTTACCAGGAAAGGCTTAATGATCTTAACATGTACAGCTTGGAAAAAAGACGAGACAGAGGAGATATGATAGAAACATTTAAATACGTAAAGGGAATCCACAAGGTAGAGGAAGGGAGTATATTTAAAAGGAAACAAAGTAGCAAAACAAGAGGACATAGTCTTAGATTAGAGGGGCAAAGGTTTAAAAGTAACATCAGGAAGCATTATTTTACTGAGAGGGTGGTGGATACATGGAACAGTCTTCCAGTAGAAGTGGTAGAGGCCAAAACAGTAATTGAATTTAAGCAAGCATGGGATAGGCATAAGGCTATCCTAAACAAAAGATAAATCCAGGTTAAGTATCCATGTAATTGGGCAGACTAGATGGGCCGAAAGGTTCTTATCTGCCGACATTTTTTCTATGTTTCCATGTTTCTATGTTAAAAATATTCCCGTTTTTAATTCAATATCTAATAAACTGTTCATTATAAAATTCTGCAGTAAAGAGTCTCTTTATTTATAGATTTTTTTAGGATATTTTAAACCCTTTTTTTTTTTTTTTTTTCAAAAAAGTCCGATTTTTTTTTTTTTTTTTTTTCTGTAACAGCCCTTTTTATTATCATTCCCTGGACCTCATGTAAATTTCAGACATTTTCGCTCAGTAGTTTCTTTGCAAACAGCGTTTCACTTTTCAATCATTCATGCAAACTGTTTTGCTAATTTATTCACCTCCCTCGTCTGCGGTGTTGGCTTTTTCCGGAGGCTTCGCTGCGTGTGATCGGCTCCTGCTCGGGTTTTTCCGGCATCTTCGACGGGTTGATCCAGATGTTTTTGCGGGTTTTCAGCGTGCATTTGGTGGGCTTTGCGGTTCGTTTTCATCAGGTTTGCGGTAGCTTTTCCGTGCAATTCGGGGACCCTGTGGTGCTTGCTGAATACACCGCAGGGTCACCGAAATGAGAACGGCAAAAGGAACTGAATTGAAGAGAACGAAAAGTCACCGAATGTGTGGTGACTTTTCGAATCTCTTTGAATTACCTTGTATTTTTTCTACGTGGACTCTCGACCCTTTTTGTCTCTTGCCTAACTTTTGTGACCTGTATGTTCCCAGCTGGGGACGTCATAGCAGCATCTTTTTTTTTTTTAAATTATTATTTGGTGGACTTTTTCTTTCTGATTTTTGACGCCCCAGCCCCTATTTTCTGATATTTTGAGCTTCTATGTGGAGGTTCCCCCCCCCTTAGATATTTTGATATTTTATATGTTTCTTCTGAGACTTAACAGTTGGTTTATACTATATACTTTTACTTTTATATGTGAATGTTCTGTATGGCCCTGCAAGGCCACTTTTGGGTCGGTTTGTGACGTTCTTTATTTGCAAAATAAAAACTTTAAAAAAAAAAACCTCTTCAGATTTTGGTGCGGTTTGGGTTTGTAGCTAAGGGATTCTCAAACTGTATTTCATTGAATGTCATGGATTTTTACCCATCATATTCTCAAGGTAATATGCGACAGACACTAGTCTGTTAGTTCTTTAGCCGTTCTGTCAATGTGTAACGTACCCTGGAACCAAAAGACTGTCGTCATCATCCTTGACCCATTCCTAAAAATAGCATTCATGCACCTACTTGATATGGGAAAGACCCTCAGTTGTTTGGGTGTCAGATCTATAAATAAATCTGACTTTATTCAAAATAAAATAATACATTCGTAAAAACCATTACCTGTGTCAAGAGAGACCGTATGATCTGTACACTGTAACAGAAAAATAGATAATTACATCACAGCTCTTGTTTCTCTTCCCTTACAGCACAGGAAGTGTGTGTGTGTCAGTGTGTGTCGGGGAGTCAACGTTGACTAGGTTATCTTTTAAATCAAGTAGCATTCACTAATACATACTATTTACTTCCGGTATAAAATCTCAGTGGTGGCAGTCACTAAATGACAGGTTGCACAGCTAATTATGTATGGAAGCATCTGTTGACCCGGGAGTATTAGCCCATATTTCCTTACACAATTAGCCAAGTCAATGCTGACAAGAGCAACATGCCGACAGCAGAGACGTCGCACTAGTCGGCTGCAAGTTGGCATTTGGTGAAGTGAGCCCAGTCTGTTTTTTTTGTTTTTTTTATGCCGTATCATATTAATTTGTTACTAAAGTGAGTCTTTCCTCTCCCTCCACCTGTTCAGCTTTTCTGACGCTTGGGAAGTGTGCAAGCTATTAGATGACCATGCCGGCTGGAATGAACTCGCCAGGGCCTGTTTACATCACATGGAGGTGGAGTTTGCCATTCGGGTTAATCGCACCATTGGAAGCGTCGGCATGGTTATGTCATTGGAACAAATCAAGGTGCATATCAGAGTACATTTTTATGCAAAAGAAGCTGTGCATTTGTCTATATATACGGCTAGGCATTTCTTGGTGATGTATCGCAGGGGATATGTTCTAGCCATTGCTGTACATTAAAAGGACAATGTGTCATGAGCAGAACTTCAGATGTTTCACAAGTACATTTCCCATGAATCTCTGCCAATTCATTGAGTGGCCGAGCATCATGGGAGATGTAGTCCCAAAACATCTGGAGGGCCAAGGTTGCTGAACCCTGATGTTGAATGATGATAAATCAAAAGAGAGTTTACTAGCTCGTTAAATGGTTAATTGCTGCTCATTTGGCAGGAAAAACTATTTACTTAAAATATGTTTAAATTATAATAGTGTTCTGCAACGTGACAGCTAAATCTTTCCTGCAGTTACTGTACCCCCAGGGTAATCTATCTAACCATCAATAGCTGTACTACATTTACAATTATTTGTATAGCACCAACATATTCCACCAAGCTGTACAATGGGTGGAACAAAACAAATATTAAATTAGCAATGACAAATGGAGAACAGTGGTAAAATAGGACCCTGCTCAAGAGCTTACAACCTCAGAGGAATGGGGTGACAGGACCAAAAAACAAAAACAAAAACAAAAAAAGGTTGAGACCAATAGGTACTTCGAATAACCTATTGAGGAGGTGGGCAAAGAAATGCATATAACCAAACAACAGATTGCGAAGTATGAAATTGATAATTCCAGTACTATAGATACGGGAGCTTTTGCAACACTGCTTTCGAACAGCAGACACATTGGGTCACACTTTATATAGGAAGAATACGGATAGGAATACAATACTTCGAGCTGATAGTCATCATCCAAGACATCTCATTAATTCTTTACGAATATCACAGTCCTTACGTTTCATACGCTATAATAGCGATTTGGGAAAACGAGAACAACAAATTAAAGATATGTATTCAAGATTTTTAGAGAGAGGACAACCGCCTCTCCCTCTTCCTGTCCTCCAATTCCCTACTTGACCCCCTGCAATCTGGCTTCCGTCCCCTACACTCAACTGAAACTGCCCTCACCAAAGTCACCAACGACCTCCTAACTGCTAAAAAACACGGCCACTATTCTATTCTCATCCTGCTTGACCTCTCAGCTGCTTTTGACACTGTTGACCACCCCCTCCTTCTACAGACCCTCAACTCTCTGGGTCTCGGTGACACTGCACTTGTTTGGGTTGACTCCTATTTATCCAACAGGTCCTTCTGTGTGTCCTTTGCTGGTAACTCCTCCTCCTCATTGCCTCTATCTGTTGGTGTACCTCAAGGCTCTGTCCTTGGTCCTCTGCTCTTTTCCATCTACACCTCCTCCCTGGGCAAAATCATCAACAGCTTTGGCTTTAATTACCACCTCTACGCTGATGACACTCAGATCTACCTCTCTACCCCTGATCTCTCTCCCCCTGTCCTCTCAAAAGTCAGTGACTGTTTATCTGGCATCTCCTCCTGGATGGCCTCCCACCACCTAAAGATCAACATGTCAAAGACTGAGCTCCTACTTATTCCTCCCTCCAATGCCTCCCCACCTCCTGACTTCTCTATCACGGTGGATGGTATCACCATCTCCCCATCAAACCAAGTTCACTGTATTGGAGTTACACTTGACTCTGCTCTTTCCTTCATCCCCCACATCCAGTCTCTTTCCTCCTCCTGCCGATACCAACTGCGTAATATTTCCAGAATTCGTCCATTTCTTACCGCTGTCACCACAAAACAACTCATACACGCCCTGGTAATCTCCCGACTCGACTATTGCAATAATCTCTTATCTGGCCTCCCTCTGTCCCGCCTCTCCCCCCTACAATCCATCCTGAACGCCTCCGCCAGGCTAATTCACCTCACCCGCCGCTCTGTCTCTGCCGCTCCCCTCTGCGAGTCCCTTCACTGGCTCCCCATCCACTGCAGAATTAAGTTCAAAATCCTTATCCTTACCTACAAAACCCTCACTAACTCAGCGCCCTACTACCTGTCCTCACTAATCACCAATTACACCCCAGCCCGCTCCCTAAGGTCAAACAGTGACCTGCGCCTAGCTTCTCCCCGCATCACCTCTTCCCATGATAGACTGCAGGATTTCTCAAGCGCAGCCCCCACTCTCTGGAATGCTCTCCCTCGTACTGTCAGACTTTCCCCTAACTTCTCTTCCTTCAAACGCTCCCTTAAAACGTTCCTATTTAGGGAAGCCTACCACCCAACTCACTGACACAACCATCAATCACTCTCACCTTACAGTCCTCTCCTCCTGTTTCCAACCCCAACCCTCCTAGATTGTGAGTTCCTACGGGAATAGGGCCCTCATCTCCTCCTGTACTGTTTGTCAAATGTTGTTCAATGTATTGTAACCCTGTCTATACTGTGCTTATTGTACAGCACTGCGGAATATGCTGGCGCTTTATAAATAAAGAATAATAATAATAAATAAGAGGATACTCCCATTTTTGTCTGGATAAAGCACTGGATAAAGCTATTGAACGTGATAAACGAAGTATTACCCTGGAACAACCACAAGTCTCTCGAATTTTTTTGTCAATGAATTATAACACCCATAGTGATCTTCTTTCAAGTCATATTAAAAAACATTGGAAAAATTTTCTGTATGACAAAAAATTACCAAAATCCTTTTCCTCACCACCGTTGATCAGTTATTCAAGAGGAAAGAGTTTGCGTGACTGGCTAGTGCATACAGATCCTGTGAAAGCGTATGATCTTCGACCTCCTTTTTACAAGAAAGGCTACTTTAGATGCACAGGTTGTGTCACATGTAACCATATGTATCCATCGTCCACTTTTGCACATCCCCACACTGGCCATAAATATAATATAAAATATCGGATTACATGCCAAACGGAGTATGTGGTTTATCTAATCACATGCCCCTTTGGATTGGCGTATGTGGGCAAGACCGACTTAACCCTAAGAGATCGGATACGTGGTCATCGCTCTTCCATCAACACAGCCTATAGAGACGGAGTCACTGACAAACCAGTTGCAAAGCATTTCCTCGACCTGCAACATCGCCTACCTTCATTGAGATTTGTGGGGATCGATCATGTTCCCCCTCTACCCCGTGGTGGCAATCGTTCCCAATTGCTTCTACAGCGGGAAACTTTTTGGATAAAGATGTTAGATACAGTTTCACCTAGAGGCTTAAACGAGTATATTTCATATACGTGTTTTCTTTCAGAACGATAAAGCAGAAAAGTTAAATAAATATGGTTTATAGTTGATAGATGGTGGACTTAAGGAATGTGCTATAACTATACAACAGTCCTCCATCTAATATCTATTAGTTGCTATTGTTTTTAAGTTGCTATGACAACACACCGATCTGAGCGTTCCTAGTCGTCACGTATAGAGACGCCTATTGGACAACCCCATGACTCAGTAAGTTCACCTGAAAAAATCTAATTGTCTTGGGCGTTTTTTAGGAAAGCAATACATCTGTGTAGGTATATAAACAGCGTTCATACCTTGCAAGCTACCTTGAAGATGGTTCCTAAGTGAACCGAAACATCGGTCAGTTTTTTAAAATGTTCTAATAAATTTGTTATTTTTTAACTATATTTGTGCGTGTGCAGCCATCATTAAGACTTTCTATAATATCATTGCACAGTGGCTTGCACCGCTTTCTTCACTACAATATTGGACTCTTAACAAGGAGTTGCGGGAACAGACGTTTTTATATATATATATATATATATATATATATAATATATATAGTGTGTGTGTCTCTTAAAAATGTGTAGCTGTCTCCTATGTTTGGTATGCAGGTGCAAGGGCTGCCAAAAGCTCATCTTGTCTCACATTTTGGGCTGCAGCCCCCTTGAAGTTGTCATTATAAGTGTCACTGACAGGACACTTGCTCATTTCTCTTTTAGGGCATTGAGGATCACAATCTGCTGGCGGGACATCTTGCCATGTTTTCCAGTGACTTCAACCTCGCTCAGGATCTCTACTTGGCATCTAGCAGCCCCGTTTCTGCCCTTGAGGTAAGAATAACATCTGCTGTGTGTTTTCTTCATTTTACCATTAAGTTGATAAATCGTACGATCTGGATGACTATACTGGACTATGCGTTTAACTTAAACCATTTACACTTTTCCCCTTAAAAAATTTATAAATGTATTCATACTTTGTCTTAAACAACAGTGCTTTAAATTCTGTCTATGTTTAGGACCACCAGACCTGCTGTGTGTTATACTGAAAATGCGAGCTGAATACGCACACTATTCCTGTCAATTATTTCTTTGGTATGGTGGTCTGTGCTGAGAAATGGGTGATCATAGAGAGCAGGCGAATCCTCCAATAGGCTAGTTTTAATGCCAATCTTTACTTTGTTGAGCAAACATCTACTTGTGTGTCCTTCAAATATTTAAACTTCCATTGCTCTTACGTGTCCCTCTGGGAGTAATTTTATCATTGTCATAAAGCCTGTTCGTGTGAACTCTTTCTGCATGTAATCGTAATCAACTCTTAACCCTCGTTAATTTACGAAAGCGAAGATTATTTAGCCACTTTCCAAGAGGATGTCAACTCATTGTCACGTATAATTTTGTTTCTGATGTAATCACGTTAAGCGTTCATTGTAAACATGCATTCTAGATGAGACGGGACTTGCAGCATTGGGACAGCGCCTTGCAGCTGGCGAAACGTTTGGCTCCCAACCAAATCCCATTCATTTCAAAAGAATACGCCATGCAGCTGGAGTTCACGTAAGTCGACACATTGTAAATTCAGTACGCTAAACAGGAATATTCCTTCAATTGATTAATGTTCAATGATGCTCAGTGTTCATCGCAACTCGGTCCTCAACCCTTCAGTGCTGTATTGTGGAGATGTAGTAGTGCTGTTTGACCAGCAGATGGTGCTTGTCAATTATTGGAAACATTAGAATTTCTGCTTATGATATTTTGAAGCAGTTTCTTTGTTTTCCATAAATCAACTTGGTAGTGAATTGGTTAAAGTGGACCTGTCAAGCCCAACATACATTTTGAAAATATGGAAGGGGGTCACCTCCTATATACGGGTTTTTCCCAAACCTCTCCTCAAGACCCTCAATCACGCCAGGTTTTAAGGATCACCTTGAGGAAATGCAGACTGAATTCTGCAATCACTGAGCAGCAAATCATATCACCTGGCCTTCAGATATCTGCAAACCTGACCTGTTAGCGTGTCCTGAGGACAGATTTGGGAAACACTGCCCTATACTGTTTGTTCATGTGTTGCCATTTTTTCCTGACACATATCTTGGAGAATTTTGAATAATTTCACATCAAAGTTCAGCCGTCACTCACTCTGCGCACCCCACTGCAGGCCAGCGCATTGACTGGCAGTGATGTGGTATAATGACCGTTTACCTGTATGAAGTGCCATTTACCAGCCACGGGCCCTTACGACACTGACATCACTAACTGGGTCTGTGATTGGACTCTGGAAAATTATTGGGGCCTTATTCTAACCCTGGTGTAAATGTAACCACAACTGTAGCAAGCTTCCCAGAGCTGTTAAAGTCTATGGCATTGCTAAGATTAACGCAGCTCTGGTTAAGTTTATACCGGGGTTGCAATACAAGTCCAGGTTGTTACAACATGAAGACACGTTTATCTTTGCAAGGTTGATTCTGAATCTTGTGAATCTTTATGCTTTCACGCCTGTCTGCTCCTTAACATGTTGACTTCATGTAAGGCTTTTATCTTCAGGGGGGACTATGTGAATGCGCTCGCTCATTATGAAAAAGGAATCACTGGAGATAACAAGGTGAGCGTTGGCATACAGCTGATGCAATATAAATGCTGAATAACCAATGTATACATCCTTTCATACATAGCAGGAGTGTGGCCCAGCACTTATTAAAATAAAGGATTATTCATCAAGACTTCCACATGTAAAGAGTATTTAGCGCAGACATCAAGATGACACGCGTACATCACTTTAAGGATTAACTGGCGAACTTGACTTCGTCTTCTGTATAAAATATTCTGTCGCTTTAATCTGCCGTTGGCAATATCAGACTCTGCTGCAGCTGTTTTTGAGAAACAAATTACAAAATGTTCCTGTTCAGTATCCCTCCTCAGCCATACTAGACATTACCAACCTAGGTGGTGGGGCCTTAAGTGTTCCAGATGTGACAGATTATTGCTTTGCTGCACAAACAAGAACAACCTGTCCTGGTCATGTCAGAGACTGCCAAGTAAGGCTAATGTCAGACGAACGCAGCGATCACGTCCGTGTTGCCGCACAGTTTAACATCCGTCGTAGCATAGAATCATGATCAATAGAGACCCATACATGAAGTACGTGCGCACCGAACTGCGCACGCACAACGCACGTGGCAAACGGATGCAAGTTAGGCAAGAATGTAAAACCGCTAGACGGACGCGCAGAGTCCGCCACATCCACGTAGCGTTCTGTGTGAGTGATGAGATGTCAGACGCAGCGCATTTGCGACGTCCAGCACCTTGACGCACAAAATGTTACAGTTCTATTGTGGCAACACCATTATATAGAATCCAGGGATAAGAAATGAGCTGGATGGGGAAACACCCATTTCTTCCTTTAGGAAAAGCAGCCTGAAAGCCTGAACTGCTCTCAATGGAAAAACGAGAATCCAGCTGACTTCAGTCATGTCTTTGGCGAACTGATGCGTTAACGAGGTGGACCATGACATCGCCATAGACTGGATAATCTATAACGATTGTTCATCACTACAAGTGGAATGCTCACTGGCGTTACCTTCCTCCCTGCCTGCTGTACTACACTGCCATCACCTTTTAATACTGCCACACTCTGTATGAAATCCGTTATTGGAAGCCACAGTGTCTGAAACTTTTACAGACACCACTAAATCCAACCCACCAACTCCTTCTTCTCATTCCATACCAATAATGTGAACTTTCTCCATGGTTCCAGAATCTATCCAGTTACAGTATGGTGTATGGTCCTCACAAAATACACTTTAACATATTGGAATACTGAAATAAAGAATGACAGCCGGCCTACCACATCCATAGTTTGCATACTTCTCGCTACTTTCTTACAGTTAATCTTTTGTAGTAGATTTCACCACCACAGATAGACATACCTTCCTAGACATCATCCTCCTCTCCTCACTGACGCTTCTATATTCCATTCTGAGATTATACTGTATAATCAGGCGTATTCTGAATCGGGGGCAAACATCATACTGGACCTGGACCTTCACATTGGTAACAACACTTCCCCGAGCATACAGTAACTAATCTATTCAATTTACATTGCATTGGCCAAAAAAAAAGGTCACCACCTGCTGTACAAGCCTGTTATGATCTGGGGTTGTATGAGTTGGTCAAGTCTAGGTTCAGTAACCTTCTGTGCCCAAAATATAAGCTCAGCTGACTCCCTGAATATACTGAATGAGCAGTTTTTCCATCAATGTCTTTTCTCTTCCCTGATGGCACAGCGGGCCTATTCCAAGATGGCAATGCCAGGATTCAACAGGCTCACATTGTGCAAGAGAGGTTCAGGGAGCATGATACATCATTTTCACGCATGGATTAACCACCACACAGTCCAGACCTTAACCCCATTGAGAATCTTTTGGAAGTGGATGTTTTGGAGAAGACGCAGTGCTCTCCCACCATTAATACAAGATCTTGGGGACAAATTAATGCAACTCTGGACAGAAATAAATGTTTTGACATTGTAGAAGTTCATCAAAACGATGCCACGATGAATGCTGGCCATAATCAAAGAAAAAGGCGGTCCAACCAAATATTGGAGTGTGTGAATTTTTTTGGGGCCAGGCAGTGTACATTTTTGCATGTCCAGGTTAATAGCGTTTGATTCCTGCCACATAAAAATGCCCTTAATCTGTTACATTACACATATTATACCCTCTGTACACTTTTTGCTTTGTGTAGAAATGACTCTTTCCATTTGTTTTGTGACCTTCATTTATGATTGTTATTGGGAATGCTGTTACTACCAAAGCCTTCTGGGATCCCAGTCAGACATTTCTATACCATGCAGTCTAGATGGGGAGGGTGTAACCAATGGGTATGTTATAGCTGTTAAGAATATGCTTTTTTTTTTTCTTATGCCATCCATCGAGCGCCCCCATATTAATTCTTGTAATGGGGCATCCACTGGAAAGGCTCTTGGTGCTGTTTATTGAAATCCATTTCATTGTTCAGTTTCAGGAACACGATGAGACCTGCCAGGCTGGTGTAGGCCGCATGTCAATCCGCATGGGAGATATTCGACGTGGTGTTAACCAGGCCTTAAAACATCCAAGCAGGCTCCTAAAGAAGGACTGTGCCGCCATCCTGGAGAGCATGAAGGTGAAGGAAACGAAGACAAGTAATGCTAGGCTACCAAATGCTTGTACACATTCATAACTTTGTCCTGTCCTTTTCCTCAACAGCAATTTTCAGAAGCAGCCCAACTGTACGAGAAGGGCCAATACCATGACAAGGCAGCCTCGGTGTACATTCGATGTAAAAATTGGTAAGGAATCCTCATGTTAGCATTTATTGAATTCAGCAGAGGGCCAGAGAATCATGGAAGCGATCATTCAGAAACACCTGGGGTGCCAGAATTTGAGATTTTTGTTCCAGCGTTGTGTGCTTACTGGCACCTACCGCTATCGGGAGCCTTCTAAACCGGCCAATTCATGGAAAACCATATCAGAGATACAGTAGATCCAGTAATGGGTCAGCTGGTTTGAATTTGGGAAAACTTTGATTAGAGTTTTACTTTTTTGTGGCTGGAGTGTTGTGTTGTTTTTTTGAGGGGGGTTATTGTTTTTTTTACAAAAATACACATAAACTAAAAAAATCATAAAGTAATCAACATTTCATTTGAGCAAGCACAGGTGCGAATGAGCAAACAGGTCTAGGTTAACCATCTATACAAAATCTATGATTTCAATGGACAGAGTAATCTTAACTTGTAACCGTTCCCAAATTAGGGCTAAATTACATTCTTCACGCAAAAACGGACAAGCAACGCGTGAATTTGTGCGCCAAACGGTAAACGTTTACGTGCGCAAATCACCACTGGAATTACAATCCTCGTGCATTTTTTCATCCGTCGAGCAATAACTCGCGTTAACCGGATGCGCACAAATGCTCGCGCAGTTCCGTTGCTCGCAGAAATCAGTGTGCGCACTGTTTTTTTCTCGCGATTCAGCCAATCAGAATTAAGAACCACAATTATCTCACGTTAAGTTTTTGTGCCTGTCAAAGTCAATCTGAGCATATATGCTGCAGCAATAATAAATGCACACACAACTTCTCCATTTTATTGGTTTGGTATGAGTAGAATGTGTAACTATACTTTGCTGCATTTTTTTTTTTTTTGGGCAGGTGTATTTGGGTTTGGCCAGGTTGTTCAGATTTGTCATTAAACCAGCTTTTAGGAGTTGTTAAAATTATGCGCGCAAAGACTGTGCGTTACAAAGTGCGCATAGATTGTAATACCATCCGCGTACCAGCTCACAAACGCATTTGCGCTCACAATGTTAAGTATAGGACGTGCGACGTACAGTAAGTTCGCGCAGCATTCACGAAGGTTCACCAGCGGTAGACGATTACGTGCGCTTGTTATGCTGACTATGTAATACGGCATTCGGCGCAAAGGGTTTTCGCGTTAATGTTTTTTTTGCGCGGGCGCAAACCTTTGCGCAAAGATTGTAATTGAGCCCTTAGTGTCTAGATGCTTTTCCCAATATACTGAGGATGTAAGGTTTTTTCAGAGAGTGATTATATATTGGGCCCATTTCTTTTTCCATTTTTTAGTTGATTAACTTCCCTGGCGGTATTCCCGAGTGTGACTCGGGGTTAAATTTCGCTACCACGAACGGTAACCCCGAGCCACACTCAGGCTGTATACTTACCGCATCCTGCGCTCCCTCGCTGTCCCCCGCAGTGTGATCACGGCGACTTGCTTCCTGGTAACGCTCCCTGCGAGTCACGAGATGCAGGGGGCGGGACCAGGCAGAAAACTGTTTAAAAAAAATATTTCAATGTAAAGTCCCTAACATGCAGTTCTCATTAACGGCCACTAGGCGGCACTAACAGATCAGAAACAGACCATACACATGAAGATCTCTTATGTGAAAATATACAGGGTTATCCAAAGAGATTCGAAAAGTCACCGGATGTTCGGTGACATTTCGTTCTCTTCAATTCGGTTCCTTTTGCCGATTGCATTTCGGTGACCCTGCGGTGTATTCAGCAAACAGCACAGGGTCCCCGAATTGCAGGGAAAAGCTGCCGAACACCTGACGAAAACTAACCGAATGCACGCTGAAAACAAGCAAAAACATCTGGATTAACCTTCGAAAAAGCCGAACAGGAGCCGAATCACACAGAGCCGAAGCAGCTGTGACGTAGAGGAGGCAGTGAATAAATTAGAAAAACCATTTGTATGAATCTGGGAAAAAGAAACGCTGTTTGCAAAGAAACTACTGAGCGAAAATGTCTGAAATTTTCACAGGAGGTCCAGGGAATGATAATAAAGAGGGCTGTTACAGAAAAAATAAGTAAACTGAAAAAAAAAAAAATCGGACTTTTTTTAAAAAAAAAAAAAATAAGAAAAATGCTTAAAGTATCCTAAAAAATCTATAAATAAAGAGACTTTTTGCTGCAGAATTTTATAATGAACGGTTTATTAGATATTGAATTAAAACGGGAATATTTTTAACATTGAAGCCTATGGGATTCTCCTGAATAAATTTGCCAAATTAAACCACCGAATGGCAGGACATTAGGGGAACCTTTCACTGCTGGTTTGTGTTCTCTGAATAGCCGAAGCAGTGCTTTTCATGGGGATTTCACTGCCCTCGAACAGGCACCGAACAGGCACCGTATGTGCAGGCAATTCGCCAGGATTTGGCGAATTGCCTGCTCTCTGGATAGCCGAATGGCCAGGAAAGGTAACCGAACGCTGATTTTCAGCGTTCGGTTACCTTTCTCAAGCAATTCGGATCTCTTTGGATAACCCTGATAGTTATTGATAGACTGTATGCATTATAAATGTTGCGGTATAAATAAGAGTGTACATAATTGAAATAGTGTAAACATCCTTGGTATGATATATTGAGGCAATATGCAGTGACTAATATTGCACCCTTGTTTTCTGAAAGATTTCAGTGTTTTTGGTTTGATTTTATTATTGAATATAATTTATTGGCATTATTTTGGATAATTATTTTTGGGATAATAAATTATTTCGTGTTTCAAACTTTATCTGACTCCGTGTGTTTACTTGATGCTTGTTTGCACGGATTTCAGTGAGTTATTCCTACGGAATACAGGCTTACTATATAAAACAACACATTTCCTTTCCAAAAAAATTGAAACGCTTTTAGACACAAAATTTTGAAAAAATTAGACCGCGAGGAAGGTTAATGACAGGTTGACACTGTAAGGGACCTGTTCATTTCCAACTTCTTGCTACATTTATTTTTGGAGCAATAAAGCAGTGAGTGATAAAATAAAATTCAAACTATTAGAGAGTGGCGGCCATTTCTTATGAAGTAAGGTTGCTGTTGGATTTCTGGGTAATTTGACATTACACCGTCTCAATTAAGGCTGGGGTCAGACGAGCCTATGTGCTATGTGCGCCCATAGTGACGTGCCTTCCGGCATCCGTCACAGCGTTGTGATGCTGTGACGGGGCTGGCCACACGCTGTTGCGCAGGCACGAATTGCGCATGCAAAAGTGTCCGTGCTGCAAGCCTCCCCGTCAAAGCGCTAGGACACACGTTGACGGGGCTGCAAAGTGCAATCCTCCATAGGAGGATCGAGCCTTCAGGGCTGAGCGCCCTAACTGCGCTCAGCGAGGTGGCCAGACAGGCGTCGCGTGGAAGCAACGTCCACTCTCACGGACGTCCCTTCCGCTCTTACTACCGCTCATCTGACCCCGGCCTTAGTCAAACATTATATCCCAAGTGGGGCAGACTCCCTCACATCCCCAACAAATGTGTAGAAATGAGCCTACTTTATCATTGCACCTCCAGCATAGAGGCGAACTTGTGGGATAAAATGCATTGAATCTTTTGGGACTAAATACTAGTGATTAATTATTTTTATTGGGTTTCTATCAGGTTTAATGAGTGAAAAGATTTCATGATTTTAAAAAAAGCTCAATTCCATTCATTTAAATCTAAATGAACTGCCAAATCTTTTCCCCAACTCCCCAAATATGTGGAGGACAATGGTTTATCCAAAGTAATCAGCATGTCCATGATTTTGGGTAAAGCCTCACCTATTCTTTCATATTTAAAAATGGATTTCATTTTAAGTAGCCTATCATATTGTGCAATTATTAAAGAGTTACTCAAATAATGCTTAACATGAATAAACTTGAGCAGATCTGAGGTGGAAAGATTATATTCAGATGAAATCTGAGGGAAAGATTTCAGGGTTTGTTGTTCAGTAATTTAATTGATTGGATTAATACCATTTCTCTTCCAGCTGTCTAAATCGAGAGCCATGATATTATATTCTATATTATCAATACATAAGAAGTCGCAGATCTTATCTTGTATGCCTAAAACCTTTTTAACCCCTTAAGGACGTGTGGGTGGCACCCATAAGGGTTGGCTTTCGCCGGCGAGGCGTACAGGTACGCCTCGCCGACAGGTGCCATCGCACTGCAATGATTGTGGCTGCAGCCAATGCACAGCGCCCATCCCCGTTCAGCCGTCCCCGTGCAGCCAATGATGGAGGCCGCAAGTCGGCGCGCAGGCTGCGGGGAGGGGCCGGGGCGGCCCTATTGAAGACAGCGGGATGTACATTTACGCCTTGAATCTTCAAAGCCCTCCCGCCGCGAGGAGGGCCTAGAACCTCCTGCGGCGGGAAGGGGTTGAGGAATGCCGAATATTAAATAAATGATGAAGAATTGCATTATTTTACGTAATTTTCTTTATTTCCTTAATTTTTAAAGCGTTCCATATTAAAGAAACTGGTTTTATGGCCTCTGATTCGATGTATGAAGTTTGTGAATATGAAAGATGGCGTAAGCTATATAGTATCGTCTTATAATAGAAAGTCCAAGGTCCCTATTTTTTGTTTTTTCGAGACAATATTTTATAGCTTATTATTATTATACTTTATTAATATAGCGCCAGCATATTCCGCAGCGCAGTCTAGATGGGGAGGGTGTATGTTATAGCTGTTAAGTATATGCTTTTTTTTTTCTTATGCCATCCATCGAGCGACCCCATATTAATTCTTGTAATGGGTCATCCACTGGAAAGGCTCGTGGTGTTGTTTATTCTCGGCTTCTTACCTCTCCATATAAAATTATTGAAGCTGGATTGTACTAAGGAAATCCATGTCTCTGGGACATTTAATGGTATCATTTGAAAAAGATAAATCCATATAGGCATAATATAAGAATTTATCATTTATATCTGTCCCCACCAAGAAACCTCCAAATATCGCCTGTTTTTTAATTTTAGATTTGTATAACGTAGGAGTTTCGTAAAATTTGTTTCCATTAGATTTTCAATTTTTGTTGTTAAAGAAATCCCGAGATATTCAAAATCTTTTTTTACCCAACTAAAGTCATACATCACTTTGAGATATAAAGCAGTATGCTGTTCCAAGATCAAAGGAGCTATTATTTATCTGCTAATATTTACTTTATAGTTTGATACGTCACTATATGCTAATTAGGCTTTCAATTCCAGTTATTTGTTGTAAAGAAATTATTGGGTCTGTAACAATAATTAGTATATCATCTGCATATAGGGAGAGTTTCACATTACTTTTTTGCTGTAGGAAAGTGTTTTTTAATATTATGTTTAATATAGGGATGTCCTGATTGTACCCTCCCTAACACCGCCCCTTCACTACCTGTCCTCACTAACACCGCCCCTTCACTACCTGTCCTCACTAACACCGCCCCTTCACTACCTGTCCTCACTAACACCGCCCCTTCACTACCTGTCCTCACGAACACCGCCCCTTCACTACCTGTCCTCACTAACACCGCCCCTTCACTACCTGTCCTCACTAACACCGCCCCTTCACTACCTGTCCTCACTAACACCGCCCCTTCACTACCTGTCCTCACTAACACCGCCCCTTCACTACCTGTCCTCACTAACACCGCCCCTTCACTACCTGTCCTCACTAACACCGCCCCTTCACTACCTGTCCTCACTAACACCGCCCCACACTACCTGTCCTCACTAACACCGCCCCTTCACTACCTGTCCTCACTAACACCGCCCCTCACTACCTGTCCTCACTAACACCGCCCCTTCACTACCTGTCCTCACTAACACCGCCCCTTCACTACCTGTCCTCACTAACACCGCCCCTTCACTACCTGTCCTCACTAACACCGCCCCTTCACTACCTGTCCTCACTAATCACCAGATACACCCCAGGCCGTTCCCTAAGATCCAACAATGACCTGCGCCTGGCATCCTCCATCATTACCGCTTCACATTCCAGATTGCAGGACTTTTCTCGTGCGGCGCCGACCCTATGGAACGCGCTTCCTCCCAATATCCGACTGTCCCCAAATCTGGCTTCATTTAAACGCTCCCTAAAGACCCTTCTGTTTAGGGAAGCCTACCACCAGACTCCGTAACAAGACATCCGACTGACCCAAAAACGGTCCTCATCTCTTCCTGCATTAACTCATCACTGCAGCCCCCCCCTCCTGTTTCTCACCCATTGAGATTGTAAATTCACATGGTAATAGGGTCCTCATATCCTCTTGTATCTGTTGGCAGGAATACTGACCTGCCTCCTGTATGTATTGTAGAATTGTCCTGTCTTTACCCATTGCATCTTGTACAGTGCTGCGGAATGTGTTGGTGCTTAATAAGTAAGATTTTTGGACCCAGTTTTGCAGTATTTGTGTCATGGATTCCCCATGGATATATGATAGCCGGTCCTTGTACACAGAGTTGCCCCTATGCTTTCCGATCCTTAGAGTGGTCGGTTTGATCAAAACTATAAATGTGGTAATAGTGGAGAACCAAGGAGCAATGTCTGAATCGAGAAATGTCAAAGCCAGAGGTTCAGAATACCAGAATCGTTAATTGTCAGAGCCAGGGGATCAGAATACCAGAATCATTAATTGTCAAAGCCAGGAGGTCATACACTGAATAAATTGATAAACAAACGCTAGGTAGCACTGTGGGGAAAAGAAACCACATCAGCGCGCCGAACACCGCTGACTGCAAGCCATCAAGCCATTTAAAGCCGATGGCGTTGCATCATAGCTGCGTGCCCTGCCCCTCCACTTGTCACGTGGCCCGCGCCGCCCTGTATTTTACCCGAGGCTCGGACAGCGTGGAGGTTGTTGCCGGACGCCGGCGGTTCGTGACAATTTTGTACCAGTTGATAGTGCACAGACCTGGAACTTGCGAAAGGGAATCCCAGGGCACCAGCATCACTCGTGGCATCTTCCCTGCCTGCTCACAGGTCATGGAGCAGGCAGGGAAGATGCCACTAGTGTATGCAGGGTCACTTGGACTCCAGCTAGGAGGCTCGCAGCGTCTTCCCTTCCTCATACATGGCTCACGAACAGACAGAGAAAGTTCAACGAGTCAAGGCTGCAGGACTCCAACTGGGAGGCAGGGAGTCTCTCTGCCTGGCATGCCTCAGACTCGGGGGGTTAGATCAGCTTGAAAAGCCCATCCTTGATAGACATCTCTATTATATTATATAAACAGCAACTTTCACACGTCTGTTTACGATGTCATTTATTTCCAGGGCAAAGGTTGGAGAGCTGCTTCCCAATGTGTCTTCTCCCAAGATTCACTTGCAGTATGCTAAGGCAAAGGAGGCAGATGGAAGGTGAGGAAACAGGGGTTTGGACATAAATAAACATCTTCTATGGATCGCTGAGCCAAAAAATGTATTTTGCTGTTTTATTTTCCATTTCTGTGCTTTTCAAGGTTTAGTGAATTTATCACAATGTATTCAGTTTCTGCAGGCTGTGAACGGCAAAACCTCCCGAAACCTGCCCGATGTGTCCCTGTCAAACACATTGTATCACACAGTCTGTAGATTTACTAGCCAGTATCTTTCCAGATTAATGAAGCAAAAATGAATCCATCAGGAAGGAAAGGGGTGAAATGTTACAACTTTGTCTCATCGTGATGAATTCTTCATTTTTCTTCTAGGTATAAGGAGGCCGCCCTGGCCTATGAAAACGCCCGAGAGTGGGATAATGTGATTCGGATCTATTTGGACCACTTGAACAATCCCGAAAAAGCTGTAGGTATCGTCAAAGAGACACAGTCACTCGAGGGAGCAAAGATGGTGGCCAGGTAAGCCTACTGCAGGGGTGGGCGAATCCAGCATATTCTATACTAGTGTTTCCCTATCCTGTCCTCAAGTCCCCTAACAGGTCAGGTTTGCCAGATATGTGAAGCACATCACAGGTGATATGATTTGCTGCTCAGTGATTGCAGGATTCAGTCTGCATTTCCCCAAGGTAATCCTTAAAATTAACCCTACATCCGCCATGGGAGGCAGAAAAAATTGTTAGCCAAATATCTGTGATGTGGTTTGTCTCCTGAGCCCACATCGCCAATTTTGTGAGAGCCGTAGTTGCAGCTGAAAGGGTTAAATGGATCCACACCTGCTGTCATAGTTTTTATTTCTGTGTAGCTGACTGGATGTCTGGTTTTGTCACCGGGTTATATAGTTACATAATAAACATTTCAAGTTATTCTATCGCTAATCAGGTTCTTCCTGCGACTTGGTGACTATGGATCCGCTATCCAGTTCCTGGTCATGTCCAAATGCAACGATGAAGCTTTCCAGCTGGCTCAGCAGCACAACCAAATGGAGATCTACGCTGACATCATCAGTAAGCGCTCCTCTGCTCTATTTTTCACAATAAATTTTCAATCTCTCTGGAAAGCTTCCTAAAGTGGTATTTTGCAGATACCGTAAATGTTTTTCTGTAAATCAAAAGGTACCTTGGAAATCCATGGATTGGGGGAACCCATTACTGCCCTGCTGTGAGATGTATTCAACCGGGGAGTGGATCGCAGACCTTCCAGTGTAGCCCAATGTTACTACACTGTAAAGAGATACTCTGTGAAAAATCATCCCCTTTTTTCTCCTTTAATGATTGTGCACATGATATTGATAGCATCTGCACTTTTTTTCTGACTGTACTCTGTGGACTTCCCCGTAATGTTATATATATGCGCGCACAAATGCTTGCACAGTAACGTTGCGCACAGAAATCAGTGTGCAGACTGTATTTTTAACGAGATTCAGCCAATCAGAATTAAGAACCACAATTATCTCACGTTAAGTTTTTGCGCCTGTCAAAGTCAATCTGAGTATATATGCTGCAGCAATAATAAATGCACACACAACTTCTCAAATTTATTGGTTTGGTATGTGTAGAATGCATAACTATACTTTGCTGTATTTTTTTTG
The DNA here is from genome assembly GCA_009667805.1 of Leptobrachium leishanense. Taxonomy (NCBI): domain Eukaryota; kingdom Metazoa; phylum Chordata; class Amphibia; order Anura; family Megophryidae; genus Leptobrachium; species Leptobrachium leishanense. Next base: position 478,576,277 of record CM019063.1, on the reverse strand, counting down.
GGCTGGTGTATTTGGTTTCGGCCAGGTTGATAGAATTTGCCTTTAACACCAGCTTTTAGGAGTTGCTAAAATTATGCGCGCAAAGGCTATGCGTTAAATCCCGCGCATAGATTGTAATACCATCCGCGTACCAGCGTTCATTCGTGTTTGCGTTCACAATGTTAAGTATAGGACGCACGCAGTACAGTACTCTCGCAAAGGGTTCGCGCAGGTTCACCCACGGTAGACGAATACGTGTGTTTGTTGCGCTGACAATGTAATATGACGTTCAGCGCAAAGGGTTTTACCCTACGTGTTTTTACGCCGGAGCAAACGTTTGCACGAAGGTTGTAATAGGGCCCTGTATGTATATATATATATATATATATATATATTAGGGCTGAAACAACTAATCGATAATGAGAATAGTTGACAACTATTTTCATTATCGATTAATTGGCTATGGATTAATCAATATGTGTACAGTGCACACACAGTTTAGAATCAGACGGAGTTAAACGCTAATAACCACAGACTCTACATTGAAGCTGATTGGAGAAGACCTGCTGCTGATTTTTTCTGTATGATTTAGTTCTAGGGTTAGGTCAAACATAAGTTTGAGTGGAGGAAGTCCTGTGCCACCATCCCACTCTCCATGCCTCTCTCTCTTCGGTCTGGTCCATTGCCCAAACTACCTCTCACACTCTGATTTGGTGCCTTGCCTAAACTCCCTCCCTCCCAACTCCAGTACCCCCCCCCCCACTCAGTGTGTTCACTCCCTCCCTCCCAACTCCAGTCCCCCCCACTCAGTGTGTTCATGAATTTATTTTAAAGAGACACGTTTGCGTATTGAAGTGGTAAGGCTATATGGAGTGCCCCCCCTCACCCTCGCTTCGAATGCTGACATCATCCTGTCTATCAGAGCGCTCGTTGCAGCATTAATTTGGGGAGAAATCAGACATGGGCTAGAGCTGCGCACGCACATCAATCCATTACTTAAAAATGTTACCTAGAAGACCCTGGAGTGCTGGCTGAATATAGGAAGTTATATGTATATATTTATATTTATATTGCACATGGCCCCTAATTTGCATAAATCAAATCATATGCTGTAATTGATGTACATAATGTAATGTGAAATTTCACCGTTCTTGATTTGTTTGTATTTTTAGGCTCCGAGGACACCAGTAAAGAAGATTACCAAAGCATAGCTTTATATTTTGAGGGAGAGAAGAAGCATTTCCAAGCAGGAAAGTTTTTCTTACTTTGCAGCCAATATGCACGAGTAAGTGTCTTAAAGTAACACAGAAACAAATCACACTGAGCCACCAGAATTAAAGCACTGGTCCTCATGAAACTCTTATTGAGCAATCTGTCCGTTTTTGTTTTTTTGAGAAAGTATTTTACCAGGAAGGATACATTGAGATTTCTCTCGTTTTCAAGTATGTCCTGGGTGGCGAGTATGTACCGTTGGGTGTCTTGCCCAAGGGCACTTACTGGAGAGGTGCTCTTGCCGGGATCGAACCCATGTCTCCACAGTATCTCTCCACGCAGAGCAGTGATGTTACCTCTACTCCACCAAGCCATTTCTCTGTTGGCGCGATGCACCTGATTTAATCTTTATGGTTACAAATGGCCTCATCATTGTTTTTATATTTATTTTTTTCATTTTAGGCCCTGAAACACTTCTTAAAATGCTCAAACACAGACGAGGATATGGCAATAGAAATGGCAATTGAAACCGTGAGTAAATGGGATTCACCGAGCAGAAGATGAGAGGAATAGTAATGAGTAAAGAACATACAAAGGGTTAATCGAAAGTCCCCGGGTCATGTTCAAAAGTAACAGTAATTCCAGTGAGTAGTGTCTGAAGTATTTAAAGCAGGGATCTCAACTCTAGCCCCCACGGATGTTTCTGACTACACCTGCCATGCCTCTGTGGTCACTTACTGCTTTCAAAGAATTTTGGGAATTGTAGGCAATAATCGGGGGGGGGGCAGATTTTGAGATCCCTGGTTTAAACCTTAAAAACGAACCCCATGTTTTCTTGTTTATTTTTATTTATTTATTTATAAAGGATTTTACCAGGAAGGATACATTGAGATTTCTCTCGTTTTCAAGTATGTCCTGGGTTCAAGAACATTGAAGTGTTACAGTTACAGAAATACAAAGTAATACAATGCAAGATATTAATCTGTATATTTGTGTTGTGTTTTTTTTTTTTAACAGAAAATAAATATAGTCCCTAGGTTACATGTTTACAGGTGCATTCTGTATTGAAGTATGTTAGTAAGGAGCTCTTGAGTGACTTAAGACTGGGGGAAGATTTGACGGTGTCTGGGACGTTATTCCATAATTGTGGTGCTCTGTAGGAAAATGAGGACCGAGCCACTGTCTTTATGTATTGTGGTATTGCAAGTAAGGTGCTGGTCCTGGATCGGAGGTTATAGGATGAGGGAGCTGCTGGGGGAAGCAGTCTATTCAGGTAGGGTGGCAGCTTCCCAGAAATGCTCTTAAACACCAGGCTGGAAAGGTGAAGGGTGCGTCTGGATTCCAGCGATGGCCAGTTTAGCTCTTTTAACATGTCACAATGGTGGGTCATGTAGTTACATTGTAGCGCAAAGCGGCAGAATGAGTTATACAATGTAGTAAGTTTATGAAGGTGTGTTTGCGGGGCGGCTGCCTACACTACATCTCCGTAATCAATAGCCGGCATAAGCATTTGCTGTACAATCTGCTTTCTTACCGCGGGACTCAGGCAGTATTTGTTTCTGTACAGGGCACCTAGTTTGGGGTAAAGTTTAGATGAGAGTTTTTCGATGTGGGGGCCAAAGGATAGATTAGGGTCCAACCACATACCTAGATATTTGAGAGAAGTGACTGTGGTCAGCATGCCATTTGATTTTGTCCCAACACATAGATGGGGATTTTGCAATTTGTGTAGTTTAGGTGCTGTTCCAAAGAGCATCGTTACAGTTTTGTCAGTATTTAAAAAAAGTTTGTTGTTTTTGATCCACTTTTCTACCTCTGTGAATTGTTCTTGCAGCACGGCCTCCAGCTGCGGGAGACTTGGTTTGCTGGTATAGATTACAGTGTCGTCTGCGTACATATGTACAGTTGAGGCTTTGCAGACGTTGGGCAGATCATTTATGAATATTGTGAATAGCAGGGGGCCTAGTATTGAGCCTTGGGGTACACCGCAAGTGACAGGGAGGGGGAGGGAGGAGCTGCCAGAAATTGACACATATTGTGATCGGTCGGATACATATGATTGAAACCAGGTTAGCGTGCGATCACCATTGCTAGAGTTTTTAAGTTTTTCTAACAAGATGCCATGGTCTACCGTGTCAAAGGCCTTGGCAAAATCAAGGAAGATGGCTTCAGTTTGGTTTCCTTGTTCCATCCCAGCTTGGATATCATTGCAGACTTTTAAAAGGGCGGTTGTAGTTGAGTGATTTGGACGAAAGCCTGATTGATCTGGGGTTAAGTAGTTCCAATATTGATAATAATCACGTAATTGTGTGTAGACGCATTTTTCCAAGACTTTTGACATTACAGGGACCAACGATATCGGACGGTAGTTGGATACCAAAGTACTGTCACCACTTTTATGGATAGGTACCACTCTTGCAGTCTTCCAGAGCTTGGGTATGTATCCAGTCGCCAGTGACTCATTTATTAGGGTTGCGACAGGATTTGCAATTGCTGGCGCACTGATTTTCAGCAGCATTGCTGGTATTTTATCAGGTCCAGACTGGTATTTCATTTTTTGCTTACGAAGAAGTTTAGTAACGACACTGACAGGCACTGGTCTAAAACTGAATTCCTGTCTGATACAGGGACTTTTCACTGTTGGGGGGGCCTGACCTGCATGAGGCCTCTCTGATTGCATGTCATTTCCTAGCTTGGCAATCAAGGTGGTGGCGCATCCAACAAAATAATCATTAAAGGCATTTGCTACATCTAGGGGGTGTTGCATGGTTTGATTGTTTACTTTGACAGCAGCTGGCTGGGAGTGGACTGGGGGTGTTTGTATGTTACTTATGGTTCTCCAAACGTTTCTAGGGTTTGAGATGTTATTGTTTAGATTTTCATTGAAGTAATGGGCTTTGGCCATTTTTGTTTGTTTTGTGCATTCATTCCGACATTTTCGGTATTCGTAGTGATCGTTCATGGAACCAGTACTCTTGAAATTTGACCACAGTGAATCTCTAAGCTGGTACATTCGTGTAAGATTAGCTGTAACCCAGGGGTGATGGGTCCCTTTTACTCGCACTTTACGCAGCGGGGCATGGGAATTCCTGACTTGCAGGAGCTCAGACTGAAAGTATTCAACTGCACAGTCTAGGTCTGGGATTAGGTTTAGCCTGTACCAGGGGAGCTGTTTGAGATCACTTAGGAAGGATTCAAGAATAAATTTCTTGAAAGACCTGGAGGTTATTACCTTTGGGGGAGATTTCAAGGCCTTAATTTTGCGCACGCAGTACACTAGACAATGGTCACTAAAGCTATTAGCAAGAACGCCTGCCTCCTGTATTCTATCAGGAGATGAGGAGAGAATCCAGTCCAGCAAGGTATGGTTAGGGCTTTTCATATTAATGCGAGTGGGGGAGGAGATTAATTGAGTTAGCTGCAAAGTTTTAAACAGCGAGCAGTGTTTATTGTTTTTAGGATTTAGCCAATCTGTATTAAAATCGCCGAGGACCAGCAGTTCACTTTTTTGGTTTTGGGCAAGTAGGTTATTAAGGATTTGAGATTGACATTTGTTGCACACCATGTGTAAAAGACTCAACCTGTGAGTGGCATATTTTAAGCTATGGTTTAGTTTATAGAGCAATACTGATGAATATTGGGGATTTACTATTGACAATGCGGCTCCTTGGGATATAATGGCAGCCAACTAGAAACAGACTGGCTGAGCATCATGTCTAATGTATCTTACGAACATGAAAGAAAAACCACCAACTACAAGAAGTGAGATTGGGGGAAACAGAAATGGTGCATAAACAAAACTATGGGTGTTACTCACAAAACACTGCTGTTTGCCGCAAAAGCAGCTTTTTGTTAATAGCCCCCTATGGGCTATATTACAATCTTCACGCAAAAATGCACGCGCAACGCGTGAATTTGTGCGCCAAGCGTTAAACATTAACGCGTATAAATCAACGCTGGAATTACAATTCTTGCACATTTTTTCATCCGTCGAGCATTAACGCGCATAAAACGGACGCACAAATGCTCGCGCAGTAACGTTGCGCGCAGACATCAGTGTGCGGACTTTTTTTCACGCTATTCAGCCAATCAGAATTAAGAACCACAATTATCTCACGTTACGTTTTTGCGCCTGTCAAAGTCAATCTGCGCATATATGCTGCAGCAATAATACATGCACACACAACTTCTCCATTTTATTGGTTTGGTATGAGTAGAATGTGTAACTATACTTTGCTGCATTTTTTTTTTTTTTGGGCAGGTGTATTTGGGTTTGGCCAGGTTGTTCAGATTTGTCATTAAACCAGCTTTTAGGAGTTGTTAAAATTATGTGCTCAAAGGCTATGCGGTAATTACCGCGAATAGATTGTAATACCATCCGCATACCAGCGTTCATTCACATTTGCACTCACAATGTTAAATATAGGACGTGCGAAGTACAGTAAGCTTGCGCAGGATTCCCGCAGGTTCACCGGCGGTAGACGATTACGTGCGTTTGTTGCGCTGACAATGTAATACGGAATTCGATGCAAAGGGTTTTGCCCCTTGCGGTAATGTTTTTTTTGCGCCGGCGCAAATGTTTGCGCGAAGATTGTAATTTGGCCCTATGTGTTTAGAGCACAAACAATTGTTTTCTGTTGTGGCTGACCCCCTTTGATCTTGATGTTTTGTGATTTAATATTTTTTGTCCTTAATAGGTTGGGCAGGCGAAAGAGGAGCTCCTGACGAACCAACTCATAGACTATCTGATGGGCGAGAGTGACGGAATGCCAAAGGTATTACTAGCAAGCCCTTTGAGTGAAGTGCACCTGTCATGCCCATCAGACACTGAACTCACTTGACAGGGGATTTATCTGTGTGTATATATGATCCATAATACTCCTCCTGGTTTGTTATATGTATGTTAGCTTTTTTTTTCTTTTATATCACAGCTGAGGGCCAATCCAGCATTGATGCGTGACGGCCCTCGGCAAGCTCTGTCCACTGAGACGGAAACATGGCGGTACTTGGCACTGGAACCGGGCACATAGCGGATGCGATATCTCATCAAAGCATGACATATCGTATTTGTCTTTAAAACATCCTGATGGGAAATCCCATGAAAAATTAACATGGGCAGTATACAGTTGTGTTCAAAATTATTCAACCCCCACTGAAATTGAGTGGTTTGGCCAGTTTGACATTGATTTTGATCATTCAGTCATCTTGCTTACAATTAAATCAAAGAGGCACGTGTAGGTCAGACAAATATAACATAACATTTATAATGAAATAACCACAAATGTCTTTTCTGTGCTCACATCATTATCAGTTTTATTCAACCCCCAAGTGACATTCAATCTTAGTACTTAGTACAACATCCTTTTACAGTTATAACAGCTTTTAAACGTGAAGCATAGCTTGACACAAGTGTCTTGCAGCGATCTACAGGTATCTTCGCCCATTCGTCATGGGCAAAAGCCTCCAGTTCAGTCACATTCTTAGGCTTGCGCACTGCAACTGCTTTCTTTAAGTCCCACCAGAGGTTCTCAATCGGATTTAAGTCTGGTGACTGCGATGGCTACTCCAAAATGTTCCAGCCTTTAATCTGCAACCATGCTCTAGTGGACTTGGAGGTATGCTTGGGATCATTGTCCTGTTGAAAGGTCCAGCGTCTCCCAAGCCTCAGGTTTGTGACGGACTGCATCACATTGTGATCCAATATCTCCTTGTACTGAAGAGAATTCATGGTACCTTGCACACGCTGAAGCTTCCCTGTACCTGCAGAAGCAAAACAGCCCCAAAGCATGATTGACCCCCCGCCATGCTTCACAGTAGGCAAGGTGTTCTTTTCTTCATGGGCCTTGTTCTTCCTCCTCCAAACATAGCGTTGATCCATGGGCCCAAACAGTTCTAATTTTGTTTCATCAGTCCACAGAACACTATCCCAAAACTTCTGTGGTTTGTCCACATGACTTTTGGCATACTGCAGTCGACTCTTCTTATTCTTTGGAGACAGCAAGGGGGTGCGCCTGGGAGTTCTGGCATGGAGGCCTTCATTACGCAGTGTGCGCTGTATTGTCTGAGCTGAAACTTCAGTACCCACATCTGACAAATCTTTTCTCAGTTCCTCAGCAGTCACACGGGGACTTTTCTCCACTCTACGCTTCAGGTAGCGCACAGCAGTCGAAGTCAGCATCTTCTTTCTGCCATGACCAGGTAGCGTTTCAACAGTGCCCTTTGCCTTGAATTTGCGAATGATGCTTCCTATGGTCTGTCTTGGTATGTTTAACATTTTTGCAATCTTCTTATAGCCATTGCCCTTCCTGTGAAGAGTAATCACCTCTTCTCTTGTCTTCCTGGACCATTCTCTTGACTTCACCATGTTTGTAACCACACCAGTAAATGTCTAGAAGGAGCTGAGTATCACAGTCATTTTAAAGCTGCCTAATTGGTGCTTATTATGCTTTATTGCTGCTCCGTGACATCCACAGGTGTTTTCAATACCTGATTGAAAACACTTGAATGAACCTCTGTTCTTCAGAGTGGTAGTCTTTAAGGGGTTGAATAATTGTGTCAATGAAGAATTCACAAAAGAAACATTTTCTACTGTATTACAAAACCAATTGATGTCATTTTAGTTGCATATGGTTCTTTAAAAAGTCCTTGTAGGATTTCATTCTGAATACAATTACAAATGTACACTAAATTCCCTAAAACCCTTTACAGCATTGGGGGTTGAATAATTTTGAACACAACTGTAAGTGCACTTTAAGGCTGGGGTCAGACCAGCGCACTTTTAACGTGCGTTCTGGCGCACATAATTACGGCCGCACTAGCAGCAGATGACGGGCAATGACGGCCAATATACGATGTACGGCCGCACAAAAGTCCGGCCGTGCAACGCAAGTGGAATTTGAATGCATTTTTCTGAGAACGCTGAACCGCTAGTACTGACGTACAGAGTGCGCAGCTGCGGCATAGCGGCGTGTGTGCGTGATTAGGAGATGTCAGACGCTGCTAATGTCCAGCCAACATAACGTCCAGACGCAAAAAGAGTTTTATTGACGATCCGTACAAAATCACACCCGAAAATGCGCGTCGTCTGACCGTTTTTGCGCATTCCGTGAAAAAATACGTCAATGCGTTCGGACGCACTTTTTCACGTTCGCGGGGAAAAATGCTTTCGTCTGACCCTAGCCTAAGAACAGAAGAGGAATCCTGCATTGTGAACTAAATGATAGATTACACTGGAACGCTCCCCACCACCATCAGAATCCAAGCGCTAGAACTAGAGCAGAGATATTACACCATAACCATTACAAAATGATCAATTGCTTTGATGCTGGGAGCGTCTCATTCTTTAAAACCACTAAAAGTAATCAATCACCTCCCAATGAAACCAAGATATTGGATTCCAGTTTTCTACGTCGCACAGATGCTTTTTTAAGCAAAATACTGACAGATGTCAGTATGTATCAGAAGACTTTGTTCACTTGCTAGTTTTTTTTGGTGTATGTTTAAATGTGTATATATATATATATTTGCTTTGCGGAAAAGAAAAAAAAAATTTTTTTTCAGTGATAATGCCACCCATATGTTTCATTCTAGTATCCTGCATTTAACTCGTGCTCTCTATTGCCCAGAAGACACTGATAAATATTTTTTTTTTTCAGGATGCAAAGTATCTGTTCCGCTTGTACATGGCATTAAAGCAATACAGGGAGGCGGCCAGGACTGCAATTATAATAGCCAGAGAGGAGCAGTCAGCGGGTACGTCTGTGTGAAGTCAAATCATTTCTGTATGGATGGATTTTGGGGTTTGGATCATCCTCCAGGTTTTTGAAATTCACTAATATATGAACTCCATGCGGCAGTATCAGCAACGGTTTAGCTCTCTAGGGGTTGTGGACGGTAGATCCTATGGTGGGGGGGGGGGGGATGATAGTAATATCAAAGCTTAGACGCCCCCTATACATTAGAGATGTGTTCATTGCATTCGTTTGGATCTAACCTGGAGATGCTATATTTGTTATTAGGTAAGAGGAAAGGGTTTCCCGGTCTAACCACAACTAGTGACACATAATCCTTTCAAAACATACGCCAACCAACTCATTGTATTCTTACAGATACAAAGGGGGAATTTACCAAGCTGTGAATTACTAGAGATTTGCAAAGGGATGTTTTACACCAAAACCAGCTGAATTTGAATGTTTAATTCCACAGTTGACTCCACATAACTATTTGTTACTAAAATCTGCAATTCTTCACCTGTTGACCACAAAATTGATTATTCGCTAAGCGGCATTCTATCATTGAAGGAACCTTGGTTTTACGTCAATGAACCATTTCAGGAACCACCAACTTCATTCACCATTCACTTTCACTGTTCTTTCTACCTTACAGGGTTATCCAGAGAGAGATGATCTTGCACCGAAATGGCACCGAACAGTGAATTTCCCCGTACATTGCCATTTCAGGGCCATTTGGCTATTCACTAAGCAGGCAGTTTACCAAATTTTGGTGAATTGCCAGCAAATATGGTGCCTGTTCGACAGCAGTGAAATCCCCTTAGAGAAGCAACGGTTAATCTATTCAGAGAACACTGAAAAGCAGTGAAAACGTGTCGCAATGCCCTGATGTTCGATGGTTTCATTCGGCAGGTTTAATCAGGCGAATCCCATAGGTTTCAACGTTAAAAATATTCCCGTTTTTATTAAATATCAAAACGTTTATCCTTTTAATCTGCAGCAAAGAGTCTCTTTATTTTTTTAGGATCTTTTCGGCAATTTTTATTTTATTTTAAAAATGTAATAGTGTGGAGGGCGGAGCTAGCTGTGGAACTGAGTGGTTGCATGCTTCAGAGCTCCTCTGAGAATCTGTTTTCTATTGCTGAAATTCCTCTGATTTATGGGCTAAAACCAGGTTTCCTGGTGAACTTGAGATCCACTGGTGCCCCTGGACTCCGGTACTGCGACTCGCCGGGTGATAGACGACGTATTTCTGGGCGGACAGGATCTGGGTCTAGTGCGGCCTAGTCAGAGCAGTCTTCTTTCTGGAGCTGGGGAGTTTCCCAAAGGTCAGCACAGCCGTTTCTCCTGATTACTTCCCGATACACAGCGGATGGGTAAGAAATTGCAGCCCCGCCGGGACGTCTCGGAGTGCCCTCGTCAGAGGGATATCAGAGACTCCCTGTACAGCAGCAGACTCTCCTGTAGCACGGTCCCATCACCGATGCTCCCTGCAGGCTATGGCTCCTCGGATGAGGATGATGGTTCCTGGCCCACAGATACTGCAGCAGGAATAGACTGGCTGGCTCCGTTGTCACGGGGAGATAGTGCAAAAAGCGGCAAAAAAAAGAGCACAGAAACTGAGGAAAGCAGCGGCTGCGGCTTCATGTGGGGTCGTGGGACCTGCTGCAGGCCCTGTACAGGGTCCCTCTGATGGAGATAGAATACCCTCACCCAGTGGCGTGGAGGTATCGCAGAGGTGCGTACTTTTGCCACGGGAGAATGTGATCCGGGAAACGAATGCCTCTGTGGGGACAGAGGCCTCTTTGGAGGCCTGTCCACCTTCCTTGAAACCCTGCACTGTTGCTACCCCTACTACGGAGATCGATGACGCTCGTCCCACCACGATGGGAGACTACCGCCGGTTTATAGATCAAATAAAATCCCTGTGGACGACGGAGGTGTCTGGACTGCGGTCCGAGGTTGCGTCTACTAGGACTTTTTGAGGCAATGTTACCCCGCATACGCTTGGTTTAGCCAGTTCTTTTCAAGTTCTTCGTTGCTCGAGAGATTGCTCCCCCCCTTCCCCCCCCCCCTCTTTTTTGCTATTTTGGCATTTTTGGGCTGTACAGAGGAGTATCCTCGGTCGCCCTGGCCTCGTGACTAATTCACTCCTTGGCCATCCCCACGGTCCTTGGGCTATGAGGTTTGTGCCGGGAATGTCACTTTTTGGCCTTTGCCATATTATTAATTTTTATTTTTTTTCTCTGTATTATATAATTTTTTTTAAATTTTTTATTTTATTTTCTCCTTCTCCCTCCTCCTCCCTTTTAATACGATGCGTATTCTAGTTCTTTTGATGTCCTTCTCCTGCTCCCCCCCCCCCTTATTATTATGAGACGTATTGGGCACTTTGAGTATGCTTTTATTTCTATGAGTCTGTCCTCTATCAAGGACAGGTTAGCCCTTCAGCGTGTTATTGCAGATGACTCATTATGACCATTGGTAGATGTTGTTTTATTTATACCGAGGCCCTGTATTTACTTAGATGGCTTTATGCGGCCCTGCGTGGCCACTTTCTCAACGCTGGTTTTTTGTCTGACTATGCAAAACTTCTAAAATAAAGAATTAAAAAAAAAAAAAAATGTAATAGTGGTTTTTTTTCTGTAACAGCCCTTTTTATTATTATTCATTGGATCTTATATGTTAATTCCAGACATTTTTGTTCAGTAGTTTTTTTGCAAATAGCGTTTAAATTTTGACACTTTCAATCGTGTTTTTTTTTTCCTTTTTTACCCTGTTCGTCAGCTTTTTTGATTTTTTTTCCGGCTGCTTGTCGTCACCGTGTTCGGCGGATCATCGGCTTTTTCCAGACGGGTTCGGCAGATCATCGGATCCGATCTGATATTCCTCTGCACACTTAAAAAAAACCAGCCGCAAAACCGCCAAAATTATCGAATCCAATACTTTCAGCGGGTTCCCAGCGCTTTATTGAATCGAGTCTGATTTGATAATTTCAGCGGGTCCGGCGGATTATCGGATCTGCTAATTTCGGCGGTTTTGCGGCTATTTTTTTTTTTTCAATGTGCAGTGAAATATCGGATCCGATGATCTGCCGATCCGATATTGTCGATGACATTTCGGTGCTCTCTCTCGTTCCCCGCATTTCCCTGCACTTTGGAGAATCAAAGTTCCCCACCCTGCGGTGAATTTGGCATTCACCGCAGGGTCCCCGGAGGGCAGGGAAAGCCCACCGTACACCTGCCGGAACCGCCATAAAAAAACACGTTGAACACGTCAGAAAAATCCGACAAGCCGCTGATCACAGCGCAGCATGATCAGTTATGAATGATAATAAAAAGATCTGTTACAGAAAAAAGAAAAAACGCTTTGAAAAAAAAAGGAAAAAAGTTTGCTGAAAAAATCCGGAAAAATGCCTAAAAGATCCTAAAAAAATCTATAGAGAGACTTTTTGCTGCAGATTAAAATAAACAGTTTATTATATGTTAAAAATATTCCCGTTTATATTCAATATTTAAGCCTATAGAATTCGCCTGAATAAACCTGCCGAATGAAACCTCCGAACAGCAGGGCATTTCGGCAACTTTTCTCTGCTGTTCGGTGTTTCTGAATAGATAAGGCTAGGGTCAGACTGAGGCAGTGCGAACGCGCGTGCAGGCGCACTTAATCACGGCCGCACTAGCAGCAGATGCCGGGCAATGACGGCCAATATACGAAGTACGGTCGCACGAAAGTCCGGCTGCGCAACGAAAGGGGAAAATGAACGCATTTTTTCGAGAACGTAAAACCGCTAGTACAGACGTACAGAGTGCGCTGCGTCCGCTAGAGGCGTGTGTGCGTGAATTGGAGATGTCAGACACTGCTAATGTCCGGCCAACATAACGTCCAGATGCACAAAGTGTTTTATTGATGATCCGTACAAAATCACGGACGAAAAATGCGCATAGTATGACCGGTATCGCGTACTCCGTGAAAAAATACGTCCATTCATTCGAACGCACTTTTTCACAGACAACGTGAAAATGCGTTCGTCTGACCCTAGCCTTAACCATTGCTTCTCTATGGGGGATTTCACTGCTTTTGAACAGGCACCGAACTGTTTGGCAGTTCGTCAAAATTTGGTGAACTGCCTGTTCTCAGAATAGTCGAAAGGCCCCAAAATGTCACCGTACGGGGAAATTCCCTGTTCGGTGACATTTTGGGGCCAGATCGGCTCTCTCTGAATAATTCCTCTAGTCTGGATTGCCGATATTCACCGTATTTACAACAGTGATTTTTTTCCCCCTACCATTTGCATCTATGGGGAACATTGATGGATAGTGGCACTTTAGTTAATCTCCTCTGTAATCTTTTCCAGAGAGTAAGGCTAGGGTCAGACTAACGCATTTTTCACGTTGTCCGTGAAAAAGTGCGTTCGAACGAATGGACTTATTTTTTCACAGAATACGCAATAGCGGTCATACGATGCGCAGTTTCATCCGTGATTTTGTACGGATCATCAATAAAACACTTTTTGCGTCTGGACGTTATGTTGGTCGGACATTAGCAGCGTCTGACGTCTCCTAATCACGCACACACGCCGCTAGCGGACGCAGCGCACTCTGTACGTCAGTACTAGTGGTTTCACGTTCTCGAAAAAATGCGTTTGTTTGCCGCTTGCGTTGCGCGGCCGCACTTTTGTGCGACCGTACTTCGTATATTGCCTGTCATTGCCCGGCATCTGCTGCTAGCACGGCCGTGATTAAGTGCGGCTGCACGCGCGTTCGCACTGCCTCAGTCTGACCCTAGCCTTATACAGCACTAATACTAAAGTCAAATTTCTTTATTTTCTTTTTACAAAAATAGGTAATTATCGAAACGCGCATGACGTCCTTTTCAGCATGTACACTGAGCTGAAAACACACAGAATTAAGATCCCGGCAGAAATGGCCACTAATCTGATGATCCTTCACAGCTACATCCTAGTCAAGGTATGGCTCTGTTCCTCCTCTTCTCACAGCGAGCTCCTGGTCTCTTCAAATGATGATTTCTGTGTTTTGCTGAGTAATATCAGTTTATGGCTTAAATAATCAGTTTTCCGATTTCTCTGCTTCAGATCCACGTGAAACGCGGTGACCACATGAAAGGAGCTCGCATGCTGATACGCGTCGCCAACAACATCAGTAAATTTCCTTCCCGTGAGTATACGCTTTACCTGCAAGAAGCACACCTCTCACAGGATGACCACGTGCACGCCTCTCACAGGATGACCACGTGCACGCCTCTCACAGGATGACCACGTGCACGCCTCTCACAGGATGACCACCTGCACACCTCTCACAGGATGACCACCTGCACACCTCTCACAGAATGACCACCTGCACACCTCTCACAGGATGACCACTTGCACAATGTATTTTACAAGGTATTGCGTTAAACATTTAAACATTTTTGTTTTTTATGGCAGATGTCGTCCCGATACTGACCTCTACTGTTATTGAGTGTCATCGGGCTGGTCTGAAAAACTCTGCCTTCAGTTTTGCCGCCATGCTGATGAGGCCGGAGTACAGGAACAAAATTGACGTCAAGTACAAGAAAAAGATCGAAGCGATGGTTAGGTGAATGGCAGCACTTCACCGGATTCAATAACACAAACATTTTGTTCATTTGTTTCCTGACTTGTGCTTGATTTAATGTTTCTTGCATACTTTTCCAGACGGCCAGATAACACAGAAGTGGAGGAAGACACAAGTTTCTGTCCGTATTGTGGCTTCCAGCTCCCAGAATGTGAACTTCTATGTCCAGGATGCAAGAATAACCTTCCATACTGCATTGCAACTGTATGTTCTACATGATATTCCAGTGGTTGTCAAATGTCGTACCTCCAAACTTCTGTCATATGTTTGTGGTAACCTCGAGGCCCACATATACTCAGGGCCAGATTTATAACTCGGCAGAGTAGGCATGTGCCTACAGGGGCGCTTTGCTCTAATTTGCTTTTTTTTTTTACACAATAATTTCGACCACTATATCTCTGGAACCCTAGAGGGACATATGAGGTATCACTGGAAAGGTCAGATTATGACCTTTCCATTGATACCAAATATTACCAGGTTAGATTTATGTAACAATAAAATATCAAATAAAATAATATTTTTCCTTTTTTTTCTCTCTCTAACGCTGCACTATTATTCAGTTTACAATTATAACTTGAACAGTGATGCTGCGCTAACTCACCTTCTCATTTCCCACACTGCCAGCAAGTGTGAAGCTGATGATGCAACGCATAGTTTCATCAACAACCTAGACTGTGGCACTGCAGTGAGGAGAGACGGGGCGACTATGGAACCTGCATCTCTGAATTGTACAGCACACAAGGTTAAGTGAGTTGTCATTGAAAAGGTCAGATTCTGGTCTTTACAATGATACCAAACATAACCATGTAATGTGTAAAAATAAAAAAATGAAAAAAGTAAATGCAAAATGTATTTTTTTTCTCTGTTCTATGCCAGAGGCAATATATGATTTTACATATAAAACAAACAATGCCACTGCACTAACTCAACTAAAGCAACAGATTCAGCCCCTTCTTTTGATTTGATGCAAACGGTTTTCCAGTTTCTTTGTTTCTTTAAAAATATTTTTTTTTTAGTTTGCCCCAAAACGAAGGTGTAAAAAGTCATTTTGCCAGGTTTCCTTTTTTTGTTGGGGGGTGGGGATGGGGTGCTCCACATTTCTTTCCCTATAGGCTCCTAAGCCCTGCATAAACTACGGTTTGAGCAACCCTTATCTGAAATGACCGGAGTTTTTTTTTCTCATTTATCAATATTTGCCTATAATAATGAATTATCTTGGGGATGGAACCAAAGTCTATGTTTCCACACAAACCATATGCACATAGCCTGAAGCCTCATTTTATACAATATTCTAATAATATTAACTCGCATCACATGTGGACTTGACCACTAACGATGTCATGTTCGGGCTCACAAAATGTTTACATTTCAGAATTCCATATAAGGGATACTCAACCTGTGTTGGAACCAGTGGCACATTGTGAACGGGAAAGGGAGAATTTAATACTTGTGTTTATAAGTGCATTTTAATAATTTCCCTTATGGAAGCTTTCAGGTCTGTTCACGAAGTCTGAGCGCACTCTGCGTGCGTGCATAACGGACAGATGTACTGACTGAAGATACTGTAGACACCACACGGTCCATTGAGTAACTTGACACATTTATAAGTGTTTGTGCATATATATACAAACGATGACATTACTTTTGCTAGAGGTAATTCCTGTTTGAGTCTGAGGCTTAGGGTCAGACGAACGCAGTTTTAATGTGCGTTTAGCCGCACGAAATCACGGCCGTGCTAGCAGCAAATGACGTCCAATGCCGGGGAACACACGACGAACGGCCGCACGAAAGCTCGTCCGTGCAACGCAAGTGGCAAACGAACACATTTTTCGCCGCGTAGCGGCGTGTTTGCGTGATTGGGAGACGTCAGACGCTGCTAATGTCCGGCTAACATAATGTCCAGACACAAAAAGTGTTTTATTGATGATCCGTACATAATCACAGACGAAACTGCGCATCGTATGACCGCTAACGTGTATTTCGTGAAAAAATACGTCTGTTCGTTCGACCGCACTTTTCCATGGACGACGCGAAAAATGCGTTCGTCTGACCCTAGCCTAAAGGTGACAATTTACTAATTTTTAAGTGTTTATTGTTATTGTGCTTAATCACCTTAAACTTTGTCCTGCATTTCTCTTTTTCAGGGTCGGCACATGGTTAAGGACGACTGGTGTGTTTGTCCCCATTGTGACTTTTCAGCCATATACGCAGAATTCAAAACGTAAGCTTCGAAGTTACAAAGTAGAGTCCATTGGTAGAGGAGGATGACTAGACTTGTTCCAGCTTTGCCCTTGGGAAGCAGCCTATGAGTTTGAGTGATTCCTTATTGATCTGCCTGCCGTAATTTAGCGTATGGGTCAGGGGTTAATTGAGAGCAGCTCAGAAGCCGGAGTGACGACCTCTGAAGCAGGTTTAATCACATAAACCGCATAAGCTTAATGGAAAAAAAAGAGCCGAATTAATTTACATTTTCAATGAAACAATTTCTAATCTTTGTTCAAATAGTTTTATGTTTTGTTGTGCATGTTTTTTATTTAAGGGGTTATTCACTAATCACCGAACTTGCCACCAGATTGCACCGAACAGTGAATTTTACCATTCGTTGCAATCCATCTATTCACAAAGCTTTCTATTCGCCAAATAGTGGCGAATTGACAGCGAAATACGGTGCAGTTCAGCGATCTTCGGCGGCAGCGAAATTGTGCTATAGAGACATACAGGGTTATTCAGAGAGCAGTGAAAAGCAGGAGAATGTAAAGAGAGAATGCAATGGAGGCGCTAATTAAATGTGGATATATTATGTTATGCGGCCAACAGGGATTTCAACACAAAACCTCGACAGAAATGTGTCAGTGATAGAGCAGAGAAAAGGAGGGGGATCCTAGTGGCGCAGTCCCTTCTGAGGGTAATTTGAGAGGAATAGTAAGGATTCCTATTAGTTCAGAAGCAGCGTGGTCTGAATGACCGTTCTAAAGTGCTGGTTAGAGGGCGGGGCTATAGGCAAGGTGCAGACAAGCTGTGAAGCTGTGAGCAGGTTATACAATAGCAGCCTTCCTAGATCAGGGAAACATTCAAATGCATACAAAGTGCAAAACGTGCGTACAAAAAATGCATGTAAAGTGCAATATGCGAATTGTGAACAAAAACACAATGTGAAAGAGTGTACAATTGCAAAGTAAAATAGGGTACAATTGACCAAGTGAACAGTAGATGCCCTGGTGGCTCAAATGTGCGTACAGATGTAAAAAAATGGGGTTAAATGTACATAGGAAGGTTATTCAAAATATTAAAAAGGGGGGGGGAAAGTCTTGTTTCTATTGTCCGTAATGGATAAAGGAAAAGTAGAAAAAATTCGGACCGTATATTGCGGTGAAGGCAAGAGATAGCCCGTTCTGATCTCTATTGGAGGGATCTAGTAGTTCCAGGTGCAGTCCTAAAACGCAGTCTTTGCCGTGGTCCTATATAGGCTCCCAATTTCCCAAAAAATGGGAAAAGAAGGAGGGTAAAGAGGAAAGAAAGAGTATATAGTGCAATTATGCTTAATAAATAGTAGGTGCCCAAAAGACAAAGGGACACTTACAGTGTCCAGAGCCTCTTCTACCGGCTCTGGTGTGAAATGCCTAGGGCCTGGTCAAGGGTGGCCTCTGCCCTTCTTTACAGGTGCGGGGTGGTCTTCACAGTTGCTATGGGGCAGCCTTCGTCTTTCTTCTGACGATTTAGTTGTTGCCTCCAATACAAAGGGAAGACATCTCCATAGCGCAATGAGTTTAATTATTAAGTGAGGTATATAATAGTCAAGGACAAACTCACCAATGCTGGAGCCATAAATCCAGGCTCAACTTGTAGGCCTATGGTACTTCTATGGTGGGTACCTGCACCTCTTTCAACAGCAGCGCAGCTTCCATGCAGGCAGAGAAACAGAGGGGGGGGGGGAAGGGAGAGATCAAGCATAAAAAATGCAAAATAAAATAAAGGATTCCTCAATGAATGTAGATGATTAGAAAAAAGGGTTTATTAATTAAAAGGAGTATCACAGATACGCGTTTCGGCTATTAAATATAGCCTTCATCAGTCTGTGTGGAGAAAACAGTCTC
Organism: Leptobrachium leishanense; assembly: GCA_009667805.1. Classification (NCBI taxonomy): domain Eukaryota; kingdom Metazoa; phylum Chordata; class Amphibia; order Anura; family Megophryidae; genus Leptobrachium; species Leptobrachium leishanense. The sequence continues at coordinate 478,557,647 of CM019063.1, read as the reverse complement.
AGAAAATGGGGGACGTACAGAGTGCGCTGCGGCCGCATAGCGGCGTGTGTGTGTGATTAGGAGACGTCAGACGCTGCTAATGTCCGGCCAACATAACGTCCAGACTCAAAAGGGTTTTATTGATGATCCGTACAAAATCACGGACGAAAAGGCGCATCGTATGACCGCTATCGCGTATTCCGGGAAAAAATACGTACGTTCGTTCGAACGCACTTTTTCACGGACAACGTGAAAAATGCGTTCGTCTGACCCTAGCCTTATTCAGAGAGCGTGAAAAGCAGGAGAATGACTGGAGAATGAAAAATTCTAGGTCAAAATAGCCGATTTGGAAAGTGAGATGAAAGGGAGAATTTTTCTGGTTTGGCTATTTTGACCTAGAATTTTTCATTCTCCAGTCATTCTCCTGCTTTTCACTGCTCTCTGAATAACCCTGATAATGGTTAATCTATTCACAGAACACTGAACTGCACCAAAGTAACGGCGAAATGACCTGATTTTCGGTGTTTCAGTTCAACAGGCAAATCCCATATGTTTCAATGTAAAAATGTATTATCATTTTCATTTTTTTATTTTTTTAAAGAATGTTTACTCTTTTTTTTCCCCAGCAAAAAGTCTTTTTAGTTTTTAGACAAAATTTTTGTTTCCCAAATTTATAAAAAAAAAAAGTTTTATTCAGTCTCTGACCTTTTTATTCTTTTTTTTTTTTTAAAGGAGCTTTTTTATTATTAGACACATTTTAATATATTTTTTTTGTTTAAACACCTATTAGGAGAATAGGAGAGTTCTGAGAGGGGGGTTTCCTGCATTTACCAAGGCCGCTCAGCGCTTCTCGGTGCTCTTTGGCGACTGTCTCCCACTTTTTCTTAGGGCTTCAGCACATAACGGTGACCATTCGCCAAATAGTGAATTCACCAAAATTTTGGCTAAATGGAATCGCCGAAGTGCAAAGCACAGAAATTTCACTGAAATTTTGGTGCTTTGTGAATAGACGGTATAGTTTTTTAGGGTGGGGTTGGATTTTGGCCCACTTGCCAGCCAGTAAATACGTATTATTGTGCCCCCAAATATGACTCCTTCTAAAATTTTACAGATGCACCAAAATTTTATCCAATGTATTCCGGCGAAAAGAAAAAATGTCCAAAAATATCAGCTGAAAAAGGGGCTCCAATTCAGCCACAGTTGAATTTGGATGCTCCAATTTGACAGAGAAATAGGGTGCAGTTCACCACAATTCAGCGGCAGTGAATTTGTCCCATAGAGCAGTAATGGTTAATCTATTCACAGAACGCCGAAGTGTCAGTGAAATGTCCTGATTTTTGGTGATTCATTTCAACATGTTTAAACTGACAAATCCCATAGGGTTCAATGTAATAAAATATAGTGGTTTTTTTTTCTATTCAGCCGTTTATTTTAATTTTCAGCAGTTTTTATATTTATTTTTTGGAATTGTTATTGTTTTTTTTTTTGACAATTTTTGATTCCCAATTCTTTTAATTCTGTAACAGACAGTTGTATTATTTTGTTATAGGACCTCTTTTATTATGTACACACGTTTTCATGCATTTTTATTGTTTAATCTTTATTGACATCTTTTAGATGTCAGAATCATTCCATTTTATTATTTTTTTTGGCCCCCTGACGGTTTTCCCGAGTGTGGCTCGGGGTTAAGTTCCTATACTGGAAGCGGTAACCCCGAGCAACACTCGGGATGCCGCTGGATACGTCACCTGTCCATGTGCTCCCTCGATGTCCCCCGGTTCCTTCCTGCGAGAAGGAAACCAGGAAGTAAAACGCTGTGATCCACAGAGGAGACTGCGGGGGACATCGAGGGAGCGCAGAGAGTGGTGATGTATGCAGCCCGAGTGTGGCTCTGGGTTACCCCTTTCAGCACTGAAAGTTAACCCCTAGCCACACTCGGGATTCATGGGGTTAAAATGCCTTTTAAAGAAAGGCAGAGTTCCTTTTTTTTCTCTCTCCCTGCAGTTTGGCAGGCGGCGGATGCTCTTAGACGCACTTCGGGGACCCTGCAATGAATAGTGAATTCACCGTAGGGTCGGCGAACTGGAATCGCTGAAGTGTGCCGAACTAGAAAGCACCGAAATTTCAGTGCTTTCTGAATAACCCCTTTAATATCTGTGTGTGGCACTTCCAAAGGCAGATGTAACTTGGAGAGGATAAGACACTGCGATGTCAGGACAGTAATGGCTGATATACATGGGATTGAAGACCCAACAAATAATGTACAGACTCTAAGCACAAAGAGCTGATTGACGCTTGATCTTTAAAATTGGTCTCCCAGTTGTCATTATGATTAATATCTGTCTGCAGGTTGCTGGACTCTGAAGCGACGTGTCCCATGTGCTCAGAGGGATTAACCGCTGCTCAGCTGAAAAGAGTGCTGGACTGCTCATCATATCTCCAACAGGACCACGAGGAACAGTGACAATTGTGACTCGAAATGTTATCAGCGTTTGTCATTTTTGTGATAATTCATATGGAAAAAAATTCCACCTAATATTTTTGTAAGGACGCCCTAGACATCACATCCATGTGATTTAAATGGCTATGGTGTGCTGAGTACCTCTGCCTTCCAAAGGCATCCCTGTAATGCTGTCAATCAGCAACTATCCAGGGTTTCCACCTGGTACGGTTTACGTTAACCAAAGCTGATCACACATGTCAGCAGAGCCATGGCAGCTGCCGCTTCCTGCAGCGACAAGATCAATCAACACCAGCTTTTGGGAGCCAGTAACTTTTTTCAGCTGCAGAAGTGAATGACAAGAGGCAGGGAATTTTTTATTCATTCATTCTTACTACATGAACACTTTCTAAACTGTGCACACGAAGTGCAAATGTACAGTGAGCCGTCAGACAAGTCACCTTGGAATGATATCTGCAGGTGGAGCTGTCCTAGTTCATGGCATTGCAGAGGTCATCAGCTCTACTTGAATCCAGTGCGCTGTTAGGTTTTGTTGTCCATCATAAAGAAGTATTACTAGTAACTGAGAAATTCTAGATATTTACATTTATTCCTCCCGTCTTGTCCTGTCTCAGGTCACTTTCCACATGCTTGGTTTGTACCTGTAATTGGTTTCTACAGTCACCCCTTCCCTCTCCCTATGGGCTGCCGAATGTACAAAGCAAGTTAGCTTTTAATTTATTGCTAACAAAACTATAGGTTGGGGATCACTGCACTTGAAGGAGCTCAAATATAGACAGAGCAACAGAAACACACAAGGTCTTTGCATGCCCCAACGCATTTCACCCCTTATCTGTTCATATCAGACTTCAGGATCTATACCCGACAAACCCTGATATAAATAGTTTACAGAGAAAACACATTGGGACATTAAGATTTTTTTTATTGTCCATGTATTTATAATCATATTAAAGTGGTTTTATCATACTCTGGAGTTCGTTTCTTCAGATCTGTACAGACGAGGAGCACAAGGAGAGACCGTCTTTCAGGTTTCAATCTGGCGCACAGATCGCTTTGTATTCAGCAATTCTGTCCAGCATCTACCACTGACTTACACCATTTCTGTTTCATTCTATGTTTTGCAGAGTCTTTGTTGGGGTTTCCTTTATTGGACAGGTGAATATCACTCAACAGGGGGCCGGATTCATTAAGGGTTCCCAACTCTGTCCTCAAGTACCCCCAACAGGCCAGGTTTAAGGATAATCTTGAGGAAATACAGACTGAATCCTGCAATCACTGAGCAGCAAATCATATCACCTGTGCTGTGCTTCAGATATCTGGAAGACCTGGCCGGTTAGGAGTCTTTGAGGACCAGGGTTGGGAACCAATGTTTTAAGTGAATAACTCAAGTTGCTATTTTCAAATTTGCCTCACGGCACAGCAAGCTGGAAAACAGTTTTACTAGCAGATGGTTTGTATTTATATATTGTAACTTCTACTTTGGGGTTGGCCTATGTTTATTTTCCATTGAAGTTATGGCACTTCCATACACTCAATATTTCAGGGAGAAAGGAATTCTGGCCTATCATGCCCATTTCCTTTAGGTTTGCCCAAGAATTTCAGACCATGTGCTGTTTATGAATTTTTCTAATACACAGAAACATTTACTGAATTGTATATAAATACTTTTTCTAGTAATTTATTACAGATTGGCAATATATGTCCTATGCATTCTGCAAATAAATCAGATTTCATACTAGTTTGTGAAGTTCTATTATTTTCTCGCCCTCCCTGAAGGCTGTTATTCTATAAATTCACACATTCTAGGCGCAATCTAATGATGCAGTGTTTTTACGCAATAGAAGGACCTGGCTTATATACAAGCGAATGCTGCAGTGCGTCCCACCCTGGGCAAGAACTGGTACTGCGTCTTCTTTAGTAAGTGGTAGACGCATGTGGATGCACACAGCTAATTTACATAATTATGGATTTTAAGGCATTGACTCGGAGGCTCCTATTTGCATTTATTCCTTAACGTGAAAAAACATACAACACACCCTTCCCCAACCTGGGGAGGCCCTCCCATAGTCCATGTCCCGCCCCAAACCCCTCCACAAGTATCCACTGTGGGAGCATCAACTTCCGCTTTCTTTGCTGCTCCTGCAGTGGCAACATCAAGGAGATAAGTATTCCACGCTAGCGCTCTACTTGTCCCTAGTATTATGGACTTCATATGTTTCTATTTTCTATCTGTACTTTCACTGTAATTTCTTGGCCACCTATCCCGGTGTTAGAAGCGGGGGGTGCCAGCCACGTTACCCTAGCCACGGGCCGTAACTCGTCGTCGGGTGCGGTGCCTCTTTTGCACTTTATTTGACTTTCCCTCAAATCTTTTATGGTTTTGCCTCTAAACCGAATTCGCTTCCACATACACTTTACGCTGCTTCGCACGTGTTCCCCCCCCCCCCTGCTCGTATCTCTACCAGCTTCTGGTGCTCGCTCTCATCTACAGCTCCGCCCACACCACGCCTCTGCCTCCCTCGTGATTTGCCGGCCTGTCTCTTCCCATTGCAGCACGCTCGCATCAACGGCTCAGACACTGCACACTAAAACAAACATCTTACCATTGATATGTCCCTTTCAAAACCTGCCGACTGGAGCCCCCGTCCTCCGGCAGTGGCTCAGAATCCGGGTCCTGCACGCCAGCCATTATGATTTTGGCTCGACGAGCGGAAAGAGAAACACTCAAAATCGGAGACCCGTTTTGCTCAATTACAAACCTCCCTTCAGGCCTCCATGTCCTCTGCTGTGCACTCAGCCATAGTCTCCCTTTCTGATTCATAGCAAGACTCACTCTCTGCCGCCTTGACCATACTACTGTCCTCCCCTGCCTCCATCGCATCCCGGGATGATCAGGGTGAATCTCCTAAAAAAGGCCCTTCCATCGAGTTGGTGCCTGCTCCTCGAGGAGCCGATTATTTGCCGCCTTCGGGCGTGCATGCTGCCATGTGCAGCAGCGGGGCTGGCACCCCCACATCACTGCCAGGCCCTTTCAAAGAGCTGGTTCCCCGAAAATGCTCTGCAGACCGTGGGGCATCCCCGGTGGTTGGTGCCAAAAAGAAATACCAGGCGGCCCCTGTATTGGCCAAGTACCCAGGTTCTTGAGGGTGATGGGGCTGGTGAGCGACGTGGACGAGGTCCTGGAGTTACATGCTCCTGCCGGCTCAGCCCTCATGGTATCGGAGACACAGGCTCGTCCCCATCCATCCAATAGTCTGGTCATTTATGACCCCCAAGGGGACCCCCTTTTCGAACCAGGGGACCTCTCACATCCCCGCTCCACCGCCTGGTATACTGCTTCGCATATCGAGCAGTGGGTCGATGCCCACATGCACCGGCCACTCGAGCGAGCGGACCGTGCCAAGCTGAAGTCTGAATGCCCCAGGCCCACAACGGCTGGGAAGACCTGCCAGACCCCAGTGGTCGATGCCATTTTCCAAAAGTATATCGGCAGGAGAGGCTGGTCTCCTAAGAGAGGTTTCGACCAGACCCTGAAACACTGTCAGGACCAGGTACTAATTATTGCTGGCCCCTTAACCCCCTTATTTGCCATGGTGGAGGAAGCCAAGACCTCCAGGGAGCTTTTAGACCCCAAAACAGGTCGGAGAATGGCTGCAGCGCTTCTTTTGCCTCTTAGGCAACGCTAATGCCACGATTGCTGCTGAACGGAGGCGTAGCATCCTCCTCAAAATTGATTCCCAGTTGGTCTCTCTGGCCACTAATGACCTAGGCGCCAATGCGCAGGGTTTCCTATTCAGCAAACCCTTTATCAAGGACATGGGCGAATACACATAAGCCTTCCAAAACATTGATAAGTCTGAGGCCACCATGAAACGCATTTTCAACAAATATGTTTTTGGTAGGGCCGGCCAGCAGCTACAGGGGCCGTGGTGCCGGCCGAGCGGGTTCCACTGCTCCCCGCACCTCTCAAGGTCCAACACGGCTGTCGTCACTTCCACTAATTCCGGTGGTCCCTACACCTACTACGGAAACACCAGAGGCTCATGGCGTGGCAGAGGCTATCCTGGCAAGAGGCTCCTCTTATCACCGACACCCAGCAGGTACATCCTTACACCATTATCCCCTTTTCCCAAGTGCAAGTGCGAGGCCACCTCCGGCTCTTTTCCCACATCTGGTCCACCATCACAACGGATCTTGCAAGCAGTGCGGGGGTTCCATCTAGAGTTCGCTGACCCTCCTACCGAGGAATTCCCCCCTCCTCCCATGCGCTTTGCGTCTCCCCAGTAGGGGTTAATCCAGGAGGAAGTAAGGGACCTCCTTCGGAAGGGGGCTATTGAACGCACGCACCCGACCTCATCGGGTTTCATCAACAACCTCTTCCTCGTAGCGGAGAAGGGTGGGGGCAGACGCTCCGCCATCAACCTCAGGGCCCTCAATGCTTTGGTGGCGTACAACCACTTCAAGACGGAGGGCGTCCATACCCTAAGGGACTCCCTCTCCCGAAACGATTGGATGGTCAAACTATACCTGAAAGATGCTTATCTTTCGGTTCCAATCGCCCCGGACAGTCGCGACTTCCTCAGATTTACCTGGGGACCTCACCTCTGGTGGTTCACATGCCTACCCTTTGGCCTGCCCTCCTTCCCAAGCGGTAGTGTCCTCCTTCAGGTCTCGGGGGGTGAAACTGGTGATCTATCTAGACGACATCCTCCAGATGTCCTCCACCCCTCAGACTCTGCTCCTGGACAATCACACTACTACAGGATTTGGGGTTCCTCATCGAGGGGGGGGGGGGATAAAAAAAAAAAAACAGTCCTTCTCACAGCCCGCCTCCTGGGATTCGTAGTAGACTCCTCTCTGATGTCCCTCCACCTAGGTCTCCTCCATCAAGAAAGAAATCAGACACCTGTTGTGTCTCCCTCCACTCTCTGGCCCATATGGTGGGCCTGCAAGCAGCGGCACGTCAGGCGATTCCGCCCGGTCCTCTGCACTACAGGGCCCTCCAACTCTTGAAGGCCAGTTCACTCCGGTTGGGCCTGGAATATTCCAACCAGATCTCCCTCTCACCGGAGGCAACAGCGGATCCTCAGTGGTGGCTCCACAATCTGGAGCGATGGAACAGCAAACCACTCTGCCATCCCGACCCTGATCATCGAATCGGATGCCAGCAAAGAGGGCTGGGGGTGCCCACTCCGGAGCCGAGGAAACTGGGGGTCGTTGGTCTGCCGATGAAGCCAAACTCCATCAATTCTCTGGAGTTCTTGGCCCGCTGTCACGATATATATATTTGCCCTAAAGGACTGGTAACACTTTGTGTATATAAATTGACAATACAACGAAGCTGCCCAGACAAGCCTAAGTTTCTTACTTGTTCCAGGTAGTAATTAAAATGTTAATGGCCCTGGTCTCTTTGCGGGCCACTAAGTTCCCTTTTGAAGGGATATCACAGACTATTGTAGAGTACTAGGTGAATAGGTTTTCGTTGATCTGCATGATAAGGGGGGAATTACCCATCTGCTCTAATGGAATGTCCCTTGTACCTTCCCCACAGGGTCCCCAACCATTCACACCTTGGGCAAATGTAAAAGCACATCAAAGAGAGTTTCCCAGACCCAGCAGCAACACTTTGTAATTGATCGTGTAGATCAAAGAAGCGGGCATATCCTTTGATAGCTAGAGACAATCTTTGGATAATGGTTATTATATCTAAATTAAATTAAATAAGAAGTGAACTGAGCGTGCCCACGAAATAACAGGAAGGGGGATTCTGGGAAATGTAGTGGGTGGGCTGTACCATCTATGGGCTGTACCTTGGAGAAACAGGGAAAATATATATATTTTGAGACAAGCATGGGCTCCTTTGCTTATTTCTTGGAGGTCAATTGAAAAACAGAAGAAATATTGTCATCTCCTACTAGAACCTCCCTAGTGGCCGATCCTCCAGCGTATATTGTAAGTAACTAGGATATGCGGTTTATTTCCCTTATATTTCTCGGTGTGTGTAATTGGTAATTATTTGTATATAACACCTTAGATGTTAAAGTGCTCGGCGCTGTATAAATTGTACACCAGAATTTGTGTGGAGAGGGAAATTATATAGTCACGCAGCTCACCATAAGGTGTTTCCCTCACCCTTCTAGACCATATAAGAAAAAAATACAAACGTATTTTCAGGGAGCGCAGACAGAGTATAGGTATGAATTCTTTCACAAAACAGGTTACAGGATGATATCTGGATCCAATATATACGCTACAATAAAAATGAAAAACAATCGTGCAATACTGTATATGTATTTGGACAAATAGGAAGAGGGGTTGGAGAAAAACCACTCACAAACGAGGAACCAATAGGTTCGTGTTAGATGCAGATAAGCCTCTATGGGGGGCTTCTCCCATCAGATGGTTCCTTGTATATGGATAGATGGTGTCGTATTCTAGATTTCACGGATATGATGACCTCAAGGTAAAAAGGCATACATAGCGTAATGTCGTTGACACACACACAGAGTATATATATATATGTGTGTGTGTCAACGACATTACGCTATGTATGCCTTTTTACCTTGAGGTCATCATATCCGTGAAATCTAGAATACGACACCATCTATCCATATACAAGGAACCATCTGATGGGAGAAGCCCCCCATAGAGGCTTATCTGCGTCTAACACGAACCAATTGGTTCCCTTTTTGTGAGTGGTTTTTCTCCAACCCCTCTTCCTATTTGTCCAAATACATATACAGTATTGCACGATTGTTTTTCATTTTTATTGTAGCGTATATATTGGATCCAGATATCCTGTAACCTGTTTTGTGAAAGAATTCATACCTATACTCTGTCTGCGCTCCCTGAAAATACGTTTGTATTTTTTTCTTAATTGTTAATTATATCTATTCTTTCTGTAAAGAAAAGCACTGTGACCTAAATTTTGTCATAATAATTATATAAGTTATTAAAATCTGCTTCTGCCTGATATTCGATCCACGCTAATTGAAGGACTGGATTATAGAGATTTGCCTTTGTTTAACCAATTTTTTCAAAAATTGTGTGTCTAAAAACGGTCTCATTTTTTTTTACAGAAAACGTGTTGTTTATATAGTAAGCCTGTAATAATTAGGAATAGCTCACTGAAATCCATGCAAATAAGATCTTCAAACCATATATCTATACAGTGAAGTCAAGTCTTAGAATGTGTATGGTCTGTTAGTGCCACCTAGTGGCCGTTCATAAGCAATTCATGCTGTAAAATATAAAACTTTTTTACAGTTTGCTAATTTGCTGCCTGGTCCCGCCCCCCTGCATCTTGCAGGGAGCGTTACCAGGAAGCAAGTCGCCGCGATCACACTGCGGAGGACAGCGATGGAGCACAGGAGGAGGGGAGTATGCAGCCCGAGTGTGGCTACCATTCGCGATAGTGAAATTTAACCCCGAGTCACACTCGGGAATACCACCAGAGAGGTTAAGCTCGAGTCGATCTACTAAACAGTGAGTTGGGGTGAAGTCAGTCATTTGGGCCGCTTTTCTATTTTGGGGTGCATAGTCAGACAAAGTTTCACAAAACAGAAACAATGGTAAGTGCCCAGATTCGTGTCACCGCCCAATACCCAGCTCAACCAGATGATCAGTGGTTTCCCCCAAACCAAGAAAAAGCACTAAAATCGAATATGTATCTGGTCGGCGCGAAATTAAACGCAATGGGATGTCGGGCAGTTCTTGTGGCAACGTCCTCAGTAGCAAAAATATGAAGGAAAAAAATGAAAAAATACTGTATTGGTGCAGTATGTCTCACACAAAGTGTATATTCTATATGGTGGTAAGATAATCACTCACAAAGAAAGAGCCCCAACACTGGCTCTGAGTGGGTCAACTCCTGCGGGTTGTTTTTTCTGAAATATTCTCAGGAAACCCACGCCTTAGTGCCGGTGATTCTTCACAATTTGCTCAGTGGAAGGATGTAAAACAGAAACAGAAGAAAGCTCTGTGCGTATCTGTTATGTTGTAGGTCTAATAAAGAATTTTGATGAAATAACAACTCACATTTGTTGGAGCCTATTCAAGCTCGAGATATACGCCCGTGGATTTTTGTGTGGTCAAAATCCAAGAAAAAAACATATGGAATGCTGGAACTCGTTCTATAATGAGCCAGCGCTGGTTCAAACGATAGGCATCTTGAGTAACAAGTCGGTCTGTGGTGGCAGTGTGAAGAACATTACAAGGAAAGTGGTACAGTGATTGTGGGCAACGTAGTCAGTACTCCGGGTCGAGTGTAGGCGGATACTGCATTGCAACCTTGTGTCCACTTCCTCGCGTTGCGTGCCCTTCTGGAGTGAAGGTGTTGATGCGACAGTTAGCTATGCTTGTGGTCTTGAGCAGTTTGAGTAACAGATGCTCAGCCAGAAAATGTAGTTCCAAAACAGCAGGAGGGCGAAGGTTGTGTAGACCCCTGCTCTACAAAGTGTCACTAGTCACTGTTATTTGATTGGTCACACTGTCTGCATTAAAGGGGACCCAATGCCTGCGATACCCCACCTTACGTCTAGGGCAACTACCATAGTCTGCTACTACGTCAGCACCCAGTTCTGATTCTAGATAAGGACAAAAGCAAGAGCACGCTACTCGATGGCTGCTGACCAACCCCGAAACTCAACATATGTCGACTACAATAGGAAAAGGAAAAGATGCAGCTCCAACAAACTCTCTGAAGTATAAATGGCATCAGAAGAAAGGAAACAAACACTTAAAATGCAACAAACACGAGTTTCTGTGAAACTATTTTTAATGCAGATATATATAGTTACAGGTTAAGTATTTTACAAAAGAAAATCTTTAATATGTTATATACAGAAGCTTCTAAAATAAGCACACCTGCAATTATCTGAAAACAAAAAAAAAATCCCTTAAACACTGCCCAGCAGACTATAGGAGGGAATCTTTACACGGTGTAATCCTTGTCATGCTGAGCTTGCAGCACAGGGTGTAACGGACTGTATAGCAAGAGATCGTAGTACAGAAAGTAACTGTCCCTGATTTTTTTTGGAGTCTCTCTCCATTACACCTGCACACTGCTATATAGCCTCAGTCACTGGGAAGCGGTGACCCTGGGCCTCAGGATTCTGTCTCCGCCCATTCCTAAAGAATGAATTCAGCTCTCACTTGGCAGTTTTCCCCTTTGATTTGCCTTGCTTCTTCTCTCCACCTTTTCTTGGTTTTGAAACCTTTTCTGATTTTGAACTCTTGGTCTTTTTTGCCTGAAAATAAACAGATAAAAAAAAAAAAATTGAAAATGTTTAAATTACTTTTGCAATTTACAAGTCACTTAACAAATATCACTCAGATTTGCAAACCCAGTTTTGGAACAAGAAAAAAAAAAAAACTCTAAACATGCCTGAGCACTACTAGCAGCAATAAACAGACCACGTACAGCAGTGACAGTGAACCTTCGCACCCCAGATGTTTTAGAACTACAAGTCCCATGATACTTAAGGGTCTATTCACAAAGCACTGAAATTTCGGTGCATTTCACTTTGCCGATTCCATTTCTCTGAAATTGTGGTGAAATCACTATTTAGCAAAGGGTCACCGTAGTGTGCCAAAGATTGATTCACCAAAGCCCCACGAAACAGTTGGAGAACGTCACCGAAAAGGCCTTGGCAAATTCTACCTAACTGCCCATCCAGTAACACAGCAACTGACTCGCTGATCTGCCTGCTTTGCTAGGAATCGTTATTTTCTTAGCAGCAAGAAAGGAAGGAGATCACCCAGTTGCTTTACTGCCGCTTGACAAAGTATAGTGTTTTCACTGTTGCTGGCCGCCCAAGCACTCTGCAGCTCAGAATGAGAATTTCACTGCATGACGGTCTATCCCATCCTTGTGGGACGCATGAGGGGGTTAAAGAATGTGCCTTTGCATGAAAAATAAGTGCCTTCACCTATCAGGACAATACATTAGAATCTTACCTTAATCATTGCATCAAGATCCATTTCATCCTCCTTCTCCTCCACCTGAGACTCTGGATTTACATCCTCTCCTAACTCTGACTCCAGGGAGGACGGCGTTTCCCGTTTTGAAGCCTTGACCGTTTGAAGGGAATAAGGTGTCAGGTGGGACACCTTGTTATAACCACGTGTGAAAGCAGCTTTAACCTGAGAAGTCAGAGGACAGAGAGTCAGAGGACAGAGAGTCAGAGGACAGAGAGTCAGAGGACAGAGAGTCAGAGATGAACGACTGAATTATTTCCTAGGAGGCTGCAGGACAAGCATCACAGTCATCAGAGCGGCGGAGAGGAGACCTGCACGGTCAGGTCTGTCACAACAGCCAGGAGGGAGGGATATGGGAGCACACGTTCATAATACCGCACCCTTTAAGTTCACTAGAAAGGTCACAGTGACTAGAAGGTCTGGTCAGAAGACACATACTGCACTGTCGTCTTGATTCCTTTCGCCTTTCAACATCAAGGCCGCAAACAGAAGAAGACGTTACCTTAGGATCCAGTTTAGAAAAGGCACTTGGCTTTCCGCCCCAGCTGCAGATATCCATGATGTTATCAAAATCTTCTTTCATCAAGTAGTAACTGTCCATCATATCGACGACTTCCTGCACACCGTCTGCTCCCTGCGCTGTCAGAGGTCTGACCAGCATGTTTCTCAGGTATGGCATGTAGTCCAGGTTCAGCGCACGTTTGCTTGAATGCGTTCTGGATAAAAACACACATCGTATAAGGATTACACAAAACAAGACATGACCGACACAGAAGCCATCCCGTGCGGAGATAAGAACAGTGCCCGGTGACATTGTAAGATTGGGGTTGAGCGCTTGGAATAAAATGTGTTACAGTTGTTTTTGGGGGACGTAGCATTCATGGCAATGATGTAACATTACTTCTGTATAAACACGTTATGTGTGTGATAGGAGGGTGCGCGATAGATTATAGGAGGTGCATATCAATTGGATGTTGGATTTTAAAAGGACAAAAAAAATTGATTTGGTTGCAAGAACAGTATTGTAATTGAGAAGAAAAGCTGCAGAAATTGTTTGATAGCACCAAAATACAGTAGATGACCCAAGTAGTTTTTCGATAAAAAGTTTCAGGAGAAATTGAATCGGAACCCCCCCTCCCCCCACCAAGGTATTTTAGGGCTTTAAAGTTTACAGTTACTTTCAGGATATGGGTTCGTAATTCAGTTAGGTTGCCATATGTACTTGTTTTATTTGACTACATTTAGGATTAAGAATATGCCTAACCCTACGATTCTGATCCATTTTTAAGCAACAGATTCTGCTCCTTCTTTTAACCAGATTATGAAAAGAAAACAGGTCAACGGTAATACTAAAACAAGCACAAACTGTGTCAAAACCCTAAAAAAAAAACCTACCCCGAATTACAAACATTACATCTAAAATGAAATCGTTTAAAAAAAAAAAAAAAAAAAAAAAAGCTCTAATCCGATTGCACCTGAAAATTTACAAGAGAAGAGTCGAATTTGATGAGTCTGAATTGGAGAGGCTATTTTTGATTCCGCAACTTCATGTGTTGTTTTTTTCCCTCCCCGCGCACACTAGTTGTGACTTTATTATAGGATTCCCAATGAAATAAAAGGAAGGCACAGTCCAGACTGGCCTAATGTAGATAGTCAGGTCCAGAAATATTGGGACATCAACACAATTCTAGCATATTTGGCTCTATACACCACCTACAATGGAGTTGGAATGAAACAAACATAATGTGCTTTAACTGCAGACTGTCAGCTTTAATTTGAGGGTATGTACATCCAACTCAGGTGAACGGTGTAGGACTTACAGCAGTTTGCAGATGTGCCTCCCACTTGTTAAGGGACCAAAGGTAATGGGACAGAATAATAATCATAAATCAAACTTTCTCTTCTTGATACTTGGTTGCAAATCCTTTGCCGTCAATCACAGCCTGAAGTCTGAAACGCATAGACATCACCAGACGCTGGGTTTCATCCCTGGTGATGCTCTGCCAGGCCTCTACTGCAACGGTCTTCAGTTCCTGCTTGTTCTTGGGGCATTTTCCCTTCAGTTTTGTCTTCAGCAAGTGAAATGCATGCTCAATGGGATTCAGGTCAGGTGATTGACTTGGCCATTGCATAACATTCCACTTCTGTCCCTTCAAAAACTCTTTGGTTGCTTTTGCAGTATGCTTTGGGTCATTGTCCATCTGCACTGTGAAGCGCCGTCCAATGAGTTCTGTAGCATTTGGCTGAATGTGAGCAGATAATATTGCCCGAAACACTTCAAAATTCATCCTGCTGCTTTTGTCAGCAGTCACATCATCAATAAATACAAGAGAACCAGTTCCATTGGCAGCCATACATGCCCACGCCATGACACTACCACCACCATGCTTCACTGATGAGGTGGTAGGCTTCGGATCATGAGCAGTTCCTTTCCTTCTCCCTACTCTTCTCTTCCCATCACTCTGGTACAAGTTGATCTTGGTCTCATCTGTCCATAGGATCTTGTTCCAGAACTGTGAAGGCTTTGTTAGGTGTTATTTGGCAAACTCTAATCTGGCCTTCCTGTTTTTGAGGCTCACCAATGGTTTACATCTTGTGGTGAACCCTCTGTATTCACTCTGGTGAAGACTTCTCTTGATTGTTGACTTTGACACACATACACCTACCTCCTGGAGAGTGTTCTTGATCTGGCCAACTGTTGTGAAGGGTGTTTTCTTCACCAGGGAAAGAATTATTCGGTCATCCAACACAGATGTTTTCCATGGTCTCCCGGATCTTTTGGTGTTGCTGAGCTCACGGTGCGTTCCTTCTTTTTCAGAATGTTCCAAACAGTTGTTTTGGCCACACCTAATGTTCTTGCTAGCTCTCAGATGGATTTGTTTGGTTTCTTCAGCCTAATGATGGCTTGCTGCACTGATAGTGACAGCTCTTTGGATCTCATCTTGAGGGTTGACAGCTACAGATTCCAAATGCAAATAGCACACTTAAAATGAACTCTGGACCGTTTATCTGCACACTGTAATAGGGGTAATGAGGGAATATCACACTCCTGGCCATGGAACAGCTGAGAAGCCAATTGTCCTATTACCTTTGGTCTCTTAACAAGTGGGAGGCACATCTGCAAACTGCTGTAAGTCCTACACCGTTCACCTGAGTTGGATGTACATACCCTCAAATTAAAGCTGACAGTCTGCAGTTAAAGCACATTGTGTTGGTTTCATTCCAACTCCATTGTGGTGGTGTATAGAGCCAAAGATGTTAGAATTGTGTCGATGTCCCAATATTTCTGGACCTGACTGTATATCACAGGGGGCACACAGGAAGGTTTGTTTGTTCAACAACTGCCCCCCCCAAGAAAGAATAACAGGGTAATTCAAAGAGATTTGAAAAGTCACCGCACGTTCGGTGACTTTTCGTTCAATTCGGTTCCTTTTGTCGATCCCATTTCGGTGACCCCGCAGTGTATTCAGCAAGCACCACAGGGTCCCCGAATTGCAGGGAAAACCTGCCGCAAACCCGAAGAAAACGAACCGCAAAACCCAGCGAATGCACGCCGAAAACCCACAAAAACATCTGGATTAACCCGCCGAAAACCACAGAAAAACCGAGCAGGAGCCGATCACACGCAGCGAAGTCGCCGGAAAAAGCCAAGACCGCAGACGAGGGAGGTGAATAAATTAGGAAAATAGTTTGCATGAATGTTTGAAAAGTGAAACGCTGTTTGAAAAGAAACTACTGAGCGAAAATGTCTGAAATTTACATATGAGATCCAGGGAATGATAATAAAGAGGGCTGTTACAGAAAAAATAAGTAAACTTTAAAAAAAAAAAAAAAGACTTTTTTTAAAAAGAAAAAAAAGAAAAATGCTTAAAATATCCTAAAAAAAAATCTATAAATAAAGCGACTCTTTACTGCAGAATTTTATAATGAACGGTTTATTAGATATTGAATTAAAACCGGAATATTTTTAACATTGAAGCCTATGGGATTCTCCTGAATAAACCTGTCGCATGAAACCACCGAATGGCAGGGCATTTCGGGAACCTTTCACTGCTGGTTTGTGTTCTCTGAATAGCCGAAGCAGTGCTTTTCATGGGGGTTTCACTGCCCTCGAACAGGCACCGAACAGGCACCGTATGTGCAGGCAATTCGCCAGGATTTGGCGAATTGCCTGCTCTCTGGATAGCTGAATGGCCAAGAAAGGTAACCGAACGCTGATTTTCAGCATTCGGTTACCTTTCTCAAGCAATTCGGATCTCTTTGAATTACCCTGTAAATTTAATTAGGTCTGAAATAAAGGGAATGCATCTGGTTCAAGAACAATATCAGTACATTAATGACTTATTGTGAGTCTTACCTCAGACACATATGCATCGCAAGCTCCTGTGTAATGCGGTCATGTTTACCAGTCGATGAAAACTTCCCTAACCAGCTCGGAAAGTTTGGAAACTGGGACATGTAGCCTTTCATAAGCTCTCCAGGCAGGACGCTGGCATAGATTGCCTACATGGAAAGAACACACTATAGATCAATTTGTGAAGCCCTGGGAAGGTAAAATCGGATGAGAAGTGCTAAAAAAAGAAAAGGGGGGGGGTGGTTTCCAATAGAGTTATGAAATCGAGAAATACAAGAAAGATTAAGGGTTGTATTCCAAGGTTGGTGTAACACTAACCAGATCTGTTGCAATCTTATCAACTCCATAGAATGTAATGGCTCTGAGAAGGATAAAGCAGGGTTGGAATAGAGCCCTGAATCCCTCACGATACAAATCAGAATGTGTGTGTTGGGTTAGTCATTCTTTAAAGACGGACACATATGGGTACCCTTTCCCATTATAAAATCGAAAAAAATCTTACTTGTTCATTACACTAAAAAACAAAATACACTTTTGGATGCATTTTTATCTCACATATAGGATTTTAGCGGCCTGTCCATCATGTACATCACAGTGCAAGCACCAAAAGGCCCTAATAAAATAACCCTCATGAACATACCTGAGTAGGCAGGAGGCTCCAGATCTGTCTGCTACGAATGACACGGTCAACAAGATCACCGTCACAAATGCTGTCTGCGGTTTTACTCAGTAGCAGAAGATGCCTTTTGTTATTCCCGCTGTAAAGACAGAGGAATGATAGGGCAGGGTTTAGTCAGCCGGGCTGTGCCTGGGAACAAGAGAAAAGCCATGTGAAAGCCGTACCCACCTGGCAGCAGTAGGCTTCATGTGGATATAGTTTTCCTGCACAAAGAGGGGGGCTAGGGAATAGTCGTGGAAAAACAGATCCGATTTGTCAATGAGGGTCATGTGAGCCGTTTCTTCCCCGCAGCCAAACACCTTCCGGACAACATCAAACGGGCCCTGAGAGAACACGAATCATCACCAGGTTAGTGCTTAGCTTCGAAAATAAGTGAAAGCACAGAAACAAAAAAGCAACCTGCATAATGAACCAATCCGGTTGCTGCTTCAAGATTTGCCTAAATCCAAAAAGATGACGTTCTTAAATCAAATCTCCAAGTTCCTTGACAAAAGGCGCATCAGGTCTTGATTTACCTCCATGCAGCCCTCACATTGACAGACAGCAGCAGAAAAGCCAACTGGTTTAGCTTGTTGTAACGTACCATTTTAATGTCCTTTCTGGCGCTGTTTGCGTTGCTCTTTGCTTCATCGTAGGTCAGGGATTTATTGCTTGCAGACCACATACTGAGATTGTGCAGCACCTGAGGACACAGAGCATTGGGTAAGGGGCAACTGGATAAATTACCCCAACATAAACAGTTTTTTTTTTTTTTTTTAGACACTGGGTCTCACCTGGCGGATATCCTGGTTGGCTCCAAGGATGATCTCGTTCATGGCTGGTGGTGGAATCTTTAATCCTTCCTTAAACGCCACAGTCATCATTGCACCCTGCAATACACAAACCAATTTTGAGTCCGTTACAGCACGTTAGACAAGGTTTCACGTCAACATCTCCACTAACAACAACTTATTGAAAAATGAGCATAATATTTAACTGAAACACAGGTAGTGTTTAACACAAACATGATCTCTCCCCGCATCCTTCCCGGCTGCTGCGAAACAGCAATAACATTTACGGAATTTCTTTCTGCAAGTCAGAAGCGGCTTTTCCAATCTCCTGTGCAGTTCCAAATAGGTTTGGATTATATGTGTTAGTTCTGTTTTCTACATAGGTTTTTTTTGTAGCATAACATGCAGTGGTGTAATTTCTGTGCCCGATTTCTATACTGCTAGACATAGCAATACATGCCTTCCAGTATTGGCTAGCATATCAATGTGTCACATCTGGTATGGAAGAAATTCTATGAGGATGCATAGGATGCCCTTTTGCAGCCTTGCCATTTAATATATCCAATTTTAATGCACTCCTCGGAGGCTCCTAATTGCATTATCTTTCTTTATTGCTCCAAACAGCAGCAAAGAAAAAAACGGTTTCTAATTTAGAAAAAAGAACAGAACCCTTCCCCAGCATGTGGAGGCCCTCCCAACCATCTGGACCCACCCCAATCCCCTCTTCATGTATCCACTCGGGGAGCAGCAACTTCCTCTTTCTTTGCTGCTCTCGCAGTGGCAACATCGTGGAACAGGTCTTGTATACGCGCCTGCGTTGCTGGCGCTCTTTTCACCTGCTCCCTTCTCTATTACTTCACTGTTATTCTCTATTATTTTCACTGAGCTGCTTCTTTTCTAACTCCTGTTGCTTTCCTGGTTTTAGCTGCGGGGCAACACGCTGCATCCTTCTCGGCGACGGGCGATCACCCGGCGTCGGGAGTGGCGTCTCTCTGTCACCTGTATTTTCAATACTTTCCTTTACACTCTCTTCTTTCTGATTCGGCTTGCGGCCTTCCGGCAGCGTATCCTCTCGCGAGATCCCGAGGGAGCGTTTGAAGGAAGAGAAGTTAGGGGAAAGTCTGACAGTACGAGGGAGAGCGTTCCAGAGAGTGGGGGCTGCGCGTGAGAAATCCTGCAGTCTACCATGGGAAGAGGTGATGCGGGGAGAAGCTAGGCGCAGGTCACTGTTTGACATTAGAGAGCGGGCTGGGGTGTATTTGGGAGCGCTGTCTCTCTGCTTGTATCTTATTTGAGGCCAACATTTTGACTGCTATTTGCACCTCTATTGCCATTTGCACGTCTCTTGGGACCTGATGGTTCTTTGCGACACACAGATATTTTAGACTCCTATACGAGTATCTGAAGGGCCATTTAGGCCAGGGTATATGTGATTTATAGATTTACCACTGCGCCACTAGGACTTTTTCGGTTTCCTTTATCATATTTGCACATTTTGTTGAGATTATGTGTAACACCTTGTAGGCTGCAACCCCAAATTCTATATACCGGTACATAAATTAGCGCCTCCACAGACAACCCCCGCTCTCCTCTGACCAGATTGTTTGAGGTGGTGGTGGAGGACGCCAAGTCCAGTCACGATACCCTGAACCCTTGGGTTCTATTGTTGGTGGCTGGCTTCTCCGTGCCTTCAGCCACCTGGGCAACGCAAACGCTGCCATTTCCGCAAAGCGAAGAAAGACAATCTTACTTAAGGTCAACCCTACTCTGGTCTCCCTGGCCACCAACGACCTTGGCGCATCTGCTCAGGGGTTTTTGTTTGGGAAACCCTTTCTCAAAGATATGGAAGAATATTCTCAAGCATTCACTTCAATTGATAAAACTGAAACCGCTATGAAGCGTGTTTTTGGGAGAGCCAGCAGTTCCAGGGGCCGCCCTGCCGGCCGAGCGGGTCCCACCAATCCCCGCACCTCCCGTGGCTCCGCTATCGCTGCTCGACAACAAGCTCCAGCTACCAGCACCGCTGTTGTTCGCTATCAGTCGATCCAGATCCTGGCACGGTAGAGGCAGATACTCAAGAGGCTCCCGAGGTTTTCCTTCTCAACGTCGTGGATCAGGTAAGCCTTCCCTCTATTATCCCTCCCCCCCCCCCGAGTAAAAGTGGGAGGCCGCCCCTGGCTTTTTTCCCCGCACGTGGTCCGACATCACGTCAGATCCCTGGGTCTTACAGATTGTCCACAGGTTCAGACTGGACTTCATGTCCCCTCCCAGTCAGGGGTCTTTTCCCCATCCGTTCAGGTTTGCGGGCGCCCACCTCCGCCTGGTGGACCAGGAAATGCGAGACCTCATCCAGAAAGGGGCTATCGAACAGGCAACTCCAGATAAAAGCAACATATTTCTTGTGCCCAAGAAAGGGGGTGGTCACAGGCTGGAAATCAATCTGAGAGACCAACGCCTGGGTGGGGTACAGCCATTTCAAAATGGAAGGCATCCATACCCTCAGAGTCGCTGGTTCTCCTTGATTGGATGGTGAAACTGGACCCGAAGGATGCTTAGCTTTCAGTTCCAGTAGCACCAGACCTTCCGAACTTCAAGTTCACCTGGGGACCTCACGTGTGGCATTTCACCTGCCTGCCTTCCGCCCCATGGTGCTTTACAAAGCTCCTAAAACCCGTTGTATCAACCCTCCGGGTCCTGGGGTGTAAAATTGGTGATTTACCTGGACGACATACTCATCATGTCCCCCGCCAAACAGTCCCTGCAACACCTCACCTGGACAATTCAACTCCTCCAGGACCTGGGATTCCTCAATAACTCGGAAAAGTCGATGATGGTTCCCTCTCGTCGAGTAGAATTCCTGGGATTCATCGTGGACTTGACGCAGATGACCCTTCACCTTCCCCCGGCCAAAGTGTCCTCCATCAGGAAAGAGATAAAGTCATTCCTGAGGAGGTCGAGATGCTCCCTATATTCTCTGGCCCGTATGGTGGGACTCCTATCGGCGGCCAGGCAGGCTGTTCATTCGGGTCCTCTCCACTACAGAGCCCTCCAGCTCTTGAAGGCCCGTTCACTCCGATCGGCCCTGGATTATCCAGACGTCTCCCTGGTGGCTCAACAATTTGTCCAAGATGAACGGTCGTCCACTTCGTGTCCCAACCCCCTCAGTGGTCATCGAATTGGATGCCAGCATGTCCGGATGGGGTGCACGTTGCGGTCCGCTAGAGACGGGAGGTCGCTGGTCACCTCAGGAGGCTCGACTCCACATTAATTGCCTCGAACTTCTGGCAGGACTGTTCACGGTCCGCTGCTTCATGAGGATGTCGCCCTCCTGCAACACACTGCTGAAGATGGACAACGGGGTCTGCGGTCCATTACATCAATGGCCTGGGCGGCTCGCGATCTCCCGCCCTGACCCGCATGGCCGCAAAGTTCAGGGACTTCTGTTTTCAACACGACCTGATGGTCCAGGTCCAGTTCCTTCCAGGCCTTGCCAACCAAGTGGCAGACTGGAACTCGCATCATCTCAAGGACTCCAGCGACTGGCGACGGCTACCCTCTCTTTTTTCCGAGCTATCAGCTCTCTGGGGTCCATTCAACGTGGATCTGTTCGTCTCCCTCCTGAACACTCACCTTCCGGTATTCTTCAGCTGGCATCCAGATCCAGAAGCAGCAGCGACGTATGCGCACCTCCAGGACTGGTCAGGGATGCAGCCATACGCCTTTCCCCCGTTCGCTCTGATAGGCAGATGTCTCCTCCAAGTCAAGAATCAGAGATCGACCCTGGTCATGGTCACTCAGTTTTGGCCAACGCAGCTGTGGTTCCCCAGCCTTCTGGAACTATCAATGGACACCCCTTGACTCCTCCCACACCCTCCACTTACGCTTCAAGGTCCCTCCGGGAATCCGCACCCCCTGGTCACCAACGGCAGGCCTCAGGCTCCTGGCTCAGTTGATCTCTGGAGACCCGTGCCCGCCGGTGGAATTTCGACTCGGACTTCGAAACTCCTCCAATCCTGGGCCCCAGGGACTAGGGCCTCCTACAAGTCTAACTGGGACCAGTGGGCTGGTTGGTGTCTGTCACGGGATAAGAATCCTTTTTCTGCCCCTGTAGTTATGGATTTTGACTCTGGTAGGGCCTATCGTACGGTGAACGTCGCAAGATCGCGATCTCAGCGGGACATACGGGCTTCAATGGGCTTTCCGTTGGCTCCTACCTGCTGGTCCGTCGCCTCTTGCGAGGTATGCACTTATCCAGACCTCCCTTGCCCCGCTATTCATCCACATGGGATGTCACATTGGTCTTATCCTGGCAGGATAATTACATTCTGCCCTTGCGGAGCCTGTCGGTAAAGCTCGTCATTTACTTTGCCTTGTGGCATGCAAACGGGTTGGGGACGTCCGTGCTCTGGAGCTCATTCCTACGTCCCTGAAGGGGTCCAGCTCTCGATTTCCCGCTGCACGAAGACTTCCCTCACTTCTGTGTTCTTCCCAGCGTTCCTGTCTCACCCTCGTCTGTGCCCGGTGCGCTGTCTTCGTTCTTACGAGACCCGCACCGACCCGGCATCGCCTTTGTTTCTGTCCTTTCAGCCACCACACTTACCGGTCATCTCTGCCACGTTGGCTGATGGCGCTGGCGGGTGTTGACGTTTCCAGCTTTGGGGCTCATTCGGTGCACAGTGCGGTGGCCTCCAAGGCTGTCACGTTGGGTTGCCGCTTGGAGGACATTATGAATGCGGCTGATTGGTCCAGGGAATCTACTTTCCGGACCTTTTATTTCAAGCCGGTTGTTCCTTGGTCAGAGACACTTGTGGGGCGACGTTAAACTTGCAAATAGGAGCCTCCGAGGAGTGCATTAAAAATCGGGGGATTTTCCTAAATTATGACAGAAAGTTACAATTTTAATAAGGACTCGGAGGTGAGTATTTGCCCGCCCGGCCCTCCCTTACGGTATTTAGATCAATAAAGGTTACGCACTGCTTTGGTCTATTGTCCTCCCTTCACACAGTCTGAGTGTCTATTGTTCTGCCGGTGTGTGCATTGTGTTGATGTTTTTTCAGTCACGGTTCTGCATCTAATCCCACCTTTCGTGTGGTTTTCTCTTCCAGTTTATTAATCTGATTTCGCTGGCCTGGTGGATTCCACCTCTCCTCCTTCCGGTTGTCCCTGTTGGACGTTTCATTGTTTGATTTCCCTCCTGTTTGCGTTCGCAGCGTCGAAAGAGGAAGTAGCTGCTCCCGGAGTGGATACATGAAGAGGGGATTGGGGTGGGTCCAGATGGTTGGGAGTGCCTCCCCATGCTGGGGAAGGGTTCGGTTCTTTTTTCTAAATAAAAACCTGTTTTTTTCTTTGCTGCTCTTTGGAGCAACAAAGAAAGATAATGCAAATAGTGCATTAAGATTTTAACTTTCCATCATAACTTAGGAAAATTCCCCAATTCTTGTTGTCCACCATTTTTTTCCCCCCATCTATCATTCTGTGCTTCATATGGTTATGCCATAATATCCCTATTAAGAGCCTTAAACAGGGCAAAACTCCCACAGATTGTACATCTGGAAATGTGGTGTGGGCAGAACCTTTAAGATTTATTTATCATTTTTATAAATCATTATACCTTTGGAGCATTAGCAGCTGCACTACTGCTGTAGTAATACTGACTGGCATTTTCAAGGCTTTGGATCACTTAGAATATCCTTTACCGTCTTTATAAAGTTCCATTACCTTGTTACGCAGGTCTTTTGACAGTTCTTTTCTGCTCCCCGTGGCTCAGTGTCTCGCCTGCTCAGTGAAGCCACGTGAGAGCTGACAAACTCCTTGACTATTTAAGCACAGACACTAAATGCAATTTGAAAAAGCACCTTAACCTTAAATTAACCTTTTAATTGTCATTTCGACCTGTGTGTCACCTTGTGGGTCTTTAACAAGGCCAAACATTCCAGGGTATGTAAACTTTTAATCATGGCCATATGGATGATTTCTGTTATCATTAATGATCTAAAAAGGAGCCAAACAACGATCATAATAAATGGCTTCATCTGATCACTATCCTTAAATAAAAGACAGTTTTTTGGCTCGATCAGTCATATTTCGCTATATCATTGCCAAAATTTCATGATTTCAGCCAGGGTATGCAAACTTTGAGCACACCGTATATTTAATAACATTGTATAAACCCAGTCTCACCTTTATCTGTTCCACCCTCGGCCTCTGAAACCGGAGATCATAGCAGTAGTTTGCCAGAGATCGGATTTTAGGATGATTTCGGTCATTACACATACAGATTATGGGTATCTTGGAATGTTTGATCAAACCGATCAATTCCTAAAAGCAAACGTAAACCAAATAAAAGATTTTAAATAAAAAATCAGGACAACACAAACTGCAAGAGCACTGAGCAAGTGTTCTTTTAACCTGCACTCCTCCTCGGTCTTCGTTTCCTGCCATACCATCCACTTCATCCATGATCAAGGCGTGTTTGGTGCTTACAGATTTGGAAGTGCCTGACAAGAGCATGAAGAGAAGGGGGAGGGGGGGGAGAGAGACACCTTTAAATGAAAATTATTCAAAAGCAGGACGCTCACACCATGCCAATTACAGGTTATATCTCAGGCCACAAGTATACACTGCCAGCGTGGCAAACACCAAGACACGGCATACCGGAATAAAAGCCTTTAATGCTGGTATTGTTTAGGGACTCTGCCACCACTTGTTTCATGCTGTTTTTGCTTCGAGTGTCGCTGGCATTCAGTTCCACATAGCTGTAACCCAGCTCCTGCAAGGAAATAAAACATGGTCAGCAATTTCCGCAACCCTACAGCTTCATGCCATGGTCTGGCAAGGGCATCTAATTACCAATTATATCCACAGTTACTCATCACAGCAGCATTGGCACTAACACATTGAGAGAGAATGGCCAGTGTATCATTAGGGGGCTTACTCCCTAAACAGTGACATGTACTTCGCCAATTAAAGGACTGGTGGTTTTCAAAGATGAACAGTGAGGTCACTTCAATTTTCAGACTTGGCATGTGTCTTTAAAGGGCACCATGTCATCAGAAGGTGTATATGCAGGAACATACATTGACTTAGAACAGGGATCAGGAACCTTGGCCCTCAGTTGTTTTTGTAACTATATGTCCCATTATAGGATGGCTGAGCCTCATGGCAGATGTAGCTCCAAAACATCTGGAAGGCCAAGGTTGCTGAACCTTGCTTTAGAAGACAGACAGAGAGCGACAGAAACACACAGAGACAAAGACACCTTTTAAATGAGTTTTGGAATACCATGAGATATTCCTAGCTCACATTTCCCTTTATGCAAGCTGGACACAAACTACATCCCAAGAGCATCACATCTATTTATATATTGTTTTTTCCTGCACAGTATAACGCTAGGGATAAAGAAGTGTTTTCACCAGAACCAAATGCATTGAAGGACCTGAAGCAGTCCCTGTTATTACGTACGTACCTCGCAGACTAGGACTGCAGTCGTCGTTTTGCCAATACCAGGAGGACCAGACAGCAAGGCTGCCTTGGACGAAGAGCCATCATCCCTCCCGCCGAACTTGCTAAAGGTTGCTGAAAAATGGAATACAAACCTGAAGTGCAAATTAACAGGCAAGAATTAAAAATCTCCAAACCATTCTACTAAACAATGCACCAGACACCAACGCTCAAAGTAAGCATGGCAGGAATATGATCTACATATACACCCGTTTAAACATAGGGCACCCTCAAACACTGCAGCGCACACACACCTAGGAACTGGCAAGAATACATATATCTTATATAGTGTTAAGTTAGTTTTCCATCCCTGACTGCTCGTAATGTTCAGAAGGAGGTTACTGAGAATGACAAGATTCATAGACATTTTTTGTGATCTGTCCTGTGTGAGGGCACTTTGCACATGCTCAGTCTGCCTCTATACAATTTCATAAGTCGCCTATTCACACTCAGGCACAGACACCCTTGGAAAAAAGCAGAGGGCTAATTGTCATTTGGTCTCTTTATGCCAATGAAAGACGATGTCATGTTAGAGATGGTTGGTTCTTAAATAAGAACAAAGCGACCCCAGTAAGCGAAATAAAGCCGGTAAGTAATCTAACCTAAATATACAATGAAAGGATGTAATATCCATAAGTGGCTGGAGATGAAGTATTTGCTTGGTGAGTGTAAACCCCCTAAAGGGGGTATAGTCTGGCTCTGAGCTCTCTAACACGTCTCACACACTGCCATTAGTAGGAAGTGCGTTTGTTACACATCTATTTCATACATACAAGCTGGGTTAGTGTCCAAGACAAATTTGTAAGTACACAACGTAAAGTGATAGAATGAAAGCTAATTATCGGTTTTGAGTCAGTCACAATCACGTGTTAGGATTTGAGCACACAAAATAGCTTTCGAGATTTAACGTCTCAGCAGCTTGGGATACAAACTAAACTCAAGGTATCCTTCCTGGTAAAATACTTTATAAATAAATAAAGCATACGATATAGCATCACTCTTTCAAATGAAACAAGCAGGGTTATTCAGAGAGCGTGAAAAGCAGGAGAATGACTGGAGGATGAAAAATTCTAGGTCAAAATAGCCAAACCAGAAAAATTCTCCCTTTCATCTCACTTTCCAAATCGGCTATTTTGACCTAGAATTTTTCATTCTCCAGTCATTCTCCTGCTTTTCACGCTCTCTGAATAAGGCTAGGGTCAGACGAACGCATTTTTCACGTTGTCCGTGAAAAAGTGCGTTCGAACGAACGTACGTATTTTTTCCCGGAATACGCGATAGCGGTCATACGATGCGCCTTTTCGTCCGTGATTTTGTACGGATCATCAATAAAACCCTTTTGAGTCTGGACGTTATGTTGGCCGGACATTAGCAGCGTCTGACGTCTCCTAATCACACACACACGCCGCTATGCGGCCGCAGCGCACTCTGTACGTCAGTAGTAGCGGTTTGACGTTCTCGAAAAAATACGTTCGTTGGCCACTTGCGTTGCACGGACGAACTTTCGTGCGGCCGTTCGTCGTATGTTCCCCGGCATTGGACGTCATTTGCTGCTAGCACGGCCGTGATTTCGTGCGGCTAAACGCACGTGAAAAATGCGTTTGTCTGACCCTAGCCTAACCCTGCAAGTCTTCATAGTAATGCATTTTGACAGCAGAGGGCGTCATCCAAACCATCACAAACTTACAGCACCGAGGACAGAGGGAAAAGACATGTGACATATAGTAACCAAAAGACTCCTACAAGTAACAGCCTTCATTGCCACAAAATTACCAGCAGACTTCTTTTCCTCTGAAGAATGATTGTGGTGCCAGGTTTTAAGCCATTTCAGCAGTTTGTTGGCACCGCTCTGATCTCCTTGCTGTCCAATGATCGCCTTTATAGAAGATGGCTTGTATTTGTCCACCCACAGCAAGCTCTCGCACTTCCTTGCATTCGACGATAAATCAAGACTCTTTGCTGGTGACATTCGTTCCTCTGTCACTGGGACATCCTTCTGTTTGTCCTTTGACTCTTTGATCGGTGTTGCTTTCTTTTCTGGAGTGGATTTTCTCTTGGATGGTGAGATTTTCTCTGCCGGGCCAGATTTCTTCTTATTCGGGCTTGGCCTCTTTGCGCATTCATCTGTATTTTCAGCTTTGATCTTCTTTGCCTAAAGTATAGCGGAGACAGAACTGAGAACCAAGGCTTTGTATTGTTACATGGAATAAAGTCAAAGAAACGGTAAATACATATCTAACAATTTCTGATCTCAGAATGGGTGACAATCACAAAAGAAGCAAACTTAGAAATTCCTAGAAAGGGGCATAATAACTAAAAATCTGTAACAAATATAACATATGCCTCGTCTCATAAATTAAAGCTAAGTATATATGAGCAAAGTGCAATATACTCCTGACATGTAATAAAACACCAAGGCCTTAATTTAATTCAATCAGCTGATTTTTTGAAAAAATATTGACTGCTTGCAGCAGATCTATATAAAAACACGAGTTTCTGCACTCATGTCTCCCACAAGTATCCTTTGCCTCAGTGCTGTTTAATATATATATATATATATATCACAACTTTCAGATGCACACGGAGGCTTCATAGAATATAGAATTTTTTTTTTTTATTACAAATACATCATATAGCTTTGACGTTTCAGTCCCCGTAGGAACTTTCCTCAGATATAACCTGGGAATGAATTTTTTTTATTATATTTATTTTTTACACTCACATATATATTATACCAGAGAGAGGTCGCACTCGAGGGCTTTAAAAATTTCCTTTATTGCACCAACATTAGAAAAAGCTGACGTTTTGGCTCCAGCATGATAAAGGCTCACATGCTGGAGCCAAGACGTCAGCTTCTTTTAAATGTTGGTGCAATAAAGCAACTTTTAAAAAAAGTCCTTGATGACCGCTCTCTGGTATAATAAATATATGCCGTATAAATAAAATATATTTTTTTTAAATATCGCCTGATTTAATTGAAAAAAAATTAGTTTATAGGTGAGATTTGAAGAATGCAGCTTGCCAAAAAAAGTGTGTCGGTAGAAAGAGTTATAAAGGTTTATTTTTGCCTAGAATCATACAGATTGGTGCTGTGCTTTTGAAACATGACTATTACAAATACACTTTGTTTACATATTTCAGTATTATTCCCTCTATTTCCCTGCCTGAAAATCCATTTATCGACACCTTTAGGCATTTGCCATTTTTCAGTAATCAGCATATTGTTACTCAATATAATAGTAATAGCTGACATTTACATTGAAAAGTAGTCGAGAGCGCGGATACGAGACAAAACTTTATCTGTAATCCAAATGGCAATCAACGCGAATTTGAATCTCCCGTACTGAAAAATAAAAAAAATGGCGATAATAGGTGCCGAAATCAGCTGAATTAAAACGAGGCCTAAATCAGGATAACGACAAAGACCAGCAGGTCTATTCAAAGAAAGGTGAAACTCAGGAGAATGACTGGAGAAGTGAAAATTCTAGGTCAAAATAGACAAACCAGAAAAATTCTCCCATTTATCTCACTTTCCAAATTGGCTATTTGGTCTAGATTGTTCATTCTCCTGAGTTTTACCTTTCTTTGAATAGACCTGATGGTATTGAACAAGCTTCATGAAAAAAATCTACTGAGCTCAACTCCAGTATGGAGGACACTATTCAGTACTGTAATTTTGGAAGAAAATTTTAACAAAAAAATGAGTTTGCTGGCAGCTGGAGAGGCAAACCCCCCCCCCCCAAAAAAAACCACCTTCTGCAATGCAAATGCATGTTACACATTGGATCTATTCACTAAACACCAAGCTGCTGCCTAGATGCCCTCGGGTCTACTCGGGCAATCGAATAAGGAAGCGTTAGCTAACTCAGGCTTATTAGACAATGTCTCCACACAGTACTCTAACAGTACCATTACAAGAGCCAGAAACTGGCATACATAGAAAAGCGCTGGTTGATCGAGAGAAATTTAATAAAAGAGATCAAGTTAAAACTAGAGATAGCGACTCTAGAAAAATATAAAAAAGATAAAATTACACCCAGGGGTTTGAGGTTTCAAAAAACGCCTTCTTCCGAGAAGGATGACCTAGAATTTATTAAAGGTTGGAATGCTATGCTAGAAAGTTTTGCAATATCTATGATGGATTATATTATTCAAAAAAAGAAAGAAAAACTTCCCAAAATAAATGTCACTATAGAGCAACTCTCCAGACAGATAGATCAAGAACAATCTCTGGAGAATGTACTTGAGATCAATAAAACCTTAGAAGAAAAACTAGATAAAATAGAGAAAGAAACACTGATAATTAAAAAAAAAAAATATGAAAGGGATATAGAGGATTATAGGAGAGGTAATGTCCATAGGGAATATGATACCAACAAAATAGAAAGACCCATGAACCCCATAAGGGAAAGGAAAGATTTCGATCAAAGGGGAGGACACTATAGGAACCGAAAATGGAACAATAATGATCGAAGGTGGGACCAAAATAGGTCCAATAACAGATACCATAAAAACCGACAGTACAATAATTGGAATAGAGAGGATGGAAGAAGAGATGAAAATCTCTACCAAGGTGGAAATAATAATTTTTCCTATGAACACAATAACCATGGAAACTATGGTTTTCAGCATCAGGATGGATTCCAACATTGGGATAATAATAGAGAGGGGTGGAGACAGAGGGAAGGACCGGTTAACAATGACTGGACAACAGTGGGACGTCAACATCTCAGTACAAGTTCAGGCCCAAGTAAACATCAGGGGTTAGGACCCAACAAAGAACCACAGAGAGGAGAAAGAGAAACAGCTAACAACGATTCTATTCCCTTGAGTAATAGATTTTCTTCTTTAAAAGATCACGTTGAGGAAGAGGTTTTTTGGCAGGACCCCTTGGAGAGGGGGGAGAGACAAGTAGACCACAGAGGTCTAGATGTAAGATTGGAAAGAAGGGGAGGCCTAAAAAGATCTTGGGAAAGACCCGAAGAGGAAAGAGAGCAGGAAAACATGTATGTAAAAGAAAAGCGGGAAAGAAGGTGAATACAACTAATGGCATATTCAATCTTAGCCATAGGAATCTGTCCCCTTTAGAAATAAAAGTTCTAAATAAGGGCCTGAAATATGCTCCAACAAATAATCTTGACAAATTTAATGTATACATAGATTTACAACGATTCAAACGCAAACTTAGCCTTAGAAAGTTCTTTCTTAAAAACCCAATAGAAAGGGACATCGGACTAAATCTGGGCCAGAAACTCCATACTCCGTTAAAAAAATCCATCTAAATTTTATCCACGCCATGTGGTCTCCAATGAAATGAAAGTATTCGAAAATCTTGTAATGAGCGATATAGAAAAAATTTCTATAAAAGATAAAAACTATAATCTTACTAGAGAAGAAAATACAGCTCTAAGATCATTACAGAAAGACTCTAGCATAATGATAAAATCCGCCGACAAGGGCGGCGGGATTGTAATCCTCTCCAAGGAGATGTATGATGCGAAAGTATTAAGAACTTTAGATGATACAACTACTTACGAAAAATTAAAGAGTGACCCTATTAAGGATATAAAAGATAAGATAAATATCCTCCTTCAGGAAGGGGTTGACAAAGAAATTCTAAAACGAGCAAGAATATAAATACCTCAAGATGGAATATACTAAAACTCCCCATATTTACATATTGCCGAAAATACATAAAAATTCTACCAATCCGCCCGGAAAACCTATAGTGTCTGGGATTGATTCAATCACAAGTCATCTATCGGAGTATGTAGATTTATTTCTACAGCCCATTGTACGACAAATTCCATCCCATTTCAAGGATACTTTAGATATGCTCCAGCTTATTAAAGATCTACAGTTAGAAAGCAATGATATCCTGGTAACTTGTGATGTCAACGCATTATATAGTAGTATTCCACATGAAATGGGTTTGAAAGTGGTAGGAAAGGAAATTTTGAAGGTCAAAAACATGGATCCTGACCAGATATCTTTCATTTTGAAAAGTATAGATTTCATACTCAAAAATAATTATTTTGAATTTGAGGAAGATTTTTACATCCAATTGAAGGGAACAGCCATGGGCACTAAATTTGCGCCCAGCTATGCGAACCTATATATGGCAGGCTGGGAATCCCAGTTTGTCTACCGTTCGCGTAGCTGGGCACTGGGTAAGGTTTCATCATACAGACGATACATCGATGATGTGTTTTTTGTTTGGAGAGGATCAGAGGAGGATTTATTATCATTTTTGACCAGTCTTGATAGCCCGGAATGGGGCATCAAGCTTGATAGGAAGTGGAGTATGGATAAAGTCACACCTTTTTGGATCTTGAAATTTACAAAGAGGGAGATGATATCAAGTCTAAGACCTTCTTCAAGGAGGTGGACACTAATACCTACATAGATAAGACCAGTTGCCATAATCCAATCTGGCTGAAAGGAGTCCCTAAAGGGGCAATTCATCCGTTTAAGGAGAAATTGTACTGATGTTGAAATATTCAAACAACAAGCAGATACACTTAAGAAAGAATTCATTGTAAAAGGGTATGAAGAGAGTGAATTAGATCACATTATTATAGATTTAACTAAAGCTGATCGCGATAACTTACTTAAGTATAAACCTAAAAAAAGAAATGGAAGGAGAAGAAGTAAGGTTTATCTGCGACTACAATAATAAAGCCACTCAGATAAAAAGAATCTTAAAAAAAACACTGGCATGTACTACGAAATGATAACGATCAAGAATTATGTAGGAACAATTCCCAAAATTGTGTTCAGAGGAGCAAGAAATTTAAAATCCAATTTAGTCCACAGTAAACCAAAAAAAAGAAACATTAAAGAGGGATTATTTGGATTAAAACAAGGCTTTTATAACTGCGGCCAATGTTTGGCATGTAGATCTACAGGCAATAAAAAGGGTTTTAAAGGTACATATTACAACCGAAAAAACAAAGAAGAAATTCCTATAAAAGATATTATGTTCTTTGAAAAGCAATTCAAAATACATCTATTAGAATGCCCTTGTGGCATGCAATATATAGGCCGTACTAAAAGAGCGTTTAATGTAAGGCTATCAGAGCATGTCAGAAATATAAAAAAAGGATTCGAAAAACATTCCGTTTCACTACATTACATTACAAAATAGAACATAATAGCTTTCCAGAGGGTTTGAAATTCATAGCAATCAAGCAATTGAAACCAAATGATATAGGGGAAGATTTCCTTAAAAGATCGGGACAAACCGAGATGCGTACGATATTTGAAATGGGCACGTTGGCACCGGGTGGTCTAAATGATAACTTTGAGGTCATACATTTTTTGTAAGCAGGCTCTCCTCTCATCACTATATCATTGGCAAAGACAATGATATAGGACCATGATTTTTCCATTTTGGAGATATTAATTGTATTCATTCCTTTTTTTTTTCGCACATCCATATAGTTTAATGTTACAATATAAGGTTTTCCGTCTATAAGAAGTTCCAGTCTATTGCACCAGCTATAATGTTCTTTAGACACCTGGCACGGATTTTTCCAATATAGGCCCTTAGATATAGGCCACACACTATGTTATAAGAGATATTTAGGTCTCTAGCACTCCACTACTACATCATCTTATAGGAGATTAGATTATGATCTCGTTCCACTTGTATTATAAATATAGAGCACCATTTCTATTACCAATATTACTATATTGCCATTTCCAGTAATGCTAACGAGAGTTGCATATCCTACTAATGTTCATAATCTTGGTCCATCTAAATGTAGATGGTAAACACCTTTTATATAATATAAATTTTTGGCATGTGCACTAAGATACACTACAAGATATATTATTATAAGAAACATTATTCACTCCCACAATGCGGTGGAATGACAAACTCCTTCATTTTTTCACATCGTCATATTCATTTAACCCCAACTAATAATACAAGGCCATTTACTTGACTAAAAAGTTCCAGTCTATCGCACTGAGCCACAATTATAATTGGGCTTCTGGCACGGATATATTCCAATATAGGCCCTAAGGTATAGGCCATACACCATGTACTAAAAGATATTCTGATCTCTAGCAGCCCCCCAGCATATCATTTGATAAATTATTAGATTATAATCCAATTTCATCAGATTATATATATAGCATTAACCATAATATTAATCAATATTTCATATTGGTTATATTCCTTTAAAGTTAATGAGGAGCTATGTACCTCCACTCATAAAATTGGCCCAATAAAATATGAGGATGGTCAACACTATCGTTCACACTAATAAAATAAAATTTTGGAATGTGCACTAAGACCCTTTTTTTACTTCTGCAATGCGAAAAAGTGACAAATTTCACTATTTTTGCTCTGCGCATTGCTACATCAATTTAATATCGTTTAATTTGAGAATAAAGTCTGCTTCGTTTGAGGGTTAGCCATAGAAAACCATAATTATGAAGCTTCTGTATTCCCTTGTATGTTAGATTGTGGACTTTAAAAACATCGAGAGCGGTTCGATATTCCTACGGAAACGTAAAGTACATCGGAATTCCGGATACAGGACTGTGAAACGCATGGTGGAACGCGGAAGTCTCCTATGCCCCTGCGCAAGATGGCGCCGAGGTCCAGCAACATGCGATAATCTCGACAAGAGGCTGGGAACGCACGCTGACCACCAATTATGCACAGCTAAAAACGTTTATCCGTGATTCTTTAATTTTCTGTGTTATATAAACATGCATATCGGTTCTGTAATGTATGTTCCAGCTGATGAAGCCGTGTGCCGACGGCGAAACACGTTCTGGCTTTATTTTATTTGATCATTTATTAAATTTTAAAAGAGCCATCACCACATGTTTTTGGTTTTTATTGGGTTTGGCCAAACGAAATCCATCTGCCTATCGTTCTGAGCTGGGAATAGCTCCACTACACGTGAGTTTGCACTTGCAGCTGATATACATATATGCCATTGTTTGTCAGATACACACAAGATTGTGCCTTCTCTCTCTTCCAATTCCTATGGATGTTATGAAATATCAACACCAAGGATTGGGTTTCCGGAGAAGTTATTGAAGAAAAATAATCCAAAGGCATCGACCCACTCAGAGCCAGTGACCGGCTGTTTGTGAGTTAATAACTGAAAGATATCACGTATGCTGTAATTGGTGTTGTCTCTCTACACTTAAATTGTGTTTCTTTTACATGCCTCTTCCACCATTTACTATGGTTGGCAACGCCATTTGAGAAACCGTCCGAGTTCCCTAGCGTTTTACAGCGCGCAGACCAGATATGTATTTCTGATATAATGTCCCCACACAGTCACCTTAGCAGAGATACCCTGTGAATATAGCAAGATATAACAAACTTTAATCTAAATATCCACGGGATATCACCCCTCAGAAGTCAGCACTAACCTCAGCTTCCGCCTTTATTACATACTTCGATCGCTTTCCAGGTAAAGTGCGGATTAAGGTTAAGAGCCCGTCTTCGTCGAGAACTTTTGTCCCCAAACTCTCTGCCTAGAGGAAAAAATAGAAGAACACACACAGACATCAAATATAAAACCAGGAGGATGGCGCCACAATCTGACGATTTAAAAGGTTATGTTTTATGTAAAAGACTTGCAATATTTAGTGGATTGGCAACTTTTACTGGATAGTAACAATATGTACAAGGTACATTTAAGGAAGCCCAGAGTTCATGCATTTTTTATCTTTTTTCTGACAGGTTATATCTACATTACATTTTTTTTGGTTATATAAATTTATGTTACGGGTAAAGCCCGAAGTGCGGGTAATCCTGACATTACCCAGGCCTCATTAGCAAAAGTCCGAAGTGAAATGAAATTTCGGACTTTACCCGGGTAATCTGCAAAGTATCCAGAGGCCTCTGGGTAATCCGCTTTTCTGCTCTATTTTAACCGGGTAATTCGCACATTACCCTAGTGTTGCTGGATAAAGTGTGATGTGCAACGAAACATCAGACTTTATCCGGGTAATCTGCAAAGTATCCAAACGCCTCTGGGTACTGCGCTTTTCTTGGGTTTTAAGCAGGTTACAGCTGACTGAATTCCGAGGATTACCCGGGTAAAGCTGCAAACTGTTATCTGACTGAAAAAATAATAACAAAAACACACTTTTGTTAACGAAATTGTATTCACAGTCACAAACCTCACTAAATAACCGTTGTGTAACTCTGTGCGTTAATTGTCAGAAAATTTAAATTTATGAAGATAAAGATATTATATAAAGAGTTTCCTAATGGTTATTATGTTTTATAAATGCTATATAAGCACATATGACACATAATAAAGATCACGTAACTCTTTCACATTCATATAAGAAACATATCCTGTTACTCTGTATATTCATTATATCTGCAATACATTTTAATGCTGGTCTTTTGCCATTTTCATTGAGAATATCCATAGATAATAGCAAAATTCACTGTTACACAAGCGGGGTTGGATGCTCTGCAGATTACCCGGGCGAAGCTTCAGATTTGCACATTATCCGGGTAAAGTGCGCATTTTTCAGCTCTTCCAGACTGTTACCCAAGGGCAGTTGGTTAGTCCTAAAATTACCCGGGTAAAGTCTGAAATTTTCATTTTTTTTGCAGCTATACCCAGTGGTTTTGGGTAATGTCAGGATTATCCGGTTAATCCTAGGATTAACCGCACGGGCTTTACCCGTAACATGTATATATTTTTAACTCAAATTGTTACATTTCCGTGACAAGATTTCAGATGCAAACACACAAAATGAGGTTATTTATATTTGTTTACCTCGCGGCGGGTTGTCACGCCTTCCCTCAAATCCTATTGTGTGACCACCTGATCGCCATGCGTGCACAAGGCAGCAGACAGATTGATAATCCAGGCTGTCAGATTTTGCAATGTGCATTTGTTACTTGTCAGGTGATTCTAAGATTTAGGCTGTAGCCGCCTGGGGATGATGGGAGTTGTGTGCTCTATCAACCCCAGGATGACAAGGAAACTCAACTCTGTTTTCTTGAAAAATCTTATTTTATTTCAAAATTTGTTCTTAGAAAGTGCCAACATGAGCTGCAGCGCGGTATTCTTAAATGAGATTTTGTATTCATAAACTATGCCCATTAAAAATGCAGGAGCCAGGTAGCCGTTGCCTTCTAGGATTTTTTTATATTGGCTCCTAAATTTCCAGATTCCACAAGCTTTTCTTTCCTCACAAATAATGCACGGAGCTCGTTTTTCATGCCGTCTGGTAAAAATTTGTCAAGGCTTGACTTCTTGGTGTCATATGTATTACTATTAGAGGGAAAAAAAAGCCAGCAGATAAAGCGTGCTGTGCAAAGTACCTTCTCACGTTTAGATTCTCCTCCGTCGCGACCCAAGACCAAGTAGTTTGTCTTCTTGCTGACATTTCCAGTTACCTTTCCTCCATACCGCTCTATCAGCGATTTAGCTTCATCCCGTTCTAAAGATTCCAGGACTCCAGTGATAACGAATGTCATCCCTTCCATGCAATTGTCAGCTCCCTTACACACAAGACAGTTTAGAAAACGTTTAATTTCTCGTTAATCAATGCTGAAAAATGAGGCTGATAAATTAGCGACTGCCCCCAAATATGTTGCTAAAACGGGGACACTACGGGGAAACACGCAGGTGCATGTTTTTCTTATTAGCGTCCCCATTTTAGCGCCAGCCACAGAGTAGTGCCCAATAGGTTTACTCATTTTTACAGTTTACATGAGTATTAGATTATACTTTACAGAAATATTGCTGGGATGAAAGGTTCTAAATGCTAGATGGTTTCATTTATCGTGCATAATTTCACACAACGTCTGCATTATTAGGCAGGCAGAAATGGTCAGATCTGCTGCTTATTGGGGATTTGTAGCGAATAGAATGTGATTATGAGAAATGCAGCTTCCAAAAATCATCATCATCTTATGTGGCTTAGGCTAGGGTCAGACTGAGGCAGTGCGAACGCGCGTTCTGGCGCACTTAATCACGGCCGTGCTAGCAGCAGATGCCGGGCAATGACGGCCAATATACGAAGTACGGTCGCACAAAAGTCCGGCTGCGCAACGCAAGTGGAAAATGAACGCATTTTTTCGAGAACGTTAAACCACTAGTACTGACGTACAGAGTGCGCTGCGTCCGCTAGAGGCGTGTGTGCGTGAATTGGAGATGTCAGACGCTGCTAATGTCCGGCCAACATAACGTCCAGATGCACAAAGTGTTTTATTGATGATCCGTACAAAATCACGGATGAAACTGCGCATAGTATGACCGCTATTGCGTATTCCGTGAAAAAATACGTCCATTCTTCGAACGCACATTTTCACGGACAACGTGAAAAATGCGTTAGTCTGACCCTAGCCATAACGCGTGAACATGGAAATGACAGTAACACCTTGTATCTGTATTGTACAGGGATTTTCAGTAAATGCAACACCCGGAATCCTATCCCTGTGCAGTGAGTGAACACAGTTCTCCCTGTATTCTGGACCTCTCCCTGGCTGTTGAAATACAGCAATAAAGTTTGCTAACCTTTTTGTTACAGTGAGGAAGAGGGCTGCTCCTTTTAGCTTTTTTTTACAGCAATATAGGGTGACAGGAGATCTCGGGCAATTTTTGTTTCTCTACATGGGGCACACTTCTATGAAATAGGGGTCTTATATGCGGATTTCCATTTTTTTATTGTATTACAGTGCAAAATCAAATATACACATTTTTGGTAGAGAAAAGGTTAAAATGTCACCCCATGAATCTCTTACCACAGGAATCTCCTTGGATCCCAGTGCTTTTGGACCTTCTCTGTTAAGGAAATTCCGGTAAGCTCTGTAATTGCTCTTCTTCTTCTCAGAATCCTCAGGACTCGACTTGATGTTTTTAGGTGAGAGAAAATAAATAGTTTAACAACAAATTATGCAACTAGGCACTTTTTATTATTAATACATTGCAACATTAGTCTCACTACATAACAAAGATGTGCATACACAATTCAATTCCCTTCCTTAGACCTATGAACCTTGGCCACGCTGCTAAACTGCGAAGCATTAAACCCCAATTACCTCTGACTTCAGGGAGGATTTTACAGGTGTCGTCTCCTCCTCCTTTGGTGAAATAGTCTTTTCTATAGTTTCAGGCTTTGGTAGTTCTTTATCTTTTTTGACACCGTCATCCTTTTGTTTCATCAGTGCCAGTTTGGTGCTGGCCTTCACAGGGGAAGTTTTGAGGGAAGAAGTCTTTTCGTCAGCAGATGTTGCGTGCTCAATTTTTTTTTCTTTAATGCATGTCCTTTCTGACCCACTCACAGGTCTCACTGGAAGAAAAAAATAGAAGAAACAGCATTTTAATTTAAATCGATAGAAGAAAAAAAAAACAAAAAAAAAAAACACTAAAATGACATTCAGGATACCCAACAAAGGACAAGAGCAAATAAACAAAGAAATAAGCCCCACAAAGGACATTAAAGGGATACTCTAGGCAACATGACCACCTAAGCTTTTTTTAGGTGGTCATGATGCCCTCAGTATGCCCTTGTCTTTCCCCCCTCCCTCTGCTCAGCTGAAACAGCTGAGAGACGCGGAGGATTTTACGCCGCCCTCCCAGCTGTCAGTCAGCAGAGCGGGATTCCTATTTCCCGCTTCTGCCGACTATTGCCAAGTAGGAGACGTCATTGCGATGACGTCTCCAACTCGCCGCAGTAGCTGGCGGGTGCGAGCCTCCAGCATAGTCTGCGGCTGGGATTAGTGTTGGGCGCATCCTCTTGCGCGTAACACTAATCAAAGAAGAAGAGGCGGAAGCCTGCTGATTGGCTGGCTTACGTGAGCAGCGCGCAAGCGCGCTTCTCACGTAAACCATTAGCCAAGTTCAAGATTTTCAGGACGGGAGCGGAAGAGGTGGTAGGAGGGGGGGGGGGGTATAAAAAAAAGAACAAACAAACGTTGGAAACAAGTGTTTTTTAGGGTAAGTATTACATAAAAATATATTACACACACACAATAACTAGGTAGGGAACAGTTATATTTTAATGTAAAAAAAAAAAGGGGGGGGGTTTAGCCTAGAGTGTTCCTTTAAGTCACCAAGATCACTACTGGTACCAAGCATGGAGAGCATTTATCCGCTACAAGTCTTAATAGAAAAAATTTGATTTTTTTGATCGTTTCAGGATCATATCTGTAATGACAATCAACACTTTCATTTATCAGCAGCTTTTTGTTGGGAGAGGGGGGGGGGGTTTGTTCTTGCTCTCAACATGGCAAACGAGAAGGTAATGGCTGTAGCATTGTTCGCTTTGTAAGTGAAAAGTGGATAATTGCTAAAAACAAAAAGTAATTTTGTTTATTCTTACATGGCTTGGTTTGGCATCAAAAGGCTCTGATCATTCCAAAGACACCTCACTTGTCCTTTTGGAGAGTTCTGCCTAAACTGCAAAACTTTGCCCAGCTCTGCTGGAGTTAAGGGGGCTTTCCAAAATCATGACAGCGGACTGGGAGGAGCCTACCAGCCTGACCGGTCTTGGCGCAGACCAATGCCTGGAGCGAGAAGGACCTATCCATTACAGGAGCGAAGAAAAGGTGAATAGACACGAGATGATGTGTCCCACACATTGTCTGCATCCTAGGTGGAATTCAAATGACATGTGGGTCACGTCGCCTGAAATGAAAGGGTTAACCCTGGATTGGGTTTCTACTCTCCTGGTTGGGATCTGACAGCCTGGTTTCTCGCTACAGCAGAGCGCGCACTCTGGAGTCCTGCCAATCCGATGCCTCTCGATGTAAGGGCATGGCTTGTCAGGAATGCACAGGGCTTTGGTAGTAGAGTAATACTGAACTATAAACACAACACAATTCTCTCTACTTTGCATTAACCTCTTACAGTTTATTCATGATCTCCTTTGCATCTACAGCGACTAGAAAATTCAGACTTTATAGCGCGATAAAAGTTCATAGCGGGTAGACTTGACTAAAATGTTACGAAACACAAACGATTTGAAAATAGCAATCAGAGAATAAAACCCAACCACCAGAGAAAAGACTAAATCCATAAAAACATGTTACCTGAGGTCTGTACTGCTGGCTTCTCCCTATTTGTTGGGCTTATTTTGAATTGTGGAGATTTTTGCTTCTCTTCATGCTTCTTTTGGACCTACAAAAAAAAAAAAAAGTGTATGACATTTGGATCGCCCAGTAAAAATTATACAAAAAAAAAAATCTGTTTTGCACGAGTAAATCAAAAAGCTATGTTTTCTGGTGTCTGATGCATCCTTTAATGCATTAAGTATTTCAAGCTAAAAATTTTAAAAACAAGTAATTTGAAAAAAAAGTGTCAGAGTGGGGGGAATCACAGGGTTTATTAACCCTGCTACTCCCATTCTTATGCCATCACTATGCTCTCAGCCAATCCAGTGCCTTTCACTGCAAACGCTTTGTGTGATATTGGTCAATCCGCCCTGAATTGGCTCTGCTGCAACGCTACGAATCCCAGAAGGCTGTCCAGCTAGAGCAGATTATCAGCCTTCAGGTTGGAGAAAACCCTTTCTGCTTTGGAAGGCTGTCACATCCTGCAGGGACACTTGAGGGGGAGCAGGGGAGAGATACCAAACTTGAGTCCGTTGCAGTGCTAGGTAACGGTTGTTAGTGTCCATTTAAATCTGTTCCAGCAGGGCCACCTGAGCCTTTGATCATCCACAGGTTGATTTCGTCAGTGCCATTTAGCTGGGTATTGAAATGCACTGAAAACCTGGAAAATGC
Organism: Leptobrachium leishanense; assembly: GCA_009667805.1. Taxonomy (NCBI): domain Eukaryota; kingdom Metazoa; phylum Chordata; class Amphibia; order Anura; family Megophryidae; genus Leptobrachium; species Leptobrachium leishanense. Next base: position 478,516,196 of record CM019063.1, on the reverse strand, counting down.
TGTGAAGTACCTACCTTGTTTCTTGGTGCTTCATCCACCATTGCCAAAGTTCGAGCAAAATCCTCATCTTCATGTATTTGTCTTTCCAGCTAACAGAATAAGAAATGTAACATAATTAGAAGACAGGTACAGTAACACTTTCCAGTTTTTTTATACACAATTTCTATTTCAAGAGGAGCTGACATATTGGAGCAAATAGCTCAGGAATGTGAAATCTAGATCATCTGACGCCTGGGACATGTAGTTCAGGGAGCTGGGCAGGCACGTGGGGTTAGAATTTAGTCCTGTGGGCAGGCAGTGCTATAGACTTTTGCCAAACAACTTATTTACTTTGTGTCCACCTGAAAATGATGGCAAATGGATATTAGGGGCAAGCAGAATGGGCAGATTTGCATAAAAATTTCCCACTAATGTATTTATAGCACCCCAGAAATGATAAGGCTTGGAATAAAACACTACACCCCCATGCCAAAAATAGATAATATATTTCTCAAGGGCCATTTATTTTCAGAAAAATAAAAGAAAATTATATATTTTTTTTTAAAAATCAAAAGAAAATATTTTTGAAGAGGAGTTCCTATATTTACACTTCCAAAATAAAACCACAATGTAAAGGAAAACACTATTGAGTTGTTGCAATGGAGCATGGAAGACAACTTTCAATCTGTGATCATATTCTATTTAATTCTCTGAGAATTTTCCTAGGAACAAAAAATATAAACAATTATTTCCATGCATATTTTAGGCTTTCCTAGTTTTGGAAAGAATAATAAAAAAAAAATAATCTTCCTGTGTTTCTCATCATACTAATGACATGTAGTTGACCTGCTTGCAGCGCAAACTAAATTTCAGTGTGTGTGAGGGGGGGGGGTGGGTGGATAAGGTATATGTGTGAATACAGTACTTTGCCACGGGCACTTTGTTACTTTATTTACTGGTTCAATTGTGAACATAGTATCCTGTCAAGATCTAAACAGGTTACGTATATTTGATGACATGATTCGCTGTTCCTAAGTGTGACGGATCCCTGGACAAACGCCTTGCCACCGCGTCCTCATCAGAGCAGAGGAAATCAAACATATGACTGTGAGCGCCGCTAACCCATTTACTGTTATTAGACTTTATTTTGTGATACAAATCACGCCATATCCCACACCATTAGCTGGCGTATTTGTTTCAAAGGAGGACAAATGAGGGCAGTTAATGATTGCCGTAAGCGTTGTTCTAAGACGACCGCGCTGATTACCCAATAGCAGGGACAAAATGTATAAACGAAAATATAAGCGGCACTAATACCCTCTTTACTACTGCAGATGTGGACATAAACCTAATTCAGGTCAACGTCATTTGTAAAATTGTGTTTTGTTTTATGGATGAACTGCTCACAACCAGTGTTAACCTGGAAAATGATGGTGGAGGAGTCTTGGCCAGACGCGCAAAGAAACAATTGGCATGAATAACATTTAGTCAGAGTGACGAATTTACCGCCGAATTGCACCGAACGGTGAATTTCACAGCAATTTGGCTATTCAGAAAGCTGACATTTCACCAAATATTGGAGAATTGCCAGTGAAATACGGTGCAATTCGCCTCAGATCGCCACAAGTTGTCAGCAGTGAAATTCCCCATAGAGAAGTGACCGTTAATCTACTCTGAGAATACCGAACAGCCCCAAAATGGTGGCGAAATGCCCAGATTTTCGGCGGTTCAGTTCAACGGGTTTAAACAGGCGAATCCCATAGGTTTCAATAGCAAAAAACGATTTTTAATTTTTTTATAAATTTTCTTAAATCAACCGTTTATTCTTTTCTTTTGCAGCAAAAGGCCTTTTAATTCATTTCTTTTTTTAGAATTTGTTTGGCATTTTTGGGAAATGTTTGATTCAGATTTTTTTATAAAATGGGTTTTTCTTGTTAACCCCGGTTCGGTGGATCCATGCTGTGCACTTCGGGGACCCTACGGTGAATGTTGAATTCACTGTAGAGTCGGCGAATTGAACCCTTCATGTTACATTTTGAGAGGATGGTCAAACTCTGGCTCCCCAAATGTTTATGAACTACAGCTCCCACGATTCTCTGGTCATTTATTGCAGAGAAATCTCAATGTATCCTTCCTGGTAAAATTCTTTATAAATAAATAAATAAATTCAAATAATTCTGGCAATTGTAGGCAATAAATATCATGGGGGGGGGGGGCGCCCAAAGATTTGAGATCTCTGATATGATATCAAGAATAATCTCCAGGAGCAGTCTGGCCAAAGAATCCACTATATGGAGTTGGAAGGCAGGCTACATTGTGGAAACATTCCGATGTCCAGCCGGCACTAAAGCTTTCATGTGCCGCTTCAGGTTTAGACAGTAAAACATGTGCAGCCGCTACACTTCACATAGCGTCACATATATAATCACAGCTGAAACTGAATCACAAGGTCTCAGCAACCGGCAAAAAGGGATCGTTAAAGCTCAGCCAATTTGATTTGTGTTCTTAAAAGATTAACAAAGAATTCAACTGACCTGTCCACCAGACACATGACATGACCTCCTTACAGCATATGGTGCACATACAGAGAAGGGTCTATTCAATATACTCCAAATACAATAATGAGTAGAGTCCTCGCGCTTACGCCAAGTGTCCAGTGAGTAATACTTCAAGAAAATCTAGAAAACATAATAGGAGACATACATTGCGCAGTACATCCTTATGACACCTGGTTTCCAGAGAGAAAGTATTCAACTCACTTTTTTCTGAGCCCCATAAAGTCGGCTCTGGACTATATAGGCATATATCTGTGGATATGATCTCACCAGCCCGTCCTACCAGCAACCATCCGTGGTGATAACCTGGTCCATAGATGAAATATTGGATCCCCGGGATATGTCACAGACGAAAAGTCGGCAGGATAAAATAAAGCTAAATTTATTGCAGCACTAACGCGTTTCGACCTAATTGGTCTTTATCAAAGTGCAGAAAAATATACATGTATATTTACATTGTATATTTTTCTGCACTTTGATAAAGACCAATTAGGTCGAAACGCGTTAGTGCTGCAATAAATTTTACTTTATTTTATCCTGCCGACTTTTCGTCTGTGACATATCCCGGGGATCCAATATTTCATCTATGGACCAGGTTATCACCACGGATGGTTGCTGGTAGGACGGGCTGGTGAGATCATATCCACAGATATATACCTATATAGTCCAGAGCCGACTTTATGGGGTTCAGAAAAAAGTGAGTTGAATACTTTCTCTCTGGAAACCAGGTGTCATAAGGATGTACTGCGCAATGTAGGTCTCCTATTATGTTTTCTAGATTTTCTTGAAGTATTACTCACTGGACACTTGGCGTAAGCGCGAGGACTCTACCCATTATTTTATCCATTGACTATTCGCACTTGGGAGTGTGCGTTTGTGCCCTTGCTGCTACCCAAGACCGACCATCTACACATTATCTGCGCCATTTTTTCCACCTTATTGTTTTCTCATACTCCAAATACAACCATTGGCTAGTAAAATTCCCATGAAGGCCAGTTAAATTCGTATCAGGTAAGTTGGAACCAAATTCAGAGATTATAAAAAGAACTTTCCACTAGAAGCCAAGGGAAGAGTAAGGGAGCTATAGCCAAACTGATCCAACTGGCAAGCTAAAGAGGATGCCAATATTACTGCCGATGTCCTCTGGAGTGACAACCAAAACTAGGGATACACCGATACCACTTTTTTAAGACAGAGTACGAGTACCGATACTTTTTAAAAGTACTCACCGATACTTTTCATTAATGTCATGTGACGCTTTCCAATAAGAACAGACCATATAAAAATGCCCCCAGCTCACATGTATATATCCCCCCCAAGAGATAGATATATATATATATATATATACATATATATATATACACACACACACATTCATACTGCCCCAGCACACACATGGATATGCCCCAGCTCACACATGGATTTGCCCCAGCTCACACATGGATTTGCCCCAGCTCACACATGGATTTGCCCCAGCTCACACATGGATTTGCCCCAGCTCACACATGGATTTGCCCCAGCTCATGGATCCCCCCCCTCTCCGGCACTCTCCGCGATGATACTTACCTTCCTGGGCGACGCCGGGAAAGTCTTCACGCGTGCGCTCGTTGGAAGGCCCACAGCCGCGACCAAGTGGGACCACGTGATCACGGCTGGGGGGGCCCTCCAACGAGCGCACGCGCGGAAACTTTCCCGGCGTTGCCCAGGAAGGTAAGTATCATCGCGGAGAACTCCAGGTGCCTATCCGAATGCTCTATCGGCATTCGGACAGGCCCTGCAGCTGCTCACTGTGTTCATACTTACCTTCCTGACCGACGCCGGGAAAGTTTCTGCGCGTGCGCTCGTTGGAAGGACCCCAGCCGCAATCACATGGTCCCACGTGGTCGCGGCTGGGGGCCTTCCAACGAGCGCACGCGCAAAGACTTTCCCGGCCTCGCTCAGGAAGTTAAGTATGAACGCGGAGAGCAACTGCAGGGCCTGTCCGAATGCCGATAGAGCATTCGGACAGCCGCCCCAGCCCCTCGGATGCCAGCAAGCTGGCTTCCGGTATCGGGGAAAATATCGGGGGGTACTGCACGAGTACCAAGTACTCCTGCAGTACCCGGTATCGGCACCGATACTAGTATCGGTATCGGTGCAACCCTAACCAAAACCAAATGAACACCAATGATATTGAAAAGCCCACTGACACAACTGTAGAGGCTGGACATAGTAATAAAAAATGTTCTAGTTTTAAGTATGCACATTTCTCCAGTTCAGAACCAAATTGGATTGACAGCAATGAATGTCATTGGTCGGTCTGGTTGCGGTTCTCCCATTTGTGAACAGCCATATTCAAAGCAATCTCTCCCTCTGCGTCCAGCCAGCAAACCACACTTCACTCCCATCTCCCCAGAACCAAAAGCAAGCCATATTCAAAGCAATCCGTTTCCAGCCAGAAAAGTATACTTCAATCAATACAATTTTTGCCATATTGTTACTGCTGCTAGTTTATTCCCCCCCCCCTCTTTTTTTTTATTGTTCTGCTCCTCCCTGTTGTACATTCTTTGGGTGCAATTGCTACCTCTCTAAAATGTATGTATTTTCTTACCCACATCCACACTTCACTCCCATCTTTCCCTCTGCTGTACCACCCGCCCGCCCCATCCACCCACCCCTATCCTAATTATATAGGCTCCTTTTCTCAGATACTTCACTCCTCTCTCGGTTTAACCTTATCATGTCCAAGCTCTTGGTCTATCATCATGCAGTGTCTTCTTTACTCTCTCGGGTAACAATCCCCCTGTTCCCTTTTGTTTCACTTGCCTTAATCCCTTAGATTGTAAACTCACGGGATGTCTGACTGAGCACTCGTATAACGTGCTGCATTTGCAGGTCAATTATCCTACGAGCAGGGCTGTATGTCCCTTAGGTTTTATTATGTTGCATTTTCGTGCTTCCCCAATGTTACCAGTTAGAAGTCCTCATAAAGCGCTAACAAGTTCCGTAGCGCTGTACAATAGGAGGCAGTTTCTTAAAGGACTGGAGAGACGTGGAGAGTCTGATGTTGTGGGGGAGGGAGTTCCAAAGAAAGGGGGCAGCTTGAGAGAAGTTCTGAAGGCGAGAGTTGGGGATTCAGGTCCGAGGAGACGATAACAATCATTGGCAGAGCGAAGTGGGCAGGATGTACCTTTTAATAAGGGAGGAGATGTAGGCAGGGGCGCGGTTATGGAGAGCTTTGTATGTGAGCGCCAATATTTTGAATTGGATTCTAAGGGAAACAGGGAGCCAGTGTAGAGATTGACAAAGGGGAGAGGTGTGAGAGGTGCGGGAGGTGAGGTGGATGAGCCTGGCACAGGCATTCATAACAGACTGCAGAGGGAGAATCTGGGATCTCTTAAGGTCAGAGAGAAGGAGGTTACAGTAGTCAAGGCTGGAGACAATAAGAGCTTGGATGATCATTTTAGCAGAGTCCTGGTTAAGACAGGGACGGACGCGTGCAATGTTTTTTTAGGTGAAGCAACAAGATTTGATTAGCGACCGAATGTGAGGAGAGAAGGAAAGATCAGAGTCTAGGAGGACATGGAGGCAATGGGCCTGTGAGGTAGAAGTAATGGTGGCACCATTCACCTGAAGTGAAATGGGAGCAGGAATGTTCGTTTTAGTTGGAGGGAAGATGAGAAGTTCAGTATTAGAGAGGTTAAGCTTTAGGAAACGGGAAGTCATCCAGTCAGAGACAGCCGAGAGGCAGGCAGTAACACGGTCCAGCACGGGAGTAGAGATCGGGAGAGGAGAGGTAGATTTGGGTGTCGTCGGCATAGAGAGGATATTAAAATCCATAGGAAGAGATGAGGTTGCCAAGAGAGGTGGTATAGATTGAGAAGAGTAGGGGACCAGGACAGAGCCTCAAGATATCCCAACAGAGAGGAGTCGGAGGGGGGCACCAGCGAAGGAGACACTGAAGGAGCGAAGAGAGAGAGATACGAAGAGAACCAGGAGAGACCGGCGTCACTAAGGCCAAGTTGATGCAGCGTGAGGAGCAGGAGAGGGTGATCAACAGTGTCAACAGCAGTGGAAATAGCAAGAAGAATAAGCAGAGAGAAGTGACCTTTGCTTTTAACCGCAACTAAATCATTAGTCACCTTGGTCAGAGCCGTTTCAGTGGAGTGCTGGGAGCGAAAGCCAGACTGGTGCGGATCAAGCAGAGTCAGCAAAAGGAAAACCGGTGAGCTGGTTATAGACCAGGAGTTCTAAGATATTGTCTCTAAGACAAAGGGGAGCAGAGAGATGGGACGGTAGTTTGAGAGGGAGGTGGGATCAAGCAATGGCTTTGTTAGAATGGGGGTGATCAGAGCATGTTTGAATGCAGAGGGGAAGACACCAGAAGAGAAAGAGAGGTTAAAAATATGAGTCAGAGCAGGGACAACAACTGGTAAGAAAGACCAAATAAGGTGGAAGGGGATGGGGTCAAGCAGACAGGTGGTTGGGCAGGAGAACATGAGAAGTGCAGGGACATCCTCCTTGGAGGCCAGAGAAAAGGAAGACATAGAAGAGGTGGCAGGGAGTGACAAAGTGAATGAGGTGGAGTGGTTCGTGGAGGAGGGCAATGAAGAGATTTCTAGTCTTCGGTTAGCAATCTTATCAGTGAAGTAGTCAGCAAAGCAGACAACGGTGAGGTCCGTGTAAGGTTGGGTGATGCGGGGCGCATTAACAGATTGAACGTATGAAACAGATGTTGGGAATCATGAGAAAAGGTAGCTATAAGGGACGAGAAATAAGACTGTTTAGCGAGACTGTAGGAGTGGAGCATGAATTTGTAGTGCGCTATGGAATCTGTTGACGTTGTATAAGTACTTGTAACTGTAACGTGTCCCTTTGCCATGATAAAGTTGTAATCCAGCAGTGCTCAGCCTTGGCCCGCCAGTTGTTTCAGAACTACATCTTCCATGATACTCAGCCACTCATTAGGTTGACAGAGCCTTGTGGAAAACAGTTTGAAAACATCTGGAGGGCTGCGGTTGAGCACCCCTGTTGTAGTCAAAGGACAAGAGTAAGAATAAATATCAAAAGCAGCCGACCTTTCTTCTTGTGAAGAGCCAAGCAAGTGCCAAGTCGGAGTGTGTCTGGGCTAGCACAGAAACACTCTATATACTAAACTGTCCGTACTTACAAAGGCATCTTCCTCCATCTGTAACTCTCTAGCAATGGCCTCGTCATCCAGTGTTGAGTCGTCAGTGCTCCCGGATGGCTGGGACTTGAAAGACAATTATGTGATGAGCAGTCAAATCACAGAGGGAATAAACACCAGATGCAGCGAGGTACGTCTCAGTCAGTGCTGACATACCGGCTTGATTGCCAGCACAAGATAAATCCGGAAGTGCAGAGGCCTCAAACTACCACAAATGGCCCGCGGACTGGTTACAAACGGACTGCAGACAGGGGTGGACTGACCCGGCCTGGCTTGGCAGTGTGTGGAGCGTTATGGGGATTCCCTCCCTAGCCGCAGGCCGCTTCACACCCACCCTGTTAGGCCCCTGCTCGGTGCCGATATGGCACTGAGCAGGGGCTTCAGCCACAGCAGGCTGATATCAGCCCTTGCTGTGGAACGGCCCCTCTGGGCGATGACGTCACCCGCTGGGATTTCCCCTGCCCAGTAGTACAGGAGATGCAGGAGTCCTATAGACCCCTGTATCTCCGGAAACGTAAGGGCTACAGGGACGGTTGAGATGTCATTTGAAAGGCCAGAAACATTGTCGTCGTCCCACTCTCTTATAAAATTACCAATGCAGCTGCATTCGTTTTTTTCATATACAATTTTAATATATAATTATCCTAATATTTTTGTATTTTATTTAGAGATTTTAATAAAATACTGCATTTTGATATATTTAACTTATTATTTATTAAAGTTATAATTGTTTGAGTTTTATTGAAAGTGGAGATCTGTAATGTGCAGTGTATACAAGTGTACCACTAAAGGTACACTATCTTATAAACTTGAAAAGCGAGCACCAGCTTCCCATTTGTGCCACAGGAACCTGCTGTGCTGCAGCGCTGCCTTAGATGCAATGAGTATTCTGTATTTTGCTGCATTGTGTTTTATGTTGAACATGACCAGGGATTTTCTTGAGACGTACGTGCCGGTAGGGCCTATTTTGTTACCGGTGCTGCCGCGTCAGCACTTGCTGGAGGCAGGGGCGTTCTTCGGCTGCACGCGGCGGCGCACTCTAAAAAAAACACCGCGGTGGAACTGCAGCGTGCACAGTGTCTACCATAACACGAGCACACTGCTTTAGCGACGCCCCCACACGTGAATCACCACTCAAAGCACGCAATGGCAGAAGAGCGTCGGCTCCATGTATCGCGGTGAGAGTGGTCATCCCCAGGCTTTGTTGTGTACCGGTGCAATGGCTCCGTCCGCCGCCTCTCTGCCACATGCACTCGGCCGGCCAGCATGCATCAGACATGGGTCTGTCATCGGGTGGCCGCTCGCTCAAGGGGATCCTTGGAAGGCCCCAGTGGGTGGCCCTCTACAGTGCCTGATTAGAGGGTCACGTCTGCCTGATCCAGCCAGCCTGGATCGCCACGTGATCGTCTGCCTAATCGCCGCGTGATCCAGGCTGGCTCAATCAGGCAGACGAGGCCCTCTAATCAGGCACTGTAGAGGGCCGCCCACTAGGGCCTTCCAAGGAACCCCTTGAGGAGCGAGCGGCCGCCCGATGACAGAGCCGTGTCCGATGTGGACTGGCCGGCCGGATGCATGTGGCATAGAGGTGACGGTGGGAGGGAGGAAGCCACTGCACCTGTGGCCACGGCAGACACCCCCCCCCCACACACAACCAGAGTCCAGGGAGCCCCCACTGACTGACCACCAGGCTTAGCCTGGCAGGTTAGGTAAGGTGACACTTTTAAAAAAAATAAAATAAATCCGAGGACATTTTTAAATGACCCTGGGAACATAAAATAAAACCTTTTTTTTCTTTCTAATACTCACCCGATTCCTGAATCCACCAACAAGCGCAGCCTCCCGTCTCCCACGCTGCTAGAAGCTGCATACAGAGCATGCTGGCTCTTAGAAGCTGCACACAGAGTGCCAGTTTAAGAAGATATGCTATTAGCATAGCGGGAGTGATGCAAAATGCGTAGCCGGCTTACCCGCTACACTAATAGCGTATCTATCTTATAGAGTACCCCCACCTATTTTGCCAGAAAAAAAAGCACTGAATATGACTATGTATAAAACACCACTGACTTTGCTCACATCGTAGGACATGAAAAAGGTGTGCAACAGCAGTGGTATTGCTCATTTTATAAGAGACAAATGGACAATGCTATTGCTTGGGAACAAAAGAAATTGACATTTTGCTGTAAATGAAAAGAATAAACAGTTTAATAATAATAGAAAAAAACACAAGTTTGAAATTTTGCATGCGGCCCCCATGGGATATGAAAACTTGTCCAGGGGCCCTCGGGTAATTTGAGTTTGAGACCCCTGACATAGTGGATGGGTGAAGAGAAGAATCTTTGTTTTTAATGACCAACTGATGAAGCCGCAAGGTGAAACGCGTTTTGGTCTCATGTTTTGTATGGAATAAAATCCTTTTTATACCTCTTTTTCTGAAAGGAGTTCGATTCAAATGGTGCTCCTTTTTAAAGACACCCACTGCGACTGTTACCGAGCCAGTAAAATTACAGGCTCAGGAGCACGTGAGTTTGTTTATTCTCCAGAACAACTTATGCGGCTGATGCAATATCACGCTATGGTCTATTTTATATTTTGTCTTCGCATGATGCATGCTGCATAAGAATAAAAGCTCATGCGGGACGGGGTCATCCCAAAAGGGACCCGATGTTGATTTATTGAGCCTTACATCAGGGCTTGACAAATTTGCTTTGAATCTAAGAGCCAGCTACAAAAGTTAGGAGCCAACCTTTCAGCGAGAATTCGCCTTTATCAAGGTATAACTTGATAAAGACGAATCCTCGCCGAAACGTTGGGAACCTTGCCTCTGCATCTGGGAGTTGGTTTGTACTGACCCAAATTATGATTTTTAGCGGCTTCTATTTATTTTTTATCACTTTGTTACCTGGTGCTTTTTGCTGTTAGGGATATTTTGTGCATGTGGTCTTTTGGCTACTTTTTTTGAGCCTAGAAGTGTAGACCGTTGCATCGAATATCAGTTTGGCCGCTGTGATAGATATATATATATATACACACACTTATATTATTTGTGTTGTTAACATCTGTACATTGTGATAGTTTTATTTGTTTATTTTCTTTGCTCTGTTGTCATTGGACACCCTATTTAACCACTGCAGACAGACCCACACAACAGACCTCATATATAAATACATACACCAGGGTTGGATATATTTACATTAAATGTAGGAGACAGGAAGAAAACATTGACGCCAAAGAGATGTTTTTAGATGCCAACGACTGCTTTTAGATTGGTGTAAAATAAACTGGAAATTTAGGAGCCAGGAGTAAAATTCTAGGAGCCAGTGGCTACCAGGCTCCTGGCTTTGTCAAGCCCTGCCTTACATTACAGGCTCCACCCCATGTGACTGGACCCCCTTAGTGTGTATGATATATAAATTGTATGGTCGGTTGTATTGCGCTATTGTTTGGCTTTTTTTATATTTTACATGTAACTGCCGTTTGATTGACCCATATCCCGAGGACATTTTTTGAGTAATAGCTGCTGTCTTCGGCCCCCAGCACACGAGCGTATTTATGGCTCATGTGCGCCCGCACTTCCCTGCATCCGTGCGTTTTTGACAGGGAAGGCCATCCACCGGACGTGAAAAAGCCCTCCCCGTCAAAAAGCTAAATGGACGCTGGCAGGATACAAAGCGCGATTCTCCATAGGAGGATCGCGCTTTGTACGCTGAGCGCAAAGGGTGGAAGGAACGCCCACTTTCACGGACGTTCCTTCCTTTCAAAACGCTTGTGTGTCGCCACCCTTCATTGTGTGAGGGTGAAGGATTCACTTTGATCCCTCTAGATCAGGAGCCGGCAACCTTGGCTCCCTGATTTTTTGGGAACTACATTTCCCATGTGGCTCAGTCGGCCTAATGGGTGACTGAGCCTCAAGGGAAATGTAGTTCCCAAAACATCAAGGAGCCAAGGTTGCTGACCCCTGCTCTAGACAAACACTTGTATATACGGGTGCGCAATTCTGGCGATGACTTGAATCAAGTCCAGAACACATTTGAATAAGTGCATTCATTTTATACTGGTGACCCCTACTATTTGACCAAAGGTTTAAAAGGAGTGCTTTCCTACTTTTTATTGTTGTGTTCTTCATAGTGCACTGAAGGGAGATGCCCATTTGGGTATAGCTGCCATTAAACCTTATCATATAGGTTGTATTTTTGCTTGTACCAGCACCCCTGAATCTGTTTGATACGAAGCCAATATCTGCCTGTGGCACTGGTATGCTGCTCCTCTAGCAAACCAGGGCACAGAAGCTCAAACGGTTGTGCCAATGTTTAAACAGATGGCAGTGCGGTGCATGGTTCCTTTTCAGTATGTGCTTTTGACTTTGGAATATGCACTTTCTGTCAATATTTCAAATCACGATTACTTGGAGGGAAAAAAATGGGGCCAATTTAGTCTAGAACACCGATAGTAAACCTTGGCACCCCAGATGTTTTGGAACTACATTCCCCAACAGCGTCATGGCTTACTGAACATCATGTGACGTAATTCAGAAACATCTGCCAAGATGCGTCATCACTGGTCTAAAAGATATCAGGTTCAAAGTACAGCTTTAAATCAGGAGCCTATAGAATCCTTTCCTGGGCTTTGGGTCACCCAGGCCCGAAAATTGCATCAATCATGTGGTTGCACATGAATATTCTTTGAAAAGTTGATGGGTTTAACGAAGCCTTTGATTTGCTGCGTGCACACTTTCCGTAAAAAAGCATCTCTATGTCAAAAAACAGAAAGCCTCAGAAATAGATCTAGCTATAGGACTATATGCATTCTGCCATAAGCACACTCTTGCCAATCTCCGCTAGACCAGCACACGCGGCATTTAAATGATGTCATCATTCAGTAACCTTGTGACGGCATCATACCTTGTACACCTGCTGTAGTGTGGGGTTAAAAGTCTCTAGCACTTATTTCACACTTTATATATTTCGCCACACAGATGTCAACGGATATGGTATGCTCACCTCTTTCCTCTTTGTTGCTACCAGCTTCTTATCTGATCGTTTAATATTGCCCATTCCACCAAAGTAGTCCTCCACAGATGTTTTTGTCCGCTTCTCCTGAGGTGCAGGTTTGGGGGGTGTTTTTGCTTTGGATGGAACCACCTGCTTTGGGGCATGAGCGTTTAAGGAGGTCCCGTTTTCCTTTGGTTTCAGCAATGGCTTCTTGCGTGCAAAATCTTCTTCATCTTTAAAAGAAGAGAGACAGGCGAGACGATAAGAGGTTTCCACTGGTAAAACCAACACTGACTGCAAAACCACAGTATGGGGTGCAGAGGCCAACGAGGTGACCATCCAGCTACATGATAATAGCCATGTCACCAGAAGGTCCCATGTCAAAACTGTTCAAGCAATTAATCACAACCTCAGGAGCTGAACTGGGAAGACGTGTGAGGAAATGGCTAAATTTAGGCCAAAATAGTTATCAATTTTAATACAAACTTTCAAAACAAATGTTCAGGTATGGGTTTTATTAGTATAGTCATGCACGGTTGACCAGCCGTTGTAAGAACAGCATCCTTAGGCATCAACTTTTTCAGATTTCAGGTCTTAATCCTTGGGACTAGGATACTGGTATGATAATAAAAGTAAAGGTGAATTGATTTGAGAACTGCAAATTTTAATGAACAAACCTTAAACACCATACAGCCAATTTACAAAGTGAACCTAGGCAAATAATTCCCACACACATTGACAATGCCGCACTTTGTAGAATCATGTTCACAACCTACTACAAAGCTACACATGTACATACGGTACACACACACACACACAATTCACACTCCATCTGTCTGACATGCCATTTTTGCTATAAATAAAAAGAACTACTATAAAACTGAATTTCCCGGGGAGCATGGCTGACCGCGGACGAGAGCAGACGTTGTCCTGGTGGAGGCTCTGTTGCATCCTGCCTCGTTTCGGGGATTTTTGGCAGACAATCACCTCAATTTTTTCCTCTTAGTGGTCCTGCTGCAGTTGGCCATCGGATTACCTTTGACTGTTCTGCCCCCCCCCCCACCGGACCAGAGACTGGTGCTAAAGTTCCTGCATTTAGGCCGGAGTGGTGTTTCCCAGTGGCCATTTTGAGGCCTACCTCCCAATCTGGGAGCCTGCCCTGCTGTTCTGTGTCCCTGGATTGTGGATGGACCTTTGCAGCGGGTTGTGGAGACGGTGGACCTATATTTCCCATCTGTTCAGGAGGCCAGTGTGATGGAGTCAGAAGGTGCGCATAAGGACTGGCTGCGGGACGCTTCCCCTCCCTCCCTTGGTGGTGCGACAGCCGCGATAATCGGGCCTGGACGCCTGCCTACTGGTGTTGTCGGAAGGGGGATGTGGGCTCGCTTACTAGAGGAGTGTGGCGCCAAATGATGGCCGCGTTGATGTCCTGCCGGGCTGCGGGGCCCTGCTCCCGGGTTTTGCGAGTGGCCGTTGTGGCTGTGGAGGAGTCGCAACGGGACGTGTGCTTCGGAAGAGGCCTTACCTTTCAGCCGTGCCGACGACCGTCTGAGGCTGGGGATAAAGAGGTGTGCTGTGCTGCCGGCGGTCAGTATGCTGGGAGGCCGGTGTGCCTTCTGTCCAGTCGGTGGGTACGTGCTGGCACCGGATAAGGATGGGGATGAAGTGGCGCTTTATGAGATCTCTGTCTTGTGGCGCCACCCCCCCCCCCGTGCTGACCGTGATGGAGACGCCAAGCTTTGGGAGGCTATCCGATGATGGGCCGCAGGGTCGGCCTCAGGCCCGCAATATGGATCGTTCTGTGGCAGGAACTGCCAGGGGGCTGGTCTGCTGTTGGGCCCCCCGATTGGTGACTACACCCAGAGGAGGTGCTCGCCCTGCCTGGTGGCTGGACACGGGATAAGATGGACTGCCTCGCTTTGTTTTTGGTTCCTGGCCCTCACCGTTACGCACCAGTTTCCCACCGTATCTGTGACACTTACTGTGGACATTTGATTCTTATTAATGTTAGCCTTTATTCACCGAGTTCGGTTTTATTTTTGCTGCCGCTGCCTCGTGGCTTCTGGTGACATTTCTCGATTATTTCTGTTCTATGCTTGTGTTTATTCGTTTGAGAGTTTGCTTACTTAGGTCTACTACAAGAGTCCTTCTCTTGGTCCTGCGAGGCCATATCTGCTGGTCGATATGTGACCTTTCTCAAAAAATGAAAATTATAAATTAAAAAAAAACTGAATTTGCCATGATTTCAAATCATTGAAAAATCATGCCCAACGCTAGTTATCTACCCATTATCCATCTTTGGCCACATATATAAAGATTCAAATTGTTCTTTGCCTTCTCTAGCGGTTCCGGATTCAGAAATAATAACTGGCTGTACCGTGCCACCGGTAAACACAATTTAATAGAAACAAAGATTTGTAATTAACCAATGTGCCGTATCCTTAGGAAAGCTTTGCCAAGCTGCCGCCCCGCCATCATATTTGCAGATGGACCCTTTCATTTTAATTATAATTAATGTGCTTACATAAAGTTCTGCAACTCCCAAAAAAACACAAGATAATCTAATCATACAAGACGGGATGAAAACGCACATTAGCCGCGTCACTGATGCTCCCTTATATGTCTTGTACTTTAAGCAGTGTTCTGTTTGTGTCTGCTGGGTTTAAAATTTGATTACAGAAGGTTGGATATAAAGAGATCAGAAACACTATATGGTTTCACGAAAACTACTGGATGCAATAAAGAAAAAAAAAGTAAAAACAATAAGTAATAAAAAAACGAAAAAAGACAAAATTAACTCGCGAGAGAGATACATATAGATTGTAGCGGCACTTCAAGTCTGCAAAAAGATCACCTTTTTTTTGCCATATATGCCCCAAGTAAAAGCTCCTAAAGTGGAGCTGAAACGTCACCTCTATATGGAAAAATAAAAATGTGATCTTTTTGCAGGCCTGGAGTGTCGCTACATCATTCGATTTACATGTGGATTTGTAAGCAGAGCAGCGGGCACAGGGCAAGTGTTGCAAGCTGAAGCAGGAGTGCATGGCCCAAGTAAACCAGTGTGAGCCTTCTATTGGATAATTACTGCATGAGGGAAGGGAAGCTGGTTTCAGCAGGAAAAAAAAATGTCATGCGACTCCCTGAATATACTGAATGAGCAGGTTTTCACCATCAATGGATTTTTTTTTCTACCCTGATGGTGCGGGCATATTCCTAGATGATCACCCAGTAAAAAAAAAAAAAGGACAGCGTCCACTACATTCCAAAATGGCAATGCCAGGATACATCAGGCTCAAATAGTGCAAGAGTGGTTCAGGGAGCATGAGACATCATTTTCACACATGGATTGGCCACCACACAGTCCAGACCTTAACAAATTTGCTTTGAATCTAGGAGCCAGCTAAAAACATTAGGAGACAGTATTTTTTTTTTTTTTTAAATCATTAAAAGTTCGCTTGGTCTCCAGTCTCTGCCTGTCCCTCACTGCTTATTACAGCATTAAAATGGACCAAGTTCTTAGGGATCTTCAGGTTAATGAGTATCTTTACAAATGCAGGACACATCAGGGCTGCATAAGAGATTGGTGCTGTGCTTTTAAAGAAAGAAAACTTATATTTAAAAAAGTAAAATATTAATATACTCTGGATCAGCCGGCATGTGTCACAGGGAAGCATGGAGGTTTCTGTTCAAATTATAAAAAAAGGAGAATAAAATAAAAGCTACATATTATGTATACCTACCCTGTCGGTCCCATGAGGCAGGCATTATATGTAATTTATGACTTTTATTGCATAATGCTGAAGCCCACAATAGAGTGTAAGCTCTGAGGTTTAGGTAGGTATAGTGGCCAAGTAAACAGATTTGTAAATAAACCATTTTAAATATGTAACTGCCATCATAACCCCTTAAATGCCATAAAACCAGGGAAAACCAATAGAATTAATACACAGGCTGGACATTAACCCCTGAAATGGCATGAAACTACAAGAAAAATTGGCAATAGGAATTTCTCATGCCTGTGCCAACAGAGAATGGGCTGACCAAAGTCCAGGCGTCAGGATGCAATTTCTAGGCACCATGGCAACCTGGCGTCTGGGATTTGTTGAGCCCTGCCTTAACCCCATTGAGTATCTTTGGGATAATGTGCTGGAGAAGACTTTACGCAAGATCTTGGACACAAATAAATGCTGTGACATTGCATAAACGTATCAAAACGATGCCATGGTGAATGAGTGCTGTTATCAAAGAAAAAGGCAGTCCAACTAAATATTAGAGTGTGTTACTTTTTTGGCCAGGCAGTGTATATTCCTTCAAATCATTAGTTGCGGCTTTAAAACGACAACAACTATGTATAAGTGTTTAATTACATATCTGCACACACACAAGCACACGTTATTAACATAATGGATCATTTTTGGAAGTAAAAGGGGCAACAAGTGACTGTAAAGATACATGAAAGCAGAACAGAAAATAAAACATTGTATCCTAAAAGCATATGTTTCCAAGACTGTATGCACTCATGGGTATTCAACACCTCATTACATGCCAGGCTGTGCTGAACGAGTTAATTTTGGAAAAACATTTCCAGGAAACTAGTGCAAAATCAAAAGTCAAACGGAAACTACAATTGGATTGAGAGCAGGTGTGGCCTCTGCCACGTAAATTGCAGTACAACTCCCATACGGCTCCTCCAGCAGTATAAGTGTATGGGAGTTGCAACCAGATACCACTGGTAGAAAAACTAGTAGAATTATCGGCAGTGCTGTGATCGAATGTGATAAATGTGGCAAGGTTGACAGTCATTCTTCTGGTCATAGGCAGCTACACGTATCTCAGGGCTTGGGTGCAGGACGGACGCTACAGGTTTCCCAGCGCTCCTTTACTCATTAGGTATTACATGCTGCTGGTAGGTCAAGGATGACAATCCTTGTTTTTACCAGTTTCACACGCTTAACCTTAAACTCCGATGACAGGGGCAATGACATACACCTATACTAAACATTCCAAGCTTTGCTGCGGATCGAAATTAACCAACGATAACATTTGGCAATCATACAGTAGCTCGTGTAGGTGTGATCTATAGACCCCCTGGACAAGTAGAAGAGCTAGATAATCTGCTGCTTGAGGAAATAGCCAAAATGGCAATGAAGGGGGAAGTTATTATCATGGGGGACTTTAATCTTCCTGATGTGAACTGGAAAACAAAAACAGCTGGGTGCACCAGGAGTACAAATATTCTAAACTCCCTACTGGGATTATCTATAACACAAGTAGTTGAGGAGCCGACCCGTAAAGAGGCCATATTGGATTTAATACTCACAAATGGAGGTTTGGTATCGGACGTTGTTGTAGGTGAAAATTTGGGATCTAGTGATCACCAGTCAGTGTGGTTTAATATAAGAACAGGGATGGAGCCGCACCACACAAAAACAAAAGTTTTAGACTTTAAAAAAAGGATTTTTCTAAAATGAGATTTTGTGTGAAGGAGTCATTATCAGACTGGAGGAGTTTAAAGGGAGTCCAGGAGAAATGGGATTATTTAAAGGAAGCATTATTGAAGGCCACAGGCAATTGCATTCGGCTTGTTAGCAAAAACAAAAAAGGGATGAAACCACTGTGGTACTCTGCAGAAGTGGCCAAAATAGTGAAGAACAAAAAGACAGCATTCAATAATTATAAAACAACTCAGGCAAACCTATAAGATTAGGCAGAAAGAGGCAAAGCAATTTATAAGGGCTTCCAAAGCACACGCAGAAGAGAAAATAGCTCAGTCAGTAAAAAAAGGGGGACAAAACATTTTTTAGATACATAAACGAGAAAAGAAAAGTAAAACAAGGATTAGTTAGATTAAAAACAAAGGAAGGAAGGTATGTAGAAGAGGATAAAAGCCTCGATGACTGCCTCAATGAATATTTTTGTTCAGTCTTTGCAGAAGAAAAGGAAGGAAAGGGACCTCAGTTAGGAGGAAACACTAACGAGACAATTACATATCAGTTTACAGAGGAGGAGGTTCTACAGCAGCTGTCTA
Organism: Leptobrachium leishanense; assembly: GCA_009667805.1. Classification (NCBI taxonomy): domain Eukaryota; kingdom Metazoa; phylum Chordata; class Amphibia; order Anura; family Megophryidae; genus Leptobrachium; species Leptobrachium leishanense. The sequence goes on along the minus strand of CM019063.1, from coordinate 478,497,479 downwards.
AAGTAAAGACAAATAAGTCAATGGGGCCTGATGGGATCCACCCTAAATTATTAAAAGAGCTCAGTGATGTAATAGCAAAACCGTTAACAGATTTATTTAACCAATCCTTGCTAACGGGAGTCGTCCCAGAAGACTGGAAATTAGCAAATGTTGTGCCCATTCACAAGAAGGGTAGTAGGGAGGAATCTGGGAACTATAGGCCAGTTAGTCTTACGTCAGTAGTGGGGAAATTAATGGAAACCATGTTAAAGAAAAGGATTGTTGAACATCTAAAAACACATAGATTACAGGATCAGAAACAACATGGGTTTACCTCAGGGAGATCATGCCAAACTAATCTTATTGATTTTTTTGATTGGGTAACAAAAATAATAGACACAGGTGGTGCAGTAGACATTGCTTATTTAGATTTCAGTAAGGCTTTTGATACTGTTCCGCATAGAAGGCTTATCAATAAATTGCAATCTTTGAGCTTGGATTCCAATATTGTTGAATGGATTAGGCAGTGGCTGAGTGACAGGCAACAGAGGGTTGTGGTAAATGGAGTTTATTCGGCGTAAGGTCTTGTTACCAGTGGGGTACCTCAGGGGTCAGTACTTGGACCCATTCTATTTAATATTTTTATTAGTGATATTGCAGAAGGTATTAATGGTAAAGTATGTCTTTTTGCTGATGACACAAAGATTTGCAACAGGGTTGACGTTCCTGGAGGGATCAGCCAAATGACAAATGATTTAGGTAAACTAAAAAAATGGTCGGAGCTGTGGCAATGGAGTTTTAATGTGGATAAGTGCAAGATAATGCACCTGGGACGTAAAACCCCAAGGGCTGAATATAGAATATTTGATACAGTCCTAACCTCAACATCTGAGGAAAGGGATTTAGGGGTTATTATTTCAGAGGATCTAAGGGTAAGTAGTCAATGTAATAGAGCAGCAGGAAATGCTGGCAGAATGCTTGGTTGTGTAGGGAGAGGTATTAGCAGTAGGAAAAGGGAAGTGCTCATGCCACTGTACAGAGCACTGGTGAGACCTCACTTGGAGTACTGTGTGCAGTACTGGAGACCGTATCTCCAGAAGGATATAGACATCTTAGAGAGAGTTCAGAGAAGGGCTACTAAAATGGTGTACGGCTTGAAGGAGAAAAGTTACCAGGAAAGGCTTAATGATCTTAACATGTACAGCTTGGAAAAAAGACGAGACAGAGGAGATGATAGAAACATTTAAATACGTAAAGGGAATCCACAAGGTAGAGGAAGGGAGTATATTTAAAAGGAAACAAAGTAGCAAAACAAGAGGACATAGTCTTAGATTAGAGGGGCAAAGGTTTAAAAGTAACATCAGAAAGCATTATTTTACTGAGAGGGTGGTGGATACATGGAACAGTCTTCCAGTTGAAGTGGTAGAGGCCAAAACAGTAATTGAATTTAAGCAAGCATGGGATAGGCATAAGGCTATCCTAAACAAAAGATAAATCCAGGTAAAGTATCCATGTAATTGGGCAGACTAGATGGGCCGAAAGGTTCTTATCTGCCGACATTTTTCTATGTTTCTATTTGGACCAGTGGCTCTCCTATTAGATGGAGAGAATCATCGGATTTCTAGGTTTCAGCACCCACCAAACAAAATTGCAGGCTCTAGGCTTTGCGAATGGTGTATAACTAGCAATAAAATGAAATGACAATGCAAGCCATCATAACAAAAATAAATGAATCGGATAAACCACAAAGCTTGGCAAGCAATGATTTTGCAATACACTGAAAAGCAATCATTAGCATATTATTAAACACCATTTGCACAGGTTTTTAAGGCAGGATTAGTGTGCATTCCGTAACTAAATTCTTATCTCTCATCTATCAACTTGTACTACTGTAAAAAAGCTGCATATAGCATCCCCACGCCATCAGTTTGCTGATGCTTTACAGCAGCCAGGGAGAGAGCAGAATACAGGGAGAGCTGTGGGGTCACTCCCTAATGTACAGGGATACGATTCAGGGTGTTATAACTGCTGAAAATCACTGTACAGTACAGATACAAGATGTTGCTGTAATTTCCATATATAGACATTATTCCACATACTGATAAGATTATCAACAGAATATAAAATTACTATAAATCACTACAAATCCCCATAAGCAGGAGATATGAGCATTTTTATCATCCGTCTTTATTACATTTTCTGTATTTGACACAAAGGCCACTTCTGCCAGTATGCTAATAATACAGACCGTGTGCAATGGAGTAAGATAAAAGGACACCATCTAGAGTTCAGAATAATTCAGTCCAACAATATTTCTGTAAAGGATAAACACATATACAATGAAAATAAATAATGTCAATTTGCTCCTTTTAAAACTGTCAGAGCAACAATTTCTTTGAAAAAAAAAACAAACTTATATTTTACCCTATATTTAATTATAAACTTTGCATCCCATGTTTAAAATGTTATAGTTTTTCAACAAAAAGTACTTGTTAGGATGGCCCGATCTGATCCACAATATCATGATCAAGTCCAGAGCTCAGCATTTTGAGGGGCTCAGGTTATTCAAGCTGATCCAATCCCCAAGTCCAAGACAAGCAAGGAAGCAAAACTCCTAGCCTCAGCATTCATTTGCAGGGTCTGTACTGCCTGCGTGCCAGTCCTGGAGGAAGCAGTGAAGATCCTTCCTCCCAGCTGGAGTCCAGGAGCCTCTGCATTCACTCCCTGCCTGCATTACACGCGAAATGGCACAAGAGAGTACAGAGGCCCCGGGATTTCCTTTCGCAACTGAGCCGCTGTCCACTTACTGGTTGAGAGCCATCAGATTTGGACGCTGTATCAGCCAAACCCATCTACGGCAGGGCTTGACAAATCTGCTTTGAATCTAGGAGCCAGCTACAAAAGTTAGAAGGCAACGTTTCGGCGAGGATTTGCCTTTATCAAGGTATACCGTTGTAAAAGCAAATCCTTGCCGAAACGTTGAGAACCTGCCTCTGCATTTGGGAGTTGGTTTGTACTGACCCAAATTATGAGTTTAGCGGCTTCTATTTATTTATCACTTTGTTACTAGTGATGAGCCGAACACCCCCGTGTTCGGTTCGCATTCGAACAATTTCAAAAGTTCGGATTCGAACACGAACCGAACTCAATGCAAGTCAATGGGACTAGAAAGTTAGATTTTTAGAGTGTCCACCAAGAGGGCATATATGCAAGATATTTGCCATAAAAGGTGTATGGGGGTCCAGGTAGTGCCCTGGGGGACAGGAAACAAGGACAAAAAGTAAAAAAAAAAACGTTTTTAAAGGAACAGTGAGTTTTCCATGAAATAAAGGTTAAGAATAAAAACGAAAAATTCCTTCAAATATCGTGCCTAGGAGGTCCCCATAACCTGCCCGTGAAGTGGCGGATTTGTAGGATGTATAGAAATATTTAAAAACAGAAAAATGACGTTTCAAATGACGGTAAATGCTTTTCCTTTAAATCTATCCATAAATAACTGCTTGAGGCGGCAGTCTGTAAGAAAAGCGGAGACGTTTTAGGATTTAGGTTTAGTGATTTTTTTTGGCTAAATTATGGTGAAACTTAGGCTAGGGGTCAGACGAACGCATTTTTCCATGGAATACACGATAGCGGTCATACGATGTGCATCTTCGTCCGTGATTTTGTACGGATCATCAATAAAACTAGACTTGTGCACAGATTTTTTTTTTCGGTTCGGTTCGTTCGGATTTTTTAAATTTTCGTCTCTGCTCGTTTCAGCCGATTTCCATTTCCGTTCGTTTCGGCTCGTTTTCCGTATCGACTTTATTTCGTGATTTCGGAAATTTTCGTGTTTTTCGGAACGTCTGTTCTCCTCGTTTCAAATCAATTAGTGTATTCGTTTTGACGTAAACTAATGGTTTATTGGTTTGTTTTTCGGATCCGATAATTCTGCCGATACTATCGTTTTTTTTTTTATTATTAAATAAAGATCTCTTTTTCTTATGAATATGCATTGCACCACTTTAATCATATTAAAATGGTATGAAAGGAACAAAAAAATGAACAAAACGATTTAAAAAACGCAAAAATGACACAACCCAAATGGTCTGACTTTAAAAATAAAAACCAGAACAAAAGGTTTTAAAACAGAAATAAAGTTTAAAAAAAAAACAGAACAAATAAAATGATTTAAAACAAAAAATTAACCCTTTCGCTGCTGAGGCATTTCACGCCTGTGTGCTACGTACTAAGCTCATTTATACCGGTTTCGCTCATCATGTTTAAATGCGTTTTGAAGCCTTATTTTATTATATGACCAAGACATGTTATATATCATTCTTTCCGGCAGACTCATAATATATCATTATTATATGTATGCGTCATGTCCTGTCTGTATATTATAACAAAAAACACAATAAAATTTTAATTTTCAATAATTTACAAGGTGTAAAGTGTTTTTTTTCACATTTTAACATGCGAGCGTTTGTGGTTATATTTTATATGAGTTGCGCTAGTTAAAAAAAATTAGAAATGGGTGACTTGTTACATTTTTTGGGGTGAAAATTACAATATTTTTAACAAACGCACCCCATACAAAAATCCTTAGTGCAGCATCATTGTTCACATTATAATTGAAAGGGGAACAATATTGCTACATTAACAAAACGAAACAAAAAAACTTTTAAAAATATTTTCATTTTTTATAATTTTTTTAGTTTTAAATTAACATGGTCATGTTTGGTATCCTTGGAAAGGCCATCCTCTGGTCGATCCAAACGATACCAAACATTAAACCCTAGCTGACGCGGATCGGGAGATAGGGGGTTCCAAATGAACCCCCTATCTCCACCATTGGTGGCAGTTAGGGGTTAACTCCAGAACTGACGTCACTGCACTATGCACAATAACGCCAGTCATCAGGGGGAGATCCCAGAAGCTTGGCCGACATCCAAGATGTTGGCCAGCTCCCGGGAGAGGATCGTGACCTGACGCCTTTTGGCACCGAATAAGGATCCAGCCCCCACCTGGGGGGGGGGGGGAGCAATCAGCCTGAATCCTAGCCGATTGCTGCCTCCTGTGCTTGGGACGCGCTCAGTGCGTCCATAGCAGAGGAGGAGGAGCACTTGGCAGGACACGCTGAGCGTGTCATTAGCAGCCAAGTGGTTAATGCAGCATATGAATCCACACACTGCTGGGAAGCACACCCCTCAACCCATACACGATGAAGTCTTAGGACTGTCTGCAGCTGCCGTTTTCCCACACTGTTGTCGTCCTGCAAAGATGTGACCTTCTTGGCAGGCAGCGTCTTAGCGGGCAGCGGTGGGAGAGAGCTCATAGCTGGGAGAAGCGGGGAGGAGGTGTGGTGTGAAGCGTGCAGCATGTGTGGAGTCGCGAACAGGGGCAACTTACTAAACTAGACCTGAGCCGCACTGAGAATCTTTGGGTTGTGTCGGAGAAGACTTCCCGACACGCAGTGCTGTCATCAATATTTTGATAAATTCTTGGTTATACAATGAATGTGACTGTGGACAAAAATCCATGTTGTGACATCGCCTAAGGTTAACAAAACCATGCCACGGTAATCAAATCTCAAGGCAGTACAAGGTTGTGTTAAAGTGTGTGACTTTTTTTGGCCAGGCAGGAAGTGTAGAATGTGCACAGTCACATTCATGGCCACAAATATGTTGACAAATTTATGACAAAGGGTCCATAGAAATGTCAATAAATTTATGTACATTTAATTTTAACAGTGAGGAAACCAAGCAATACATATTAAGTAAGGAAAAGCAACGCACACAAACACAGAAAAATAGTGAAAGAAATATAAAATTTATTTACAAGAAATGCCACATGGCAAACTGCCCAACTGGGACACAAACATAGGGGAGGAGGAGGCTGGTCTCTCTAGAGGCATTCCAGTACGTCCACGGAGTTGTCTATAGGCTCCAGAATCTCCTGGAGCAACTCCTGGATGGCATGGAGTTTGTTGCCAGCCAGGCGTAACTCTGAAATCGCCATCCTGACGCTGGACCTGTTCGGTCTGGCTTCTCCTGCTTTATATCCAATAAATGAAAGAAGGAAAATACAGTAAGTAAAACAGGTTTCTATTTTTGACCAAAAGTTGTTGCAAAATACAACAGTAAAAAAAAAACCTGGACTGGTGACCTCCTGCGGCTCCCTCTCTCCCTCCTGCACCTCTTGTACTACATATAAAAAAATTAAGTGAAAATACAGTAAACAAAAAAAGGTTTCCGTTTTTGACCAAAAGTCGTTGCAAAATAAAACCGTATATACCAGCGCTGGTGGTCGCCCGTGGCTCCCCCCCCCTCCTCCTCCACCACTGGGACACTGGAGGTGCTGGTCCCCGCCGGGGCCTTTGCCTTCCTTTTTTCTGCCAAATCCAAAAAATAACACGTAAATAATGCAGACTGGAAAAAATGGTATATCTATACACTATATTGCCGAAAGTATTGCGACACCCCTCCACCACCACTCCCATCTCATAGGTCTAAAGTCACAAAATATTTATTTATTATTGACCACCGCACATTAGACATATATTACCGTTCAATTATATATATTTTTCAGAAGTAAACATTACGTTTATTCAATAAAAACTATTATTTGTGTTGTGTGCATACAAAACGGATTGTGCCGACTGCTTTTAGTTATTTTATAGATGGCCTCAGCCTCAGTTTCTGCTAATAAAACTGCGGATATTGCAGAAACAGAAAAATCGGCCATTTTGTTTTGAAATTCGCATCCAAAGCGTTCAATGACACTGCTGCTGCAAACTGAATTGCTGCGCTGCATCAATTCAGCAGCTGCTGAGGTATTAAACACGGCTCTGTTTGGATGCACTTTCAGAAGAACTACATGTCCCATCCTACCACTTAGCAGAGACGCAGAGATTTTTGTTGATGCGCAGGTGGGAGCCAATATTGGGCAGGCTGCGGGTCATCTCGTATGCATCACTCAATCACAACAACCTCCCCCCCCCAGCACACTACAGTACACACAGTGCCAAAAGAAATCCAGCATTGTAATTTCATCTACATACATCAAATATCACAATTTTCACGAATACGTAAAATCACAAAAAAGAAGAGCTATGGCAAAAATGCATGTACGAGTCCTGAAAACGCAAAGCTATACACATTGCATGAAACAAGGACTAGATCAATCAACGTATTTCTGTGCACATTATTATTATTATTATACAGGATTTATATCGCGCCAACAGTTTGCGCAGCGCTTTACAATATAACACGACACTTACGTTTGGCTATGACACGCCGGATGTGCCTCAACTGCTCCTCCTCGCGCGTCTTAAGGTCGGCCCAGCGCTTCCGCAGCTGGTCGTTACTTCGGTCTGAACATTTCCAGGAGCGTGGTGCGGACCTTTGCAAGGATACGATCCTTGCGGACATTGTTCTTCATGCCGTAAGGGCCCTTAAGGCAGTCATAGTCACGCTTCTCGAAGATGCGGACCAGCTCCACCATCTCCTCAAATGCCATGTTGGTGGCCCACTTCTTCCTGGGTGTCTCTGCGGTGGAAGGGGAGGACGTGTCTGACTCCGAATAGGGCTCAGAGTTTGAGGCATTTTAAAATAGTTTTTTTTTTTTGATCTGTCCAGAAAATTTTCAAACTCTACAATGGCTCCGTAAAGTTTACGACAGGCCATAATGGAGACGCGCGCATGCGCGAACCGTGGACGAAAATGATCCAACTACGACAGACGTATCGTAGCAACAGAATTATCGGATCATTGGAAAGGATACAAAATTTACAGAATCAGCGATATATCCGATAAATACGATGTCTGAAATGGAATGGAAATCCCGAATGGAACCAAAATCACGAAGAGAGCGAAAATAAATTTCGATTTGACACATTTCATGATTTCAAGTCCATTCGAAAATTCTTCGTTGCAGCTCTGAAAACTTTTATGATCTGCCGTTTTCCGATCCGATCATTCGGCCGAATCCGAAGACACGAATCGGGACATTTCGTGAAAATTCCGAAATTTCAAAACCCTTTTTGCGTCTGGACGTTATGTTGGCCGGACATTAGCAGCGTCTGACGTCTCCTAATCACACACACATGACGCTAGCGGACGCAGCGCACTCTGTACGTCAGTACTAGCGGTATCACGTTCTCGAAAAAATGCGTTTGCTGCTTGCGTTGCGCGTTCACACTTCCGTGCAGCCGTACTTCGTATATTGCCCGTCATTTGTTGGTACTACGGCTGTAATAAAGTGCGGCTGCACGCGCGTTCGCACTGCGTTCGTCTTACCCCAGCCTTATGCAGGCTTTGGATGACAGTAACAATACGTGCTTTAAAATTGGGCCTTTAGTGTCGGCAACAGTGCCGTCACACTGTAACCCCTCTGTGGTACTGTGGAAGATTGCAGGGTTGGACCCTGCGGTCCAATATTAAAATATGAATCTGGTATAGGCGTCAGTGGCAGTGCACCCAAATATTACTGCGCTATAGTATATGGCAGGATGGAAGCGCACCAGCAGTAACAAGCAGCGGAATATACCAGGCAGGGGCACAGAGCGAGAGTAGTTGTTATAACAAAACCAGCTCAACAATGTTTAGGCACTAGTACTGCTCTACTGTATATGGTGAGAATTGACGCACACCAGTCCCGGCAGCTCTGCGTCATCATGCCGCGCCCTGCCCCCTGATCACTCATATCTGCACCGGGTGCCGCAGGAGCTCCTGGCATTCGGCCAGCTGGCGGCACCATGCGTCCGGGCCCCCCCCCCCCCATCGCCACCCGGGGGGCCCTGGATCTTACAATATTACAATCCAAACGCAAACGGGTTAAGTAACCAAATTTGTAAGAAGAAGAATTAATGCAGCATACGAATCCTCACACTGCCGGGCAGCACCTCTACAGTTTATGGATCCAGGTGAGTTTTATAAAGCAAAAAAAAGGTTTTATTTTAGGTTTATTTAAAAATGTCCTCTGATTCTATTTTTTTAAAAATGTTCTATCCCATAGGCTTCAATGTTAAAAATATTCCAGTTTTAATTCAATATCTAAAACCATTGTTAATATTTTGCAGTAAAGAGTCTCTTTATTTTTAGATTTTTTTAAGCATCTTTTTTAAAAAAAAATTCTCGAACTCGAACCGAACACGCGGAAATGTTCGTAGTTCGCAAACTTTCGAACGGTCAATGTTCGAATCGAACTCCGAACCGATCGAACCGAACAGCTCATCCCTATTTGTTACCTGGTGCTTTATGCTGTTAGGTATATTTTGTGCATGTGGTCTTTTGGCTACTTTGAGCCTAGAAGTGTAGAGCGTTGCTTCGAATATCAGTTTGGCAATAATAATAAATATATATATTTATTTAGTGTTGTTAACATCTGTACATTGTGATGTTGTGATATTGTTTTATTTATTTTCTTTGCTCTGTTGTCATTTGACACCCCTATTTACCCACTGCAGACACAGACCCACATAACAGACCTCATAAATACATACACCAGGGCTGGATATATTTACATTAAATGTAGGAGACAGGAAGAAAACATTGACGCCAACGAGATGCTTTTAGATGCCCAAGACTGGTGTAAAATAAACTGGAAATTTAAGAGCCAGGAGTAAAATTCTAGGAGCCAGTGGCTACCAGGCTCCTGGCTTTGTCAAGCCCTGGTTTACGGCATGACTCGGATCAGATCGGCGACCTTAAAATTATGATCAGGACATTAAAAAGGGGTGCACAGTGAAGCAGCGGAGTACATGCTAAAGATAGACTATGAAGCAGAGGGTGACCAAAAGCGTCTCAAAAGCTGGAATGCATCATGGGAGTTAGAGTTCAGCAAAACCTTGGGGAGTTTGCATCCCGGGCATCCTGCGCTTAAAGTGATGGGGCCCTTTATAGATAGTGTACAAACAAGCTTTTGACAGTTTAGAGAAAAAAACAAAAAGGAAAACGTGGCGCTATATACCTGGCTATAATCTGTGTGTGTTTTACCTGTGGCCTGTTCAAAGCAACCTTGACCAGCAAAAACAATTCCTAAACTGCTGCCAGACAGCCTTGAACGCTGATCCACCGAGAGCGATAGCCCAATACATACCGAACGAGATTAACCGTTTATGGAACAAACAGTAATGGACATGCAACGATGTTACATTGCAATTCACCCACGTAACATAAAGCAATTAGTGACCTCCCTTATAACGAAGGACATTTTATCGGAGCAAATATTTCACGCAAAATAAAAAGGGTTTCTGCAGAAGTTCCTGAAATTGAACAAAATGACAGATTAGGCTAGGGTCAGACGAGCGCATTCTGTGCGGACTGTGCACAACGCACGTACTTTCTGACTGACAAGGTAGCCGCCACACAGTCCGTTTTTGTGACTGACTTTTTTTGACTGATGTAGATGGGAAATAAAATTAATATGAAAAACCATTTTGTCCGTCAAAAACGCTGGACGTAAAAAATGCAGTCTGACTACGTTCCCTCACACACAAAGCTATGCGGACGTTGTGGACGCAGCGCACTCTGTGCATCCGTTCTAGCGGATTTACGTTCTTGCCTAACTTGTGTCTGTTTGCCGCGTCCGTTGTGTGTCTGCACTTCTGTGCGGACGTACTTCGTGTGTAGGTCTCTATTGATCATAATTTTATGCTACCAGACGTTAAAATGTGCGGCAACACGGATGTGAACACTGCGCTCGTCTGACACGAGCCTTAATTTTAATACAAGGACTCAGAGGCTCCTATTGCAGTCTCTTTTCTTGCTTTTAATAATAGTCGCAAGTGAAATGTCGAAAAAATACAACAGACATAAACTAAAACATTTTTCTAACAGTGGTATCTTCTAACCCCCCTTTCCCAGAGGTATAGTCCATAGGACTGCCTTCCCGCCTTTTCTTCCTCTTTTCTTGCGACTAGGAAAGATAAGTATTCAATTTATTACTCTGAGAGTTAAATTGCTTTATTTATTGTAAATCAGTGTTTGTTCATTTTCCGTTCGCCTGGCTTTAACCAAGGCGTTCGGAGTGGTGTTGGCTCGCGGTGATAGGCGGGCCGCCAATCCCTCTTAGGTTACATTTACTTTATGCGTGAGGTGATTTTTTCACTCAGGACGGCTTAGAGTGGCTGCGGCCATTTCGGAGGGCGGGGCGCATGCGCGAGACCTCCGCGCGCTTTCACCCGCCATCTCACGAGCTCTCACGCTGCCTCAGATATGCCGCGCGGCCAGAACGAACAGTGTGCGGATTCAAAGAGCTCCTCGCCAGCAAGGGATTCCGAATCAGACGATAGCTCCATTCACATGGCAGATATGTATCAAAAAGCGGACACTACCCCTCCAGGTTCTGTTATTACTGGCCCTGATTCCCTGGCTGCCCCCAAATCCCTGGAACCTCAGATACAAAAATCTATTGAATCTGCTGTAACTAAACCAGTTTCTGCCCTATCCGATTCCTTTGCCAAATCTATAAAAGATGCTTTAGTGGAGGTTAAACGTAGCTCTATCCCGAAAAAAACGGGTGCTGATTCGGGCACATCCCTCACTACTGCGACGCCCGTCGATCCTCCCTTGGTCACCACCATGGGGAAACAGCCCACTGATTCAAAAAAGCGCAGGGCTGGAGGGGCTGGCATCCCCGCAACACTGCCCGGGACGGTCATGCCGGGGGCACAAGCTTCTAAAAAGCGCACCAAAAAGACGCATCATATTGAGAATGAACCCCCTAAAAGGGCTAAGTCCTCTGACTCCTCTAGAGCGGTTGCTCGTCCAAGCTCTTCCAGTGCTCATAATATTCCATCAGATGAGGAGGATCAGAGAGATGATGCTATTGACGTATACGCATCAGATGAGGACTTTAATGACACCGTTGCAATTCCCAAATCAGACCCTTCTGGTAATATTTACAATCCATTAGGTAATCCTATGTTTTCACCTGAGGATTTATCCCATCCCAGATCGTCCGAGTGGACGCCTATTCCTCACGTGGAAGCGTGGGTAGATGCTAGAGTGCGCACAGCTCTAGATAAAGCCACTAGAAATAAAATGAAGTCTGAGTGCCCCCGACCCTCTACGGTGGGGAAAACCTGCATGACGCCCGAAGTTGATCCCAAATTTATTAAATTTGTAGAAAATAAGGTATGGTCCCAAAAACGGGGTATCGACTTGGCTTTTAGGACATGCCAAGATAAACTATTGGACACTACGGGTCCGTTAATTAAATTATTAGATGTAGCAGAACAAGCTAAGCTAGCTGACGCAACTTTAGATCCCTACGATGTTTCTAACGGGGCTCAAAGGGCCCTTAGCTTTTTAGGAAACACTAACACAGCTTTAGCCTCCGAGCGGAGGAAATGTATTTTATTAAAAATGGATACACAACTCGCTGGGGTGGCAGACAATGAATTGGGGGCCAAGGCCCAAGGTTCCTTATTCGGAAAAGGATTTCTTAGAGATATGTCCGAATATTCGGGAGCGTTCACGACTATGGAAAAAGTCACTACGTCAATCAAAAAAGTGTTTACCACCGGAGTTTTTGCAAGAGCTGGCAGGGTCAGGGGTCGCACTGCCGGCCGTACACGAGCAGGTTTATCCCGCCCGTTTGCAGGCTTCGTTTCCTATGATGCTTCCCAATCGGAAACAAGAGTGGCTCAATTCTACCCGACTAGAGCACATCCCTGGCGTAACAGGGGATACAGAAGTTACCGTGGAGGTCGAGGATTCCGATATTTCAGAGCTCCAGGTACGGGATCTTGTTATTCCTCATACATCAATCCCAGTTGGGGGTCGATTGTCTGCTTGTCTTCCTCAGTGGCGCGAAATCACTTCGGATTTATGGGTACTACGCACGATCCAAGGTTTTCTTATAGATTTCGTTTCAGAACCCAGTCACATATCTCTTCCTCCACCGCTGGTATTTTCAGCAGACGATGCAGCGTTGGTGGAAGAGGAGATAACACATCTATTGAGAAAGGAAGCCATAGAACAGGCTCCTCCAGGGGACATGAAGTTCATGGGCAACCTCTTCCTAGTTCCCAAGAAGGGAGGCGGGAGGCGCCCGGTCCTCAATTTGAAAAGTTTAAATCTACATATAAAGTACAATCATTTGCAGATGGAGGGCTTACATCTCCTGAAAGATGTGCTCAAACCAGAAGACTGGTTGGCGAAAATAGATCTGAAAGATGCATATTTGACAGTTCCAATGGCAGAGGAGTCCAGGGGGTTCCTCTGCTTCCGTTGGAACTCGATAATCTGGCGCTTTCGTTCCCTACCATTCGGCCTCTCTTCAGCACCTTGGTGCTTCACCAAGCTGCTGACCCGGTTGTCAGTTGTCTTCGGTCACAGGGTGTGCGGATGATTATATATCTGGACGACATCCTGTTGTTGGCCGAGTCAGAGTCGCTTCTGAAGAATCACATCAATCAGACGATACTCTTACTTCAGGATCTAGGTTTCCTAATAAATTTGGAAAAATCCATCCTTCATCCAGTGCTCTCTCTAGAATTCCTGGGTTTTATACTTTGCCCACAATCGATGACCTTGTTCCTTCCGAATCAGAAATGTAAGTCCATCCTAAAAGAGGTTCAGGCTATTCTGTCCAGTGTATTACCGACGTTGAGGGATTTATCCCGTATAATCGGGGTACTGGCAGCCACGAGGCTAGCTATTCACCCTGCTCCTCTGCATTATCGGGCCCTCCAACGCCTGATGGCCCATTCTCTAAGGCAGGGGCTTGATTATGCAGATCAAGTGACTATCGATAGGGGCACGTCAGGATCTCCGATGGTGGATTGCGAACCTCCGATTCTACAACGGCAAACCTATAGTGGCGCCTCCTCCTACGATGGTGATAGATTCAGATGAGTGTCTGACGGGTTGGGGCGCCAGGTGCGGAGATATGATGACCGGTGGCCCCTGGTCCGAGCAAGAGGCTCTCATTCATATAAACGGACTAGAGCTATTAGCGGGATTATTCGCTATTCAGAGTTTCCTCAAAGGGGAAACTTGTGCTTCTCCGCATGGACAATTTTCCCGCCGTCCGTTATATCAATTCTCTAGGGGGTCCCAGATCCGCTCTTCTGACGGCAATGGCGACCCGTCTATGGGATTGGTGTTTTCTACACGAGTTATCAGTTCAGGCGCAGTTCATTCCGGGTGTCTCGAATCTCCTAGCAGATTGGAGCTCGAGGCACACGGAGGACTCGGGAGATTGGCATTTGCAATCGTCGATCTTTTGGATCATTGCAGACCTTTGGGGTCCCTTCCAGATCGACCTGTTTGCATCTCGCCTGACCAGCCAGCTACCCAACTTTTACAGTTGGCGTCCGGATCCCATGGCTCTCGCCACGGATGCGTTTCTGCAGAATTGGGCAATGTCTCGTCTTTATGCGTTTCCCCCGTTTCAGTTACTGCTACAGACGTTACGCCAAGTTCGAGTTCAGGAGGCAGAGCTGGTTCTCGTGGCACCATTATGGCCCAACCAGCCATGGTTTCCCCTGTTCTTGGAATTACTGGCAGATGTCCCGCGGTTGCTTCCGGATCTCCCGGATTTGATGGTGGACATACGAGGTTGTCCTCACCCGTTGTTGACACAAGGAACCTGCCTGCTCTTGGCCTCCCTGGTCTCGGGACGTCAGGGGCGGCCGGAGGCATTTCGGTCAGGGCTGGTGTCCTCCTTCGGGCGGCATGGGCTCCAGGCACTTTGTCCGGTTACGACTCGGCCTGGGCCCAATGGTTGGTGTGGTACACGGGATCTGGATCCCTTTCAAGCCCCTCTGAATACTATAATTAATTTTCTATCGGAATGTTTCGATAGTGGTAAGGCTTATAGAACCATTAACGTGTTCCGTTCCGCTTTATCGGCTTATCATATAGGTTTCCAAGGGATTCCGGTGGGTAAACATCCCTTAGTCTGTCGTTTACTGAGGGGCATCCGACTTTCACGTCCTCCGCTCCCTAAGTATTCGGAGACGTGGGATGTTGCCATCCTGTTACGTTTTCTGGTTTCATGGCCTTCTAATGAGAATTTGTCTCTCAAACAGTTGTCAGCTAAATTGGTAGCTCTCTTCTGCCTCGTCTCATGTAAAAGGGTAGGGGATGTCAGGGCTCTAGATTTCCAGGTTCAATCATTTGTCCCTGAAGGGGTGCGCTTCGATGTGTCTCGTCGAACTAAGACGTCGCTTACATCTGTTTTTTACCCAGCGTTCCCTTCTCAACCTGCTCTTTGCCCAGTGCAATGTCTTCAGGTTTACGAGGCGCGTACAGTGTCGCTGCGCGGTGACGAGGTGTCTCCTCTGTTAATTTCATTCAGGTCCCCCCATAACGCGGTCGGTTCCACGACTTTGGCGCGTTGGCTGAAATGGTTGCTAGAATTGGCTGGGGTGGACGTGTCGATATTCGGGGCTCATTCCATGCGCAGTGCGTCAGCTTCGTTGGCTATGAGGGCGGGCTGTCGTTTGGAGGATCTGCTCAGATCCGCGGATTGGTCTCGCGAGACCACTTTTCGGACCTTTTACTTCAAACCGATAGTTCATTGGTCGTCCGCTCTCATGGACAAGCTTTGAACTTGCAATAGGAGCCTCGGAGTCCTTGTATTAAAATTATTGAATTTAGCCAAGTTATGAAGAGAAGTTAGAATTTTAATAAAGGACTCAGAGGCGAGTATTGCCCACCCTGCCCTCCCGGGGCGGACTCCAGGGTTATTTGTATGCATGTTATACTTCATGCACCGGTATCTCACCTTCTGCTTTGATTTCAGCTCAGTGACATGTGTTCCTGTCTTTTCATCTGGACGTCTCGGTTTGATTCAAGTGATGACTGGATCGCATCCTGTTTCATGTTCTTCGTTTGGT
This sequence comes from Leptobrachium leishanense, assembly GCA_009667805.1. NCBI lineage: Eukaryota > Metazoa > Chordata > Amphibia > Anura > Megophryidae > Leptobrachium > Leptobrachium leishanense. Next base: position 478,481,668 of record CM019063.1, on the reverse strand, counting down.
TCCAGTTCGTTTGCAAGAAAGAGGGAGAAAAGGCGGGAAGGCAGTCCTATCTATAGACTTGGAGGAACTATGGACTAGACCTCTGGGAAAGGGGGGTTAGAAGATACCACTGTTAGAAAAATGTTTTAGTTTATGTCTGTTGTATTTTTTCGACATTTCACTTGCGACTATTATTAAAAGCAAGAAAAGAGACTGCAATACTCGCCTCTGAGTCCTTTATTAAAATTCTAACTTATCTTCATAACTTAGCTAAATTCAATAATTCTAAAAGGTGACAACATCAAATGATTGCCAGTGAATCATCCATGGGTTTGCAGGAACTCCTGTATCCACGGTCAGCAGCAGATAAAGATCGCATACGCTTGGGTTGATCTCCCAAAGCATCAACAAACTTGAACAGCAACAATTTAACAAACCCCGGACTGTGACAGCAGGACTGAGAAAATTATGTAGAAAATCCTGGTCCTCTCCTCATCGTGGAAAATGTCTCAAAGACAGGAATGATTGCGAGACACGAAAATAAAGTAAAATGGGCCGCAGAGCTCAAATAATATGAATGAAATAGGAGCGCTGGGCATATTCTGAGCACGTGTTTCAGAAAATAAGGAGTCACCTTGAAAATGCAAAGGTTAATATGAGGGTGCTTAAACCAGGACTTCAGTAATTGTTTTGCAACATTCTGTTGTGTCAGGGGATACGTCTGTTATAAAATATCTGCGATGGGTTCTTGAGGTACTGACATAACCAAGACAACTTAGATTTAATCAAAAAACATATTCCCCATGAGCTGCTTGGTATTCAGTAGAAAAATCTTTATTAAGAAAAACAATATCGGACAAAACCAGGAACATTAAAACCAATCAACGTCAGACATGCAAACCCTGGGGACCGACAGACGTATCGACACTGACTGATCCTAATATCTGTGGATTTCTGCTCTTGCTCTATTGCTGCCACATGAGTATAACCACTTCTCGACCTAATGATCAATAACCAGCAGCAAGTTGCAACCAACCCATAGAGAGTACAGTATATACATGTACTATACAGGGTCAAAACATCAATGCATTGGTTGCCCATATGTCAATTCATATATAAACTACCAGATTGGCAAGAATTGGTTCACCAGGTTGCAACGCAAAGGCAACCATCAACAAAATGAAATCATGCTCAACACGTGTTTCGCTGGACAAACCAGCTTCATCAGGAGACTACAAAATCTATGATAGATATCTTCCATGAGATACATCACGGAGAAGAGGAGAGTATATAAAACAGCATTCAACCCACCGAATCTTAACGATTCTCTATGCCGGAGCAGGAAGATTTTAGAGATGGCGTCATGAGATATTTTTAGGGGAGGCGCGGTGAAGGTTAAAATCCAACCCCTCTTATTTGATAGTGTTTGTAATTAAAAAGGACACTCTAGCCCCATGAACATTTATGATAATGTTAATGATAACTGTGCCTTATACACTACCCACCACAATGACAGACGTTTAAAGGGCCACTACCACCATAAAATAAAATGATCTTATTGTGTTTATTTTATGTTGCCGATATCTTACATGTGATTTTTTTTCTCTTGTATGTTTAGTTGAGGAAATATATTACTCTATGTGTGTCACTGGGTGCATTCATTGTGTGATACTTTGTGTTGTAAACTCCCCCCCCCCCCCCCGTATCTTTCCATCACTTGCTCCTCACTCTGACTTTGACCAAAGAATGGAGTCCATGTTTCAGGCAGCAGATTCCCATCATTGTATTGTGTGGGATGTATTCAAAGGAGCAGGGGGTAGATTAGAAGTCTTTTAAGTCCCCCATCTTATCTCATTCTGACATCTCTTATTTTGGAGTAACCTACGCCACACAATAGCATTACCTAAACATTCCCTCCTCCATCTCATTAACTGTAAAGTACTGTATAAGTTAAAGCACGGCTACAAAGTAAAACTCACCATTAGATTTTGGTAAAAGTTGCATCATGGTAAAAAATCCACAAAATGGAAAGTGATAAAATAAAAAATTATTTTTACATGTTTCTTTTCTGAAGTAATTGCAACAAAAAAAAAACACAGCAGCGTGTTTTATATAAGGTAGTTTTATTTGTAATGCACAAATTATCGAGTTATAGCTTAAGACCCTTTAAAGAACAGAGCCTCCAGAGGTGGGGTCCATGTAAATTCATTGACTTAAAAGGAATCCAGCATGCCTCTTAATAGATTTTCAATGAGTGGCAAATGACAGGTTAATTGTCACTGGGCAATTACAATCAACACTCTACTCATTACTACCACTTTATAGTTTTAAAGTGGTCAGGGGGTGTGGAGTGGCCCTCCCTTCTCCCCCAATTTGGCAAAAAAGCTTTATGAAGTGGAGGAGTTTCCTCCAACCCGTCCAGTGTCACTAGCAGAGAGGATTTTGTATTTCCCAGCTGTCAGAAACCAGATCACTAGTGATGTCAGCACGCAGAGAGCGTGACAACATCACCCGGAGACTAGGCATGTTAGTGAGCAGTTTCCGGAAGGCAGCAATGGATCGGATCTGTGCAAGCATGTCCTCGATGCAACACTCTGTGCAGGCACTACGGAACTTGGTACTTAAAAGAGCGCATGTCCTATGCTATGGAAGTTGTGCAAGAGCGCAAATTGTACAGAAAGCCTTCAGGTGCTTCTGGGTTAAGGAATCCCTCAGTTAAAAAGGAAAAGCTGCACATGCTGCACCCAGCAAGGGACAAACTGAGTAAATTCAACCAAAACAAATAATTGGGCCAAGCTGTTCGCAGCAGTTTAGAAAGGGGTGGGTACATTTATCCATCATTAGTCCCCCTCTCAGCTCTGACAGACGTGACATGCTGCCAGCAACTGCATGTCACGTAACTGCAAGGGGGCTCCAGGCAATCCAGCGGCTTGGTTCTGGAAGGCATTGGTAGTTCCTAAATGTCACGAAGCCCCAGAACCTGAGTTCAGTGCTTATGTTCTGGGTGAGACTATCCCCTGCACTCAGAGGGCTGAATCAGTCATACAAGGGCACCCCCCTCCCATCCAGCAAGGAGGAGAGGGAGGCAAGAGCATTGTGAGCTCTCAGATGATGCTGAATGGTCACACAGCTCAAAGTGTCCCTTTAATAATAAAAATACTGTGATCTGTGGGTTTTTTAGTTTGGGTTTTTCTTTTTGTTAAGACTAGCGTGTGTTTCAGTAGAAATATGCAGCCAATTCAAACAGTAACCAAGGCCGTGCATTAAATGAAGGCTCTGTTACACAACTGTCTGATAAATCAAGGCTAGTACAATTTGGGGGAAAAAATTCCTTTCATACAAATGCAGAGATGTGTTTTAAGCCTCAAAACACGCAGTGAGGGTAATGGATAACGAGACTGCCGACAGCAGCTCCTGTCCAATTATTTAAAAGGGGATAAAAAAAACCAGGGGGGGGGGCCTTTGTTTTTGAAGAGTGCTATTTAAAGTTAAACCTCCTTGGGAACAGCACCCCCTCTACATAACTGTACTACCCTAAATTCCTGTAACCCCTGTACTGCGCTACAGAATGTTGGTGGCATACAAGTTAAGGAATAATAAAGGGACTTCAGCTCACAAAAAAGCAAGACGAAAATATTCTACTACAAAAAGATGGAGATAAATGGGTCACTGTGTGGGGCTTTATAACCCATTCCTTGTGATGTTTGTGTTTAGGACTCCTGTGACGGGAACCTACAGTCAAGTTCCTACCCGATATATATATATTTCTGATCCCTGTACGCAACACAACTATCCTACACTTCCAATCCTTTGAATGGTCGGTACGTCTAACTATTATCAGAATCGGAGAAGTACGTAAGCAGGACAACAGACCACTGGATAATACAACTCAGAACGTCAGAGGAATGGCAAGGGTCGTATGCTGGAGCGGGTAGTCAGGAATGTCAGGGGTCAAATCGCCAGAGTAGAGTGTCAGCCAAGTGCCAGGGGTCAGATTGCCAAATCGGGTAGTCAAAAAAATTCCAGGGGTTAAGAGCCTGGAGAGTCATACAAGCCAGAGTCGATAACCAGAATAAACTAGAACAGATTCGCAACAAGCACTGAGTGAAAACCACGAAAGGGCAATGAACACTACTCAGGGGTCTGGTTTTAAACGTGGCGGACGTTGCGTCATGATACTTCACTCGACGGCCGGCCAGCGAGCAGCATGGAAGGCACTGCCAGGCTACCTGGACGGTGTAGGATGGAACACCTACATGCATGGAAAGTCAAAGACAAAACCCCTTGCATGGGGGGGCACAGACCTGACAAGGGCACCTGTGTACAGACTCAACCTCAAGTGATGCACGGGAACTCCCAATACAAGTATAGTTTGAATAAGTGTTCAAATTGCACATTTTAATTTAAATAATCATTCACATCAAACGACAAAAAAAAAAAATGCATAACATTAGTACTAAGTTGCCTTATATCCTTTTTAAACCCAATCTTGAATACATCTTCTGGTTTTGTGGCGTCGTTATGCTGTAACCCAGGTCAAAAGACAAACAATCTGTAAAGAAAAGGGACAATTCTCCAAGAATGACCTCATGGGCCTGCCATCTCCAAAGGGACTTCGGTCATTGTTTGGTATGAAAGGTATTAGGGTAACAAAGGCATTTGCCCCCTAAAGGGAAGATGCACAGGCATCAGCCATGGTCATGAAATTTCAGTTTAGACAAGGTTTCTGGTCCAAGTGTGAGATCATTGCCTATAAAAGGCTACTCGGCAACACAAAGGATTAAATAAATAATAAAAAAAAATACCTGTGGGTATGTGGGTTATTACTGCATAAACCAACAATGCTTGGGGCTAGGGCAGCAGCATTTTTTTTTCTTAATGACCTCCGTTTCAGAGTTCCACTATATTTGCGGTGTGCAGATATAAAACAAAACAATTTAGTTATAAGTTACATTTTTAAAAATCGGCAAAAAAGATAGGACAAATATTTTCCTTAGTTTCCTATTTATGTACATATTCCCATTTGATGCAGTGTGATGGAGGGGGGCAGCAGAATTTGGAGTGCCTGATGTAGCAATGAGGCTACAGTTGTGTTCAAAATTATTCAACCCCCAATGCTGTAAAGGGTTTTAGTGTACATTTGTAATTGTATTCAGAATGACCATATGCAACTAAAATGACATCAATTGGTTTTGTAATACAGTAGTAAATGTTTTTTTTGTGAATTCTTCATTGACACAATTATTCAACCCCTTAAAGACTACCACTCTGAAGAACAGAGGTTCATTCAAGTGTTTTCAATCAGGTATTGAAAACACATGTGGATGTCACGGAGCAGCAATAAAGCATAATAAGCACCAATTAGGCAGCTTTAAAATGACTGATACTCAGCTCCTTCTAGACATTTACTGGTGTGGTTACAAACATGGTGAAGTCAAGAGAATGGTCCGGGAAGACAAGAGAAGAGGTGATTACTCTTCACAGGAAGGGCAATGGCTATAAGAAGATTGCAAAGATGTTAAACATACCAAGAGAGACCATAGGAAGCATCATTCGCAAATTCAAGGCAAAGGGCACTGTTGAAACGCTACCTGGTCGTGGCAGAAAGAAGATGCTGACTTCGACTGCTGTGCGCTACCTGAAGCGTAGAGTGGAGAAAAGTCCCCGTGTGACTGCTAAGGAACTGAGAAAAGATTTGTCAGATGTGGGTACTGAAGTTTCAGCTCAGACAATACGGCGCACACTGCGTAATGAAGGCCTCCATGCCAGAACTCCCAGGCGCACCCCCTTGCTGTCTCCAAAGAATAAGAAGAGTCGACTGCAGTATGCCAAAAGTCATGTGGACAAACCACAGAAGTTTTGGGATAGTGTTCTGTGGACTGATGAAACAAAATTAGAACTGTTTGGGCTCATGGATCAACGCTATGTTTGGAGGAGGAAGAACAAGGCCTATGAAGAAAAGAACACCTTGCCTACTGTGAAGCATGGGGGGGGCTTAATCATGCTTTGGGGCTGTTTTGCTTCTGCAGGTACAGGGAAGCTTCAGCGTGTGCAAGGTACCATGAATTCTCTTCAGTACCAGGAGATATTGGATGACAATGTGATGCAGTCCGTCACAAACCTGAGGCTTGGGAGACGTTGAACCTTTCAACAGGACAATGATCCCAAGCATACCTCCAAGTCCACTAGAGCATGGTTGCAGATTAAAGGCTGGAACATTTTGGAGTGGCCATCGCAGTCACCTGACTTAAATCCGATTGAGAACCTCTGGTGGGACTTAAAGAAAGCAGTTGCAGTGCGCAAGCCTAAGAATGTGACTGAACTGGAGGCTTTTGCCCATGACGAATGGGCGAAGATACCCGTAGATCGCTGCAAGACACTTGTGTCAAGCTATGCTTCACGTTTAAAAGCTGTTATAACTGTAAAAGGATGTTGTACTAAGTACTAAGATTGAATGTCACTTGGGGGTTGAATAAAACTGATAATGATGTGAGCACAGAAAAGACATTTGTGGTTATTTCATTATAAATGTTATGTTATATTTGTCTGACCTACACGTGCCTCTTTGATTTAATTGTAAGCAAGATGACTGATCAAAATCAATGTCAAACTGGCCAAAACACTCAATTTCAGTGGGGGTTGAATAATTTTGAACACAACTGTATATACGCCCATGCTCGCGGGACGAGTAAACATGCACGTGAAGAGTTTAAAGTACAAACTGACATAAATCGCAGTTGAGACGTTAAGCTATGGAAATATAAGAAGCATAGTGATATACGACTGGATTAGAACTTACCACTTTCTGAAACATAGATGACCGGGTCTGGTTTGAGACGTTTTCTTGCCTGTGCAGGAGATGGGGACTCGTCAGGTGGCTTCTTGGGTGACTGAACTGGCTTTTTCTCCTCTTCCGAATCTGGAGGGATATTTACAGAATTCAGAACCAAGTACCCAGGTCGAGCAATGCCAGGAAATGCAGAACTTGACACTTGCTTAGAAATCATGTGGTTTTAAACAATATTTGTCATATTATGTTTGAGGATGACCACAAGATGTTTAGCCAAGCCTCTGGGGTCTCATTAATGATGCTCTTATTTCACGACTTGATTACTGCAACTCGCTCCTTATTGGTCTCCCAAACTCCCATATTGCCCCTTTGCAATCTGTAATGAATGCAGGGGCCAGGTTTATTTTTCTCACCAGACGCACCTCACGTACCTCCCCCTTCTGCCAGTCCCTCCATTGGCTTCCTGCACGTTTCAGGATACAGTTTAAAATACTGACACTCACGTTCAAATCCCTCAATAACTCAAACCCTCCCTACAGGTCTTCGTTACTACGCAAACATGTCCCCGTCTAGACAACTCCAGTCAGCAGGTGATCTCCACCTGTCACCTGCCTACACGCGCACAGCCAACTGTCGCCTCCAAGACTTCAAGGGCAGCTCCGGTTCTGTGGAATGACTTGCCTCGCCCTATCAAACTCTCCCCTGACCTTCAGGCCTTCAATAAATCCCTCAAACCCATCTCTTCAGATTAGCGTACCACATCACTGATGCAACTCATCCCTCTGCTCACCTACTCACACATGACTGAAGCTGCTTCTATGGCCCCACCATTCTCAAACCACTGGCACTAATGATCCCACCAACCAGTACAATTCCCCTCGTCTTCCTCAACCCCAATCCCTCTAGAATGTAAGCTCCTATGAGCAGGGCCCTCTATAACGCTTCCACCCTATGTCTGTTTATCTGTATCTCGTTCCCTTTGGTTATTGTAAAGCGCTGCAGAAACTGTTGGCGCTATATAAACGAGGACAATAAAATAAAACTTAAAGAATAAGGAGGCAAGAAAAGCATAGAATTGTGGTCGGACATTGTTTTCATGCGCAAGAAACAAAATTAAGTGCGTGCACCTTGAGTATTCCTCATGCAAAATGCTCAAAACTTCCTCTTCCCGGGAGTGTGCCAGGAAGGTCACGTATTGGACCTTTGCCATCTTTTACACCCCATTTTATTCTTTTTCTTTGGGTCCCGGTGTTCTTTTGGGTACGTGTCACCCCCCCCCCCTCTTTACTTTCAGCTGAGACTTTTTAATTTTGCTCCCCTCCCAAGCTGGGGGATATTTTTTGGGCTCTTCCTGCTGTCTATGTATTGTTGTTCCCTGGCTGGGGACGTTTTTGACTCTTAGAAACACTTTTTTGAGGACTCGCCGCTGATTTTTCTGCAGAATTAAAGTGGATTTTTCTGTGACTATAAAGTCACTGAGGTTATTGCCCTTATGTGCCTTTGTGAGGACTAGCCTGCTGTGGCCCTGGCCCTGCCATTTTCTGTTTGTTTGCTGACGAGCCGGAGGGGCGAAACGCACGTCGGGTGCAGACCGATGGGCAATAGCACTTTTGAAATCATTTAATGACTTCTTACAATTAATGTTACCTTAAGGATGGTTACAAAACTTGCATACCATAACCGTTTGGCCATTGCTGTTCAGCTTCGCGGCTTCCGCCCGAAAAAGGCATTATTGGTCTGTGCTCTCAGATAAACAACTGTGTGGAATTACGAACAAGCGCATAAGGGAACCGTAGCCTGTTGGCTGACTAACTATGGTACGAATGAGACTCAGTGGCTAAATATCGAGCGATACAAATGTAGCAACTATTTGTTAGCAGTAATGATAAACTTGTCTGAAAATTTTGAAATGTGCTGTTAAAGCCAGGTTTGCGCATCTTCGGAGTTTGATTGTTATCGGAGAATTAATCCTTTTTTTTTTTTCCCCCCATATAAAAGTTTTTATTAAGGTTCACACGTAGAAGACAAATGCCAGAAATAAAACACGAATATTGGAGAGAAGAAGGATCACGCAGGATCCTACATATAAAACAAGGCTAGCATCAACGTAAAGAATGCTTGTAACAAATCGGTTGAACCAAACATTTTCGTTCTAAACTAAAGTACCGTATTTTTTGCTCCATAAGATGCACTTTTCTCCACCTAAAAAGTGGGGGGAAAAGTGGGTGCGACTTATGGAGAGAATGGGGCATTATCCATGTGCGAGCTGGGGCATTATCCATGTGCGAGCTGGGGCATTATCCATGTGTGAGCTGGGGCGTAGCCATGAGCTGGGGGTATATCCATGAGAGGAGCTGGGGCAATATCCATGAGCTGGGGCATTATCCATGAGCTGGGGCATTATCCATGAGCTGGGGCATTATCCATGAGCTGGGGCATTATCCATGAGCTGGGGCATTATCCATGAGCTGGGGCATTTTCGTTGTAAACTATAGTACCGTATTTTTCGCTCCATAAGACGCACTTTTCTCCACCCAAAAAGTGGGGGGAAACGTGGGTGCGACTTATGGAGCGAATACTGCGCCGGTGCAGTGTTCGCTCCCTGCGATCGTCCGAAGATATGGAGCTTCGGCGCTTGCCTGGGGGAACCACGTCACCAGCCGAGTACAGCGAAATCGCGGCTGGTCACGTGGCTCCCCCAGGCGAGTGCCCAAGCTCCATGCCGCCGGACGCACGCTCAGAGGGAGCCGAACACGATGCGGCAGGTGGTGAGCTGGGGCAGTACCCATGTGAGAGCTGGGGGCATAGCCATGAGAGGAGCTGGGGGATTAGCCATGAGCTGGGGCATAGCCATGAGCGGAGCTGGGGCATTATATCCATGAGAGGAGCTGGGGCAGTATATCCATGAGAGGAGCTGGGGCAGTATATCCATGAGAGGAGCTGGGGCAGTATATCCATGAGAGGAGCTGGGGCAGTATATCCATGAGAGGAGCTGGGGCAGTATATCCATGAGAGGAGCTGGGGCAGTATATCCATGAGAGGAGCTGGGGCAGTATATCCATGAGAGGAGCTGGGGCAGTATATCCATGAGAGGAGCTGGGGCAGTATATCCATGAGAGGAGCTGGGGCAGTATATCCATGAGAGGAGCTGGGGCAGTATATCCATGAGAGGAGCTGGGGCAGTATATCCATGAGAGGAGCTGGGGCAGTATATCCATGAGAGGAGCTGGGGCATTATCCATTATTACACTATTTGATTCAGAATATTTTTTTTCCTGCTTTCCTCCTCTAAAAACTAGGTTCGTCTTATGGTCAGGTGCGTCTTATGGAGCAAAAAATACGGTACATTAAAATTATAAAGCATAACAAAGGAGCACACAAAAAATTTTAAAAATAAATTAAAAAGAAAAAAAATTAAAAAAAGAGGGAAAAGGTATGCTCATTTAGGTCCAATATCAACAACAATTTTATCACCATCAATTACATCAATTCCCCAGAAGAAACAAAAATCTTCCAACCCTCCCATACACCTTGAAACAAGAATAGAGAGTTAGCGGCCCTGTGGTACATTTCCTCATAATGGTAAACATTTTCCAGCGATAACAGGACTTCTCTCATAGAGGGACTGATTTTGGAGAGCCAGTGGCGGGCTAGGGTAGATTTAGCTACGCTAAGTATAATCGATATTATACCTCTATGTCGTAGTTGTATAGTAATAGGAAGCATATGCAGTAGGTATTGTTTGGGACATAAAGGCATAGACAGGCCGGTACAATGAGAGATCAATCTACAAATTTTATCCCAAAAGGTAGCAAGGAGCGGACATTGCCAAAAGATATGAAGGATAGATCTGACACTGGTACCACAGCGCCAACACATACCAGAGTATCCGGGGATGTGAGCCAAACGATTCGGGGTCAGATACCATCTACATAAAAGTTTAAGGTGTGATTCCCGTAAGTTAGTGCTCCTAGTGTATTTATATACAGTTTCGGTGGCATAGAACCAGTCATCCTTGGAAGAATTAAGTGACAGATCTTTGTCCCATCTGGTCATATAAGGCAGTTTCTTATTAGGGTTCACATTTAACAGACTGTCATAACACAAAGACAAAGGTTTTTTCTAGGGTTGCACTAGTATCGATATCGGTGCCGATACCGGGTACTGCAGGAGTACTTGGTACTCCTGCAGTACCCCTGATATTATTTTCCGATACCGGAAGCCGGCATTAAGCCGGCTTGCCGGCATCCGAGGGGCTGGGGCAGCTGTCCGAATGCTCTATCGGCATTCGGACAGGCCCTGCAGCTGCTCACCGCATTGTTTCATACTTACCTTCCTGGGCGACGCTGGGAAAGTCTTCACGCGTTGCGCTCGTTGGAAGGACCCCAGCCGCGATCACATGGTCCCATGTGATCGCGGCTGGGGTCCTTCCAACGAGCGCAACGCGTGAAGACTCTCCCGGCGTCGCCCAGGAAGGTAAGTATCATCGCGGAGAGCTCCAGGTGAGCGGGGGGGGCATATCCATGAGCTGGGGGCATTAGCCATGAGCTGGGGGGTGGGCAGTATCCCATGAGCTGGGGGAGGCAGTATCCCATGAGCTGGGGGGGGGCAGTATCCCATGAGCTGGGGGGGGCAGTATCCAGTAGCTGGGGGGGGCAGTATCCAGTAGCTGGGGGGGCAGAATCCATGAGCTGGGGGGGGCAGAATCCATGAGCTGGGGGGGGCAGAATCCATGAGCTGGGGGGGGGCAGAATCCATGAGCTGGGGGGGGCAGAATCCATGAGCTGGGGGGGGCAGAATCCATGAGCTGGGGGGCAGAATCCATGAGCTGGGGAAATATCCATGAGCTGGGGAAATATCATGAGCTGGGGAAATATCCATGAGCTGGGGAAATATCCATGAGCTGGGGAAATATCCATGAGCTGGGGGCATTTTTATATGAGGTCTGTTCTTTTGGAAAGCGTTCACATGACTTAAAAAAAAGTATCGGTACTCGGTATCGGTGAGTACTTGAAGAAAAGTATCGGTACTCGGTCTTAAAAAAGTGGTAACGGTGCATCCCTCGTTCTTTCATAACTTTTTTACCCAAGCACAATCTATGAAAGGCTGTAATGTCCATCGATGCAAAGGAGGAGAGACCTCGTTGAGTCAGTGCATGTTTTACTCTAAGGTAAGTGAAACAGTCGCTAGCGGGAAGGGCAAACTCGTGTTAAGTCTGGAAAGGTTTTCATTGAGGAGGTCGTGAAGAGCTGATTAATATGAGTAAGACCTAACTGGAACCAATGGTCAAGATTCAGGTCCTGGACAGTGCGGCAAAGGAAGCGCAATGGGGCCATGCTTAGCAATAGGAAGGGTCGTAAAAGTGGTCGACCCCATTGGCGCCATGACATAAGGGAAAGGGAAGTTGAAGGTAGGATACCTTCTAATTTACGGAGTGGAAGTGTCACAAACCACAGCAGGTCATGAACATGAAAAAGGCCAATATAAGCATTCTCCATCCGTAGCCATAGAGGAGTTTCTCGCTGGGACATAGAGGACAGCAGCTGAGCCAGTAAAGCCGCCTTATAGTACGCAGTAATATTTATGAAGCCTAAGCCCCCCCCTGCGCCTAGTCGCAGTGAGTGTGGGAGCTGAAATGCGGAGGTTTCCCCTTCCAGATGTGTGCTTGAAGCATTTTTTGCATGCGAAGCAACATATGGGCTGGGATAAAAAAACGGAATATTCCTGACAAAAGAGAATCTGGGGTAAAATACACATTTTTAGAGCCGCCATGCGTCCCATCCAAGAGACCTCCAGGCCCTGCCAGGAGGCCAGTTGGGAAGAGAGAGGTCATTAGGGGGTTATAATTGAGTTTAAGGATAGAGCCCCATGGTTTGGTGAGAGAGATACCTCTTTAAGTATTTTAAAGAGGTCGTCCTCCAGTCAAAGGGGTACGAAGCACGTAAGGTGGAAAGAGAGGAATTATCAACATGCAAGGGTAGTGTTTGTGTCTTGCTCACATTGTTTTTATAATAAGAGACCAGGCCATAGGAGGTAAGCTGGTTAAGTAGGGACGGCAAAGACATTTCGGGGGAGGTAAGAAAAACCAAAAGATGAGCAAACATAGCTAATTTATGGACTCCATCTGGGGTAGAAATGCCAGAGATAGAAGGATCTCGCCTAATACGCGAGGTCAAAGGCTCCAGGGCCAGAACAAAGATTAGTGGGGAGAGGGGACATCCCTGTCTGGTACCGTTATTAATGGAGAATGAGGAGGAGAGAAACCCAGATACCAGGACTTTTGCTGTCGGGGAGGAAGAGAGGCTCATGATACTATTAATAAATAAAAGCAGGGAAGCCAAAGGTCTCCAATGCCTTATGCATATAGCCCCAATGCAGGGGATCGAATGCCTTCTCGGCATCCAGTGCCAAGAGGAGCCCAGGCGTATTGGTTCTATAGGCAATGTCAATTATATTATAAAAGCGTCGGGTATTGTCACACGTTTGTCTACCGGGTATGAAACCAGTCTGTTCTGCTGAGATCAGAAGGGGAAGCAGAGGTGCTATTCTAGACGCCAATAACTTGGTATACAGTTTAGCATCTACATTTAATAAGGAGATCGGTCGGAAATTAGCACAGCTCGTCGGGGGTTTGCCAGGTTTAGGTAGCGTACTTCTAATAGTAGCTTGAAGCATTTCGGGGGGCATTACACCTGTGGTTTTTATATGATTGAAAAATCTCGTAAGGGTCGGTTATAAGGATATCTGCGAAAGTCTGATAATATAAATTAGAGAAGCTATCTGGCCCAGGGGCCTTATTCTTTGGAAGAGCTTTAACGGCTTTGCGCACCTCCTCCTCCGTAAATGGAACTAGTAAATCCGCCGCTTGCAAACAGGATAATGAGGGAAGATCCGCACTCTGGAGGAACCGAGCTATCTCATCTGGGTTCGGGTCGTGGGTCATAGGGTCTGACCCTAAATTATATAAAGATGCGTAATAGTCAGCAAATTCTTCTGTTATTTTTAGTGGATTGTAAATCCTGCCCCCCCCCTTTATCTAATAGGTGAGATATCTTAGTTTGAAGTCTTTTAGATTTTAATTTAGATGCTAACAAGTGGCTGGCCTTATTGCCCTGAGTATAATGGGAGTAATTTAAGCGTCGTATGGCCCGTTCAGAGGACTGTAAAGTCAAGTGGGTTAAATCCCGTCGGAGGGTCGTTAAGCGAGACAAAAGGTCAGGTGTAGGGCTTGTTTTATGTTGGGATTCTAACTCAGAGATTCGCTGCGGTATTGAGATCGTCTGGGCACCTAGTGCCTTTTTCCGTTTAGCCCCTCTCTGGATTAAGTGGCCCCTCACCACGGCTTTATGCGCCAACCAAGCTGAATAAATGGCCACCTCTGCCTCATTTAGCGCAAAATATTCCTGCAACACTGCCGAAGTGTCAGAGATGTCAGTGTCACTTACAATAAGGGAGTCATTCAGTCGCCAGGTCCCCATACCCCTAGCAGGGTAGCCAGCTTCAAAATCGATCGTTAGAGGGGCGTGGTCAGACCATGTTATAGAGCCGATATGGGCGGCCAGGAGGCGAGAGACAGTGGAACCATGTATCAGACATAGGTCGATGCGGCTGTAAGACAAGTGAACCGGGGAGAAAAAAGTATAGTCCCTGGGTCGAGGGGTTGATAATTCTCCAAGCATCATATAGGTCAGAGGGGCTCAAAAAGTCGTGTAGCTGGCGGCTGGAGGGGGGCTGTTTACAAGACGGTGTGCGGGTCTGGCCCGGCTGTGTATCCACAACCGAGTCAGGCACACAGTTAAAATCTCCACATAAGAAAAGGGTTCCCTCCGTCATATTCTCAATGTTCTCGAACCCAGGACATACTTGAAAACGAGAGAAATCTCAATGTATCCTTCCTGGTAAAATCCTTTTATAAATAAATAAATATTCTTAATTTTACTATAAGCCTTTTTGAGAAAACATACCGGATTACCATTGGGCAAATACAGATTAGCAACAGTTATTGGCAGTTCATTCATGGTGCCCACCAAAATCAAAAGGCGACCCATCGGGTCTGCGTATTGGGTCGAGCATTTAAAGACCCAGTCCTTATGAAAAAGAATTGAGACGCCTTTGGACTTCGTCTGGGCAGTGGAATGATAAGAGACAGGGTACATAGCAGATTTTAACCCGTTAGGGACCTTGGACGTACCATGTACGTCATGGCAGCGGGTCTCTTTTAGACTCGCTGACGTACATGGTACGTCCTGCGGTGTTTTGAGCGCTGGAAGCGATCGGATCGCTTCCAGCAGCTCAAACGCCATTGCAGGATGCCTGGGAGTCCAGGCATCGGCGGTTACAAGTGCCGGGGCACCTTGTGATCGCTCCCCGGAAGCGATCAACATCCGGTTTTACCGGAGAGGTGCCCGGCACTTCTAGAGAGCGCTGGAAGCGATCGGTATCGCTTCCAGCTGCTCTGTGTATATTGCAGGGATGCCTCGACATCGAGGCATCCCTGCAATATGCTTACCTGCCGCCGGTCCGTCCGTGATCGCTCCCCCCGAGCGATCACTTCCGGTAGCGGCAGGAAGTACTGAGTGCCACGAGGTATCGTGGCACTCAGTACATAATAGATCACATGAGTGATCAGGTGCTTTGCTGGGTGCCTCGAGGGATCAAGGCACCCAGCAGAGTAAAAAAAAAGTGTAAAAAAAGTTAAATAAAAATAAATAAAAATGAATAAAATAAAATAAACTGACAGCCAAGATGGCGCTGCCCTTCTAAGGGCAGGGTCATCTTGGGGCTGTGTGGGATGTTCCTAGCCTGCCTCATCAGAGAGGCAGGCTAGCAACATCCAATCAGAAGTTAGAAAAAGTCAAAATAAAATTTCTAATTTGTCAGGTCAGGTCAATATTTTGTAAATATTGGCTCTGACCTCTGTGATTCTCCCTCCCTCTCCTCACTTGTGTTTTGGTGAGCGAGAGAGGGAGATCAGATTTGACAGGTTAGAGATTTTAGGTAGATTTAGTGAGATTAGAAAAATTGAGGCAGATTTAGAGAGAATTTAGGGAGATTTAGAAGAATTGAGGCAGGTTTAGAGTGATTTAGAGAGATTTAGGTGTTTATTTGTATTTTCTTGTGAAACCCAATGGTTCTTCTAAGAACCAATAATCCGCTTATATATATATAATAATTATAAAATTTTATAATCTATTATATATAATGTCTGAGAGGGTGTACAGCGCCGAGGAGGCATATGCCATCCTGGCGTCAGAATCTGAGGCATCTGCGTCAGACTCAGACCCTGATTTCGACCCCGCTAACTGCTCAGAGACGTCGCTAGATACATCATCTACGCTGGCTGATGTATCTAGTGATGTTTCTGATGCAGATCCTGGGTCACCACCTGCCAGCAGGAGACGCACAGCTCCAGCTGAGGAGTGGGTAGTGCCTCATCGCCAGAGGCCAGATATCCCTCCTTTCACGGCAAATCCTGGCATCAATATTGATGTTGCAGGATTTACCGCCACACAGTTTTTGCAGGTGTTTATGGGGGATGATTTGTTGGGCCACATCGTGGCCCAATCAAATCTGTATGCCCATCAGCATTGTGCTGCGAAGCCAGACTCCTACTTGGCAAGGCAGCAATGGACCCCGCTAGATGTGCCAGAATTTCTGAAATTCTGGGCACTTACTATGCTGATGGGCATCATAAAGAAGCCCTCAATTCGCTCCTACTGGAGCAGTAGCCCCATCTGCTCTACCCCCATTTACCCCCAATCAATGTCACGTAGAAGGTATGAAAACATTTTGTGTTTCATGCACTTCAGTGACAACAGCCTGTGCCCTCCTAGAGAGCATCCCCAGTTTGACAGGCTGTATAAAATCCGCCCCCTGATTACCCACTTCGCCGCCAGGTTTGCAGAGGCTTATACACCTGGAAGGAATATCTGCGTGGATGAATCCCTAATGAAATACAAGGGAAGGCTGGGATTCAAGCAGTATATTCCTTCCAAACGCTCCAGGTATGGAGTGAAGGTGTATAAGCTCTGTGACAGCGAGAGTGGGTATACTCAGGCCTTCCGGGTGTACGAGGGAAAGGATAGTAGCCTTGACCCTCCAGGTTGCCCAGAACACATGGGAACCAGTAGCAAGATTGTGTGGGACCTACTTTTTCCCCTGATGAACAAAGGGTACCACTTGTATGTTGATAATTTTTATACGAGTGTCCCTTTGTTCAAGCTGCTGTATTGTTTTGATACAGCAGCATGCGGTACTGTTCGCAAGAACCGCGTAGGTTTCCCAGCACAGCTTGTCCGCACCCGGCTAAAAAGGGGGGAGACCTCAGCTCTGCGCCAAGAGGAGCTGTTGGCGGTCAAGTACAGAGACAAGAAGGATGTATACCTTCTATCCACCATCCACACTGAGAGGTCTGTGGAGGTCTCTGTACGTGGCAGAGCTGAGCGCATCAGGAAGCCAGTGTGCATCAAAGACTATAACTGGCATATGGGTGGGGTTGATCTGGCAGACCAGCTGCTCCAGCCCTACCAAATTATGTGGAAGTCAAGGGCCTGGTACAAAAAGGTTGCAATTTACCTGATGCAAATTGCAACCCACAATGCCTTTTTGCTCTGCAAAAAGGCAAACCCCGGAGTGACGCTGTCCTTTTTACAGTTTCAGCTCCAGGTCATTTCGGGGTTTTTGTACCAGGATGCACATGCTCCCCGGGCGGTGATGGGGGACAGAGTTGGGGCTACACATTTTATTTATAAAATCCCCCCTACTGAGGGCAAACAGAAACCCCAAAAAAGATGCAGGGTGTGTTTCAAGAGGGGGCAGAGGAGAGACACAATCTTTTACTGCCCAGAATGCCCTGGACAACCCGGTCTCTGTCTTGGGGACTGTTTCAAGCTATATCACACTGTGCGTGATCTGATTTTTTTTTTCCTTTCTATTTTTTCTCACACTCCAGTTAGTTAATTCAGTTTAGTTTTTTTTTTCTTTTACTGCACCAGACTTTTACATTTTAATGTTCTACAATTGGTGCTGTATTTTGCCAAAATCTTTGCACACCTATGCATGGGGGGCATGGGTGTACTCAGGAGACCTTGCAGAAAACAACCTGGAGAGTTTTCATGCAGTAACAAACAACAGTGTCTCATAAATCACAGTCCAAATCTAACCACTTGAATGCGGAGGACGCGATCAGTGCGTCCTCCGCATTACCGCTGGTATGCGGAGGACGCGCTGAGCGCGTCCTCCCATTGGGGTCAGCGTTCGGCCGAGTTCCGGCCGATCGCTGGCCCCTCCGGTGCGGGCTGACATCCTCGATGTCAGCCCGGCATACGGAACCGCAGCCGCTGGAATTAGGTGTCATCGCGGCAGCGCGATGACACCTAATTCAGGCGCCCCCCCCCCCGCATGTGCGGAGGAGGCGCCTGAAAGGGAGGGGGGAGGTCCTTCGGACCTCTCTCCCTCCCGATCGGTGGCGTTGCGGGGGTTAACCCAGGCATCATTTGGAAGGGCTCAGCCTGCCCTTCCAAATGGTGCCTGGCATTAACCCCTGGGGAGCTGGATCGCGAATCGGCGCTGAAAAGCGCCGGTTCGCGATCCTTTCCCGGAGCTGGCCAACATCCAAGATGTCAGCCAAGCCTCCGGGAACTCCCCCTGAGGACTGGCGTCATTGTGCGTAGCACGATGACGCCAGTCCTAGAGTTAACCCCTAACTGCCACCAACGGTGGAGATAGGGAGTTCCAATGAACTCCCTATCTCCCAATCCGTGGCAGCTAGGGGTTAATGTTTGGTATGGTTGGATCGGCCAGAGCATGGCCGTTCCAACGATACCAAACACGAAAGTGAAAAAAGTTTTTAAAAAAATATTAAAATTAAAAATAAAAAAAATTTAAAAAAAATTAACATTTTTTTTCTTTTTTTTGGTTTGTTAGTGTAGCAATATTGTTCCCATTTCAATTATAATGTGAACAATGATGCTGCACTAACGATTTTTGTATGCGGTGCGTTTGTTAAAAATCACGTAATTTTCCCCCCAAAAAAATGTAACGAGACCCCATCTCTAAATTTTTTAACAAGCGCACCCCATACAAAATATAACCGCAATTGCTCGCATGTTAAAATGTGAAAAAAAACACTTTACACGTTGTAAATTATTGAAAATACATATTTTATTGCATTTTTTGTTATAATATACAGACATGACATAACATGTACATATAATAATGACATATTATGAATCTACCGAGTCTGACGGAAAGAACGATATATAATATGTCTGGGTCATATACTAAAATAAGCCTTCAAAACACGTTTAAACATGATGAGCAAAACCGGTAAAAATGACCTCAGCACAGAGGCGGGAAAAGCCTCAGCAGCGAAAGGGCTAATGTGGGCGTAAAAATCTGAAAATTGAAAAATTACCACCACACACCTTCTCAAATGTTTTGGGCTAAAACCGTTGCATCCATGGCATCAAAGCACTCCATATGCAATACCTTGGGGTGTCAACATAACAAATATAATCAATTTTCTGGCAATAATTCAAACTGGGGTATGCGGTAGACCCAAAACCAAAGCTAGGCCTAGCTGAAGAAATAATCTCAATTTCAACTCCAATGACAAAGTCATAAAAATTGTATTTGAATCTTCCCAAAATCCTGGCAAACCTATGCATGGGGGGCATGGGTGTACTCAGGAGACCTTGCAGAAAACAACCTGGAGAGTTTTCATGCAGTAACAAACAACAGTGTCTCCTAAATCACAGTCCAAAACTGATGTGGGTGTGAAAATGAAAAATGACCAAACAGTATCCAATTTGTTTGGAGCAAACGGTTGCATCCATGGCATAAAAACACTCCATTTACAATACTTTGGGGTGTTAGCTTACCAAATATATGCACGTTAATAAAATTGGGGTATGTAAAAAGGCCCCTAAAAAGAAGATAAGCGATGAAGATACTGTATGTCAAATTAGAAAATTGACAAGCACATGTCAAAAGATTGGCGTAGCACCCCAAAAACAACAGAACAAATCTATATATGGGTGGTATCAATTTACTCAGAAGATGTTGCTGAACATATTTTGGGGTGTTTTTTGGCAGTAACCCATAACTGGATTTGACAATTCATGCCTAAAGTACAATGTGTGTGAAAAAATAACACAAAAAGTGACTACCTGAAAGTTTGACAAAGAGCTAGTGCATGGAAAGTGTTAAAATACAACTCTTTGAAGCACCCTAGGGTGTGCCCTTTCTAAAAATATATGGTTTGATGGGGGTAAATTACTTTGGCCGGCTTCAAAAATGTCCCAAATAGGACATGGGTGCATGATGACGAAATGTGAAAATTCCAAGTTGGAAAACTGAAATGCGCACCCCCCAAATAAGGCCTATTAGCCCCCAAATGACCCGACATACCTATACATGGGTGGTACCAATTTACTCAGAAGATGTTGCTGAACATATTTTGGGGTGTTTTTTGGCAGTAAACCTTAAAGTTCACAGTACATGTATTCTTAAATTGCGTTAAAAAAAAATAACCAAAACTTTTGTTTTTCTCAAACTTTGGCATAGATTTGTGGTAAAATGGTTTGCATGGAAAGAGTCAAAATACCCCAAGTTTAATACCTTGATTTGTGTACTTTAAAAAAATATGTATATGTGGAGGGTTATTCAGCAATTAGTGACAGATATATCAGTGTTACAATGTCACTAGCACTAGTTTTGAAAATAAACTCTTTGGAAATGGCAAAGTGCTACTTGCACTTATTGTTGCATAAAATAAGGAAAAAAGCGAGGAATATGTAAAACATTGGGTATTGCTAAACTCAGAACTAAATTTAGAAACTACTAAGGAATTAAATTTTTTTGACGGTTGTTGATACATAAGAAATTTTGGGGGTCAAAGTTCGAAAAAGTGGTGGTTTTTCAATTTTTTTGTCATATTTCACAATGTTTTTTATAGTAAATTATATGAAATGATGAAAAAAATGGTATCTTTATAAAGTCCATTTAATGACGAGAAAAACAGTGTAAAATATGTGTAGGTTGCATAAACGAGTAAGAGGAAAATTTGTCCTAAACACTAACAGCGCAGAAACGTAAAAACAGCAGCGGTCACTAAAGGACGGATTTGTGTAAAACCGCCCGGTCACTAAGGGGTTAAATGCGGGGTGCGTAAAGCAGCAAAATGTGTCTCCTGCAGGCAAACTAACGCCGGCTTATTTTTATGTAAATCACGAAACAAAGCATGACGTTTAAACGGAACATTCAGCCCCTATCATTCATTGAAAAAATTCGGAACTGAGGCTTACTCATGAGGAAGTAACCATAACGATGTTATATGCATGGTAGGATTAGAAATAACAGAGAGAAGGCATGTGAAGTATGAAGGCCGGGACCGTGAAAGCATAGCAACAGACAAACGAAAAAAAAAAAAAAAAGATAAAGACTAAAAAAAGAAAAAAAAACCAGCGCTGTATCACATAAATACAGCAAAAGGGAGTCATTCCAGGTAGCAAGAAAAAAGAAATTTCAGGATATAAACGTCTAGGAAGACTCAAACTGGTGGAGAGGGGACACTCGCTACTCAGAGCACAGCGTGGATACCAAGCGCTGCTTCAACAAGCAGAGGGTCCCAAGGCGATCAAGTAGAAGGAACCATTCACCCCATGGGGATAACTGTCCAGTAAGGCCGGACAGATTTAGAAGCAACACAGGGAAGGAGACACCCATCATTTAGGCCGGACTCTGTGCCATTCTGGGGAGATTTTGATCGGTGATGAAGGAGGCTTGCGTGGAGGTGAGAAATCAGCCAGAATATCCCATTCTTTCAGAAATTGTAATCCAGTGGTAACATCAGGAACAACGTGCAAGATTCCATCTTTCCATATCAAGAGCTTCGTAGGGAACCCCCATCTGTACGCCAGCTTGTGATTACAAAGAAGCTTGGTAAGAGAGAAGAATTCACAGCGTTTGGACATGGTCGATGCCGACAAGTCAGCGAAGAAAGAGATATCAGCATATGGGGCAGATAAAGGCATAGACTTCCGTGAAGCAGACATTAAACCCTCTTTGATGTGAAAAAAGTGCACCCGTATAATAACATCACGGGCCACCGAGGAAGGCAGGTTTTTCGCTCGTGGGAGGCGATGCGCTCGATCCAGCAGTAGGTCTTGTGGCGTAGCCTCGGGTAGCAAAGTTTTAAACAACTCCAGAAGGTATGGATGTAAGTCCGCTAGAGTGACCGCTTCTGCGATTCCCCTGATTCTAATATTATTGCGCCGCGAGCGATTTTCAATGTCAGCCATTTTAAGTGCTAAAGATTCATGGGCCGCTTGTAAGGCCTGATGCCTGTCCACCAGATCATTATGGGCTAAACATAAGTCATCCGCCTTGGTTTCCAGCGCGTCAGTACGCTCACCCAAATCCTGGACGTCCCGGCCCAGCTCCTGCAGCGCCCCTTTAATATCTCATGAGAAACAGGTTTGCACAAAGTGCAACACAAGTGGCCGAAATGGGGTTAACTTTATTAATAGAAAAATGTCACAGACCAACAACACAAAAAAGAAGCAATTCTGATTGAAAAATGGTCAAGGCAAGAGGAGAGGTAAGGGTACCACTTCAGATATCAATTGTCCAAAGGACATATAAGGTAGAGTAGTCGCTACCTATACCTCGGTGATTCGAGCCACCTACATAACCAGTACTAAAGAGGCTGAGGAGAACCCAGAATACAAAGCCATAAAAGAGACCACTCAAAGAGAAAAGACCAGGTAACTGTTAAAAACAATGAAGAGGTATCACTCAACGCGTTTCGCCCATGCCGGGCTTAGTCTAGAGCTGAAGTGCCCGTCTAACTCACCCCAATATGTGCCGAGGCGATAAGGAGTTAATTGTGTGCAGCCGGCGATAAGACGCCGTCCGTCCAGGTCCATAATGTAAAAGGCCGGAGAGAAAGAACTTTCCGGACACATGACATGTCACATGATGAGAAGGACCAATAGACTACCAGGTTTACGATTACCTAGCAACTGCGATATATGAATATTTTGGTCAATTTTGAAACTGATAACCTCGCTAAAATCAATGAGAACTTAGAGGTTGAACGTGTTAAAATTCTTGAGTATAAGTCTAATCCTGCTTTTGATGAACTTGAAACCAGATTAAAAGCCATTCTTGAGAGATATGATAATGGTATTAAGGAACGCAAATTGAATAAATTCTTACGGGATCAGAGGGATTATAAAACTGGCACTATCTATAAGTTCACTAGAACTAGAACCCGCACATCTAATGATGTCTTGAATGATCATACTGGCGCCTCTACATCGGAGTACGAGTCTTCAGATGGCGAGATGATGCATAACAGCGATGGACCTAATACTTCCAGTGCAGTAGAATCTAGGGGCATACTAAAGAAATCGGTTTCTTTTTTAGATCTTCCTTACAGTCTCCCTCTAAGGCGGGGAAAAAGAACGGGTCCTTCTGGCACAAAGGTCAGACACACCCGAAGGGGCGGCCGTCGGCTGTAGTTGACCCCCTCCGTATCATCAATTTGACCGATGATGTATTGTCTTCTGATCAGGTTGCCTTATTAATTAAGGGGTTGTCGTTTGTACCTACTCCCGGTTTTAATTCCTTTAACTGGATAAAAGACATTCATCTTTTTATTAGGAAGTTGGCCCTTCATAAATAATCACCGGTTACGCCTTGAAAGATCTGCTGTAAAGTATGATCTTACCACCAATGATCTCGATTGTCTTTCCACTTTGATCTCGTTATTGGATGAGAATACTTCCTCTAATAATACTACCTACACTGATTTGAAACCTAAGAGTAAATTTACTCCCTATTTTTCGGAATACTCTAACTTAGACAACTTTTGTAGGGTTGTTTGCAAAGAAATTGAAGCTCTGAATACTAATCATCTTTGGGCCGGTCAATCTGATAATTTAAATCCTCAAGAGAGAATTGCTTGGAAGGAACTACAGCTGATGGACCATATTGTAATAAAGATGTCTGAAAAGGGTGGGAATGTTGTTTTAATGAAGACTGATCAATATCGTGACATGGTGTTGACTTTATTACATGATGAGAGGACCTATAAAATTTTATCTAAAGATCCCACTGAGTTATATACAGCCCATCTTATGACTATCTTGAATGATGGGTTGGCTGATAGCTCCATAACCCAAAGGGAATACTATTTCATGTGGCCACATCGGCCCATGATTGCTACTTTTTATGGACTACCTAAAATTCACAAAAACAGTACTTTACCACCTGCTAGACCTATTGTGTCGGGTACTAATTCCTTGACACATAATGCAAGTAAATACATTGACCGTATTCTGTATCAGATCGTCCATAAATTAACATCTTATATCCGGGATTCCAAGCAAACCCTACGAGAATTAGAGGATACCACCGTGCCTCCTCATGCGTTGTTATGCAGCCTCGATGTTGAGTCTTTATACAGCTCCATTCCCCATGTATTGGGATTAAAGTGCGTTGAGACCTACTTGTCCCGTAGAGGTGTATCTCATTATGAGCACACTAAATTTGTGGTTCGTCTTCTTCATTTTGTACTTTTCCACAATTATTTTATAGTCGACGGCAAATTCTATCTACAATTAGTCGGAGTTCTCCGTGTGCACCTTCCTATGCCAATTTATTTTTGGGGCTTTGGGAAGAGACCATCATTGATGGACCAGATATGGCAGTCTTTAAATCTCATATTTTTTAGTTGGCGCCGGGATATATCGATGATGTGGTCATCATTTGGACATCAACTGCTTCTGAATTTATCAAATTTGTGGAATGTTTGAACATCAATGATTTTAATCTTAGATTTACGTATGAGATCCTTGATATTTCTATTCAAAAGGATTTGGCTGGGAATTTAGAAACCACCCCATTTCGAAAACCTTCCTCTTCGAATAATCTTCTTACTTGGTCTAGCCATCATCCCCTCCCCTTGCGCAAGGGGATCCCGACCGGTCAATATCTTCGGCTACGTCGAACATGTAGCTCTCTCGCTGAATTTAAAATCAAGGCTCAGACCCTTCGGTCTGCCTTTAGAGAGAAGGGATACCCTCATCGGGTTCTTAAAACTGCATATAGACGTGCGCTACTTTCTGATCGCCGTGGTTTGCTACAAGATGCACCTACCACTATTAAATCAGAACCTATAAGAATTATTGCCAATTTTGATCTTGGATGGCAAGCTGTCAAACAGATTTGTTAGATTTGTGACCGGTATTGGCTCTTGTTGACACAGGATGTACATCTCAAGAATGTTCTATCTAGTCGACCGTGTATTACAGCTAGGAGATGCACCAATCTTAATGATAGATTGGTTCACAGTCATTTTCAGATCTCTCGACACCCATCTGGCTCATGGTTGACCAATAATTTAAAAGGGATGTATAAATGTGGGAGATGCACCGCTTGCCCTTATGTGTCTCGTGATTCCAAACTATTTTTTAACTCTGATAACTCTAGGTCCTTTATGGTCCGTCAATTTTTGCATTGTAACTCCATAGGCGTTGTGTACCAATTTATATGCCATTGCGGTAAAAAAATACATTGGCAAAACTATCCGGCCTCTGAAGGTTCCTATTTTGGAGCACATTAGGTCCATCAAACTTCACAAGGATACCACTGTTGCCAGGCATTTTCAATCATGTGGCATTTGCTCACTTAACAACTTCAAGTTTTTGGGCATTGATCAGATCAAACTTGGCCCTAGAAAAGGCAATCTCGACAATAAATTACTTAAACGTGAAGCCTTCTGGATATATCGACTCAATACACGGTCACCATCAGGTCTTAATGAAGGTTTTACCTTCACCCCATTTATTTAGACCTTTTAGTAGTTTGATTATTCTCCCCTTGTCATTAATATCTATATTGTTGTATTTAATTGGTTAACATCATTCTCGTTATATATTGTCCTTCCACGTTATTTTAGTCAGCTCCCCCCTCCTTGTGTCTATATTCATTACCTTTGGCATTAGACCCTATTTGCTTATATATAGTTCCAATTAATTGTTGTGCAACATTACAGTCCTGCCATTTTTTGCTCCTCTCGTTTGGGGATCAATTTTGTGCCTTCCGTCAGGTTCAGGTTTTACTGTCATTATTATTGACAATATTCTGTCTTATTTTTGTTACTGTTTATTCATGGTCGTTTGACTATCATGCTGTTGGTCAATTGCTTCCATCTGACCGCTGTTAGATTGGTTTTAAATTGTGTGGGCTGTTATCTACGTGTGATGTTGTCTCTCTTCTCCTATTCCGTGATAGTTATTCTTTTCATGCAGGTATTTTTCATTATTTCTATCTATGATTACCAGCAACTGGTGCTATTTAATGTATGTGTCAGGCATTTGGGTAATAATATCATGTTGGCCCTCTTGCATGGCTGCTGTCTATTTCTATTGATAGTGGGCTCTCAAATGTCACATCCGCTTTACTTGTTTTTCATCTGTTGTACAGTGAGCAATGTCGCCATTTCGCTGGACTGTGTGATATATATACAGCATCACATCATGGATCTGTGTCCATTGACGGTCTGTCACATTAGTAATTTTTCGGCTCTTTGATAGTCTGTATTATTACCAATTTACTATCTCGCTTCTCCACAGCAGGTTTCTTGTGTTTATTTTCCCCTGCGCAACTCTGTTTATTGCAGTTGCAAGGTAATCGTAAACCTGGTAGTCTATTGGTCCTTCTCATCATGTGTCCTGTCACGTGTCCGGAAAGTTCTTTCTCTCCGGCCTTTTACATTATGGACCTGGACGGACACCATCTTATCGCCAGCTGCACACAACTCATTATCGCCTCGGCACATATTGGGGTGAGTTAGACGGGCACTTCAGCTCTAGACTAAGCCCAGCATGGGCGAAACGCGTTGAGTGATGCCTCATTGTTTTTAACAGTTACCTGGTCTTTTCTCTTTGAGTGGTCTCTTTTATGGCTTTGTATTCTGGGTTCCCCTCAGCCTCTTTAGTACTGGTTATGTAGGTGGCTCGAATCACCGAGGTATAGGTAGCGACTACTCTACCTTATATGTCCTTTGGACAATTGATATCTGAAGTGGTACCCTTACCTCTCCTCTTGCCTTGACCATTTTTCAATCAGAATTGCTTCTTTTTTGTGTTGTTGGTCTGTGACATTTTTCTATTAATAAAGTTAACCCCATTTCCGCCACTTGTGTTGCACTTTGTGCAAACCTGTTTCTCATGTGCCAATTGTTTCGGTTATGCCCTGTCAAGTGGTCTATTGAGGCCCGTTCTGTCTCGTTTTTCCCCCTTTAATATCTGCCTGTATGGTCGTTCGCAGATCCTGCAGCATGTCATGTAACCTGCTCTCTGAAGGAGGCAAGGAGTCAGATAGGCCACGTGAAGCTGAGGGTGCTGAATCTGGGTCAGGGGATAGCTCACGCTGCGGGGATCCATCTTGGGCCTCCTTACCGCAATCTTTCCGGGCGGATTTCGGTGGCTCTAGCGCTCGTTGGGCCTTAGGAGGTGCCATCGGGGGTGCAGGGTAAGTTTCCCCCCCCCCCGGGTAATGTCGAAGGGATGCCTCGGGTTGCCCCTTAGAAGCCGTTGGATTGTAAAATTCAGCGCCGGCCGCGGGAGCTACTCAGCCATGCGACCGCGCGCTGCTACGTCCGGACACGCCACAGAGAATTAATCTTAATGCTGAGAACCCGATGAATATTGAGATGATGTTGATAATTTTCTAACGTTTCAACTGGCCATTATTGTGACGAACGTATACTGATTAATGCACCGCGGCATTCTAACAGCATAATGCATAGAGCAAATTGGTTATAAACCTCATTGGAATCATCGTATGAAAGTATTGCCTGTCTGCCTCTGCAACAAATCAGACAACGAACAGTGTAAAATTATCGATAAGTGAATAGTGAGACCACAGCTTGTTGATGAATGATTATAGGCAACAGTCATGACAACTAAATATATTGATTAAAAACACAATTTGCCCAAAGATCCATTATTAGTGATACTTAAATAATAGGGTAAGAAATTGATAACCCTCAGTATCACCTCTTTACCAGTATGGTAAATGAATGTTCATACGTAGTGTGTGTGGTTTTAATTGATTATTCTCATTAATGATATGAATAAAGGTTACTTTTTATCATAGATTCATGTGTCTGGTCTATTAAATAGGGACCTTGGTACTCCTGACAATTTATTTATTTATTTATTTATTTATAAAGGATTTTACCAGGAAGGATACATTGAGATTTCTCTCGTTTTCAAGTATGTCCTGGGTTCAAGAACATTGAAGTGTTACATTTACAGAAATACAAAGTAATACAATGCAAGATATTAAAAAACAACACAAATATACAGATTAACAGAAAAATATGTAGGAAATATAGTCACTAGGTTACATGTTTACAGGTGCATTCTGTATTGAGGTATGTTAGTAAGGAGCTTTTCAGTGACTTAAGACTGGGGGAAGATTTGATGGTGTCTGGGAGGTTATTCCATAATTGTGGTGCTCTGTAGGAAAATGAGGACCGAGCCACTGTCTTTTTGTATTGTGGTATAGCAAGTAAGGTGCTGGTCCTGGATCGGAGGTTATAGGATGAGGGAGCTGCTGGGGGAAGCAGTCTATTCAGGTAGGGTGGCAGCTTCCCAGAGATGCTCTTAAACACCAGGCTGGAAAGGTGAAGGGTGCGTCTGGATTCCAGCGATGGCCAGTTTAGCTCTTTTAACATGTCACAATGGTGGGTCATGTAGTTACATTGTAGCGCAAAGCGGCAAAATGAGTTATACAATGTAGTAAGTTTATGAAGGTGTGTTTGCGGGGCGGCTGCATACACTGCATCTCCGTAATCAATAGCCGGCATAAGCATTTGCTGTACAATCTGCTTTCTTACCGCGGGACTCAGGCAGGATTTGTTTCTGTACAGGGCACCTAGTTTGGGGTAAAGTTTAGATGAGAGTTTTTCGATGTGGGGGCCAAAGGATAGATTAGGGTCCAACCACATACCTAGATATTTGAGAGAAGTGACTGTGGTCAACGTGCCATTTGATTTTGTCCCAACACATAGATGGGGATTTTGCAATTTGTGTAGTTTAGGTGCGGTTCCAAAGAGCATCGTTAAAGTTTTGTCAGTATTTAAAAAAAAAGTTTGTTGTTTTTGATCCACTTTTCTACCTCTGTGAATTGTTCTTGCAGCACGGCCTCCAGCTGCGGGAGATTTGGTTTGCTGGTATAGATCACAGTGTCGTCTGCGTACATATGTACAGTTGAGGCTTTGCAGACGTTGGGCAGATCATTTATGAATATTGTGAACAGCAGGGGGCCTAGTATTGAGCCTTGGGGTACACCGCAAGTGACTGGGAGCGGGAGGGAGGAGCTGCCAGAAATTGACACATATTGTGATCGGTCGGATACATATGATTGAAACCAGGTTAGCGTGCGATCACCAATGCCAGAGTTTTTAATTGGGATTGTAGAAACCCAACACATGAATATTGTAGAGGCGATTGCTCAGTGGAGCCATAGGTTCCTCTAGATTTCTACTGCTGACATGATTACAAAATAAAATTTTGAATATGACAAAATGCTCAAAACTGTTGTGTTGAACGCTGAGATAACGACATGTAACAGGAGCCAAGTTATTAAAAATATTGTATAAAATGACCTTCAGGCTGTACGTGTTAGTTGTATGTGAAACAGAAATTAATCTGGTGTTTAGATTTGGGCCCCATCCATCCCTCAAGATACCCCATTATATGCATATACTCCAAAATACGATATCCAATAATTGGTGGCAAAGTTTCTGCTCTACAATGGACCATGCAGAGTGTGTTGACATCATCATTTCCCAGGTTCATGCCCGGCATTTGGGATATTCAAAAGCCGTCTAAGTGACCACTGTATGGGAGCTACTGGCCAAACAGGACTGGAGGGAGGGACAGGCACTCCAAACAACCTGACCACTTTAATTAGTTAAAAGCGGTCAGGATGCCTAGAGCAGGGCTCAAATTTTCCACTCGCATTTGAAATTGAGTGAGGGCGAGTGGAAATGCACACACAGGCAGCACAATAAATAATTTTGTGCTGCGTATTCCGGCAGTGCCACCGTGCGCCCCCCCCCCTTCCCCAGGCTGAACGGTGGCAGGGATCATCTGCCTAACCTAACCAAACTCGTCTCTCACTGGCAGGGGCGTGGAGAGGAGCTTCCCTGCCTACTCGGTCTGATGACTGGGTATACATGTATCTGGGGTCTGATGTCTGGGTATGTTATTTTTAGGGTTGCACCGATACCGATACTAGTATCGGTATCGGGGCCGATACTGGGTACTGCAGGAGTACTTGGTACTCGTGCAGTACCCCCGATATTTTTTCCGATACCGGAAGCCGGCATTGAGCCGGCTTCCGGCATCCGAGGGGCTGCGGCGGCTGTCCGAATGCTCTATCGGCATTCGGACAGCCGGCCCCGCACTCTCCGCAATACTTACCTTCCTGGGCGCCGCCGGGGAATGTCTCCACGCGCGCGCTCGTTGGAAGGACCCCAGCCGCGACCACGTGATCCCGGCTGGGGGCCTTCCAACGAGCGGGCGCGCGGAGACATTCCCCGGCGGCGCCCAGGAAGGTAAGTATTAAACACACTGAGCAGCTGCAGGGCCTGTCTGAATGCTGATAGAGCATTCAGACAGGCCCTGCAGCTGCTCTCCGCGACGATACTTACCTTCCTGGGCGCCGCCGGGAAAGTTTCCCCGCGCGCGCTCGTTGGAAGGCCCCCAGCCGGGATCACGTGGTCGCGGCTGGGGTCCTTCCAACGAGCGCGCGCGTGGAGACATTCTCGGCGGCGCCCAGGAAGGTAAGTATCGTCGGGGGGGGGCGGTCCATGAGCTGGAGGCAATATCCATGATGGGGCATATCCATGATGGGGCATATCCATGATGGGGCATATCCATGAGCTGGAGGCAATATCCATGATGGGGCATGTCCATGAGCTGGAGGCAATATCCATGAGGGGGCATATCCATGAGCTGGAGGCAATATCCATGAGGGGGCATATCCATGAGCTGGAGGCAATATCCATGAGGGGGCATATCCATGAGCTGGAGGCAATATCCATGAGGGGGCATATCCATGAGCTGGAGGCAATATCCATGATGGGGCATATCCATGAGCTGGAGGCAATATCCATGAGGGGGCATATCCATGATGGGGCATATCCATGATGGGGCATATCCATGAGCTGGAGGCAATATCCATGAGGGGGCATATCCATGATGGGGCATATCCATGTGCTGGGGCAAATCCATGAGTGAGCTGGGGGCAAATCCATGAGTGAGCTGGGGGCAAATCCATGAGCTGGGGCAGTATGAATATATATATATATCGGGGGGATATACATGTGAGCGGGGGGCATTTTTATATGGTCTGTTCTTATTGGAAAGCGGTCACATGACATTAAATAAAAGTATCGGTACTTGGTATCGGTGAGTACTTTTAAAAAGTATCGGTACTCGTACTCGGTCTTAAAAAAGTGGTATCGGTGCATCCCTAGTTATTTTTGTAACTTTATTCTAAATAAAACCTTTTAACAGTGTAATTGCATAAGATAATTTAAGGGGGTGTGCTTGGGGGCAGAGTTAAGGGCTGGGTAGGGGTTAGGTGGGGCAACTGGTGGCGAGTAACTCTTATGGCCTGGAGTAGCTTGGGAATTGAAATGTTGAGCCCTGGCCTAGAGTATCCCTTAAAACAACTGTACAGGTTAGCCGACTAAACCATGCTTTGTGTAAGGATATGACAAGAATCAGAAAGCACACACACACACACACACACAGTCATTTCAGTATAGTGAAGTATGCTTTAACATAGATCACTGCTATTCTGTCAAAGTAAACTTACCAGAGTCAATAATAGCCCTCTTTTTCTTGTTTACATGCTTTGCTTTCACATCATCGTCTGGACTCTTTACCTAGAAAGGTGGAGACAATCATAGGCATCCGTTCAGAGGAATGCTCATCTAAAAATATGCCATGAGTAAATAAACAAATACAGCCATAAATATGTTAGAATGATTTGCATAAAAGTGAAAATCTGAAAACCAATCCCCTGAGGTCTCTGGTTTCAAAACTACTTAGCTTTCTCAAACAGGGTGTAAATGCTGCGATTGTAACGCATATGCCATTAGGGGCCCCGGAGATCACGGGACAAAGACCTACAGGGACTTCCAGGACAGCAAATCATCAGGGATTTGCTCAAAGTTTTTCCATACATTTGGTATCCAGGTTTTTAATTTTTTTTCCTGTTTATTCAATTTATTTTGCATGTTTTTGTTTGCTCGAACAGAAGCTGTGCTTCAGTATTTCTCTGTCACTGACCTTTATAACTAGGGGAAAAATATGATAGTGTAATTGCCAACCCACGTATATGGTTTAATCCCCTATCAGATTGCTGGACAGCTTCATTACACCCGCGGCAGAGGAAAAACACAACACAAAAGAAGCATTCCGGTCTAGAGGATCATTGAACCATTTAAATGGAATACTTTTACGCCAACATCACTTGGGGGCTCAGAGAGGCACAGTTGAGCACAGTGAAATTACAGCTTGCATTAAGAGCAGGATGCCAAATTCGACCTTTCTGCATTTGACTGGACCACTCTGGAGCAAACCTGTCCGACAGGTCCACTTTCCAAGAAATGTCCCATCAGGGGATGGATATCCATTAATCAAAGATCAATGCGATATCTCATTAAGGAATGAGCGACCACTGATCAAACTTACCGGGTTCCAGTGCTGGATGGAGATTGCGGATGCTCATTGTGTAGCGTGAATAACCCTTAGTGATGACTTCGGCATGATGATTCAGTACATCGCCACTCTCAGTCTGAAGTGAAGGAGTGCTGTCCAGTAGAACTGCTTTTGCGCTCACAGCTGTCTCTCACTCTGGTAGTATGCCACCAAAATGGAGAAAGGCTCCAGTGAGGAGCAGAAATGTTGTGGGAGATGATGTGTCCAGAGTAAAGACACTCCTAAAGCTCACCACCGCATGAGTGCTCAATGTCGTTATTTTGTTCCCCAGATGAAAGGGATGGTGAATTTGTCAGAGCAAAAATATATATAAATATATAAAACACAGGGTGACCATCTCATATCTAAACTACGCAAATTTGAGTTTTAGAGTCTTCAGGACATAGTTTGTTTCTTTTACATGTCTCCCGGTTGCGTCTTCCTTCCTCCAGCACGCCTTCTTGGGCTTCACTTCAGTGCCATGGAGCTCCAGCGTCTGACATTATTCACAAAGTATGTCCCTCAAGCGGTGAGCAACATCACAAGGTATGAATCACACTGATGCTGCTGCACCATGTGCCTTGCGGTTCCCATGTCACGTCCCCCCCTTCCATCCAGAATTCTGAAAAGCAGAAAACTCCGAAATCTGAAATGCTCAGGGAACCATAGCATTCGAGCCAGGATAACTAGGGTGAGCAACCCTTAACATATGTATGGGAAACAGTTCCACAACATGTAGCAAGCAGTCTGCTAACACTACTCCAGATTTGCCTTGTATTAAAACAAAAACTACTGAAAAATGTGCCCTTTTTATGCCCTTAAATAATAGTTCAGAGGTTACTGACAGCCTCTGACCATTTATTACTCACCTTTTGTCCCTTTTCTGCTCAGGGACTGCCAAACGTCTTTTCTGTGCAATTTGCTCTCCCTGCGCAGATCCGTTGCATCGGCTTTCTTCCCAACAACCGTGGGCAGGCTCCACGTGGAGAAATCAGCACACTTGATCGTGTAGACATCTCAAGGGACCAAACCAACGACCGACAGCCAGGAAGTTCAAACCTCCCAGCTGCCTGGTCCTGCGGGGTGAAGGGGACTCTCTCCACATTTTAAAAAGTTTGGGAGACGATACCCCCACACACGCCCTGGCCACCTTAAAAACCTAAAGTGGTCAAGTGCGTAGAATATCCCTTTAATATTTTAATGGGTTCATGTGTATTCGAGACTTACTTTATTATCTTTTGATTTCTTTTGTGCTACAGAACACTTTGGTTTTTCTTTCTTCTTATCGGAAACATCCGTGCTAGTTTTTTTGGCAACTGGTGTAACTCCAAAAAACCTCCGGATATCCTAGAAAGCAGAAGAAAAAGAAACCATAAAGAGATTGTTCCTACTATGGAAACGAGAGAGAAAAAAAAAAAGAAAGAAATTGCCTTTTGTGCAGAGATCGCAGTAAGTGCTCAACGGCTGCTTTTACGTGGTAGAAGCACTTGGGGCACAGCCACATACACTAGGCAGAGCCACATACACAAACCTCACCCGGCACCCCCTTTTTCTGTTTGTTTATCCTTTGGGGAACTTCACTGCATTGTGCTGTAAATTTTTCATAAATTAGGTTTTTGTACTGTTAAACACTTATTTAAAAAATTTTAAATAAGTGTTTATCAAATATTCCTACATAGGGGAAATAATTAGATTAAATATAGTTATGAACTCCAAGCAACTTCAACTGGAAAAATTCTGTTCCTTTGTCCTGCGAGACAGAGTCATTATTTGGAGCTCCAGTTTAGCGGACTCCAGCGCTTGCATACAGGCCATGGTGAAGTTGAAGAGTCAGGAGGACCAGAATCAATCACTACATCCTGCTTCTTCGGCTTGGACCAGGATACCTTTGCAGAGACAGCATAGAATACAAAAAAATGAGGGAAAATTCACAACGATTGGGGAGGGGGGGGCGTAGATGTGGAGTGCGGGATGCTTCTGACACCAGGGACAGCATGGGCTGTGTGAATGTGGAGTGCTGGATGCACAAAATGTATAAATTAATGATGATGGAAGAATACGGGGTAGTAGGAGTATATAGGTGTTGGGAGTGCCAGGAGGAAATATCTGCAGTCAAAATATCAACAAGGGCTATGAATCAAGGAGGCCTGGGGTACATTGGCACAGGGAGATGTTTAGACATGGCAGATGGGTAAATAATATGGGATAGAAGATATTAGGATTTAAGTGGAATGGTTTTATAGGATTGGTGGGAACAAGGGTCAGTGTGTGTTGACGGGTGCAAAGAGGACGGTATGTTGAAACCAAGAACTAGGAGGTGGATAAAGTTAACGAGGGGCACAGGGTCTGACTAAAGGCAAGGACGTCCACAGCTCTCCACTAACCGCAGTGGGAGTTTTTGGGGAGGTTATTTAAATGATATTTTGTTGACACCCCCCAACAGGAAAAATAAAAAGTAGAGTGGGCTACCACTTCAGTTGTATACTTGTACCTGCCATCTCTGAAGTCAAGTCCAGCACGAAGAGACAACAGAAAATAATAATTATACTTTTTCCAGTGTTAACGTCAAAACGTTATGGCTGGCCGTTCACTGGGTCTGTAGTCGGACGACCAACTTGGCCGTCTGACTACGGACACCTTTTTTTGAAAGTTCTGGGTTGTCCACTGCAAGTGACTATGGATGACCCAGATCGACTGTCGGACAGACCGTCAAACGCCAAAGACTGCTGGAAAGAAAAAAAAAAAAAAGCCACCGAACTGAAGAGGGGGAAAAAAAAAAAAAAACACTAGCAAAAACCGCCGGAAAAAGAAAAAAAAAAAAGACACGGAACTCTGCTGTTCTAATAGGTGTTTAAACAAAACATGCATTTTAAAAAAGGTGTCCAAATAATAAAAAAGGTCATTAAATAAATAAAAAGGCTTGTTGTTGCTTGAAAATTTGTGAATCAAAAATTTCTTAAAAATTAAAAAAAAAAAATACAAAAGTGATGTTAAAAATAAGAGACTTTTTGCTGACAATGAAAAGTGTAAACCGTTTAACCTCCCTGGCAGTCTATTTCTTCAGAAAATTCTGTGCTGAAAACGGTCTATTTTTTTTTGCCCCCCCTAGTGGTATCCCGAGTGTGGCTCGGGGTTAAATTCCTATGTTGGAAGTGGTAACCCCGAGCAACACTTGGGATGCCGCTGGATACATCACCTCTCCCTCGAAGTCCCCAGCTGCGTCCTCCAGAAATCGTGACCTCATTACTTCCTGGTTTCCTCCTCGCAAGAAGGAATCCAGGAAGTAAAACGCTGCAATCGCCGGAGGAGACTGCAGAGATCAGCAAGGGAGCGCATGGAGAGGTAATGTATCCAGCCCGAGTGTGTCTCGGGGTTACCGCTCTCAGCGGTGAAATTTAACCCTGAGACACTCGGGAACACCGCCAGGGAGGTTAATAATAGGATTCAATGTAAAATTAATATTTTTCTTTCTATGAGATTCACCTGTTGAACTGAACCATCGAAAATCAGAGCACTTTTTTTCAGGTTCTCTTATATACTAGGTCGGTGTTCTTCGTCAGACAAATCCCATTCAAATGGGAACGATCGCTACTCTGTTGTAGTCACACGAGTTTTTTCTGAAGTAATCCGATGGAAGTCGGAGGTAGTGGAAGAGGGTTTATTCTCTGTTGTGGGATTAGTCTGACGACTACGGACAACTTCTTAGTCGCACAAATACGGACCCAGTAGACGACCAACCTAATGTTGATAGTATTATGGCCAACAAATTAAATTTGTCGACATCACATTTCTGGAGTTGTCCAAATCTTGCTCACACCAAACACTCACCTCATGCCCTCCCCCACTTATTGAAATACATTTAATGTTTCCTTGGTGTTTTTATGAATATATGTGAGGTTTTAACTTTGCCAACCTGATTACCTTCCAGTGGATTCCTTAATCTAGAATTAAGCCTCATCCTGAAAATGGTTCTAGTGCAGTTAGCAAACCAGCTTCAAATCACTGTTTTTTTAATGTCCGTTGCTTTAAGAGCAGTCTCCAATTGCAGGCTTTACCAAGGAACAAAGACCCCCATATCTCATGAGGATGGGATCCTTGAAGCAAAAAGGTTCTGTTTAGCGGCCATATTAGTGGTAGGCTAGTATCCTTAGAAGGTTTGAATAGTAATTGTGTCTGGTCCAGAGTAATGTGAATTGGAGGACATTAGCTTATCTGCAGGCCTGCTCAAACAGCCAAACTTGTGTCACGGTATCCAGAGGTCTTTGACTGCCAAGCTAAAAGATGAAGCTCTTGACCCGCAATGCATAGTCCATGAATGATGGTGTCCCATCATCAGTAAAGAGGAGTGTTAACTTCAGGAATCAAGCTGAAAACCCTCACAAAACCTTGAAATCTCTTCCATGGCACCTTTGAGTTGACTAAGGATCGGCTACAAAGTCCACCATGGATGTGTCAAAAGAACCCTTTGAATCTGGGAGTTGGATACTTTTAAAACAGAACAAAAAAAACAAACAAGCATACAACAAAAATATAAATACTATAAAGATCTCAAAAGTTACTGTGAAATCAAAATCTTCACTTGATCTGTGCTGGGAGTCTAACCTGACCAGAGCTCTTCATTCTGATCAATCCCATTAACCATGACAGTAATCCAGATCAGGTGAAAGAAACTGAGTTTATAACAGAAGCAAACCTGCACTTATCCCAGTAAGATTCATGACAATAAGCCTGGGCTATGAAGGATCATGGGCAATACGTCATTGAGGGTAGGTCTATTTAAGGGGGTTAATCAAGCCTGGGATGCTTCCTTTGCATGCACACAGGTTGTTGCTCAAATCTAAATCTGCAGGGCTTGTGCTTACTCTAGTCTCCTTTACAGTCATTTCTCTTTTTGACTGTACTTCTAAAGGAGACCTTATAAGGCTCGGGTCAGACGAGCGCATTCTGAGCGGACTGCGCATCGGTTCACAATGGACGTACTTTCTGACTGACGACCAGGTAGTGGCCACACAGTCCGTTTTTGTGACTGACATTTTTTTCTGACTGATTTAGATGGAAAATAAAATTAATATGAAAAACCTTTTTGTCCGTCAAAAATGCTGGACATAAAAAAAATGCAGTCAGTCTAACTACGTTCCATCACTCACACACAATGCTATGCGGACGTGGCGCACTCCGCACGTCCGTTCTAGCGGTTTTACTTTCTTGCCTAACTTGCGTGTTTGCCGCGTCCGTTGTGTGTCGGCACCTCTGTGCGGACGTACTTTGTGTGTGGGTCTCTATTGATCATAATTGGATGCTACCACGGACGTTAAAATGTGCAGCAACACAGACGTGAACACTGCGCTCTTCCGACCTGAGCCTTACCAGTAAAGGTCTTATCCTACAAGGAACACGTCGATACAGCTAAAGTCCCTTCGTTTACATCTCTAGTGGTTTAAAAACTCAACATCGGCTTGACCCTTGCCATCTAGGACCATATTAAAAACCGAGGGTTGTCACAATCAGTCTCTTCAGAGAAGTTGGATGGTGCAGAGGAAGGAACATCCAGGAGTTGTGGCTATTCGTCTGAAACATGAGATGAAATGGATTGCCCTCTTTTATAAAAAGAAAAGAATAAATGTAAAATTAAAAAAAAGCAAAAAAAAAAAAACAACATGGAACAATTTAAGGATATCTTCAGCTAAATTCTCTAGCATCTGGGATTTGTCGTAATATTTTGAAGACTCGACAGATGAACGTAGCTGGTTTTAGAGGAAACCTGACCATAACCATAATCCAATACATAAATAACATAAAGGTGGTGGTACACAGTGGTCACCGAGTACTCCATCAAAAACCTGTCCCATAAACCTGTAAGAAAAACCATAGTCTGTATAATTATGTGATTTATTTATGAAGATTTTATAATTGCCCACATTCTCTCTGCTGTATGCCATGCTTTATCATATTCATATACAGTCAGGTCCAGAAATATTGGGACATCAGCACAATTTTAACATCTTTGGCTCTATACACCACCACAATGGAGTTGGAATGAAACAAACACAATGTGCTTTAACTGCAGACTGTCAGCTTTAATTTGAGGGTATGTACATCCAACTCAGGTGAACGGTGTAGGACTTACAGCAGTTTGCAGATGTGCCTCCCACTTGTTAAGGGACCAAAAGTAATGGGACAATTGGCTTCTCAGCGGTTCCATGGCCAGGTGTGTGATATTCCCTCATTGCCCCAATTACAATGTGCAGATAAAAGGCCCAGAGTTCATTTTAAGCGTGCTATTTGCATTTGGAATCTGTTGCTGTCAACTCTCAAGATGAGATCCAAAGAGCTGTCCCTATCAGTGAAGCAAGCCATCATTAGGCTGAAGAAACCAAACAAACCCATCAGAGAGATAGCAAGAACATTAGGCGTGGCCAAAACAACAGTTTGGAACATTCTCAAAAAGAAGTAACGTACCGGTGAGCTCAGCAACACCAAAAGACCCAGGAAACAACGGTGGTGGATGACCGAAGAATTCTTTTCCTGGTGAAGAAAACACCCTTCACCACAGTTGGCCAGATCAAGAACACTCACCAGGAGGTAGGTGTATGTGTGTTAAAGTCAACAATCAAGAGAAGACTTCACCAGAGTGAATACAGAGGGTTCACCACAAGATGTAAACCATTGGTGAGCCTCAAAAACAGGAAGGTCAGATTAGAGTTTGCCTAACAACACCTAACAAAGCCTTCACAGTTCTGGAACAAGATCCTATGGACAGATGAGACCAAGATTAACTTGTACCAGAGTGATGGGAAGAGAAGAGTATGGAGAAGGAAAGGAACTGCTCATGATCCTAAGCATACCACCTCATCAGTGAAGCATGGTGGTAGTAGTGTCATGGCGTGGGCATGTATGGCTGCCAATGGAACTGGTTCTCTTGTATTTATTGATGATGTGACTGCTGACAAAAGCAGCAGGATGAATTCTGAAGTGTTTCGGGCAATATATCTGCTCACATTCAGCCAAATGCTGCAGAACTCATTGGACGGCGCTTCACAGTGCAGATGGACAATGACCCAAAGCATACTGCAAAGGCAACCAAAGAGTTTTTGAAGGGACAGAAGTGGAATGTTATGCAATGGCCAAGTCAATCACCTGACCTGAATCCCATTGAGCATGCATTTCACTTGCTGAAGACAAAACTGAAGGGAAAATGCCCAAGAACAAGCAGGAACTGAAGACCGTTGCAGTAGAGGCCTGGCAGAGCATCACCAGGGATGAAACCCAGCATCTGGTGATGTCTATGCGTTCCAGACTTCAGGCTGTGATTGACTGCAAAGGATTTGCAACCAAGTATTAAGAAGGGAAAGTTTGATATGATTATTATTCTGTCCCATTACCTTTGGTCCCTTAACAAGTGGGAGGCACATCTGCAAACTGCTGTAAGTCCTACACCGTTCACCTGAGTTGGATGTACATACCCTCAAATTAAAGCTGACAGTCTGCAGTTAAAGCACATTGTGTTTGTTTCATTCCAACTCCATTGTGGAGGTGTATAGAGCCAAAGATGTTAGAATTGTGCTGATGTCCCAATATTTCTGGGCCTGACTGTAGCTATTTAATAGCCTACCTAACCATGTAACCAGAATCCAGACAGGCATCCCGACAGCAGCAGGGGAAACAAAAATAATAATTCAAGATACATAAATTTGACGAGAGAAAGGTCAGTAATCACTGTAGTCACTACGTCCAAAGTGATGAGAATATATATAAAGGATAATATTTTATTAATAATATGATCTGTTTGACACCAGCATATATGTGGCTGCAGGGAAACATTAAAGCACTATTAATCCCTTCCTGAGGAACCTTACCAAGAAGCAAAGGACAGAAGCGTACAGTCACACGCTCATCCTGCACCTAATTCACATCCCATATGATGCTAGTGTTGGGGGTTAGACTTATGCATTTCAGTTCAGAATAAATTTTGTCTATTTGGAACCATCTGAAATTTTGTGCCACCAAAACATCTGAAATAAATTTACCAAATCGTTCCGACATGAACAGATCGATTCGGAATACTGAATGGGCTACTCGCAAAAAGGTGAACTATGGTAGTAGCAGTCACCGTAAATAAAAAGATATATATGTAATGCTCCCACGTTTACAAATAAGAAAAAAAATAGATGTATGAAATGCCACCATGCACTGCGAGAGAAGGTAGGGAAAGGAGATCTGAGCGGCACAGTTGATCAGAATATTCCCGATTTAATCCATGTTGAGCCATAAGCCTTTGAGTTGGTGTAAAATAATTAAAAATCGGGGGGGGGGGGAAATCAGCCAAACTCTTACTGTTCATCAATGGCAACGGTGTGTCGAGAAGGGATGTGAGGTAGCTTTTGCAGGCTGGGGTTCTAGGTGTGCATCAGGACACTGTGGCTCCCAATGTATGTAACAGTCATAATGCTAGTTTTGTACTGTTACAATATATATTACATAGCTGTGGCTAGACAACCCATTTATTTCCCTGCATTAAAACAGACCAGGATTAGATCATTTACAGAACAACATAGTTTGAAAAGAACTAAATATTACCATGAAACTGGCAGAGGTGAATAGTGACCCAGGCTGCTTCAACAGGCTCCACGGTGTGCGATGTGTTCGTCTACCTTTAAAGGACTATATCCGTTTAGGTGGCATATGTGGGCTCCTTACCATAACTACTACCCGGAAACTGTTCAAAATTCAAAAAGGCAGTGAGCAGCAACCAAAAAAAACATCAAAATAAACCCAGAGCCACCGACTATGCAGCTTTTCTTTAAAACAAAATAACATACGTGAACCCAGTGAAAAGCTGCTTAAGCTTTTTTGTTACCTCAATAATACATTACACAAGGCCAAAGCAAATTTGTGTTTTTTTTCCCCAGTCCCCCCCTCCCTTTACTCATAGTTAACATATCCTTAAAATATGGAGTCGGTGCAGAAATCGAGGGAACACTCAAAATTGCTCTGTTCCTTAATACATTGCAGTACTAAAAGGGTCCAGCCATTAATCGGTTAATCAAACGGATTTAAGAAACCGTTGGGCCATTCGTGCGCTTTAATCCTCTCCATAACTGCTCTGTGCTGCTTCACACACACACTCTGTGCCTCCCATTGAGTGCAATGTTTACTGCTGTTACAATAAAGCTTTGTCAAGAAAAGAAAAAAAAACCTTGTTTACATTGATCATGTGACCATTGCAGACTGGGAGAACTCTTTCCTATGTTGACATTTGTTTTTGCTGTGAGGGTATATAACCAAGGAGCCGGTCTTCTATCACTGGAGGGGGAGGAAATGGACAGGTGCCTATTAACTTCTAAATTTCTGGATTACTCCACACAATTGTAACAAAAACTTGCCTGGCTACTAAAGAGGTCTAGTTGGCTACCAAAGAAATTATGTTTGATATAAAGCCCTGTAATGTGATATTGGTTTGTACACACCTTCACTTTAAACACACTAGAGCGCTCAGTTAGGACAGGTTTGTGTCATATTTTCCAGATCAATATTAAAAACCCACAATGGAAAAGTAATGGGGGGGGGGGGAAATCAGTTAATCAGAATTGGTATAACCGATAGAAAAAAATAACTTCCATGTTTGTGAACATGTATATAGTGTGTGTATGTAAAATACAAAATACTATAATAAACACTAGTAAAGTCCTATTTGTCCAACACTTGTTGCATTTATTGTTAACCTTGCTACAATGTTATCAAATTATATGGTAAAATATATATATATATATATATATATATATATATATATGATAGAAATAGTCATTTGTTTCCTACTTTTAGGTTATTTATAATGCAAAATAAAGAAATGCTTTAACCCCAATATTTTACAGGTTATTTGCTTTTCTTGCCATTTTTTTATATTTACAGTAACACCTCTTTCTGGAGTACCAACGCATGATATAAATATGCATCTATAACCTGCTTCAAAGCAGATGCAAGGACTTATAAAATATACAGGGTTATTCAGAGAGGTGAAAACCAGGAGAATGACTGGAGAAGTGAAACTTTTAGGTCAAAATGGCTAAACCATAAAAATTCTCCCATTTATCTCACTTTCCAAATCGGCTATTTTGACCTAGAATTTTCACTTCTCCAGTCATTCTCCTGGTTTTCACCTCTCTTTGAATAACCTTGTTAGCTTTTCATTTTCAAAAAACAATTTATACACCGGTTTCAGCTCAACCTCAAGCCTTTTTTGATGGGGAGCTGAAACATCAGTGTATAATTTTTTAATATATAATCCTTGCTAATGGCACCTGCATGAGCCGAAACGGTTCTCTTTGAATAGGATTCAAGATTTTTTTATTTTTTTTTACACATCCCGAGTGTGGCCAATCCTGCAAAATTATATATATATATATATATGATGCACCGATACCGATACTAGTATCGGTATCGGGGCCGATATTGGCGTTTGCACGAGTACTTGTTACTCGTGCAAACGGCCCGATACATCCCGCCGATACCGGAAGCCGGCGCTGGGCCGGCTTGCCGGTATCCGCGGGGCTGGGGAAGCTGGCCGCGTGCATGAAAAGCACTCGGCCGGCGTTCCCCTCCGGCGCGCCAAATACTCACCCTTCCTGAAGTTCCGGTCTCTGGGCAGTGATGCGGTCACGTGGCCGCCGGGCGCTCCTGTGACGCGGCCTCTCGGCTGGAGGCAGCGTCACAGATGCGCCCGGCGGCCACGTGACCGCATCACTGCCCAGAGACCGGAACTTCAGGAAGGGTGAGTATTTGGCGCGCCGGAGGGGAACGCTGGCCGCGTGCTTTACATGCACACGGCCAGCTTCCCCAACGTTCGAGCTGGGGGCCAATCCATGAGAGCTGGGGGCAAATCCATGAGAGCTGGGGGCCAATCCATGAGACCTGGGGGCAAACCCATGTGAGCTGCGGTCAATCTCATATAAATTTTTATGAGGTCTGTTCCTATTGGAAAGCGTCACATGACATTAAATAAAAAATCGGTACTCGTACTCGGTCTTTAAAA
The DNA here is from genome assembly GCA_009667805.1 of Leptobrachium leishanense. Classification (NCBI taxonomy): domain Eukaryota; kingdom Metazoa; phylum Chordata; class Amphibia; order Anura; family Megophryidae; genus Leptobrachium; species Leptobrachium leishanense. Next base: position 478,438,074 of record CM019063.1, on the reverse strand, counting down.
GTAGTGGTATCGGTGCATCCCTAATATATATATATATATATATATATATATATATAAAATTTACTTTTTTTTACTTAAAGAACAGGGCTTTCTTCTTATATTCTCAAAGCACACATAACTCATTCAGTATAACAGGTTAAAAAAAGTGATTTTTAAATAAATAAATAAAAAAAATTAATACGACTATATCCAAATCCAACCTTGTACCCCATCAATTTCTTGCACAAGGAATATAAAACTTCAGCGTATGGAGAAAAAAAAAACTAAATAAACCTTTAGGTTAATTACATTTAAAAATAAAATTAAAATAAATTGAAAAATATAAGAGAAAATTAGCCCCTTAAAGAAAAACAAAATCCAGCTGGTCAGTGTATGTGACAAGGATTAGACGCAAGAAATTACTTTGTAGCCTATTTGGGGTACCTTGAGCACTAAATAGTCCCTACGTGCACTGCTCGAGACACTGGGTTCACACCTAAGCGTTTTACAGCGCGCTCCTGCGCGCTGTAAAACGCTCAAACAGTGAAATCCCATGATTGCCTATGTGGGCATATCACACCTGGCCGTTTCTCAGCGCGCAGGAACGCGCTGAGAAACGGCCGACGCAAAAAGAAGTCCGGGAGCTTCTTTTCGGCACATAGCCGCGCGTTCGCGGCCATATCATAGCCGCGAACGCGCTGCAACGCACGTTCGCGCGTTTTTTGTATGCACGAACGCGCGTAAAAAAACGCGCGCATTGCGCGACGCTGAGCTACGCTGTGGTGTGAACCCAGCCTAAGAGAAAAACAAAGATGACATGGTGAGTATTACCTGCTCTCATCCTGTCACTCAGGCCCAGGAAAGATGTGATCAGCTGTCACAGCATTCTTGGGGCCAGCAGAACACGTGACTACAGCATGCCAAGAAGGAAGGGGGGGGGTACTACTGCAAGCATAGAGTTGACCTACAGGACAACCCACCCTTCCACTGCGCACCCCACTTCGTCAATGTGCCGGCTTTTCCTGTTAGCTTGAGACAATCAGCACCTCATACCAACTGAGCGGAGAGCCATCCTGTTCGTACGGCTCTCTTCCTGCAGCGACTCCTCGCCCCTGTGTTATGCCACAAGTCATGTGAGGGACTGAGAAACTTTAACAGGGAATATTAACTTTTTTCAATTATATAGGCAAGCAAAAAAAGTCACCAATATAAAAAGGGAGAGACTCCCCGTCAAATGAGCAGAACTTTATTTGCCCACGACAGGCGCGCTTATGTGAATTACCACTTCCTATTCATTGAGCAGTGTGAAGATTTTGTTCTTCCGGCACCAGGTTTTTTGTTTTGTTGTTTTTTTTTTTCTTTAAACACAGTAAGTAGCCAAGTGTCTGTCCAAGACCAATCAGCAAATGTGGAAATGGCACAAACGCAGACAGCTGTGGCTCATTGCCAACCCCTCCAATGGGACGGAGTACAATGGGACGGAGAACAGTGGGACGGAGTACAATGGGACGGAGTACAATGGGACGGAGTACAATGGGACGGAGAAGAAAGGGACAGAGTAGAATGCTCAGGAGAAGAATGGGACAGAGTAGAATGCTCAGGAGAAGAATGGGACAGAGTAGAATGCTCAGGAGAAGAATGGGACGGAGTACAATGGGACGGAGAAGAATGGGACAGAGTAGAATGCTCAGGAGAAGAATGGGACAGAGTACAATGCTCAGGAGAAGAATGGGACAGTAGAATGCTCAGGAGAAGAATGGGACAGAGTAGAATGCTCAGGAGAAGAATGGGACAGAGTAGAATGCTCAGGAGAAGAATGGGACAGAGTAGAATGCTCAGGAGAAGAATGGGACAGAGTAGAATGCTCAGGAGAAGAATGGGACAGAGTACAATGGGACGGAGTACAATGCTCAGGAGAAGAATGGGACAGAGTAGAATGCTCAGGAGAAGAATGGGACGGAGTACAATGGGACGGAGTACAATGGGACGGAGTACAATGGGACGGAGTACAATGGGACGGAGTACAATGGGACGGAGTACAATGGGACGGAGTACAATGGGACGGAGTACAATGGGACGGAGTACAATGGGACGGAGTACAATGCTCAGGAGAAGAATGGGACAGAGTACAATGGGACGGAGAAGAATGGGACAGAGTACAATGGGACGGAGTACAATGGGACGGAGTACAATGGGACGGAGTACAATGGGACGGAGTACAATGGGACGGAGTACAATGGGACGGAGTACAATGGGACGGACTACAATGCTCAGGAGAAGAATGGGACAGAGTACAATGCTCAGGAGAAGAATGTGACAGTAGAATGCTCAGGAGAAGAATGGGACAGAGTAGAATGCTCAGGAGAAGAATGGGACAGAGTAGAATGCTCAGGAGAAGAATGGGACAGAGTACAATGGGAAGGAGTACAATGCTCAGGAGAAGAATGGGACAGAGTAGAATGCTCAGGAGAACAATGGGACGGAGTACAATGGGACGGAGTACAATGGGACGGAGTACAATGGGACGGAGTACAATGGGACGGAGTACAATGGGACAGAGTACAATGGGACGGAGTACAATGGGACAGAGTACAATGGGACGGAGTACAATGGGACGGAGTACAATGGGACGGAGTACAATGGGACGGAGTACAATGGGACGGAGTACAATGGGAGAGTACAATGGGACGGAGTACAATGGGACGGAGTACAATGGGACGGAGTACAATGCTCAGGAGAAGAATGGGACAGAGTAGAATGCTCAGGAGAAGAATGGGACGGAGTACAATGGGACGGAGTACAATGGGACGGAGTACAATGGGACGGAGTACAATGGGACGGAGTACAATGGGACGGAGTACAATGGGACGGAGTACAATGCTCAGGAGAAGAATGGGACGGAGTACAATGCTCAGGAGAAGAATGGGACGGAGTAGAATGGGACGGAGTAGAATGGGACGGAGTAGAATGGGACGGAGTAGAATGGGACGGAGTAGAATGGGACGGAGTAGAATGGGACGGAGTAGAATGGGACGGAGTAGAATGGGACGGAGTAGAATGGGACGGAGTAGAATGGGACGGAGTAGAATGGGACGGAGTAGAATGGGACGGAGTAGAATGGGACGGAGTAGAATGGGACAGAGTAGAATGGGACAGAGTACAATGGGACAGAGTACAATGGGACAGAGAACAGTGGGACGGAGAACAGTGGGACGGAGAACAGTGGGACGGAGAACAGTGGGACGGAGTAGAATGCGACGGAGAACAGTGGGACGGAGTAGAATGCGACGGAGAACAGTGGGACGGAGTAGAATGCGACGGAGAACAGTGGGACGGAGAAGAATGGGACGGAAGAATGGACGGAGAAGAATGGGACGGAGAAGAATGGGACGGAGAAGAATGGGACGGAGAAGAATGCGACGGAGAAGAATGCGACGGAGAAGAATGCGACGGAGAAGAATGCGACGGAGAAGAATGCGACGGAGAAGAATGCGACGGAGAAGAATGCGACGGAGAAGAATGCGACGGAGAAGAATGCGACGGAGAAGAATGCGACGGAGAAGAATGCGACGGAGAAGAATGCGACGGAGAGAATGCGACGGAGAAGAATGCGACGGAGAAGAATGCGACGGAGAAGAATGCGACGGAGAAGAATGCGACGGAGAAGAATGCGACGGAGAAGAATGGGACGGAGAAGAATGGGACGGAGAAGAATGGGACGGAGAAGAATGCGACGGAGAAGAATGCGACGGAGAAGAATGCGATGGAGAACAGTGGGACGGAGAACAGTGGGACGGAGTAGAATGCTCATACAGAGTAATGGAAAGCAAAACAGCACCTCATTTTCAGGCAAACCTGTGAGATGTAGCAAATTAAACCTTATCTCAGGTATCCCAAAGTACTGCAGCAGACTATAAAACTGAAATTACCTGGGATTATAGTTGCTTTCTGTGTAATGACAGAATGGAATGCCTATACAGTATAATGGGAGGTATGAATGGACTGAGTCAGAACTTTATCTCAGGTTTGCCTGAAAAGCAGGTACTATTTTGCTACCCCTTATATCCGATGGGCATTCCATTGTGTCATTCACCTTTGTCATTCCCTAGAAAGCAGTGATAATCCCACTTAATCTCAAATTTACTACTGCCAGTGTACTAGAAGAGTATGTCTTCTTAAAATGTATTTGATATAACAAATGGTCCCGACTCAAAGTCCATTCATTCCTCCCATTATACTCTATGGGCATTCCATTCGGTCATTCCACATAAAAAACTATAGTCCAAGGTAATGTCAGTTTTTAGGCTAATGTCAGACATTTAGACGCATTTTATACAGAATGTGCGTCTGTGCTCAACAGACGTATTTTCTGACTGACGACAAGGTAGCGGCCACAAAGTCCGTTTTTTTCACTGACGTTATTTTTGATGGATGTAGCAGGGAAAAAAAATTAAAATGCAAAACCATTTTGTCTGTCAAAAATGCTGGACGTATAAATGCAGTCCGTCTGACCTCATTCATCACTCACACACAAAGCTATGCGGAAGTTGCGCACTCTACACGTCCGTTCTAGCGGTTTTACGTTCTTGTCTAACCTGCGTCTGTTTGCCGCGTCCGTTGTGCTTCCGCACTTCGTGTGTGGGTCTCTTTTGATCACAATTTTATGCTACCACAGACGTTAAAATGTGACGTGATCACTGCGCCCGTCTGACACGAGCCTCATAGTCTGCTACAGTACCTGGGATATCAGAGATCATTTTTAATTTGCTACATCCCACAGGTATGCCTGAAAATAAGGTTCCATTTTGCTTTCCTTTATCCTCCATGGGCATTCCACCCTGTCCCATTATGCTCCATGGGCATTCCACTCTCTCCCATTATTCTCCATGGACATTTCCACTCTCTCCCATTATTCTCCATGGACATTTCCACTCTCTCCCATTATTCTCCATGGACATTTCCACTCTCTCCCATTATTCTCCATGGACATTTCCACTCTCTCCCATTATTCTCCATGGACATTTCCACTCTCTCCCATTATTCTCCATGGACATTTCCACTCTCTCCCATTGTTCTCCATGGACATTTCCACTCTCTCCCATTATTCTCCATGACATTTCACTCTCTCCCATTATTCTCCATGGACATTTCCACTCTCTCCCATTATTCTCCATGGACATTTCCACTCTCTCCCATTATTCTCCATGGACATTTCCACTCTCTCCCATTATCTCCATGGACATTTCCACTCTCTCCCATTATTCTCCATGGACATTTCCACTCTCTCCCATTATTCTCCATGGACATTTCCACTCTCTCCCATTATCTCTCCATGGACATTCCACTCTCTCCATTATTCTCCATGGACATTTCCACTCTCTCCATTATTCTCCATGACATTTCCACTCTCTCCCATTTTCTCCCATGGACATTTCCACTCTCTCCCATTATTCTCCATGGACATTTCCACTCTCCCCATTATTCTCCATGGACATTTCCACTCTCTCCATTATTCTCCACGGACATTCCACTCCTCCCATTATTCTCCATGGACATTTCCACTCTCTCCCATTATTCTCCATGGACATTTCCACTCTCTCCCACTATTCTCCATGGACATTTCCACTCTCTCCCATTATTCTCCATGGACATTTCCACTCTCTCCCATTATTCTCCATGGACATTTCCACTCTCTCCCACTATTCTCCATGGACATTTCCACTCTCTCCCATTATTCTCCATGGACATTTCCACTCTCTCCCATTATTCTCTATGGACATTCCACCATCTTGTTAAAATCTATGGTCATTCCTTTTAGTAGGTCCCCTTAGGCCGGGTGCACACTAGAGTTTACTTCTGCGCACAGTATGTGTGTTAAAACGCACTTACTGGCATCCGTCGCTCGTTGTGATGCTGCGACTGGGCCGGTCACATGCTTATGCGGGCGCACTTGGACGCATGCTACGCGTGCACTACCGCTAGAGATCCTCCCCATCGATGCGCGTCGAAGGGGCTGCAAAGCACGATCCTCCATAGGAGGATTGTGCTTTGCAGTGCTGAGGGGGGGGCAGGCGTCGAGCAGACGCCAGAACACCGGTAAGAGCGTCTTAACCCACGTACCGTGCGCAGATGAAAACGCTAGTGAGCCCCAGCCTTACTGTGTGCATGTCAACCTGAGTGCCCTGCAACTTACACAATCAATACAGGCAATGGGAGAAAAAAAAATAACCCTGCCCCCCCCCCCCCATTCCTGGCTATAGATCTGCATTATACAGAGAGATCCCCGCGCTCACACACAGTAACACACACACCTCCATCACAGCCCCTGGCTATAGAGCTCTGTATACATAATGTTTTCCTACAGAGAGATGCACTCTGTCAGCCCGTTGCATTGTGGGACAGGCTGCTTCAGAGCTTGTGGGCCCATGCATTCACATCCAGGAGCCCCCCTCGCCATGCTGTCCCTCCCAGTGTGGCCCCCAGCAGATTAGCACGTTCTGCAGACGCACGTTAAGAATGAGGAGGAGGGGGTGATGTTGGCAGCCCGGCTCTCCCCGCCTACTGCACTCCTTCCCCGCATCGCATTGCATTGCATTTGCCAGGGTGTGCTGGGACTCCATGCTAACCTTCCTTTAGGCCTCCCCGAGCTTACCATGACCGGGGATTTGAGATCAGCCTTCCTCCAGTCCGCCTGCGGCCCCTAGGAGCCACGCTTGGCGCCAATCTGCGACGAGGTCACGTATAGCCCGCCCCCTGGTGGCGTCATGTGTCACCGACATGCGCATGACACCAGGGGATGAGTGAGGGGGGGGGGCGTCAAAACCTGAAGGGGGGAAACGGTGACCTCTGGGTCTCCTGCACCACCAACAGTTACAGGTATTTATGAAGCCCCTACAAGCGCTGTAGCGCTGTATAATGGGTGAGACAGAATACCAAATACACATACAAGTTAAACACACAGAACAGTATGAGAGAGGACCCTGCTCAAGAGCTTACAATCTGATAGGAGAGGGGTGACTAGGTGGGGGTAATAGCTGAGTGTGAGAAGTAGTGGGGTGCGTGTGGGGGCAAGAAATGTACAATGGGATCACATAACATCCCATCATGTGTGATCACACTCTGAGCACAGGAATACAGGGAGAGTGTGGATATTATGTCACATGAATATCTTATACAGTGATACCTTGGATTGTGAGCATTATTTGTTCCGGAAACGTGCTTGTAATCCAAAGCACTCTTATATCAAAGTGAATTTCCCCATAAGAAATAATGGAAGCTCTGACGATTGGTTCCACAACTATTTATTATATGAAAATGATTATACTGTATTCTGTATTACTGTAAAGTAAAAATGAATCCACAGCAATACAACTCCCAGTACTGTATAGTAATGAATGAACAAGACTATCTCTAAACCCCTCTCAGGACCCATGAACATGGAAGGGGTGCCGAATGGCTTGTGCCCATGCTGCAAGACCTGAATCTTGCCAGCTCCTTTCATGTGTCTGCTCTTGGAAGCCCTGCAAGTTCTAGACCAGGTGTTATCCTGCCTGTAGGTGGCCATATGTGTTTCCTGGACTCCTATTGGATTTTTAAATTTAAGGGTGTTGTCTCACTAAACCTGCCCTGCTATGGTTACTGTATCCAGAGTTCCGTGTGAATAAACCTCCTGACTTTCGGCGTATACTGCCTGCCTGTGCTGCTTGTCCTCTGCATTTGGGCTTTTACCAGCAAATTCTTATTATGAACGTGACAATCCCCCTATGAATTCTAAGTGCACAGCAGCCGCAATGTCATGGATTTCGATTTACCTTGTTTTAAATACATTGCTTACTTATGCTGTTCATTTGCTTAAATTTTATATGCTTTGTTCTTTTGTTTAGAAGAGGCTTGAGTGGTGAGGGAGGTGGAAATCAGGTTTTTGCTCGTAGTGCAGGACGGCGCTCGTATTGCAAGGCAAAAATTTGTAAAAAGAGTTGCTCGTTGTGCGAAACACTCGCACACCGAGTTACTCGTAATCCAAGGTATCACGGTATAACAGGGGTGGGCAAACTACAGCCCGCGGGCCACATGCGGTCCGCCACCAAGTTTTTTGCGGCCCACCAACCAGTGGCGTTCTTCTACTCCCGAGGCGAGCGGCCGCTGACATGCAGCTTGGCCGCTCGCCTGGGATGGGAACCATCTGACCAGCGCGCGATCTCGCGAGAACACGGCTGGTCAGGCGCTTCCCATCCCCGGCAAGCGGCAAAGCTGCATGTCAGCGGCCACTCACCTCAGGAGTAGAAGAACGCCGGCAGACGCGGAGCCTGGGGCCACAGAGGAGGTGAGAGCTGGGGGCACTATATAGCCATATGAGCTGGGGGCAATATATATCCATATATATCCATATGAGCTATATATCCATATACCCATATGAAGAGGTGAGAGCTGGGGGCACTATATACCCATGTGAGCTGGGGGCAATATATATCCATAAGCTGGGGAATATATATCCATATATCCATATATATCCATATGAGCTATATATCCATATACCCATATGAGGAGGTGAGAGCTGGGGGCACTATATACCCATGTGAGCTGGGGGCAATATATATCCATATGAGCTGGGGGCAATATATATCCATATGAGCTAGGGGGCAATATATATCCATATGAGCTAGGGGGCAATATATATCCATATGAGCTGGCGGCAATATATATTCATATGAGCTGGGGTTCAATATATACCCATATGAGCTGGGGGCAATATATACCCATATGAGCTGGGGGGCAATATATATCCATATGAGCTGGGGGCAATATATAGCGGAGCCTGGGGCCACAGAGGAAGTGAGAGCTGGGGGCACTATATACCCATATGAGCTGGGGGCATTATATACCCATATGAGCTGGAGGCAATATATATCCATATAAACTGGGGCAATATATATCCATATGAGCTGGGGCAATATATATCCATATGATGGAAAACAGTAAGGTGGAAAAAATGGCGCAGATGATATATAGATGGTCGGTCTTGGGTAGCAGCAAGGGCACAAACGCACACTCTCGAGTGCGGATAGTCAATAGATAAGGTAGTAGGTAGAGTCCTCGCGCTTGCACCAAGTATCCAGTGAGTAGTACTTCAAAATAATCTAGAAAACATAATAGGAGACATACATTGCGCAGTACATCCTTATGACACCTGATTTCCAGGAAGTAGGTAATCAACTCACTTTTTTCTGAGCCCCATTTAGTCGGCTCTGAACTATACAGGCATAAATCTGTGGATACGATCTCACCAACCCGTCCTACCAGCAACCATCCGTGGTGATAACCTGGTCCATAGATGAAGTATTGGATCCCCGGGATATATGGGGAATATCACTTACTACTGATATTAGTGATGCTAAGGTTCACTTTTTGGATTTAGAAATTTTAAGGGAAGGTAATACTCTTATTACCAAAACCTATTTCAAACAGGTTGATATTAATAGTTTTATCCATATATATTGGACGAACCACTAGGATGCTGAAAACTAGAGTAGCTGAACATATCTATAACATTAAAAGGAAGTATGATAAACATAGTGTATCAGCCCATTTTTCTAAATATCACAATGGTAACCCTAAACTTCTCGGTTTCGCTGGTATTCAACATGTTAAAAAACATTGGAGAGGAGGCGATATTGAAAAGATTCTAAACCGATTAGAATCCAAATGGATATTTGATATAGGATGTCTAACACCTGAGGGTCTGAATATAGATATGGAGATTAATGCTCTATTATAACCTAACTACCATTATGCTTTTTATATGATCTATATTTTATATTCTATTATATTTTATTACCCACCCTACATGATATCATCATATGCTATGTGGACCAGTATATATACTATTCTCCATATCGATCGGTGACATATGAATGTCATATGTTAACTGCACGCTATATGTTGATCGACTGGCGAGTTGTGGTATTGGGACATAAATGTTGTAATTTTATATTTTTATATATTTTTATTTTTTGACATGTCGCCCGGAGAGTGAAGTACACGTGGGAGTATGCGTGTTGGTGCGGTCCCCGTGTGTCTGTTGGATGGTGGGGACCTGCTGGTTTGGGACCCAGAACGGCCGTAAGCAAGATTGCTAAACGTCCGTTTAAATAAATAGGCTGCGATACCGTGAGGGTAGGATGCACCTTTAACAACACTTTCCCTCTTCAAAAATGGCGCTTGGCGGCTCAGACTGGCGGAAGTCGGGACATAGTGACTTAATTATTGTGCGCCTGTCTACATGCCGGATGTCCGCCGCTGCTATGCCTATGAGCGACGGGAAAAGATACCGCTTGATGGACGGTGGGGGCCTGCCGGTTCGGGACCCCAAACGGCCGGAAATAAGTTTGTTTAATGTCCATCAATACTATGAGGGCGATTTGTATTGTGGACACCATTTTCCCTCTTCCAAAATGGCGATCGGTGGCCCGGACTGGCCGGTTCGAGGTAGATGGACGTAAATATTATGCGCCCGTCTGTATGTCGAATGCTCGCCGGTGCCGTGCCTCCGAACGACCGGAAGTAGGGTGTGTTAGTATCAATTAGGATAATGAGGTCGTGGCTTGACACCGCCTACTCCCCTTATCTTTTCTGTATAAATGAATGTTGTACACTGCATTGTATTATGTATATTTTTTTGCACTTTGATAAAGACCAATTAGGTCGAAACGCGTTAGTGCTGCAATAAATTTTATTTTTATCCTGCCGACTTTTTTGTTTTTTTCGTTTGTGATATATCCCGGGGAGCCAATACTTCATCTATGGACCAGGTTATCACCACGGATGGTTGCTGGTAGGACAGGTTGGGGAGATCATATCCACAGATTTATGCCTGTATAGTTCAGAGCCGACTAAATGGGGCTCAGAAAAAAGTGAGTTGATTACCTACTTTCTGGAAATCAGGTGTCATAAGGATGTACTGCGCAATGTATGTCTCCTATTATGTTTTCTAGATTATTTTGAAGTACTACTCACTGGATACTTGGTGCAAGCGCGAGGACTCTACCTACTACCTTATATATCCATATGAGCTGGGGTCAATATATATCCATATGAGCTGGGGGCAATATATACCCATATGAGCTGGGGGCAATATATACCCATATGAACTGGGGCAATATACCCATGAGCTGGGGCAATATATACCATGTGAGCTGGGGGCAATATATATCCATATGAGCTGGGGGGCAATATATATCCATATGAGTTGGGGGAAATATATACCCGTATGAGCTGGGGGCAAATATACCGATAATAAATTACCAGGAAAAAGTCCAAAAAGGACCAGGACAATTTGCTATATTGTCATTAATATTCTTAAGAAAAAAAATTCAAATTTTTGACCAATGTTAAGCAAAGAATTAAATAAAATGACATTGTTTGGTGAGGTGTTTTCTCTTGAAAATTGAGTCCTAGCAACTGATTCTTTGCACACTCTTTCTCTTTGGGGGCAGGGGTGTTATTGATAATGGCTTTAACAGTCAGTAATCATAAGAATGCAATATTGTTTATATGTGGCCCCCCGATAACAATAAAGTTTTCAATGTGGCCCTCAGAAAATGTTTGCCCACCCCTGCTGTATAGTGTAATATTTATGTTATTTCACACAGACTGTGTAATATGGGGGCACGAGGGTGACCGCCTTGGGTGGCATCGGTAGACGTTCATGCGCATATCTGTGACGCCTAAAATATACCAGTGACCATGAATGGCCGTCATTACTCATTAATTACTCTGTCAGTGTCGGCTGCCATTTTTCTTATGGTCACCGATATATGTATGTGTATATATGTGTGTATGTATATATATAACATGACACCACAAGCAGCGAAAAGGCAGGGTACTCACTTGTATAAAGAGTATTATCTCCTAAAGAAACTACTGAACGAAGATGTCTGGAATTTACAAATAAGATCCTATGAATGATAATAAACAGGTCTGTTACAGAAAAAAGAAAAACGATTAAAAAAAAAAAAGCCAAAAAAATCCCCAAAAATGACTAAAAGATCCAAAAAGAATCTATAAATAGACTTTTTACTGCAGAATCTATACTATAAAAGAGTAAGGGCTGGCGTGTCCGTCGCCAAACCCCTACTGCGCATGCGCGCGCAACCAGCGGCGGTTGGCTGCGCGCGCATGCAACCGCCGCGGCACGAGCCGGCTGTGCGCTTGCCGCGGCGGTTACAAGATGCGCACGCAGCAGCCGGGTAGAGAGCTGGGGCAGTATCTCCATGAGCTGGGGGGCAATATCCACGAGCTGGGGCAATATCCACGAGCTGGAGCAATATCCACGAGCTGGAGCAATATCCACGAGCTGGGGCAATATATCCATGTGCTGGGGCAGTATCCATGTGCTGGGGCAGTATCCATGAGCTGGGGCAATATCTCCATGAGCTGGGGCAATATCTCCATGAGCTGGGGCAGTATCTCCATGAGCTGGGGCAATATCCACAAGCTGGGGCAATATCCATGAGCTGGGGCAATATCCACGAGCTGGGGCAAAATCCACGAGCTGGGGCAATATCCACGAGCTGGGGCAATATCCACGAGCTGGGGCAATATATCCATGTGCTGGGGCAATATATCCATGTGCTGGGGCAATATATCCATGTGCTGGGGCAGTATCCATGAGCTGGGGCAGTATCCATAAGCTGGGGCAGTATATCCATGAGCTGGGGCAATATCCATGAGCTGGGGCAGTATCCATAAGCTGGGGCAGTATATCCATGAGCTGGGGCAATATCCATGAGCTGGGGCAATATCCATGAGCTGGGGCAATATCCATGAGCTGGGGCAGTATATCCATGAGCTGGGGCAATATCCATGAGCTGGGGCAGTATTTCCATGTGCTGGGGCAGTATATTCATGAGCTGCTGGGGCAGTATATCCATTTGTGAGCTGGGGCAATATCCATGTGTGAGCTGGGGCAATATCCACGAGCTGGGGCAATATCCATGTGTGAGCTGGGGCAGTATCCATGTGTGAGCTGACTGGGGCAATATCGATAACGTGTCCACAGGTTGGGGGGGCGCACAATTCTTGGCTGGCCCCGGGCGCTGACAACCCACGCTACGCCACTGCCTATCGCCGTCTGCTCTGAGCGCATCCGGCTCTACAGGATGCACGCGCAGCCTCTATCCGGCGGCTGCGCGCGCTTCCTGTTCTCCTGGATGCGCGCGCGGCCGACAGGTAGAGGCTGCGCGCGCATCCAGCGTCTTAGTTGGGGGCACTTTAAACCACGTGAGCTGGGAGCACTTATACCCACGGGAGCTGGGGGCAACTATACCAGCTGGGGGCAACTATATCCACGGGAGCTGGGGGCAAAAATTCCCATGTGAGCTGGGGGCAAATATTCCCATGTGAGCTGGGGCCATAATACCCATGTGAGCTGGGGGCAATTTTACCCATGTGAGCTGGGGGCAATTATACCCATGTGAGCTGGGGCAAATATTCCTAATACGAGCTGGGGGGCAAATATACCCATGTGAGCGGGGGCAAATATACCCATGTGAGCTGGGGGGCAAATATACCCATGTGAGCGGGGGCAAATATACCCATGTGAGCTGGGGCAAATATACCCATGTGAGCTGGGGCAAATATACCCATGTGAGCTGGGGGAATATATACCCATGTGATCTGGGGGCGATTATACCCATGTGAGCTGGGGTAATTATACTCATGTGAGCTGGGGGGAAAATATACCCATGTGAGCGGGGGCAAATATACCCATGTGAGCTGGTGCAAATATACCCAAGTGAGCTGGGGCAAATATACCCATGTGAGCTGGGGCAATTATACCCATGTGAGCTGGGGCAATTATACCCATGTGAGCTGGGGCAATTATACCCAGGTGAGCTGGGGCAAATCTACCCATGTGAGCTGCTTCGCTTAACAATAGACTGCCCTCTGGGCAGGCTTTCCACCTAGTAAAATAATAAACAGTTTATTAGATATTGAATTAAAACTGGAATATTTTTAACATTGAAGCCTATTGTAATGCCCCGCGCCGCGGTCGGACCGCGGCCGCCATATTGGGACGCCTGGCAGACTCACCTGAGGTCCCTCGTGGCGCGTCGCTCCCTGATTCCGATCTTCAGCTCGAGGGAGGAGAGCCAGGATGTGTCCCACGCCGTCTCCGGGATCCAACTGAACAGGAGGCAAGCGCGCATGCGCGATCGTCCATCCCAGAGCATGAAGACCTAGGTACTCTGGCGCCCTCTGCTGGTCAAGTTAAGGTACTGCACCCCACCTGCACTGGAGATCCTCGTATACCACCAATTAATCTACCTAGCACTCAGGTATCCCTATTACACCTGCGAGTCGCAGGTGAACGGTGTTCGTATGATTCCCTGAACCCTATTTAAACCTGCCGCCTTCTCCAGTTCACCAACCAGGTTATACTGTGGTTACACTACGTTACCCAGTGGTTCCCCTTCGTGTTCCTCTAAAAGGATTCTGACTTCCGGTTCCCGCTGCCACAGTACAGCTCCGCTCTGGTTCCTGTTGCCACGGTACAGCTCCACTCCGGTTCCCGCTGCCACAGTACAGCTCCGCTCTGGTTCCTGTTGCCACGTACAGCTCCGCTCCGGTTCCCGTTGCCACAGTACAGCTCTGCTCTGGTTCCTGTTGCCACGGTACAGCTCCGCTCCGGTTCCTGTTGCCACGGTACATCTCCACTCCGGTTCCTGTTGCCACAGTACAGCTCCGCTCTGGTTCCTGTTGCCACGGTACAGCTCCGCTCTGGTTCCTGTTGCCACGGTACATCTCCACTCCGGTTCCTGTTGCCACAGTACAGCTCCGCTCTGGTTCCTGTTGCCACGGTACAGCTCCGCTCCGGTTCCTGTTGCCACGGTACAGCTCCACTCCGGTTCCTGTTGCCACAGTACAGCTCCGCTTCTGTTGCCACGATACCACTCCGCTCCTGTTCCTGTTACCACGGTACAACTCCGCTCCGGTTCCTGTTGCCACGATACAGCTCCGCTTCGGTTCCTACCATCACTGTACAGCTCCATTCCGCTTCCATATTCAGGATTGCAATCGCAGTGCCAGTTCCACCTCCCGGCATACCTCTACCCCTGGACTATTTCCAAGATTGCAACCGTATTTAATTATCCTTACAACTCTCCGTTCTGGACTTTTATTTCTGTCAAAAGAAACATTACATTACTTTATTCTGGACTTATTTTTTGTTGTCTTCAGTAAAGCTTAATCAATCATATTCCTTCTGGTCTCCTCCTTCGGCTTGCCATTGGGTTCCATACACCCAACACCATACAGGGGTCAAAGCCTCTGTCCTTACACCTATGGGATTCGCCTGAATAAACCTGCCGAATGAAACCACCGAACAGCAGGGCAATTCGGCAACTTTTCACTGCTGGGTTTTGCTCTATAAATAGCTGAAGCAATGCTTCTCTATGGGGATTTCACTGCCCTTGAAAAGGCACCGTATGTGCAGGCAATTCACCAGCATTTGGCGAACTGCCTGGTCTCAGAATAGCCGAAAGGCCAGGAAAGGTAACCGTACGCTGAATTTCAGTGTTCGGTTACATTTTCGGGGACCAGATCGACTCTCTTTGAATAACCCTGTATGTCTTTTTTTAGCAAGTTGAATCATGGCATTCCCCACTCCAAGCAATACCTCATAACATTAGTTTTGTTGTGAGGAATGATTGGCATGTGATTTTGAGGTCTCCCGTAGGATCCAGCAGGGGGACAACAGGTGGCATCAGATCACCCCCATTCCCTGTGGCATTTTGGATCTAATTCATCTTAAACAAAATCTACTCGACTGATGTCATTTTCTCTGCAGGCCGCAAAGTTATGACGCTCGGTGAGGTCAAATCACAAAGGTGAATGCAAGTCATACGGGGGCTTTTCATTGCCTGCAGGAATGGGATGTGATACAATGGAATGCTAATTATACAAGTCCAGTTACCTGGACATGTATTGATTGAAATGACCCCATGACCAGATATAGAGATCTACAGTCTGACAGCACAAGTGATGGCTTGTCCAAAGCTTTCTACTGATCAGAGGTCAGCATGTAGGTTATCATATAGGTACATAACAGCTGTACTGTGAGTCCTCTACAAAAGGCACAACCACATCATCCACATGATATGCACATACAGTTGTGTTCAAAATTATTCAACCCCCACTGAAATTGAGTGTTTTGGCCAGTTTGACATTGATTTTGATCATTCAGTCATCTTGCTTACAATTAAATCAAAGAGGCACGTGTAGGTCAGACAAGTATAACATAACATTTATAATGAAATAACCACAAATGTCTTTTCTGTGCTCACATCATTATCAGTTTTATTCAACCCCCAAGTGACATTCAATCTTAGTACTTAGTACAACATCCTTTTACAGTTATAACAGCTTTTAAACGTGAAGCATAGCTTGACACAAGTGTCTTGCAGCGATCTACGGGTATCTTCGCCATTCGTCATGGGCAAAAGCCTCCAGTTCAGTCACATTCTTAGGCTTGCGCACTGCAACTGCTTTCTTTAAGTCCCACCAGAGGTTCTCAATCGGATTTAAGTCAGGTGACTGCGATGGCCACTCCAAAATGTCCAGCCTTTAATCTGTAACCATGCTCTAGTGGACTTGGAGGTATGCTTGGGATCATTGTCCCGTTGAAAGGTCCAAAGTCTCCCAAGCCTCAGGTTTGTGACGGACTGCATCACATTGTCATCCAATATCTCCTGTACTGAAGAGAATTCATGGTACCTTGCACACGCTGAAGCTTCCCTGTACCTGCAGAAGCAAAACAGCCCCAAAGCATGATTGACCCCCCCCCCCCCCGCCATGCTTCACATTAGGCAAGGTGTTCTTTTCTTCATAGGCCTTGTTCTTCCTCCTCCAAACATAGCGTTGATCCATGGGCCCAAACAGTTCTAATTTTGTTTCATCAGTCCACAGAACCACTATCCCAAAACTTCTGTGGTTTGTCCACATGACTTTTGGCATACTGCATTCAACTCTTCTTATTCTTTGGAGACAGCAAGGGGGTGCGCCTGGGAGTTCGGCATGGAGGCCTTCATTACGCAGTGTGCGCCGTATTGTCTGAGCTGAAACTTCAGTACCCACATCTGACAAATCTTTTCTCAGTTCCTCAGCAGTCACACGGGGACTTTTCTCCACTCTACGCTTCAGGTAGCGCACAGCAGTCGAAGTCAGCATCTTCTTTCTGCCACGACCAGGTAGCGTTTCAACAGTGCCCTTTGCCTTGAATTTGCGAATGATGCTTCCTATGGTCTCTCTTGGTATGTTTAACTTCTTTTGCAATCTTCTTATAGCCATTCCCTTCCTGTGAAGAGTAATCACCTCTTCTCTTGTTCTTCTGGACCATTCTCTTGACTTCACCATGTTTGTAACCACACCAGTAAATGTCTAGAAGGAGCTGAGTATCACAGTCATTTTAAAGCTGCCTAATTGAGTGCTTATTATTCTTTATTGCTGCTCCGTGACATCCACAGGTGTTTTCAATACCTGATTGAAAAACACTTGAATGAACCTCTGTTCTTCAGAGTGGTAGTCTTTAAGGGGTTGAATAATTGTGTCAATGAAGAATTCACAAGAAACATTTACTACTGTATTACAAAACCAATTGATGTCATTTTAGTTGCATATGGTTCTTTAAAAAGTCCTTGTAGGATTTCATTCTGAATACAATTACAAATGTACACTAAATTCCCTAAAACCCTTTACAGCATTGGGGGTTGAATAATTTTGAACACAACTGTATATGAAAGCACATTCTACGCACATACAGGTGATACTCGAAAAATTAGAATATGGTGCAAAAGTTGATTTATTTCAGTAATGCAACTTAAAAGGTGAAACTAATATATGAGACTCAGTTCAAGCCGTGATTTGTCATAATTGGGATGATTATGGCTTACAGCTCATGAAAACCCCAAATCCACAATCTCAGAAAATTAGAATATTGCATGCAATCAATAAAACAAGGATTGTACATAGAACAATATGGGACCTCTGAAAAGTATAAGCTGCAGATGTACTCAGTACTTGGTTTGCAGCAATTCCTGCCTCAATGTGGCATGGAAGCTATCAGCCTGTGGCACTGCTGAGGTGTTATGGAAGACCAGGATGCTTCAATAGCGGCCTTCAGCTCTTCTGCATTGTTCCGTCTCATGTCTGTCATCTTTCTCTTGGCAATGCCCCATAGATTCTCTATGGGGTTCAGGTCAGGCGAGTTTGCCGGCCAATCAAGCACAGTAATCCCATGGTCATTGAACCAGGTTTTGGTGCTTTTGGCAGTGTGGGCAGGTGCCAAGTCCTGCTGGAAAATGAAGTCAGCATCCCCATAAAGCTTGACTGCGGAAGGGAGCATGAAGTGCGCCGAAATCTCCTGGTAGACGGCTGCGTTGACCCTGGACTTAATGAAGCACAGTGGACCAACACCAGCAGATGACATGGCTACCCAAATCAACACAGACTGTGGAAACTTCACACTGGACTTCAAGCATCTTGCAGTGTGCGCCTCTCCAATCTTCCTCCATACTCTGGGTCCTTGGTTTCCAAATGAGATGCAAAAGTTGCTCTCATCAGAAAAGAGGACTTTGGACCACTGAGCAACACACCAGGTCTGTTTTTCTTTAGCCCAGGTAAGACGCTTCTGACGTTTGTTGTTCAGGAGCGGCTTGACAAGAGGAATATGACATTTGAAGCCCATGTCCAGGATCCGTCTGTGTGTGGTGGCTCTTGATGCACTGACTCCAGCCTCAGTCCACTCCTTGTGAAAGTCCCTAACACTTTTGAATGACCTTTTCCAGATAATCCTCTCCAGGCTGCGGTCATCCCTGCTGCTTGTGCACCTTTTTCTTCCACATAACTTTCTATTAATGTGCTTTGATACAGCACTTTGGGAACATACAACTTCTTTTGCAATTACCTTTTGAGGCTTTCCCTCCTTATGGAGGGTGTCAATGATGGTTTTCTGCACCACTGTCAGGTCATCAGTCTTTCCCATGATTGTGATTCCTACCGAACCAGACTGAGAGACCATTTAAAGGCTCAGGAACCCTTTGCAGGTGTTATGGCTGAATTAGCTGATTAGAGTGGGACACTTTGAGCCTAGAATATTGCACCTTTTCACAATATTCTAATTTTCTGAGATTGTGGATTTGGGGTTTTCATGAGCTGTAAGCCATAATAATCACAATTATGACAAATCACGGCTTGAACTATCTCATATATTAGTTTCACCTTTTAAGTTGCATTACTGAAATAAATGAACTTTTGCACAATATTCTAATTTTTTCGAGTTTCACCTGTATAACCCCATAATATTACAAACGTCTCGCATTAGCACTCATCTCTGTGTGGATTTATTGAAACTTTGTTGCATCACAGCGTTCCTGTCACATCAGGTGTCATGAAATCATTAGAATTAAATCCCTAAATTCCACTGTTCGTCTTTTCTATATCTTCTGTGTATATCTCTAATCTATAATAATTAAAAATAATGCTATAATTAATAATAGTTAATAATACTATGAGCTTTATATTTTTTATAACATAGTTTGATAATATAACTAGACTCTCGGTTTTGGTGAATTCAAAAATAAGCAAATCAAGATTTGTTGAAATATTATGCAACCTGAATATTTTTCTCATCTGGTGAATTAATCCCTTTGATGGAGATTGCCAGATAACCAACAGGGAATTGTAAATATTAGACCAAAATAACTGAAATAGTAGTCCTGTGCATCTCGCCTGTATTTTTCGATTTGGCCTAAAATTTACAAATCTTTGGGCACCTTCCTGATCCTGTTTTTTACCAGCTGATGAAGCCACTTCCTAAGGCGGAACAGGTTCTGCTAGATATGCAATTATATATTTGTGTAGCGCTCACCCCCGAAGGAGCCGCTGAATAAACCTCGGTTTAGTCTCACCGCACTAGGAAATAACTATACACCAGCACTGTTGTGGATTTTTCTATATTATATTCTTTACTGATCCCAATAAAGCAGCATATAATACGCATATATGGTATTGGAGTAACAAGAATTCATAACGCGGGAAAAACACGCGGCGGTAAAAGAAACCGGTTAACCCCCCCTCAGTTCTGGAGTGTAAGTCCCGTGAAAAATAGCTAAAAAATATATATGTGTGTTGTCTAGGGTACCCGGGTACTATGTTCTACTGGCCAGTGAACGAAAAGCGCAATCTTCGACTAGTCACCATTGGGGCCCTGTAAATTTAAACAATATTGCAGCGTGCGTTTCTGTTTTGGAACTGTGGCCTGGGGGCCTCTCACCCATCCGATGAACGAAACTGTCCAGCACTCGATGCCTCGACCAAAAGATCTTCTCCGTTTTGTACTGGGACTCCGTGCCACTGAATCTGCTCCCTGGTTGTCAAATCTCCGCAACTGGAACAACGATCCGCCACCTGCACTCCCAATCGAGCGGCGCAGCCTCCTAACGCGGGGTCCTGCTGGAACCAGCTTTTCCTCCAGACTTCTCAGCGCTGCGCAGGTAGGTCCCAACACGATTACTGTCCCGATCTCCAGCACCAGTAAGACAGCGTCTGTACTCCGGCCTGGTTGCGATCCCTGACAGCTCCAACATGCGTCCTCCACCTTTCACTGCTCCGCTCACTCTGCCCATGCCTTGCACGAGGCTGCTGATCTGTTTCCTCTTCCTTGTACCACCCCCTTCCTGTCCTCACGCAAAAGATGATGGTAGGTGTAGTTCGGTTTTGTCCAGCATAGTCCACAATGTTTCTGTCTCCCTCTGGTGGCCATAATAATTCAATGCACCAGAATACAGTTTTTAAAAGCAGCGCTACACTTGTTTCTAGCAAATAAAGCACTTTTTTATAGATCCTGCTGTCCTGGAATTGGTTCTAAAGGGGTCACGTAGAATTGTGTCCATAAAATATTAAACATGCTATTTATTGGGAGCCAGATGAGGCTCATAAAAGTGAAAGGGCTCTATCAGCTGGTGTGAGGGATAAAATGACAACGCTACATGAAAAATCTAGCGCGAGTCGCTAAGAGGTAGCGCCTAACAACCCACCAACAGATCACCTTGTCTGCGGTAGTCTGTGTACAAGATTCATTAGGGCAACGCTAAGACCCGGGCAAAGAACCATTGCTATTGCATTGTATGGTTAATAATAAAAAGCGTTCCAGTGCAAAAAAGCCTAGTTAAAAAAAAAGAAGTCAGCACCGCAAATTTCGCCAGAAAAATACCTAATAATAAATTCTAAAAATTCAATACATAAAAAGGCTTTTTGCTGCAGATTAAAAAAAAAATAAACAGTTGAATAAAAAACGATAATATTTTTTGCATTGAATCCTATGGGCTTCGCACACGGACGATTTTCCTATACAATGCATCTTCTCATGTTTCATCTCAGCACGCCGGTTTAACCAAACAATGCATCTTTTACACGTAAACTACATCCAGCGAGCCAAGAGACACACCTGCGCTACATTCCTTTCAATTGCATGTTAATTGCCTGTTAATTTTGGGCAAGGAACTTTGACGGGTTTTTGTTCTCCCTTTTCTGTCAGTGAACGCCAGGGTTGAGCAGTGGGTAAATTTTTGTGATTAGCGTCGGTGCTAAAATTAGCGCCGGGGGTTGGCGTGGTTGGCTGCGAAGGAGAGAGGATGTACATCGGTGGAGCTCTGCTCTATTTTACCCTGTTAGGGGCTCTTTGAGTGCCTTTCTCCACCGAATATTTTTGACGAGGCCCCTTTGTGGCTGACCACTGGATCTGCTATGTCCGGAGTCCGTTTAGCTCCCCTCCGGCCCAGAGACTCGTTTCCTGGCGGCTGGTCTCGGCCAGCATGCGGCCTCGGCGGCAATATTGCTGCCTACCTTTGGCCATGGACCCCAGCCCTGCCGCTCCTTCGTTGCCATGGAGAGAATCGTCCTCGAATGAGCATTTGAATCAGGCCGTGAAGACGATGGGCTCCCGACTCCCGGCCTCTGTAGCTGACGGTGAGGCAAAGGAAGGAGGTGGGCATGGGGCCTGGACGAGAGGCATCTCCCCTCCCCCTCGCAGACCCAGGGTCCGCGATATCGGCACTTGATGCCTGCTTAGCGCTGTTGAGAGATGATAACGACGCCCCACTCTGCAGAGGGGTATGGCGCAAAATGATGGCGGGTGAGGTCGGCCTCTCGAGGGGTGAAGTGCGCTCGTCAGACCCAGGCCTAAACTAATTATTTTTTGTCTAACATGCAAGCAATCATTTCTAGTTCATTAAGGCTAGGGTCAAACGAAAGCATTTTTACACGCGAACGTAAAAAAGTGCGTCCGAACGAATTGACGTATTTTTCCACGGAACGCGCAAAAACGATCAGACGATGCGCATTTTTCGTGCGTGATTTCTTTCGGATCGTCAATAAAACTCTTTTTGCGTCTGGACGTTATGTAGGCTGGACATTAGCAGTGTCTGACATCTCCTAATCACGCACACACACCGCTATACCGCAGCTGCGCACTCTGTACGTCCGTACTAGCGGTTCAGCGTTCTCAGAAAAATGCGTTCGTTTTCCACTTGCGTTGCGCGGCCGGACTTTCGTGCTACCGTACTTCGTATATTGTCCATCATTGCCCTCATTTGCTGCTAGTGCGGCCGTAATTATGTGCGCCAGAACGCACGTTAAAAGTGCGCTGGTCTGACCCCAGCCTAAATTGTGCTAAAAGCGTTACAACTCCCAAAAAAATAATAACTTTTATATATACATAAACTTACACATCTGTCAGCTGTGACTTGAAAACTGAAGGCGGTGACCTAGAACACTTCTATTTATACCATTTACTGCCAGCGCATACATTTCCTTTAGACATTCTGTTACCGTCTACACCACCAACACCTGTTATATACACACAAACACACCCACACACATATACATTTCATAGCAGATACATGTAGACCTTTTTTATATTGCACTTCAATATATATCATGCTTTGCAGCTATTGCTCTTTACACAAGCTGACAGTTTGTGGCAACCCGGCACTGAGCAGGTTTATTGGTACAATTTTTCCAGCAGGATGAGCTCACTCCATGTCTCTGTTACAATTTTGGTGCTTTTTTGTGACTTTCGCTATATTTCACAAGCAAAAAAAATTATTTACAACTCGCGTTACAAGGAGTCAGCCCCTAGGTTCTACAATGGTTATTAGGCCGTCCACTGGATCCATAGTCGAATGACCGACTTTTTCGTCAGACCATGGATGAAGTCGCTCGTCTGACCAGGTCAGACTAGGGTCGTCCACTGCATGCGTTCTGTTGTGCGACCACAGACGATTAAAATCAGAGGTGGAGTGCAGAGACTCCCAAAACCAGAATGAACTGGTTTTACATACAAAAACAAGTTAACCTCCCTGGCGGTCTAATTTTTTTCAAAATTTCGTGTCTAAAAGCGTCTCAATTTTTTTTTAAAGGAAACATGTTTTTGTACATAGTTAGCCTGTAATAATTAGGAATCACGCACTGAAATCCGTGCAATCAAGAGTCCTTCCTGGTAAAATCCGTTATAAATAAAAAATAGTAAATACACTGAGTCCGATAAAGTTTGAAACACGACATAATAATTTATTATCCCAAAAATAATTATCTAAAATAATGCAAATAAATGATATTCAATAAAATACAACTAAAAACACTGAAATCTGTCTGCAAACAAGGGTGAGACGATGTATGGTCTGTTTCTTATCCTGTAGTGCCACCTAGTGGCCGTTCATAAACATTGCTCATTGGATTATACAGTGTATTATACATTGTTTCTAAGTTTGCTGCTGGTCCCGCCCCCCCTGCATCGTGTGACTCGCAGGGAGCCTTACCAGGAAGTAGCTCGCCACAATCACACTGCGGGGGACAGCCAGGGAGCCAGGAGGAGGTGAGTATGCATCCAGCCCGAGTGTGGCTCGGGGTTACCGTTCGCAGTAGTGAAATTTAACCCCGAGTCACACTCTGGAATACCGCCAGGGAGGTTAATTCTGCTTTTGGAACCAGTGCAGTCCTTTTTTTTTTGTTACTATTTTTTTACTATGCGCTTTGTCTGTAAACCTGTCAATCTATCCCCTAAATCAGGGAATGACGCCAACACTTCAGTGCAGTACTGCGCTCTGATATTCGTTCTCTCTGCTGCCACAGATTGCCGAAGTGCAGTGATCTGCAGCAAACTGCACCATATTTCGCCATCATTTTTACAGTACAAACAGCAACTAAATGACACCGTGTGGGGAAATTCAACATTCAGTGCCCTTCGGGAGGCATGTCAGCCATTCACATTCATGTTACAGGAACAGACGTACGACGACGACAGACGATATCGGATGATCGTACCATCGCACGAAAACGGTTCCAGTAGACGGCCAGCCTTACTAGTGTAACGCAGAGATATTCACTTGCTGTAGCACAGAGCCCCAGCTGCAATAGCTCCTCTTGGCCTGCAGATGGCAACAATGAAAAAAGCCTAGAACAGGTGGCAGCAACCTTAAGGGGTTATTCAATGAGAGTGAATTGCACTGAACGGTGAATTTCCCTGTACGGTGCAATTTCGTGGCAGTTCGGCTATTCGGAAAGCTGGCACTTTGCCAAATATTGGCAAATTGCCAAGAAATATGGTGATCTTCGGCGGCAGTTAAATTCCCCATAGAGAAGCAATGGTTAATCTATTCAGAGACACTGAACAGCAGAGAAATGTCAGTGAAATGTCCTGATTTTCAGTGCTTTCATTTGACAGGGTTAAACAGGCGAATCCCATAGGTTTCAATGTAAAAAAAATCCCAGTTTTTATAAATTTTTCATTCAACCTTTCTATTCTTTTCATTTGCGGTAAAAAGTATTTTTATTATTTTATTTTTTAGAATCTTTTTAAGCATTTTTCTGAATTTGTTCGGTGAAATCTGATTCCGATTTTTTTTTTTTTTAAATGCGTTTTTTTTTTTCTTTTTATTGTTACTCGTAGGACCTTATATATATTTTACATACATTTTCATGCATTTTTTTTTTCTTAAAGCGCCTTTTAAAAGTTGTGTTTTTCTTGTTTTGTCTTTTAGCCCTGGTCGGTTTTTTTCAGAAGACTGTTTGGCGGGTCGTCGACTGCTTTTGGTGGTTTGAGGATGCGTTTGTCAGCAGGTTGATCGGCATCGTTCGGGAGATCCCATCGGCGCACTTCGGGGACCCTGCAGTGAATGCTGAATTCCCCGCAGAGTCAGCAAATTGAGTTCGCCGAAGGAGAGAGCACCAAAACCTCAGTGAAATTTCGGTGCTCTCTGAATAACCCCCTTGGTCTTCCAGATGTTCGAGATACTACATCTCCTTTGATGCTCTGCCACTCATTAGGTTGGCAGAGACTCAAGGGAAATGTAGTTCCAAAACATCTGGAGGGACAAAGTTGCTGACCGGTGCTCTAGAAGGTCATTGCTGGATATCAGAAAAAGGGTGATCTTTGCTTGTATGTGAATAAGAGTTAAATAAAAAATTATTTTAAAAAAAAGCAAAATATGCAGGTCTATTCAGAGAAAGGTGAAAACCAGCAGAACTGGCAGGAGAAAAAAACAATCTAGACCTAATAGCCAATTTGGAAAGTGAGATAAATGGGAGAATTTTTCTGGTTCGACTATTTTGACCTAGAATTTTCACTTCTCCAGTCATTCTCCTGAAGTTCACCTTTCTTTGAATAGACCTGATGGAGTTTGTATCATAAGGGTTCCCCAACCCTTCTAGATTGTAAGTTCCCACGGGAATAGGGCCCTCGTTTCCTCCTGTACTGGTTTGTCAAAATGTTATTCAATGTATTGTAACCCTGTCTATACTGTGCCTATTGTACAGCGCTGCGGAATATGCTGGCGCTTCATAAATAAAGAATAATAATAATAAATAATAAGGGAAAAAAAGGGATTCTATTCTTAAGCATCTTTCTGAAAGACAAAACATCATGCCATTTACTATAGCAGTGTGATGCTATGCAAACTATTTTACGAAAAGTTTGGGGGGGGGTTGTGTTACAAATAACAAAAAGCAGTGATCAGAGGTTGCCTTTAGCTGTGAGTTTTTGTGGCGCTGATCGACGCCATTGCAGATGAATGACTATCACTACATGGGGTACATTTTCTATGTTCTGAATCGCATTGAGTGCAATGTCCCCCGGCTAAAGCCCAGTATCATCAGGCATAGCGCTGCCATCAATTTATTAACCCATTTACGACAAAGGATTAGACAAATCCCTTTATGCCACCAAAGTCCTGACACGTCATTTATCGTGAGGGGTATTAAGCACATTTATTTCTTCTTTTATATATTTTTTTTCTTTAAAGAGGTAATTGATCAGTCTCCTGTCTGCAAATCTGGTAAAAAAAAAAAAAAGAAATAAAAGCAGACTGACATAGATAAATAATCCCTATTGAAGGTATCTGCTGGCCTGATCAATCTGATGTATTACCCATGATCAGATGATTTTGGTTTTCTATTATCTTTAACCGTTACTGTGCAGCCTGCGGACTTTAATAAATTGCCCCCTTGGCACTTCTCAGCCAAGAGTCAGCCATGAGGCGGACAAAATTCATAGGACTTTGTCTATATATATAAAAAAAAAAAGGTTTGATTTAACCGTGCCCCCTTTTTCTTCAGTCTATTGACATTGAGCAAAAAGTTCTGACTATGGCATTTTATTTGGGTAGTATAAAATGTAAGATTAAGCTACTAACTTATTGGCCTGTGTCTGGAAAAGTACTTGTTAAAGATAAGTTAAAGACAAGACTGATGGATCATTAGGGCAGGGTCGACCTTAGGCTATCGGGCGCCCTGCTGTGCGAACCTTAAGAAGGGGCATCTCAGCATTGTTGTTCATGATAATTTAAAAAGTCACATGCCTTATTTTTGTCACTTAGTGTTGTTGTAGTCACACACACGCACACAACAACAATTTATACAAGTAGAACTAGTGTATTACACACAGCTGTACAATGGGTAAAACAAAACAAATCTGAATTATGAAAAAGACAAGTTTGGCAAAAAAAAAAACCCAGACACACTCACACAGACATACACTCCCTTTCACACACAGGCACAGTCATTCCTACAATCAACACACACTGACACACTCCGAGACCAACTGTTACACAGATTGGGACACAGACAATGAAGACACTGACAGACACAAGCTTTCACACTGAGACACTGACAGACACAAGCTTTCACACTGAGACACTGACAGACAAACAAATATGAACAGATGCTGAGAGATAGACACATACACACACATTCACAGGCAAGCAATTACAAACACATGCCTTCAAACACAAATACTGACAGGCGCACACACACACACACACACAGAAAATGACAAGCACACACAGAGACAATGACAGATACAGACACTGGCAGACATACACATTCCACACAAACACTGACAGGCGCACACATAAACACACCCAGGCAATGACAGACACACAAGCACACAGAGACACTGACCGATACACACAGTCATGGACACAGACATTGGCAGACTCACACATTCACTGACAGCCACACAGGCAATGACAGACACACATGCACAGAGACACACATGCACAGAGAGACACTGGCAGATACATACATCCATACACAGACAATGACAGGCACACACAGGCAATGACAGACATACACATTCACACATAGACACTGACAGGCACACACAGGCAATGACAGACATACACATTCACACATACAGGGTTATTCAAAGAGAATCGAAAAGTCACCGCACGTTCAGTGACTTTTCGTTCTCTTCAATTAGGTGCAAATCGGCTTTCCCATTTCGGCGACCCTGCGGTGTATTCAGCAAGCACCACAGGGCCGTCGAAGTGCAGGGAAAAGCTGCCGAAAACCCGGCGAATGCACGCCGAAAACCCGTAAAAACATCTGGATTAACCCGTTGAAGACGCCGGAGAAACCCGAGCAGGAGCCGATCACACGCAGCGAAGCCACCGGAAAAAGCCGACACCGCAGAAGAAGGCAGTGAATAAATTAGCAAAACCGTTTGCTTGAATGATTGAAAAGTGAAACGCTGTTTGCAAAGAAACTACTGAGCGAAAAGGTTTGAAATTTACATATGAGGTCCAGGGAATGATAATAAAAAGGTTGTTACAGAAAAAAATAAGAAAAGTTTAAGAAAATCAGACTTTTAAAAAAAAAATCCAGAAAAATGCTTAAAATATCATTAAAAAAATCTATAAATAAAGAGACTCTTTACTGCAGAATTTTATAATGAACGGTTTATTAGATATTGAGTTAAAACGGGAATATTTTTAACATTGAAGCCTATGGGATTCGCCTGAATAAACCTGTCGAATTAAACCACCGAATGGCAGGGCATTTCGGGAACCTTTCACTGCTGGGTTTTGCTCTCGGAATAGCCGAAGCAGTGCTTTTCATGGGGATTTCACTGCCCTCGAACAGGCACCGTATGTGCAGGCAATTCGCCAGGATTTGGCGAATTGCCTGCTCTCTGTATAGCCAAATGGCCAAGAAAGGTAACCGAACGCTGATTTTCAACCCTGATTACGGTCTGTTACTCCCTATCCTGTCTGTGCATGTGCCAAGAACTGAAGGAACGCCGCAGCTCTGCCACCCTTTACATACTGTAAAGACCCATTGACTGTCACCTTTGCACTAGGTGTGACATATTGGCCACTACTCAGAGGAACCACTGCGGGAATATCTGGGTGTCGAGAACATATTGGGCCATCAAAGCCATTGAAAGATGTAATACACAAATTCGCAGTAATAAAATGTTTACTACTCTTCATAAAATTCGTTTTTGCATCTCCCTCCAGCATGTGGATGATACAGATGACCGTCATACCCAGCGACCATTATTCATGGTGGTTTCACAAAGACTTGTAACCTGTGACCTTTGCACCCTCCAGGCTTATCCATCCATGAGAAATATCACTGAGATACATTAAGGTCAAAGTTTTAAACCGCGACTTAAAAGCACTGCAGACCACCCTAGAAATAAATAACTATACAGGACGGACCTAGCGGTTTTAGCCCTCCAATACAACTGTGGAGAAGCAAGTCTCGACTTTACGAGACGCGGGTTCAACCTAACCACCAGATCGCTGATCTACAATCATGGAAAGTCGCCTCGATCCCACGATCGACGCCACCAGCGAGTGTCCTTGGGCAAGACACCTACAGTACCTCACGAAATACTTGTACACCTCATAGATTATAAATTCCCTTGGGAACAGGGTCCCCCTGAATCAGGTCATCGTCCTTATGTGGTATTCCAATGTATCAACAACTTGTACACCGATCTTGTAAGGTGCTGTGGAATATGTGGTGCTATATAAATAAAGGATAATAAGAATAAACGTGCAGTATAGGGTTGTTCATTAAGTGGTGAATTATTGAAGGGGCGTTAGTGGTGATGAAGGGCTGTTTGGCCGTAAATTTGCAATTTTCTACCGGTTTACTGCTTATTAGATATCCGAAAAACAATAGATTTGGGCCCTCACATTTCCGGTCTCCATCAGAGTGCGTGGCTGTGCATGATGAGACTTTCCCTGGCATATATGATGGGTAACGCCTCGGTTTCACTGAATTTGGATGGGAGAAATGCAGCAGTGCAAATGTCCAGGAAATTCCTACATGCCACATGCACTGGGGTTTGGAAATTGTCCTGTTCCATCAGCAGACACATGGCATGAAAGTCAATGAATCAGTTAACCTGTTCTATGCCAGATAACCTAAACTAAACAATGGCGAAGATAAAAAGGAGTCAACAAAGAAAATGTGTAAACAAAACTGCAACTTGTTTGCATAGTGATATCAAGATCAAAGCCTAGATTCAGTTATCTGGGATACAGTTTATCAGGGATTTTTTTTTCCATTGCATCTCTGCATATGTGAGCTACCAGAGATAATGTTGTCCAGCTCCATGTAGGTAGATTAGGGCATAGAAAGAGATTCTCCAAGGTACAGGAGGACAATTCAGTTTGAAGTTCTGAACCATTTACATAGCACCTACATATGCCATAGTGCTGCACAATACGGTTTGAGTTTTGGGGTGCTTCAGGTTGGTAGAATCATGTTTGCAAATGCCTGCATTATTCATACAAGACACAGCATCAAAAGATAAAGGGGGCTTCTTTGTACTATAACCTATGCAAGGATAATAATTTACTTGGGTGGCAAAACAGGGGGCTTCATATAGACCCAAACCTTGGGTTTTCATTACAGATTGCTAGCAAATTAACCCCTTCACTACTGAGATCTAGATATCTCGGGCTTCAAAGGCACCTTCTGGTGCTCCGATATCGAGATATCTCGATCTGCTGATCTGCAGCCCAAAAGCTAATGAAATTTGTTTGCTGCTAATGAATTCCGTTTGCTTTTGGGCTCCAGAAGGTGCCCCCGAACAGCTAAAACTGTAAAATCTGATGCTGAAAGCTCTGAAATATCAGGCTTTCAGCAGCCGATGCAGGGTTAAAAAAAAGAAACATAGACCTGCTGCTCAGACCTCCGTAACGCAATTTGTCAGTAGATGGTGCCATCTACTGGCCAAATATTTTATTTACAGTAATAGCTATTTAATACTGTAAAGTTACTAAAAAATGATTTTACAAAAAAAACCACTGGTTTCTGACAATGTTTTTTTTGGAAAATCACTTGGTAGTGAAGGGGTTAATTAATGAGATTTTCAGAAAGCATACCTCCTCTTATGTTGAGCACATCCCATCACAGCCCATTCTGCAATTGGCTGCTAGACATGACAACAGTACAGACACAAGAATAGCATTTGCATGACACAAATAGCTTTTTCTTTAGAAGAGAGTGTGTATATTTTGTGACCCTATTGGGTTACATGCTACACCTCGTGTGCTTCGATGGCAACAAGCAAGTGTTTTTGAGGATCATGTATTTTCCAAGTGTCTGTGTCCAACCTGGTCTCCTGATCTTACCTGAACTTTTTTGTGTCGGGATATCTGAAGGAATGAGTGTATACTGACCGTAACAGGCCCTTCGTGACTGACACCTTAACAGATAACATTAGGAATTAGATCCAGAACAAGGATGATGTAATACTGAGACATATTACAAACAACATGCAGCAGCCCATTGACATGTGCCTAACAAAAAAGAGCAGCCACATCCAGTACATGCTGCAATGGGACTTAATAACCAAAAGAGCCCAGCCTGGAGCGGAAAAAGGTAAATCTCCAACCGTAAAAAGTATGCTCTGCTACCAGAGGTGTATCCTTAAATAGGCCAACTGGGCCTAGGACAGCAGATTATATTGGGGGGGGGGCTGCATTTTTTCTCCAAAGTCATTCTTCAAAGAGGTGAAATATATTTGAGGTGAGTGGGTGAATAATTAGGGTGACCATATCTGCCATGGGACACATCTAATTTATTCATGCTGATGGGCAGTGCATGAAAAAGTCACCCCACAGCATGTAGCATACATACGCTGCAGAAATCAAAGAGGATTCCCAAGTGACCTGCCTTGATTTCCTTCCTGCAGCATATAAATTAGACATGTTGCAGGGCGGCACTTTTCCTTGCACTCCCCATCTGCATGAAATAACAACATGTGTCCTTTGAAACGTGGCCAATATGGCCACCCTATGTGTAACAGAATAAAACTCCCAGAAATTAGCCTTTAAATCAAAGCTGTCAAACTCTAGGCCCACAGATGTCTCTGAACTACAGCGCCCATAATTCCCAGGCCATCTATAACATTCAGAGAATTCTGGGAATTGTAGGTCATCAACATCTGGTTGATAGCCCCACTCTACGGCTGGTGTCAGATGAGCGTTTTTTACGAGCAGAAGGAATGTCCGTGAGAGTCCACTCTGACGCCCATCTGGCCACCTCGCTGAGTGCAGTTAGTGCGCTCAGCGCTGCAAGGCTCAATCCTCCTATGGAGGATCGCGCTTTGCAGCCCTGTTGTACGTGCGTTGTCACGCTGAAACTTTCTAAACGGAGGCAGCACGCCTACTGTATCGCACACAATTCGTGCGCGCTACAGCGTGTGGCCGGCCCCGTCGCAGCGTCACAATGCTGCGTCGGACACCGGGAGGCACGTCAGTACAGACAAACATAGTGCGCTTGTCTGACCCCAGCCTAAACTGTAATAACTGATGTTAGAAATGACTTGATGTCAGTGAGATACCTTGCTCTATATTGCATTTATATTGATATAAATAGTCCTAAAAGGTGGTGAATATTTTTAATTGGTGTTCATATTTATTTGATATCGGGGAAGAAAGCAGCAGAATTTGTAGTGCCTAGAGCTGGTCCAACCATGAATACAATTACTACTGTTTTTTATTCTTGAATTTGGCAATGCAGCATGGTAGCTGTAGTTTTGTAGCTGCTGCGGTGTAGCATCTTACCAGCCCTGCTCCGAGCTATGGACTTCCTAAAATTGGACTAGCCAAGACCATTGCTCGCCAACCACAGCCTGGGCGGACATTGTGTGTTGTCAGGTTTGTTGCTCAGTTTCAAATGAAAATTTTAACACAGGTGAAGGCAAAGTGTGTGAGATTTTGAACACACTGGACTCCGCAAACAGGTTGTTTGTCTTAAGCGTTGCGTAAATACCCTGGAGAAACAGATTTACTTTTATTGTACCTAAAAGAGATTACCCAATCTGGCTTTGCACATGCAATTTACACCATTTGCTGATATAAACCTGAAAAAGTCACTGGATGTTCTTTTATTTTATCTGCTCATACACAGTGCATAACATTAGAAAGAAACACTGCTACATTTAATCTAACCATATGCCATAATGAGCTTTGTCCAACAGTGTTATCCCCCTATTCCCATTATAATCTCTTTTTAATGCTTTATTTGGCAGAAATCCACTTTGCGTCACACGCACCCTTACCCATGTGCAGGTTAGCAGGGCTTGCTTCCTGTGATCCGGTGAACACCATACATGCGCGGGATTAGATCAGACGTTAGAGTTTGCATTTATGGTACATTTCTGAATTATAAAAGAAAATAGAATAGATTTTTAACTAAACAGGTTCAAGAATTAAGAAAATGAAGCAATAAATGTTTGCTTAGGCCGGTGTCAGGTGAGCATTTTTACGAGTGGAAGGAATGTCCGTGAGAGTGGACGTTCCTTCCACTGACGCCCGTCTGGCCGCTTCAATGAGTGCAGTTAGTGCGCTCAGCGCGGCAAGGCTCGATCTTCCTATGGAGGATCGTGCCTTGCAGCCACATTGAACGCGCGTCGTAGCTCTTCGATGGGGATGCATTCTAAACGGATGTAGCACACAAGCCTTAGCGCGCACAATTCATGGACACATGCTACAGCGTGTGGCCAGCCCCGTCACAACGCTGCGGCAGACGCTGGGAGGCACGTCAGTATGGACGCACATAGTGCGCTCATCTGACACCAGACTTACTGAGATCTCTCCATACAAAGATATAATGCGCGATATGCACTTTTTAATTTGAACATTATAAAAGGTGATATTAAAAGTGAAGCTTAGCTGTTGCTTTAACCACTTGCCTGCTAAGGACACGCTCAGCGCATCCAGACAAGTGGTTCTCCTGTGCTATGGACGTGCTGAGCGCGTCCTTGCTCAGGGGACAGTGATCAGCCGGGATTCCAGCCGATTGCTGCGCCCCCCGGTGCGGGCTGACATCTTGGATGTCAGCCCGGCACTCCGGGACCTCGGCGGGGACAATAGATGTCATCGCGTTAGCGCGATGACATCTATTACAGGCGCCTCCCGCGAATGCGGGGAAGGTGCCTGAAAGGGAGGGGGATGCCCTTTGGACCTCTCTCCCTCCCGATCGGCTGGGGGCAGCAGTGAAAGTCAGGCACCGTTTGGAAAGGCACAGCCTGCCCTTCCAAACAGTGGCTGGCTTTATCCCCTTGGGGGCCGGATCATGTTTTGGCGCTGAAAGGCGCCAGATCACGATCCTCTCCCGGAGCTGGCTTCCGGGATCTCCCCCTGAAGACTGGCGTCATTGTGCATAGCGCGATGACATCGGTTCTGGTGTTAACCCCTAGCTGCCACCAATGGTGGAGATAGGGGGTATATTGCAACCCCCTATCTCCCGATACGTGGCAGGTAGGGATTAATATTTGGTATTGTTGGATCGGCCAGAGCATGACCTTTCCAACGATAGCAAACATGACCATGTTGAAAGTTAGGGGGAAAAAATGAAAATTAAAAAAATTTGTTTTGTTTTGTTAATGCAGCAATAGTGTTCCCATTTCAATTATAATGTGAACAATGATGCTGCACTAATGATTTTTGTATGGGGTGCGTTTGTTAAAAAGCGTGTAATTTCCCCCCAAAAAATGTAACGAGTCCCCATTTCTCATTTTTTCAACAAGCGCAACTCATAGAAAATATAACCGCAAACGCTCGTATGTTAAAATGTGAAAAAAACACTTTACACGTTGTAAATTATTGAAAATTCTAATTTTATTGCATTTTTTGTTATAATATACAGACAGGTCATGACGTATACATATAATAATGATATATTATGAATTTGCAGAGTCTGCCGGAAAGAACGATATATAATATGCCTGGGTCATATAATAAAATAAGGCTTCAAAACGCGTTTAAACATGATGAGCGAAACCGGTAAAAATGAGCTCAGCACAGAGGTGTGAAATGGCTCAGCAGTGAAAGGGTTAAGGCTGGGGTCAGACCAGCGCACTTTTAACGTGCGTTCTGGCGCACATAATTACGGCCGCACTAGCAGCAGATGACGGGCAATGACGGCCAATATACGATGTACGGCCGCACAAAAGTCCAGCCGTGCAACGCAAGTGGAATTTGAACGCATTTTTTTGAGAACGCTGAACCGCTAGTACTGACGTACTGAGTGCGCAGCTGCGGCATAGCGGCGTGTTTGCGTGATTAGGAGATGTCAGACACTGCTAATGTCCAGCCTACATAACGTCCAGACGCAAAAAGAGTTTTACTGACGATCCGTACAAAATCACGCCCGAAAATGCGCGTCGTCTGACCGTTTTTGCGCATTCCGTGATAAAATACGTCAATGTGTTCGGACGCACTTTTTGACGTTCGCGGGGAAAAATGCTTTCGTCTGACCCTAGCCTAAGGCTAGGGTCAAACGAAAGCATTTTTCCCCGCGAACGTCAAAAAGTGCGTCCGAACACATTGACGTATTTTATCACGGAATGCGCAAAAACGGTCAGACGACGCGCATTTTCGGGCGTGATTTTTTACGGATTCCCAATAAAATTTGATAAAATAAAATATTGGCCGTCATTGCCCGTCATTTGCTGCTACTGCGGCCGTGATTAAGTGCGCCAGAACGCACGTTAAAAGTGCGCTGGTCTGACTCCAGCCTTAAGGACACTCTATTAAAAAATTGATGCCCCTCCCCCCTTTTCCCATTAAATAATAATTTGATTAGTTTCGGTGTGTATATACTCACCTTTTTTCCTTGGCGCTGGGCTGCTCCTCCTTTTCTTCTCAGGGATTCCGTTATGCAGACTTTCCTGCATCTTCTTATCCAATTTGGATAAGTGTACATAACTTTCGTAGGAACGCCATGAAAATTTGCGGCACTGGTGTACTTTACATAGTTACATATACAGGCTGAAAAAAGACATGTGTCCATCGCGTTCAATCTTTAACACCTACTGCTATTGATCCAAAAAAAGATGAGAAACCCAGTCTGAAACGTTCGCCAATATGCAACATACTGGGGGGAAATTCCTTGTTGACCCCAGATTTCTCATTTGATCAAGTATCTTATACACAAGTAACGCAGCACCTGTGCATAACAATAGGTTGGTGCTCTGCACGCATGCGCAGCCCATATCCTCTTCTGCCTTCTTCCAGAACATGACAGGATGATGTTGGTCCCTGGCAGGCAGGTTATTCAAAATCCTGTCTGCTGAATGACAGCTGTGTGGGCAGAGGAAACTCCTCCACTTTACACAGTGCTGACAAACAGGGCTGGATGGACAACAGGGGAAAGTGAAGGGACTGCATACAGCCTTAATTAACTAAACAGGGTTATTCAGAGAGAGGTGAAAAGCAGGAGAATGACTGCAGAAGTGAAAATTCTAGGTCAAAATAGCCAAACCAGAAAAATTCTCCCATTTATCTCACTTTCCAAATCGGCTATTTTGACCTAGAATTTTCCATTCTCCAGTCATTCTCCAGCTTTTCACCTCTCTCTGAATAACCCTGAAAGTGTATGTTTCTGGTGCATGAACACAGTATATATATATACATAGATATTGTTATCGCTAATCATTTAGGCTAGGGTCAGACGAAAGCATTTTTCCCCGCGAACGTGAAAAAGTGCGTCCGAACGTATTGATGTATTTTTTCACGGAATGCGCAAAAACGGTCAGACGACGCGCATTTTCGGGCGTGATTTTGTACGGATCGTCAATAAAACTCTTTTTGCGTCTGGACGTTATGTAGGCTGGACATTAGCAGCGTCTGACATCTCCTAATCACGCACACACGCCGCTATGCCGCAGCTGCGCACTCAGTACGTCAGTGCTAGCGGTTCAGCGTTCTCAGAAAAATGCGTTCAAATTCCACTTGCGTTGCACGGCCGGACTTTTGTGCGGCCGTACATCGTATATTGGCCGTCATTGCCCGTCATCTGCTGCTAGTGCGGCAGTAATTATGTGCGCCAGAACGCACGTTAAAAGTGCGCTGGTCTGACCCCAGCCTTAATCGTATACAAGAACGAAAACCTGGATTGAAGGGATACTGCTGGTGATGATGCTGGCTGGAGTTAAGGAAACTCTTCCACTTCACCCAGCATTTTCACCACACTGGTGAGAGGGGAGGAGCACTCCTCACATCCTGACTACTTCAACAGGGTTATTCAGAGAGAGGTGAAAAGCAGGAGAATGACTGGAGAATGGAAAATTCTAGGTCAAAATATTTTGACCTAGAATTTTCCATTCTCCAGTCATTCTCCTGCTTTTCACCTCTCTTTGAATAACCCTGTAAGACTATAAAATGGTCAGGATGAGTGGAGTGTCCTTTATAGTGTGAAAATAAACACAAACACGTTCACCACTAGACAGTAAGAAATGAATAAATGAAATGTTTTCACAGTGCTTAGAGTTTTATCAGGGAAGCGATGGACTCCCCATGGAAGAAACTGTGCCCTGTGTACTCAGCCAGGCTGATAAAGGCTCCCATGTGTTTTATCTCGCTCTAGGTATGGCTCCTGCATGGAATGTGCTCTGACAATCACTATGGTAGTGAAAACACACCAAGAACAGCAGGGAGTTTACTTTGTAGTCCTCAAGAAAGAAAGCAAACTTTAAAATGTTAAAGGCATTTTCTGGTGGGTTTTGAACATTTCCTACAAAATCTCAAGATGTAAAAAAAAAAAAAAAAATCCTAATGTAATTTACATCCATTATGTATTTCCCTCCTTTAGCGAGTTATTATAGTCTGCCGACTTCTCCCGCCTGATGCGCGCGCTTTACTCCTGAATCTGCTGTGCACAACTACGCAAATTGCAAATCAACCGTT
Organism: Leptobrachium leishanense; assembly: GCA_009667805.1. Taxonomy (NCBI): domain Eukaryota; kingdom Metazoa; phylum Chordata; class Amphibia; order Anura; family Megophryidae; genus Leptobrachium; species Leptobrachium leishanense. Next base: position 478,400,548 of record CM019063.1, on the reverse strand, counting down.
ATGCCGGTGTCAGACGAACGCACTAAGTGCACCCGTACTGACGTGTCTACCGGCGTCCGTCGCAGTGCTGTGACAGGGCTGGTCACAAGTTGTAGTGCGCGCACGAATTGTGTGTGCTACAAGCATCCATGCACAAAGCCTCACTGTAAAAATGCTAGACGCGCGTTGACGGAGCTGCAAAGCGCAACCCTCCATAGGAGGATCAAGCCTTGCAGCGCTGGGCGTGCTGACTGCACTCACTTGATGCCCAGTGGAAGGAACATACACTCTCAAGGACGTTCCTTCCGCTCTTACTACCGCTCATCTGACCCCAGCTTAGGCTAGAGTCAGACGAACGCAGGCTGAGCGCACTGTGTGTGCGTGCACAACGGACAGATGTACTGACGGAAGAAACTGTAGACACCACACGGTCCATTTTCGTTGGCGGACATAGAAAAAAAAGGGAATTATGGGAAATAAAATTAATATGAAAAATGACAAAAATTAATATGAAAAAAAGCCATTGTGTGCGTCAAGGTGCTGGACGTCGCAAATGTGCTGTGTCTGATATCTCATCACATACACAGAACGTTACGCATACGTGGCGCACTCTGCATGTCCGTGGTAGCGGTTTTACGTTCTTGCCTAACTTGCGTCCGTTTGCCACGTGCGTTGTGTGTGCGCAGTTCGGTGCGGACGCACGTAGTGTGTGGGTCTCTATTGATTATGATTCTATGCTAGACGGACGTTAAACTGTGCGGCAATATGGATGTGATCACTGCGTTCATCTGACACGGGCCTTAACCTGCCTGGCGGTATTCCCGGGTGTGACTCGGGGTTAAATTTCGCTACCGCGATCTGTAACCCCGAGCCACACTCGGGCTGTATATACTCACCGCATCCTTCGCTCCCTCGCCGTCTCCAGAGTCACCGCGGCAGCCGGCGACTTGCTTATTCTGCTCCCTTCGAGCCACATGATGCAGGGGGCGGGACAAGGCGGCAAATTCATAAACTGTAAAAAAAAAATTACAGTAAAAAATACAATAGAATAAAGTTTGTGCTGTGCAGTGGGTGCTGGGATTCTTGTTCAGATGTACACTCCTTTGCCAATGAAATATACAGGACACAGGGGTACAAAAAAAAAAAGAGTATTTATTCTCAAAGCAGCTTTACAGAAATAAAAGGCACATAAAAATAATTTCTAAAATGTAATAAGGCTTTGCAATACAAGTTTCGCTGGTGCTTGCCCAGATATATTTCATTGGCAAAGGAGTGTACATCTGAACAAGAATCCCAGCACCCAGAGGAAAGAGGCATGTTTTTGGTTTGATTATTTTATTGAATATAATTTATTTCCATTATTTTAGATAATTATTTTTGGGATAATAAATTAATTTGTGTTTCAAACCTTCTCTGACTCCGTGTGTTTACTAGACTCTTGCTTGCACGGATTTCAGTGAGTTATTCCTACAGAATACAGGCTTACTATATAAAACAACACATTTCCTTTCCAAAAAAATGTAACTGCTTTTAGGCTAGGGTCAGACGAACGTGATTTCTACGGACTGTACGTCCGTGCACACAGACGTACGTCAGTACGGAAGACGCGGTAGTGACCACACAGTCCGTTTATTCACTGACGTATATTTTGACGGATGTAGCAGGGAAAATAAATTAAAAAGCAAAACCATTTTGTCCGTGAAAAATGCTGGACGTATAAATGCAGTCCGTCTGACCACGTTCCATCACTCACACACAAAGCTATGCAGACGTTGCGGACGCAGTGCACTTTGTGCGGTCGTTCTAGGGGATGTACGTTCTTGCCTGCTTTGCGTCCGTGGGCCGCGGCCATTGTGCGTCCACAGTTCAGTGCGGACGTACTTCGTGTGTCGGGCTCTGATGGGCTTTCTGTCATGCTATCACGGATGTACTTTTAGGCGCAATCACGGACGTGAACACTACGCTCGTCTGACCCCAGCCTTAGACACAAAATTTGGAAGAAATTAGACCGCCAGGGAGGTTAATAGCAATAACTTGCTAAATGTAGGAAATAAATAATGGAGGTGAATGAGCTCCAAAAATATATTTTTATTTATTAACTCGATTTAATTGATTTTAGGTCAATTTAAAAAAAAGGTGTTGAATAAATAAATCGAACCTTCAAGCTCCAACATTGTGGAATAAACATGACATGAAAGAATGCCTCTTGAATCACAGCAAGCAACACCTCATGTGCACTGGATGGATATACAATGTTGCAGAAAATCCAAGGTAACAGATCAAAACAGCAATACTGTCTCTGTATTAGATCACTTACTGGTGTAGTGTGGTTGTTAATTCCTCTAGCTGCATAAACAAAAACTGCACAGATAACAATAAGAATAACAATAAGTAAACAACACATCATTGTCTTGGAGTATTTGCATTTTCAGTTTCCATGGGAGAGGTTGCTAAAGGGGCTCAGTAACACTATTACCTGTTGCCACTGGCCATGCTTTTCTATATTATCAGTAAGTTTCACACACCTTTTTATTTCTTCCACTTTTAGCAAAGCTCAGGCTGGGGGTGATTTCTCTTCTCCCACATGATGAGGGATACATTATTGACACGTTGATTCCATGGAATCCTGCTAGGTGACACATGGAGGCAGATCAGAATCTCATTAGCAGGAGCAAGGACACACCACCCCCTCTTCTTCTTTTTTTTTTCTAACCCCCATCCCTCCCCCGGGCACCCAGTACAAGCTAATCATTGACAGGACTTTTACAATTCACTTCTATAGTGGTGAAGCTGAGATAAGGCAGTGCAGGGCTCCCAGCAGAAGACACCAGCCAAGAGTTTCAGCAGGACTCCCATTCCCACCAGCCATCAGCCACTGCATGGCTCACTGTCAGCGGACCCCAAGGGGAACTCACGATGGGTGATTTGTGGTTGAGGATGTCCTGGCTCTTTCTGCTTCTGGTTGTCATCAGAGACGTGTCTGGGAGCCCAGGGGAAGGCAGGAAGGTGTGGGAAAGAACCCAGAGTCCTCTTAATGAGAACCAGCTTTTTACCCATGGTGAGTTCCCCCCAGGCTTCCTCTGGGGTGTAGGCAGCTCCTCCTTGCAAATTGAAGCTGATCTCTCCACCAGGGGACCCTCCATATGGGACCACTTCGTGAGATCCCACCAGGCAAACATCACCCATCAGCCTGTGGAGCATCCTGAAGACCCCTCCAGCAGCTTCTTGCACAGGGAGCTGCCAGCCCTGGACTTCCTGGGGGTGAATTGTTACCATTTCTCAATCTCCTGGCCCAGACTTTTCCCCAATGGGGATGGTGAGGTCAATGAGCAGGGGGTCCTGTATTACAACGCCCTGATAGACTCTCTGGTCAGCAGGCACCTGCTGCCAATGGTCACCCTGTACCACTGGGACTTGCCCCTGCCCATCCAGGAGAGGCATGGAGGCTGGGCAAACCACTCTGTCTCTCACCTCTTCAATCAGTATGCCAGCTTCTGCTTCCAGACGTTTGGGGATCGGGTGAAGTACTGGACCACCATGCACAACCCTTACCTCATGGCCTGGCACGGCTATGGCACCGGAATGCATGCACCCTGGCACCGAGGGGACGAGGCACAGGTATCTGCAGTGGCACACAACCTCATCAAGGTAAAATCTCACCTGTTACATGATAATCCTGCACCCAGATACATGCCAAGCCTGCCTTGTGTGAAACATGGGCACATACCAGAGCTGGCACGTTTTACACTACCCTGGGCATTACTTAACCAGGCACTGAGTAACATGTTACATATTTATATTGTTTTATTGGACTTTTTGTAAATTCCAGCATGTCTTCACAATGTGTGCTCTGTCTTGATACTGTGTATAGTGTATATAGAAATACCCAGAACCACACTGAGCTGCTCTGCATTCACTTTACTGAGTGTGTGTGTATCATTATTCTATATATGTGTATGTGTATATATATATATATATAGTGAATATACTCCTATACATATAGGAGACATTAAGACTTTACTCGGCAAGAGAAACCATAAAGATGCACATGAAAATACTGTATATACCTTGAATGATCACATGACTAACAGATACCTGTCCTGTATTATTATTAAATAAAGAATAATAATAATAACAATACAGGACAGGTATCTGTTATTCATGTGACCATACAAGGTATATACTGTATTTTCATGTGCATGTGAATGCATGTGTCTCCATGTCATGAACACAGTTAGAAGTGGTTTGATAAAAGATAAGCCCCAGAAAATCTAGGAATGTTCCTTATTCTTATCCAATGATTGCACCCGGTGCTGTTTGATGCAAGCATTAGCCTTGACATTTGGCTTTTCCATTGCTCTGTGAGGTATTATAGCCTCACACACTGTTTGTTTAATCTCTGGCTCTGACCAGTCCAGGCTGACCTGTAGTTGCATACCTTACATAGGGACAGGGGACCAAGGGAGAGGATATATAATCATATATATAATCAAAATAACAGGCAAATGTATATATGAAGATAAAAGCTAGCCATTCAAGTCAATATGTTGAAAGGTAATAGATCATTAATGCATAGGATGAGGAAGTTTCTTAATTCAGCCTATTTAACTCCCTATAGCAGAATCAGTGTATTAAACTCGTACTCGTATTTGTACTCGCTTTTGGCCTACATTTAGGCTAGGGTCAAACGAAAGCATTTTTACACGCGAATGTAAAGAAGTGCGTCCGAACGCATTGACGTATTTTTTCATGGACTACGCGAAAACTGTCATACGATGCGCATTTTTGTGCATGATTTTTTACAGATCCAAACCAGGAAACTTTGGGTGTCTGGACGTTATGTTGGCCGGACACGAGCAGGGTCTGACGTCTCCAAATCACACACACACACCGCTAGCGGGCGCAGCGCACTCTGTACGTCCGTACTAGCGGTTCTGCGTTCTCGAAAAAATGCGTTCATTTTCCACTTGCGTTGCACGGCCGGACTTTCGTGCGACCGTACTTCGTATATTGGCCGTCATTGCCCGTCATTTGCTGCTAGTGCGGCCGTGATTATGTGCGCCAGAACGCACGTTAAAAGTGCGCTGGTCTGACCCCAGCCTTAGAGTAAGGGTTACTCTTAGGGTTATCCCTAAACCCCAACTTTAACCCGAAGATTCTGCTCAATTTTCACTTCATTTTCTGGCAACAGATTCTGCTCCTTCTTTTGACACAAGCATAGCACCCTATTTCTAAAAGTAACCCTAACCCTGAAAAAAACGTAACATTAAAGCTAAACCAACCATGGATTTTGCACCACAGCAAAAGATTAACTTTTGTCGTGCAAAACTGTTGACCTGTCACTCAGCGTGAAATCTTCCCTTTCTTGTCTGCAGTTTCACTTGAACCATTGTAAAAACATTGTAAGTTACTATTTGGTGGCAGCACAGGAGAAAATACACTAAAATATTAAATTACCCATAGATGAATAAATAGAGACAGACAGACAGAAGAACAATAATTAGATACAGAGTGATGCAGCACAGCTATCGTGTTTCGCTCCCAAGTTGTGAATAGAGCTGCACCCTCCGATATTGCGATTACTTTGTTGTAATTGTGGGCTTCACACTGGACATATGGCCATATAGTGTGACCAAATAAATCCCAACATTTTTTTACTTATAATACTTGTTTTAAGATTTTAAGCTGGATTCCCTGCCTTTATTAATATCAGTTTGATTCTAACGACTATCACTCCCAGCCAGCCAGCCATTATGACGGCACAAGGCATCCAGTGTCTGAATATACTCCGGTAGCTGCGTGATGTGAGCTGCAGTCACTCATTTCGTTTGCAACGCTTTGCTCATTCCTAGCGTCTAAACGTGTGTCTATTTGCATAAAGTTTTGTGGTTTTGAATGATTCTTTTAACTTTATTTGCAATTCCTATGTCGCAGCTCACAAAAGATCTCTTTAAACCCTCATTTTACTGCGATGCAAAGCAATAAGAGGCCGTGCTGGCATTGTGGTTTTAGAATATACAAAGGTTAGTGGAAACATACGTCTAGGTATCCATCACCGCAGTGTCCAGCGATTAGTCCCCCAATTGTCAGTAGTCAAGAAAAGGAATGCAGGTCACACTGTAGCATGTGATAAGGCTGCTTTAACCAGAGCAAGGAGAGACAACGTTTCAGCTCACTCAGAACAAGAAGAGACACTTGATAAAGGCTCATGGAGTGAGCCAAAACGTTGTCTCTCCTTGCCCTGATTAAAGCAGCTTTATCACATCCTTCAGTGTGACCTGCATTCCTTTTCTTGACCTTATTGTTTTAGGGAATGCTCTATTCAGCAATCACCGCAGGGTCCCCAAAGTGCGCCGAATGGATCTGCCGAATGCAGCCACAAACCGCCGAACGCAGCTGACGATCCACTGAATGCAGCCGCAAACCCCCGAATGCAGCTGACGATCTACCGAATGCAGCCGCAAACCCCCAAACGCAGCTGACTATCTGCTGAACGCAGCTGCAAACCCCATGAACGCAGCTATCTGCCGAATGTCACTGAACAGACCACCGAATGCTGCCGATCAGCCGCCTAACGCCAACGCAAAAAGCCATTCAGCTGCCAAACAGGGTTAAAAAAAAAAAGGAAATGCAATTTTTGAAAGTTGTTCAAAACAAAAAAAATGCATGAAAATACATAGAAATAATACGGTAAATAAGGTCATATGAATATTAATAATAAGGTCTGTTGCGAAATAAAAAAAATGCTATTAATACGAAATCGGAATCAAAAATTTCACCAAGAAATCCAGAAAAATGCCTAAGGTATTCCAAAAAAATAAATAGATAAAAAGACTTTTTGCTGCAAATGAAAAGAATAAACTGTTGAATTAAAAAAAAGGGATTTCTTTTTTCCATTGACACCTATGGAATTTACCTGCGTAAACCTGTCAAAGAAAAGCACTGAAAATCAGGGCATTTCACTGACTTTTGGTGCTGTTCAGCGTTCTCTGAATAGATTAACCAATACTTCTCTTTGGGGAATTGCACCGTATTTCGCTGGCATTTTGCCAATATTTGGAGAATTGACAGCTTTCTGAATAGCCGAATGGCCACAGAATTGCATTGTATGGTACAATTCAGTGGCAAATTCGACACTCTTTGAATAACCCCTTCAGTGGCTGATCAGGGCTGTCAAACTCCGGCCCCCCCAGATGTTACTGACTACAATTCCCAGAATTCCATTAATGTAATAGATAGCCAGGGAATCCAAGGAGTTGTTGTTCAGAAACGGCTGGGAGGCCGGAGTTTGACAGTCCTGGACTATGTACTTATAGGTGTAAACTCACATCTGGCTTGGAATCTAGTCCCATGTTTTTGGGGTTAGGGTCTTTGGATATTGATGACTTCCACCTTTGATCACACATTAATAATAGTAAATAGCATTCTAGCTGGTGTATAATCCTCATGGATTCAGTGTTTTCTGTATGTTGCATTACGAGGCTCTGAAACCGTTACACGGGGATAGAGTTTTCTACGTGAATGCATTCTGTATGATTTAGCTTTGGGCAATGGTAGCAGCGCCATAAACCCCTTTCTAATAAAGTGTGTTTGCTAGTAGCTGTTTGTTTTAAAACAAACAATCATCTAGTAACGGCGAGTAATTGGGGCGTTTGTTACTAATTGATCATTATGATAGATAATGTTTTCTTTTCCAAGTTTGCCCTTCCAGGCATGGAGCATAAATAACTGATTTGTCCCAACATGCAGGGTCTGCTAAGGTGTAGCTGGCTCCTAAGATTTATTCCCTGGCTCCTAGGTTTGATCTACTTTTGCCAAGCCTTGGATTAAATGCTCTTCCTCAGCCAGAAATGCAGTGTGTGGTGACACCAGATAAATGACAAAAATGACTTAACCTCCCTGGCGGTTATCCCGAGTGTGGCTTGGGGATAAATTTCACCGCTGAAAGCAGTAACACCGAGTCACACTTGGGCTGGATAGAGATACATCACCTGTCCCTGTGCTCCCTCGCTGTCCCCGCAGTCTCCTCTGGCGATCACGGCGTTTTGTTTCCTGGTTCCCTTCTCGCGAGAAGGGAACCAGGAAGTATGAGGTCGCGATCGCCGGAGGAGACTGCGGGGACAGCGAGGGAGCACAGGGACAGGCAATGTCAGACTTTCCCCTAACTTCACTTCCTTCAAACGCTCCCTTAAAACATTCCTATTTAGGGAAGCCTACCACCCAATCACTGACACAACCATCAATCACTCTCACCTTACAGTCCTCTCCTCCTGTTTCCAACCCCAACCCTCCTAGATTGTGAGATCCTACGGGAATAGGGCCCTCATCTCCTCCTGTACTGTTTGTCAAATGTTGTTCAATGTATTGTAACCCTGTCTATACTGTGCTTATTGTACAGCGCTGCAGAATATGCTGGCGCTTTATAAATAAAGAATAATAATAATAATAATGTATCCATCGGCATCCCGAGTGTGGCTCGGGGTTACCGCTTCCAGCATAGGAATTTAGCCCCGAGCCACACTCGATATACCGCTAGGGGGATTAAAAAGAAAAAATTATACTGATTTTGCCATCTAAAAGATATCAGAATCATAACGCCAGGGAGCCTACCTAAGTGACAGCTGTCCTGTAGAGGTGTGCACAGCTAAATAATTTGCTTAGTTTCGTTTCAAAATAATTTAGTTTTTGGAATTTCGTTTCGGAATTTCGCTACATTTTGATTCGTTTAATTTCGTTATTTCGGTTGGTATCTCGGATCACTAAAAAAAATTGTAATTTGGGATTGATTCGATAGTTGATATCGATTAGAATTTCAGATCACTAAATAAAGCCTCAGTAAATCTAATTTTGCTGTTAAAAGGCAAGCTAGGGTTAAATATCGAGCTGTCCATTGGCCTGTGGTGCTGACAACAGATTCAGCACCACAGGACGATTTACAGGGATAGGGTCCTTTGTGAAACAGTCAAACAAATCTGATTTGTTTCATAATGTCGTTTGCTTTAGTACTGACTTTGTATGTATGTAAGTTGGGATTGAGTCGATATTTGATATCGATTCGAATTTCAGATCACCAAATAAAACCCCAATATATCAAATCTGCTCAGGAATCATTTGATCAATGGTTCACTTGTGAAACAGTATAGCGAATCAAATTTGTTTTATACCGTTTCGTTTCAATTCGGATGAAATAAATTTGTTATTTCGGAAGTATTTCTGAAATAAGATTTAACGAAATTCATAACGAATTGAGATTCGTTACGAAACGAATGCGCAACACCTCAAGTGTCCTGTGTTTTCCTTGCTGCCAGGCTAATATGGAGTGCGCTTTGTTGTAGATCAGTTGTATATTAGATAAGGAATGCTCCAGTTTTTAAATAGATACAATTAGCACCTGCAGCATAATCTGTAACCCTTTTATCCAGGAGAAGAAGAGAGAAACATGGAATAATTTGTATATTTTCTGTTGCTCCCATTAAAAGGAACACTCTCTGTAAAAATGACCCCCCACCCGCCTAAATAGTTGTACAGATGTACAATTCTTAGAATTTTTTTCTAATATTTGTTTTAGTTACTTTTAAATACTCACATTTTCTCCAGCAGAGCTGCTCCTCCTCCTCTTCTGCCCCAGGACTTTAAAATGCAGAAGTCTGTGGAGCTTTCCTACATAAACTGTGTACCCTACGTAATTTTCATACGTAGGCTTTATGCAAATTTTATAGTTTGCGCATCGCTTGCGCAGAATGATGGCTTGGTGCTGCACATGCAGCAACAGCCCACAGCTGCTGTTCCCCCAAACGCTCGCTGATGCAAGCATGTAGGGGCAGGATGATGTCAGCACACATCGCTCGCTTACATCATTGGTCCCCGAGGTGGTACCCGCAGATGGATATTCAAAATCTTGTCTGCTGAGTGACAGCTGTGTGGGAGCAGGAAGACCCTCGCTTCATGTAGCTGACCTAGCCAAACTGGCCTGGATGGGATGGGGAGTGGGAACTTAAAGTAACCTTTTTTTTTTTAGGCGGTGCGCGCCGGTACGGCGTACCGGCACCTCTCGGCGTGTACCAGCACCTCTCAGCAGGGCCTATTTTGTTACAGGCACCACCACGTCAGCACTTGCTGGAGGCAGGGGCGTTCTGCGGCTGCACGCAGCAGCGCACAGTCAAACCGCCGTGGTGGTGCTGCAGCGTGTCTCGCACAATACGAGCAGGCTGCACTGGCGCCGCCCCCTCACGCAATGTGCACACTCCGTGCGGTGGAAGAAGAGGTCTAACGCGGGAGAAGGAATTGATACGGGGGGGTTGAATTGATGCGGGTTGAGAGCATGTGAAGGAATTGATGCGGGGGTGGATTGATGCTGGGGGGGAGAGCATGTGAAGGAATTGATGCGGGGGTGGATTGATGCTGGGGGGAGAGCATGTGAAGGAATTGATGCGCGGGGAGAGAGTGTGAAGGAATTGATGGGGGGAGTGTGATGAATTGATGGGGGGCTGATGAATTGATACGGGGTGGTGATGAATCGATATGGTGAGGGGGCGATGAATTGATAATTGATATGGTGAGCGGGGTGGGTGTGATGAATAACATGACAATTGATATCCTTTGGGGGGGTGATGAATTGACGTGCTGGGTGGTTGAATAAATCAATTACATTGCTGTGAGTTTTATTGCTGTGGAGCTCTGTGATACAGTAATGTGCAGTGTGTATGAGTGTGAATTTTATTGCTGTGGGGCTCTGTGATACGCTCATACACACTGCACATTACTGTGAGTTTTATTGATGTGGATACTGTGGTGCGCTCATATTTGTAAAATTGCCTCTGTCCCTAAAGGGTTAATAAAGGAGTATTTATTAGGACATGAAAAATCGTCGTAATAATCAGTTTTTCCCTGGGCGTGAGAGTACCCCCACCCATTTTTCCAGAAAAAAAGCACTGGTCACAACAATCATATATGTACCAAATCGAAGCTTGAAGGCTGAAAACTCCGAGGAGGGACAATTCAGATTTTTGGAGCATGTAACATCTTTTTTTATTTAGGTTTTTATCCGATACTATATGCCTCTCAATCCTGTTCTAATATTTATCGAGCACTAGATACGGCACGTTATTGAAAGGCTCATTGCGGCGCTTGTTTGCTATGGGGCTGAGACATATCTTCAAAGCCTTCAGGTTATCGGGCTTTCTTCCAGTGTTCCCGAGAGATGATGGATTCGGATAGTTAGATAGCACCTATCAACGAGCCTTGGGAGTGCACCTGCTGGACTCAGTAGGTTCTCACTGCGAGCACACATTCTCAAATATATATGAAAATGAGTAGACTTTTTTACAAAGCGTTGAATTGTAAGAGAACTGAGAAATTGCACATTTTAGACAATTTCTTGTGCTGAATAAATCTCAGAGTTGAGGGAGGATAAAAATCAGCTATTTCGACCTAAAATGTACACCATGGGACCAGAGGTACGTTTTGGACTTTTTTCAGCTAATTATTTTTAAAGGCTTATTCAGAGAGCACTGAAATTCCACCAAAATTTCGGTGCTCTCTCGTTCGGTGCTCTTTGGTTCGCTTTCGCGATTTCAAATTGCTGACCCTGCGGTGAATTCAGGGTCCCCGAAGTACACCGACGATCAGCCCCCTGAAAACCGCCAAGCGATCCGCCGAACTGACTGCCGCAGGCCGCCTAACACCACAGAACGCTGCCAAAAAAAGCTGATCAGCCGCCAAACTGGTAAAAAATTAAAAAAACAGCACTCTGCAATTTTAAAGTGGTTTTAAAACAAGAAAATGCATGGAAATACATGGAAATAATAATAAAAAAATTCCCTATAAAAAATAATAAAACCGTCTCTTACAGAATTTTAACAAATGTCACTTAAAAAAATGGAAATCGAAAATTTCGGAAAAAAATCCCGAAAAATGCCTACAATTTTGAAAAAATAAATAACTAAAAAGACTTTTTGCTGCAAATGAAAAGAATAAACGGTTGAGGAAAAAAATGTTAAAAACACAAATATTTTTTTACATTGAATCCTATGGGATTCGACCTGTTCAAACCGGTCGAACTGAATCACCAAAACTCTCAGCATTTCGCCAATATTTTGGTTCTGTTCGGCGTTCTCTGAATAGAGTAACCATTTCTCCATGGGGAAATTTCACTGCTGCCGAAGGTCACTGAATTGTGGCGATCCGAGGCAAACTGCACCATATTTTGCTTCCAATTCGCCAATATTTGGCGAATTGACAGCTTTCTGAATAGCCGAACTGCCACAAAATTGCACCGTACGGGGAAATACACTGTTCGGTGTAATTCGGTGGCAAGTTTGGCTGTTTTTGAATACTACCCTTTTAAGTGATATTACAAAGTAAAATCATTGGAATAGCTCGTTCTTCAGAGCCTGCTTGGTGTCTGGAGTAGCTCGAGTGGTTAATTAACTTAATAGTGCGGCTGCATCTGCAAACAGTAACGTCTCAAGTCGTTAGTCTAATGCTGGGGTCACTCTACATCTCTCATAGTGCTCTGCCACTCAACAGGTTAGAAGGGACTCATGGGAAATGTAGTTCCAAAACATCTGGAGGGCCAAGGTTGCTGACCCCTGGTCTAACGGCTCGGTAGGTCCCTTTTTTTTGTAGATAATGTTATGAATGTGATGCTGTCTAATGCATATCTGTAGGAGCCGGACATTTGGGACAAGCCGGAGCAAATCTTCTGTCCTTTATTTCTAAATGCACATCAAAGTCACTTAAGGTTCTCCTTTTACTGAATTAACTTACATTTACACCTTCTGACGCTGGTCATGTAAAGCGATCTTATATAATTAATCTGTCGCGCAGGATGCTAAGAGCGAGAAATAATGAGACAAGGTGAGTGCGCTTTGTTTTTTGCTTGATTAGTTGGCTACGCACTTCAGTAATCCTGCTAATAAATTATAATCTGTTCGAATGACCTCACTGATCACACTTTCTCAACGTAATACCAGGAATTTAATTTAGATACATTGGAAGGTATTGCAATGGAAGCGAGTAAGTAGCTTGTTATTAAAGCTAGATTAGGCTAGGGTCAGACTAGCGCAGTTTTAACGTGCGTTTAGCCGCACGAAATCACGGCCGTACTAGCAGCAAATGACGTCCAATGCCGGGGAACATACGACGAACGGCCGCACGAAAGTTCGTCCGCGCAACGCAAGTGGCAACGAACGCATTTTTTCGAGAACGTCAAACCGCTACTACTGACGTACAGAGTGCGCTGCGGCCGCATAGCGGCGTGTGTGTGTGATTAGGAGACGTCAGACGCTGCTCATGTCCGGCTAACATAACGTCCAGACTCAAAAAGTGTTTTATTGATGATCCGTACAAAATCACGGACGAAAAGGCGCATCGTATGACCGCTATCGCGTCTTCCGGGGGAAAATACGTACGTTCGTTCGACCGAACTTTTTCACGGACGACGTGAAAAATGCGTTCGTCTGACCCTAGCCTTAATCCACATATTTATACGTCACCTCAAGGTGATCTGACGGACAGCTGCACCATCAGGGTTATTCAAAGAGAATCGAAAAGTCACCGCACGTTCGGTGACTTTTCGTTCTCTTCAATTCGGTGCGATTTGGCGATCCCATTTCGGCGACCCTGCTGTGTATTCAGCAAAAACCACAGGGCCGTCGTAGTGCAGGGAAAAGCAGCCGCAAACGCGCCGAACACTCACTGCAAAACCCGGCGAATGCACACCGAAACCCACAAAAACATCTGGATTAACCCCGCCGAACACGCCAGAGAAACCCGAGCAGCCGCCGATCACAGCGCAGAGCAGCCGCCGGAAAAAGCCGACACCGCAGACGAATGGAGTGAAAAAAAAGCAGTACACTTGAATGTTTGAAAAGTGAAACGCTGTTTGCAAAGAAACTACAGAGCAAAAATGTCTGAAATTTACTTATGAGATCCAATGAATGATAATAAAAAGGGCGGTTACAGAAAAAATCCCGAAAAATGCCTAAAAGATCCTAAAAAAATCTATACATAAAGAGACTTTTTGCTGCAGAATATTATAATCAACAGTTTATTAGATATTGATTTAAAACGGGAATATTTTTAACATTGAAGCCTATGGGATTCGCCTGAATAAACCTGTCGAATTAAATCACCGAACAGCAAGGCAATTCGGCAACTTTTCACAGCTGTTTGGTGTTCACTGAATAGACAAAGCATTGCTTCACTATGGGATTTCACTTCCCTCTAACAGGCACCGTATGTGCAGGAGGCAATTCACCAAGATTTGGCGAACTGCCTGCTCTCTGAATAGCCGAATGGCCAGGAAAGGTGAACGTACGCTGAATTTCACTGTTCAGTTACCTGTCGGGCTCAATTCGGATCTCTTTGAATAACCCTGTATATGTAATTATTATCCTTTATTTATATAGCGCCACAAATACCGCAGCGCTTTACAAGATCATTGTACAAGGGGTTAATACATTAGAATACCACACATGGACGATGACCTGATTCAGGGGGTCCCTGTTCCCAAGGGAATCTTACAATCTATGAGATGTACAAGTATTTCGTTAGGTAGGTAGGTCCATATTGTTAGGTGCCCAAGGACACTCTCTGGTGGCGTCTTCTGAATGGAATGGGTCGTCTTTCCATGATTGTAGATCAGGGACCTGGTGGTTAGGTTCAACCCGCTTCTCGTAAAGTCGAGTCTTCTCCACAGTTGTATTGGAGGGATGTGCTGAATGGTATTCGACTTGCTTCTCCACGGTCAAAGAGTAGAGACGTTACCACTGGACTCCATCAGATATTGTGTAATATGCAAGTATGTCCCGTTGGGCGTCTTGCCCAGGACACTTACTGGAGAGGTGCTCTGGCTGGGATTCCAACCTGGGTATCCACGGATATAGAGCAGTGATGCTACCTCTACTCCGTCCAGCTGACATATAAAGGTAAGAGTTGTCTGCTGGGAATAATCTGAAGTATAAAACCTTTCATTCTGTTACAATTGGAAAATATGATAAAAATGCTCCATTAATACCCTGAGCGGTAAGTATGAGCCCTGAGACTCATGAAACAATATCGAGGCTTCACAGCTAGTTGAGTGCAACGAAGAACTTGACAAATCTTGTAGCCAGGTAGCTTGAATATTACCACCCGGCGTCTCATTTTCTGGTTTATTCTTTGAAAACCTATAAATAAAGCTTTACTTGGCTCCTACGTTTTCTCACTGTATCCAAAGTTTAATATGTATTTGTCAAGCCTGTGTAATGGCTTGAATGGTATTATGATGTTACTATGTCACTTTGACCATATCACCACTCCATCTGCCCTTTGTGCGCCTGACGCTTCCTTCATCCAATCAGTGTGAGTTATGAGATTATATAACATCACTGCTCTGCGTGGAGAGAGACTGTGGAGACACAGGTTCGATCCCGGCAAGAGCCCCTCTCCAGTAAGTGTCCTTGCAAGACACCTAGCGGTACATACTCACCACCCAGGACATACTTGAAAACGAGAGAAATCTCAATGTATCCTTCCTGGTAAAATCCTTTCTCAAAAAAAAACCATAAGCCGAGCAGCATTCACCTGTCTCGATGAGAAACTAAAAGGATAGTTTATTACTTTTTTTTGAGAAAGGATTTTACCAGGAAGGATACATTGAGATTTCTCTCGTTTTCAAGTATGTCCTGGGTGGCGAGTATGTACCGCTA
Source organism: Leptobrachium leishanense (assembly GCA_009667805.1). NCBI lineage: Eukaryota > Metazoa > Chordata > Amphibia > Anura > Megophryidae > Leptobrachium > Leptobrachium leishanense. The sequence goes on along the minus strand of CM019063.1, from coordinate 478,384,877 downwards.
GGTGTCTTGCCCAAGGACACTTACTGGAGAGGTGCTCTTGCCGGGATCGAACCTGTGTCTCCACAGGATCTCTCCACGCAGAGCAGTGATGTTACCTCTACTCCACCCAGCCGGTACAATTAAAAGTAGAGTGTCCCTTTTTGCATTTAAATAGCTGTGCAGAGCCTCTGCCCAATCATTTTAAGTACTTTAGGTGCTTTTACTCACCTTTTGTCACATGGCGTGTGCCGCTCCGCCTCTTAAGCCTTCAGAAACCTGGAAGTCCGTGAAGCTTTACTACGCTCCTACACAGCCTGTCATAGCGTTGGATCTGCAAATTGCGCACCGCTACAGGACTTGTGCACTTTACGGATGCAAGTTCCGTAGCGGCTGCGCAGAACGATGGATCAGAGCTGCGTGCATGCACAGAGCTGATTCATCGCTACCTCTCTGATACAGCTCACTACAACGGGCGGTCTGTGGGAGTGATGCTGGCACACTCTCTACCTGATGACATCACCAGTGAGCGATCTGGTGACCGGCAGCCAGGAAATTAAAAAATCCCGGCTGCTGGGTGGAGTGGAGGACACTAACTAAACTAATTTAATTAGAGAAAAGGTAACTTTTGAAAACTGTAATTATTAAAGAAAAAGTTACAATACAGTTTTTTAAAAACATACTAATCACAAATGTTTTATTCTTACCACTGGTTTAAGGGGAAAATAATCCTTACTGGGAATTAACAGTGCTATAATTAATATTTGCAGCATTACTGGTGGAGGGCTGCTCCTGTGGATGAGCTGTCTCTGAGCCTATTAAATCCCAAACCAAAACTGATACAATATATGAAGTACAAATTAATGTCACATTATTATCAGTGAACCTATAACAATAAAAGTTTACAAAGTAATCAACAAATCCACATGTCATAGTTACCAAAGCCTTGCATGCTGCCATTGCCACCATGGGAGCTGGATGCCGTCTGTGTGCGACTTATCAAGAAGAGGAATCCTAAAAATGGTGCCATCAGGATTTCTCATAGAGGGTGCAGTGTATCACTCTTCTGTTACTTTTGGCTAAATGCGTGTTTAGCGAATACACAGACACAGTGACAGACTACAGATGTGTGGAATCCATTGATGAGCAAATATGGCTGGAAGGAAGAAATGAGCCAGTTTTGCTCAGGATGGGACAACTACGTATGTGACATTCCAAGTATCTTTACCATCTTGTAGCTTGGGGCTATCATGGCAAAAATGTTCCATGATTGTACACCCTAATGAAATAGGCTGAGCACGTCAGTGCAAGGGTTAACTTTTAAAGAAACACTCTGGGCTATAACTTGGAGGGGAGGCAGAGGGGGTCATGATTAACCCCTCCTGACAATGCATTTTGACGTGACTTTATCATGGCTATCATCCATACATCTCACCATCAGCCATTCCTCCATTTCTTCCTCCTCCTTTCCAACATCTCAAACTCAGTCATTCATCTCTATAAAAATATTCAAGAGACCACGCACTCAGCCACAAAATCCCCAAACCTCCAGGTGCAAACCAAAACCCCAAGGGACCAGCTTCAGGATAGAGTTAAATATAGAAAATGGGTCCAGGCTCTCCGCATCAGGTTTAAATTCTGTAATGGAACATCAGAGCAGGCAACAATTCAGCTGATAAACGTTTGGGCTTGACAAGGACTATTTACCTGCCGAAACGTTGCCTGCTCTGATGATCCAGTAGAGAATTTAAACTTGGTCCGGAGAGGCCGGACTCATTTTTCATATTTAAGTGATTAATCTCTATGTCTGATAGATATTTAGTAGCTAACGACTGGGTGGCGGAGAACATGATGGAAATGGAAGGTGAAGGGATGGTTGATGGCAGATGGAAGGATGTATGAATTGTTAATGGAATGAGGATTGAATTCCTGCATCATGGAATTATCTGTCCATGCATCAAACCTGTTCCCTCCCACTTGTCTCCACATCCCCAATTTCTATACAGATTGTAGGCTCGGGAACAGGTTCCTCATCTTCTACGGTATCTTTCGTTCAGTTTTGTTTTTATTGTTATTATTATTGTTTATTTATATAGCACCAGCATATTCCGCAGCGCTGTACAATGGGCATAATAGACAGGGTTACAATACATTGAACAACAATTGACAAACCGGTACAATAGGAAACAAAGGCCCGATTCCCGTGGGAACTCACAATCTAGAAGGGATGGGGTGGAAACAGGAGGAGAGGACTGCAAGGTGGGAGTGATGGACTGCAAGGTGAGAGTGATGGGCTGCAAGGTGGGAGTGATGGACTGCAAGGTGAGAGTGATGGGCTGCAAGGTGGGAGTGATGGACTGCAAGGTGCGAGTGATGGACTGCAAGGTGGGATTGGTGGACTGCTAGGTGAGAGTGATGGGCTGCAAGGTGAGAGTGATGGACTGCAAGGTGAGAGTGATGGACTGGTTGCGTCAGTGAGTTGGGTGGTCGGCTTCCCTAAATAGGAATGTCTTAAGGGAGCTTTTTAAGGAAGGGAAACTAGGGGAAAGTCTGACCGTATGAGGGAGAGCGTTCCAGAGGATGGGAGCTGCTCGTGATAAATCCTGCAGTCTATCATGGGAAGAGGTGTTGGGCGGAGAAGCTAGGCACAAGTGTTGATCAAATATACTTATTTTACAATGTACCAGCGCTGTGTCCATTTAAATTGCACAGCGCTGCAGAATCTGTTTGACATCACTGGACCATCTGTAAAGGATGAACATAGTAATAATTTGTAGTAGGAGGACATGAGTCCATGACAGATCCAGGAACGAGGTAGCCATAGCTCCAATATGTCCTTGGACGCCTGAGAAAAGACACACAAATGTGCGGCGCCTCTACGGAGAACCCTATTTCCAGCTATCGGGACTTCCCGAGACAACGCTGTGAAGGTCCGCCGGCCTCCAAATATACCTAAAAAAAGAAATCAGCGTGCTCAAGGAATCAGAGAACCAATCACACGGATTTATTAGGAGCAAAAAGCAGGGTAAAAATGAAACGTTTCAGTACTTAAGCCTTAATCATGCATAAATGACACACATACAGAATTCCACATAAATACATATACATTAATCAAGTGCGTGGAGCCCACTGATAGACTGGTTTAACCCTTTCATTACACAGTAGGAGACCAACAAAGATATGTATAAACCCAGTATATAACAAACTATGAAACAAATCTCACTCTTGGAGTTGGTCTAAATGCAGACAAAATAATCTTGAGCAAACAAGCTAAATAAAAGAAAAGGGGGGGGGAATTCCCCAAATTATACACTTTATTAAAGGGATACTCCAGGCAATATGACCACCTCAGCTTTTTAAGGTGGTCATATTGCCTGAAGTATCCCATTTTTCCCCCCAGCCTTCTACCTTTTCCCGATCGGCTGATATTGCTGAGAGAAGCGGTGGACTTTACTCCGCCCTCCCAGCTGTCAATCAGCCGATCGGGTTTCAAGGTCCCGCGTTTTGGAACTCTCGGCAAAGCTGGGACATCATCACGCTACAGAGCGCGATGACATCCCACCACTCCGGCAGAGTCGCGGGAACGCGCAGGAGCCGGAGCCATCACCTCCTTCTCCTGCGCCTAAGAGCTTTTAGACGAGCAGTCGGGGTGAACTTCAGATGACCTCGCCGCTCGTGAACGTGCGCTGCTCCGCACATGCATGGTTGAATGAGCAGGATTCCAGGAGGAAGCCTGCTGATTGGCTGGTTTACGTGATAGGCGCGCATGCGCACTTTGCACGTAAACCTTTAGCCAAGTTCCAACTTTACCACTACGGGAGCGGAAGAGGAGGGAGGTGAGTAAAAAAAATAAAACCGCCGTTGGAAAAGTGTCGTTTTTAGGGTAAGTATTACATTAAAAATATATATATATATATACTGAATGACTAGTTAGGGCAATAGGTTTAATATAATGTGAAGGGGGGGTGATTTTCAGCCTGGAGTGTTCCTTAAAGGCCCTTAGGCCATAATGTATCCAGTTTCTGGATCCATCGTTTCTCCTTTTTAGAAGAAATCTACAATCACCCCCCCCCCCCCGGTCTAAGTAGCGGTACCCCGTCAATTACCTGAAAGCGTAGCTGCGATATGGACTGATTTTCTTCTAAAAATTTGATGTGTGTGTCATGTATGCATGATTAAGGCTTAAGGGCTGAAACGTTGCATTTTTACCCTGTTTTTTGCTCCTAATAAATCCGTGGGATTGATTCTCTGATTCCTTGAGCACGCTGAGTTCTTTCTTTATGTACTTTTGACGCCTGTATTTTTGGGGTTATGCTATAGATATATGTGAAGTTGACATCTAGGTTTCCTCACCGGCTTCTAAACTTTCTAAGTATTTTGTCAAGCCCTGCTTTCCATTTTCATTAATAATGAAGCTCACGATAACAGTTTTAGAATTCATTAAAAGGGAACCGGCTGCAAGAGCCGCATCCCGCATGTTGAAATCCCGATGTACTTTATTGATCTCGAATGTCTTCTTCATATAAAGCAAACACTTAGCATTGATAAAGAAAGCTCATTAAACACAAGGCGATGTAGCCGAATGGAAACCAATCTCCATCTAACATTTACTTAACCTTATTAAAGGAGCATTCTCTCACTCCAAAATTAACGTGATTACCCTCCCATCTGTTGCGCTGCTTCAAATGCACTTTATACTTCGCTTTACAAACACAATGTGAGCTCGGTTGAGTGAACAATGGTTTAGAAACAGACTTTGAACGTTTCCAGCCATAAATAACAGTGGCACGTCTCTTTGAAAATGAAACGTCAATAATATCTCTTGTACTTCATCAAACATGGTAGAGAAATAGATAAAATCTGATAGATATAACAAGGAAGCCAATATATATTAGCGTTTCAAGGATTTCAATGAGATAAACAAAACGATATTCCAATTCCCACGACTTCCAGCCGGCTATTCGTATACCGGTCAGGATATGGAGTAATTTAACAAGACCTCGGATGGACCTGAACATGGGTCATCAATGTGGCATTACATGGAAAGCAAAAAAGGGAACCTGGTGGTGTAACAGTGTAACAGTATCATGTTTTATGATGTAAAATAGCAGCGTTACTGTCTCTATGCAACAATGTGAGCTTTTTACCATAAAAGGGCTCACAAACAAGACACAGGTAATCCACAGCAGAAAGGAGCGGATGAAGAGGTTACCGCTTCGATGTCTACATTTGATGCTATTAATCTGACCCGAGAATGCAAGAGAACTCCGAATCAAATGTCCAGGATCCTCAATCATTGATCTGGGGTTGGAGCTGTAGCTCCAATAGCTCTATGTCCAGACCTGCCAGGTCACACAATCTGTCCGAGTTTTCCCTTAGGTCTCCCGATCACCTAGCAGCCCTAAACTGTCACCCATTTTTCATGACGCCTGACGGAAAACGCATTGCAAGTACCTGTTTAATGACACCCATGTAGCTTAAATCGGTGTTTCCCAACCCTGGTCCTCACATGACCCCAAAGAGGCCAGGTTTGCCAGATAGTTGAAACACAGTATAGGTGGTTGACTGCAGGATTTAGACTGTATTTCCCCAAAGTAACACTTAAAACCTGTTGGTGGTCTCTGTGGACAGGGTTGGGAAACACTGGCTGAAATGGTTAAAATCAGGACTTTTGAAGCCCATACACTAATGCCAATGCAGTGGTGGTGTTAAGCGGCCCTGATTGGCTGCTTGGCAGGGAAACTGGTTACCCTGCTGCGCATGCTCCGAAATGATATACCCCATTGGGGGCGTGGTTGTGATGGCAAAGTAGAAATTGCATCACAATCAGGTCCCTTGGTGGCCATTGGCTCTTCCTCATAATCGGAGACCTGCAAAAAATGTTCAGCCCAACCCAAGTTCCACTGGGTGTCCCAATATTCTGACTTCTCGTCTGGAATCCTGTAAGTCAGCCTGCACTAAACAGCATTCTGGGATTTAGGTCGGGAATGCATCGCTCTGTGCAATACCCACATAGCAGACGCATGTGGCCCGAATGTGGCCTCAGGATGGCACTGCTGGCGTGGTGCTGGCATTGGCATGCATCATGTCAGCCAAGTGTGGGCCATGTGTGGCAATGATCGCACTGCAAACATATCGGCAAATAATATTTGGGCCGAATGGATGGGCGTATGTGGCCCAGATCATTCTAATGATTGTTGGCCTCATAACCAGCCATCCAGCAGAAGCACTGAGAGTCACTGGGTTGGCTGAACGCTACTGCAGTTTTACCTTAGAGCAGTGATGGCGAACTTTGGTGCCCCAGATGTTTTGGAGCTACATGTCCCATAACACATAGCCACAAATAAGGCTGGCAGAGCATCATGGGATATATAATTCAGAAACATCCAGGTTGCCTAGGTTCGTAAATCGCTGCCTTAGAGTATCTCTTTAAGAATACGGCTGAGGACTTATATAGCGCGGCAAAGAATGAGAGCTTCAGTCTTACTTAATGGGCTTTTATAGCTCACGCATGTTATTATATACAGCTCTTTTGTCATTAAAATACGCATCAGATGCAAATCCTCATCCTCCTTGGCTAGGATTGAAAAGTGTTAAATTATTGGAATAAAATGAATGAAAACATTGTCATAATAATTAATATAGGCAAGTGATATCCTATATCATCGCTGACAGGCACAAGAGGGGGCCTAACATTATATAATGAACAGGAATACATTTAATGCTAACGTCAATACAAAATTAATAAGCAAAATGTTTATATGTTGATATAAGAGAAAGAAAAAATTAATTAGTGTGTTTTTTTCCACCCATTATCGCTGCACAGCAGCACTGCGCTAAGCCATTACTAATTATGAAAGGGAAGCTAATCTGCTTTATTAGTCACGGGATGCGGTCGTGTTTACGTGGAACCTTAGAGGGACACTAACTCATGAAAGGACTCTTTGCATTTATTCACCTGTGGTTTTAAAAGTCTAGGATAACATTGACCTTCTGCTGTGGAATAACACTCCCATGATGACTAGTCAAGGGCTTTGTCACTCTTCTTTTACCAAAGTTATACCCATTGGGCTCTATTACATTCCTCCTGCAAAAACGCACGGTAAATGCGTGAATTTTTGCACAAAGCATTAAACGTTAACAAATCAACGCTGTTATTACAATCCTCGTGCATTTTTTCATCCGTCAAAAATTAACGCGCGTAAAACGGACGCACAAAAACGCGCGCGCAGCAACATTGCACGCACAAATCAGTGTGCGGACTGTTTTTTCACGCGATTCAGCCAATCAGAATTTAGAACCACAATTGGCTCACGTTAACTTTGGCGCCTGTCAAAGTCAATCTGCGCATATATGCTGCATCAATAAAAAAAACACGCACAACTTCTCAAATTTATTGGTTTGGTATGTGTAGAACGTGTAACTATACTGCGCTGCTTAATTTTTTTTTGAGAAAGGATTTTACCAGGAAGGATACATTGAGATTTCTCTCGTTTTCAAGTATGTCCTGGGTGGCGAGTATGTACTGTTAGGTGTCTTGCCCAAGGACACTTACTGGAGACTGGTGTATTTGGTTTCGGCCAGGTTGATAGAATTTGCCATTAACACCAGCTTTTAGGAGTTGCTAAAATTATGCGGCAAAGGCTGTGCGTTAATTCTTGCGTATAGATTGTAATACCATCCGCGTACCAGCACACAAATGCATTTGCGCTCACAATGTTAAGTATAGGACGCGCGAAGTACAGTAAGCTCACGTAGCGTTCGCGCAGGTTCACCCGCGGTAGATGTATACGCGCGTTTGTTGTGCTGAGATTGTAATACGACGTTCTGCGCAAAGGGTTTTGCCCCTCGCGTTAATGCGTTTTTGGTTCTATGCTTCTGTCTTGTCTCCTAAGTTTCATGCAAGTTGGCCAAGCCCTGCATTCGTCTATGATCTCGTGTGCTTCTCTCACCCATATCCCATTGGTTTTGCAGGCCCATGCCCTCGTTTGGCACACATACAACACATACTTCCGTCCATCCCAAAAAGGCTACGTGTCTGTGACTTTGGGTTCCCACTGGATCGAACCAGACAAAGGAATCGTCAACCCTACAAGCATTGAGATGTGCCAGCAATCATTGGACACCGTACTCGGACGCTTTGCGAAACCCTTTCACAGCGATGGGGATTACCCTGATATACTGAAAAATAAATACGGCTCTGTATTACCAAACTTCACTGAGGCTGAAAAGACGTATATAAAGGGGACGTCGGACTTCTTTGCATTCTCCTTTGGACCCAATAATTTCAAACGCCCGTATGATGCAGCAAAGTTGGGACGGGTCATGATCCATTTGAGAGAGGTGTTAAATTGGATAAAACTGGAATATGACAACCCAAAGATCCTGATCATGGAAAATGGCTGGTTCTCCAACAGCAACATCAAAACGGAAGACACCACCAACATATATATCATGAAGAAGTTTATCAATGATGTCCTGCAAGGTATGCTGTGCTAATATAAGAACTAACTACAAGTTTACCCTTTCACTACCAAGTGGTTTGGCAAAAAACAGATGGCAGGAAATGTGATTCTGTGGATTTTTGAATAAAACCCTTTAAATCAGCCCTTAACCAACACCTACACCTTCACTTGTACCCAGACACATGACTCTACATCTCTCCCTCTTCATTTTCAGTACGGGGCATTCGTTGCTTCTACAAATCTGACTTGTTTGACAGGTAGAGGGGGTATAAGGCTCCCTCTGCTGGTGAATCCACATTTCAGCGCTGAAGCTGTCGACACGTCTCTGACACGTAGATTGAACTTGCAGCTTCAGCTACTTACAGTACATCGCCTGTCATGTCTGATGTACTGGAATACATCAGGGATATATTAGGAATATATTCTACAGAACTCTGACAGATGAAATTAGTTTTATCTATATGTATGTCTGTTGATCTCTGTGTCTGTCTGTCGATCTCTGTCTCTGACTGTCAATCTCTGTGTCTGTTTGTCTGTCTATCTCCATGGTTGGGGCATCAATCGAGCCGTGTTGTTGCAGATCGATTACTGCTTTAAATCCTTCACACACAAAGTTGCTACTTACATTGTATGCAAATAATTATTGTTGGTCCATCTACTAATGTCTACGATACTCCTCTTTAATCATCTTCATTTTTGCCCTTCGTAAAAAATGTATTTGTTGTAGCTGGTGATCATAATTTTCCATTTTGCTGGGTTTTTTTCCTATTCTTTTTTTCAGCAATCAAGCATGACAATATAAATGTGATTGGATACACCGCCTGGTCTTTGATGGACGGTTTTGAGTGGCAAGATGGTTTCAAGATAAGACGTGGATTGTTTTACTTAGATTTCGGGAGCAAGGACAGAAGAATAACACCAAAATCTTCGGCTTTCTATTACAAGCAAATAATACGCGACAATGGCTTCCCTCTGACCGTCTCCAAGGAACAGGTACATGGGCAGTTCCCGTGCGACTTCTCATGGGGCGTAACGGATTCTGTGCTGAAGGTAAGTCAGTCCGCAGTCTTGTTGGTTTGTTGTATTGAGATTATTCGCTTCTCCTTACTTGGGGCCATATTCCATAGCTGGTGCTAACTTAACCAGAGCTGTTGTAAACTTCCCAGAGCCATTATAGTCTATGGAGGTTTTAAGTTTACAACAGCTCTGGTTAAGTTAGCACCAGCATTATAATACTGCCCACGGGTTTTTATTGTCATCCTTCATAAATGACTCATCTGTTTAATCACTAGAAAAAATGCAGCCATGTGCAACATGACATCTCTGCTGTCTCTGCTGATCAGACCATGTTCTTGTAGGCGTGATTATCTTCTCTAGGGTCAGTTTTCAATCTCGCCTACGTCTCTTGGATGAAATATGTAACAGTAGTAAGGAAAAGCACACATCAACCCACAAATTGGGCCATAACTTCATTCAAATGACATAATTTTCCCATTAATTGCTACAGTTGCACATCAAGAGGTTGCGTCACATGATACCTCTGCATATAAAGCCTCAAAACAAAGATGTGCATTAAATTATGGAAACGATGGATACCATTCCTTGGTTACTCTACTATATCCCACCAAATAAAGTGTAATATTTTGTCTACAAGCCAAAACCTCCTGTTGCCAAGACCACTTATTCCTGGGATATGATCAAGAGTAGGGATCTCAAACTCTGCCAGCCCCCCCCCCAGATGTTTATGGCCTGCAAACCCAGGATTTTTTTAATGTAATTGGTGGTCAGAGAAACATGGGAGCTGTAGTTCAGAAACATCCGGGGAACAGAGTTTGAGATCCTGCTGCAGAGCAATGGTTGTTCAGTTCAAAGGACATCTATCCACATGTTGTTGCACAAGGCTTAAAGCTTATATTGTGAAGCAGGGATCTCAAACTCAGATCTCCAGATGCTCCTGAACTACAGCTCCCATGAGTCGCTGGATATCTATCGAATTCAAAGAATTCTGTGAATTGTTGTCCATCAGCATCTGAGGGACCAGGGTTTGAGTCGAATGCACTACGTTATATTCTCAATATTTTCTGAGCTTCAAAAGTATTTCCCTAGTTTATACCCATAATTTATTTCCAACATTTCCAAGCGATTTGTTCCTATGTAAAAGAAGAGTCTGCAGACTTCTCTCTCCTGACCTCCCGACCTAAACACATACGCCTTACATCCCAGCTAAGCTAAGCATTGGCGCATGATATTTCTCTTGGGTTATTGACTAAGTGATTGCAAGAAAACAAGTGTTCTCCTCTTCCGCTCATGGTACAAATGGTATACAGGTTGACCTACCATTTTATTACACAATACGAGAATCCATATCCAAGTTTCAACGTGTTGAGAGATGTTTCGAGACAGATAAGAGATCATTTAGAGCAAGTTTTCGACCCCAAAAACCAACATGTCTGATTTTAGTGTCAGACGCTCAAGGATGTGTTAACTTGTTCAAGGTCGCGGAACGCTGACTCACCGGGCAGACATTCGTGTGGAATCCTTTTAAGGTAGAGTTCACGTTATATGGCTACTCATTTGCTACTTAGTGTGCGGTTCAGTTTCCTACCTGTCACCAGAGAAACAACCTCACGGAGAGATCTGGCTTTCTATAACAAAACCAGCCAAGTTAAAAATCAATATTTGGCCTGGCTCCTTTGGGTTTGTTTTAGTCGGCACTATGTGTCTTGTGTACTCTAACCTTGGATTGTCTTCCATTGTCAGGTGTTCTATAAAGATAAGGAGGGAGGAATAGGCTGGGGCATCACAAAACCCAGTTTAGGCATTTCAACGCACTATTGTCAATAGTGTCGCCCATGCCAACTGGGAGGGAAGCGACAAAATAAAGATAAAATAAAATATATGCAAGTGCATAGAATATAGCTCACACTGTAGTGGAAGTAGACTGGAAGATGGCCGCCATTATAAGCCAGGCGACCATCTTGTTCAGAATATTGGTTCTATAACTATAACTAATATAACTAGGCAGGTTTTTAGCTGAAACTAGAATCAGGCATACGTAGAAATTTAGGAATGTGCTGAGATTAGCAGAAAAACAATTAAAGCGCTGAGAGAGAGATCTCTGCTGTTCCAGGCACAGAGAAAGATACATCAAGGTCGTTGGGGCCCGCAGAAACAAAACATAGAAACATAGAAAAATGTCGGCAGATAAGAACCTTTCGGCCCATCTAGTCTGCCCAAATACATGGATACTTGACCTGGATTTATCTTTTGTTTAGGATAGCCTTATGCCTATCCCATGCTTGCTTAAATTCAATTACTGTTTTGGCCTCTACCACTTCTACTGGAAGACTGTTCCATGTATCCACCACCCGCTCAGTAAAATAATGCTTCCTGATGTTACTTTTAAACCTTTGCCCCTCTAATCTAAGACTATGTCCTCTTGTTTTGCTATTTTGTTTCCGTTTAAATATACTCCCTTCCTCTACCTTGTGCATTCCCTTTGCGTATTTAAATGTTTCTATCATATCTCCTCTGTCTCGTCTTTTTTCCAAGCTGTACATGTTAAGATCATTAAGCCTTTCCTGGTAACTTTTCTCCTTCAAGCCGTACACCATTTTAGTAGCCCTTCTCTGAACTCTCTAAGATGTCTATATCCTTCTGGAGATACGGTCTCCAGTACTGCACACAGTACTCCAAGTGAGGTCTCACCAGTGCTCTGTACAGTGGCATGAGCACTTCCCTTTTCCTACTGCTAATACCTCTCCCTACATAACCAAGCATTCTGCTAGCATTTCCTGCTGCTCTATTACATTGACTACTTACCCTTAGATCCTCTGAAATAATGACCCCTAAATCCCTTTCCTCAGATGTTGAGGTAAGGACTGTGTCAAATATTCTATATTCAGCCCTTGGGTTTTTACGCCCCAGGTGCATTATCTTGCACTTATCCACATTAAAACTCAATTGCCACAACTCCGACCATTTTTTTAGTTTACCTAAATCATTTGTCATTTGGCTGATCCCTCCAGGAACGTCAACCCTGTTGCAAATCTTTGTGTCATCAGCAAAAAGACATACTTTTCCATTAATACCTTCTGCAATATCACTAATAAAAATATTAAAGGGAATGGGTCCAAGTACTGACCCCTGAGGTACCCCACTGGTAACAAGACCTTGCGCCGAATAAACTCCATTTACCACAACCCTCTGTTGTCTGTCACTCAGCCACTGCCTGAAATACAAAGGAGTATAGAGATCAGACCAGGTGCTATTTGTAACAAATGATTGAAGGCGCTAGGGAACCAGGCGCAGCCCGGAACAGTATGAGCAACTGATCATGATTTACTGCTACTAATATAAAGCTTGCCAATTTACTGCCAATTAACCCTTTCGCTGCTGAGGCTTTTCCCGCCCCTATGCTGAGGTCATTTTTACCTGTTTTGCGCATCATGTTTAAACGTGTTTTGAAGGCTTATTTTAGTATATGACCCAGACATATTATATATCGTTCTTTCCGTCAGACTCAGTAGATTCATAATATGTCATTATTATATGTATACGTTATGTCATGTCTGTATATTATAACAAAAAATGCAATAAAATATGTATTTTCAATAATTTACAATGTGTAAAGTGTTTTTTTCCACATTTTAACATGCGAGCAATTGCGGTTATATTTTGTATGGGGTGCGCTTGTTAAAAAAATTAGAGATGGGTCTCGTTACATTTTTTTTTGGGGAAAATGACACTATTTTTAACAAACGCACCGCATACAAAAATCGTTAGTGCAGCATCATTGTTCACATTATAATTGAAATGGGAACAATATTGCTGCATTAACAAACCAAAAAAAAAAAAAAAAGTGTTTTTTTTTTAATTTTTATTTTTAATTTTTTGCTCTGGCCGATCCAACGATACCAAAATTTAACCCTAGCTGCCACGGATCGGGAGATAGGGAGTTCATTGGAACTCCCTATCTCCACAGTTGGTGGCAGTTAGGGGTTAAGTCTAGGACTGGCGTCATCGTGCTACGCACGATGACGCCAGTCCTCTGGGGAGTTCCCGGAGGCTTGGCCGACATCCAAGATGTCGGCCAGCTCCGGGAAAGGATCGCGAACCGGCGCTTTTCAGCGCCGATTCGCGATCCAGCTCCCCAGGGGTTAATGCCAGGCATCATTTGGAAGGGCAGGCTGTGCCCTTCCAAATGATGCCTGGGTTAACCCCCTGTGCGCCGCCGATCGGGAGGGAGAGAGGTCTGAAGGACCTCCCCCCTCCCTTTCAGGCGCCTCCTCCGCACATGCGGGGGGGCGCCTGAATTAGGTGTCATCGCGCCCCCGCGATGACACCTAATTCTGGCGGCTGCTGGTCCGGATGCCGGGCTGACATCCAGGATGTCAGCCCGCACCGGAGGGGCCAGCGATCGGCCGGAACCCGCCGAACGCTGACCCCGATGGGAGGACGCGCTCAGCGCGTCCTCCGCATACCAGCGGGACTGCTGAGGACGCGCTGAGCGCGTCCTCAGCAGTGAAGTGGTTAATGAAATGTCTTTTGTATTAGACCAAGGGAGGTACTGACCCACGTGGGGTGGGATAGTGTCACCGGGAGGTGGACTAATTGGGATGTACCTAATTATGTATTTGAGGTATAAAACCTCAGGACACTGTATATTTGATGCTCAGTCTTTGCGATTCAATCCTGTCTGAGCATTCTGTGACGTCACAATAAAAGTTTGCCTTTCCTGAAGAGACTCGTGTTCAGACAATCCTTACTCGTGTCCGGTCCGGCCTCGTCCCGAGTGAACCAAGTGGATTCCGGTTACAACACTGCTTGCCAGAAGCCAAAATTCAATGTTTACTTTATATTTTATTTTCAAGGCAAATTTCTCAAATTTTGAAAAATGCACTTGTTTAAAACACATAACATCAGGCGTCTAGTCCTAAAAATAAAAAAAATCAAGGGTGAGAATTCACAAGGAATTCTATTCATCCATTATTCCTGTCATATAACGATGACCGGAAGCCATGGCAGCTGCAGCGCTTCTTTTTTGTATGAGAAAGCCACTACCCTGGCAGATACTGAGAAACTGGAATTCCCAATATCCTCAATCACGTAACTATAATTATTTTGTAAACTTGTGTCTGAATAGAAAAGTATTGCAGCTTTCCAGTATACTAGCCAAATGGGAAACTAACAGGGTTGTTCAGAGAAAGGTGAAAACCAGGAGAACTGGCAGAAGAAGAGAACAATCTAGACCAGTGGTTCCCAACCACGGTCCAAGTACCCCCAACAGGTCAGGTCAGCACAAGGGATATGATTTGCTGCTCAGTGATTGCAGGATTCAGTCTGTATTTCCCCAAGGGAATCCTTAAACCTGGCCTGTTGGGGGTACTTGAGGACCGTGGTTGGGAACCACTGATCTAGACCAAATAGCCGATTTGGAAAATGAGATAAATGGGAGAATTTTTCTGGTTTGGCTATTTTGACCTAGAATTTTCACGTCTCCAGCCAATTCTCCTGAGTTTCACCTTTCTTTGAACAGACCTGTATGTTCCCCTTGCAAAAATATTGAAGGAACTGCATTCCCAGATGTTCCTTTTCAGCTTGACCTCTGCATAACATACAGCAGTGTTATTCAGAGAGGAGTGAAAACCAGGAGAACTGGCAGGAGAGGAGAACAATCTAGACCAAATAGCCAATTTGGAAAGTGAGATAAATGGGAGAATATTTCTGGTTTGACTATTTTGACCTAGAGTTTTCACTTCTCCAGTCATTCTCCTGGTTTTCACCTTTCTCTGAATAACCCTGACAGGTCTATTCACTAAAGGGTGAAGTGAGGAGAATTGACTTGGCGAAATGAAGATTCTAGGTTAAAATAGCCAAACCAGAAAAATTCTCCCATTTATCTCACTTTTCAAATCAGCTATTTGGTCTAGATTGTTCATTCTCCTGCCAGTTCTCCTGAGTTTCAGCCTATTATGAATAGACCTGTTAGATATTTATTTGTATAAGGTTTTATGTGAGGACTGTAGAGATGATTTTTTTTCTTCAATGTTTAGAAAAACTTATTAAAAAAGTTTTATTGTAAGCGTTTACGGTGTTTCCTGCGCTGTTGCTTTGTCCCTTACCTTTTTAAATGAACAAGTGTACATTTACCTTTCTGGAGGAATTTACATGGTAAACGCTTATCAGATATTTGTCTCTCATGTGTATAATGATTAATTCATTTGAATTTATGAGAGATATTACAGAGTGATTAGAATAAGCCTGAATAAACCATGTAACATTAGTATTATAGCAACTGAAACGATTTACTTTAAAAAAAAAAAAAGATAATCCCGTTTCTTCAGCATCTGACCTAAACTCTACCCACGGTTCGCCGCAGGGAGAGGGATTTCCTGCCTGTGTGTGTTTTGAGGTGGAAAGCGAGGGAGATTACGATCAGGTTACAGAAGGGTAGCGGAAGCTACGGGATACAAGTAGAGGCTATGCGGTCTTCAACTATAAAAAATAAAATATATGTCATTATAAGGCACCTTTTCAGAAATTTAAAAATAATCTTTATGGAGGTAGACAGATATATCAACACCTTCACTAACAAGTGGTTTTCCATTAAACTACTTAAAATTACCCCTTTACCCTATAGCCAACACATGTGTGCATACACACACACACACACACTGTATGCACTGTAATTTTCAATACAGTGCGTTTAGAGACTGTATGCAGTGACGGGCAGAGTGCGCCCTCTCCTGGGCAGTCTCGGAATAACATCTACAACAGCAGTGGAAAGGCCACGAGAGCCTTACCGATTCAGTTTTAGAGACCAACAGAGTATGTAACGTTAGTGATGTATTCCGGTGCCCATCTGAAAAATGTAATTTGTTTGCATCCTTCCAGAATAAGTCCATCATGAGTTAACTTGATCGTGGGAACCTGATGGTGCTTTTAAAGATCAAATTGAAGTGATCACAGAAATGAATGATAATTGCTGTAGCTTGTTTCTTTTCTTCTCATCCTTTTTAACAAAATTTTAAACAAAAGAGAGTGAACAAATTAATATGGAGAGTTACGTCACAGCTAGCCCTGGATTAAAGGTTTCAGGGAGCGGAGGATTTTGCCGTGCCTCTGTTCTACCCCTCAACCTACTTCTGCCTAAGGCTAGGGTCAGACGAACGCAGTTTTAACGTGCGTTTAGCCGCACGAAATCACGGCCGTGCTAGCAGCAAATGACGTCCAATGCCGGGGAACATACGACGAACGGCCGCACGACAGTTCGTCCGTGCAACGCAAGTGGCAAACGAACGCATTTTTTCGAGAACGTCAAACCGCTACTACTGACGTACAGAGTGCGCTGCGGCCGCATAGCGGGGTGTTTGCTTGATTGGGAGACGTCAGACACTGCTAATGTCCAGCCAACATAACGTCCAGACGCAAAAGGGTTTTATTGATGATCCGTACAAAATCACGGACGAAAATGCGCATCGTATGACCTCTATCGCGTATTCCGTGAAAAAATACGTCCATTCGTTCGAACGCACTTTTTCACGGACAACGCGAAAAATGCGTTCGTCTGACCCTAGCCTTATCCATCTCAGATTCATGTATGTGTGTATCACCTGCCTCACATCCACTGTGTTCACTCATTTTCTCAGCTGTCATTGCATCTTTATCCTATTCTTTTCATCTCACACTGTGCGACATTCATTTTTAAAGGGATTCTCTACTGAAAATTGTCGTTTACTGACAGTGTTCTTCACACATTTTAGGTGATCTTACGTACTTTTTGGCCCTCATCAGACACTGCTCCTCCTCTTCGGCCCGAATCCAGAAGTCCCTGAAGCTTTTCTGTGCAATTTGCGCTCCTACGCAACTCGCATAGCGTAGGAATCGCAAATACGCAGCACCACAGGACTTGCGCACTTTATGTACAAATGTTCCGTAGCGCCTGCGCAGGACGATGGATCGAAGGTGCGAGCATGTGCAGATCCTATCCATCGCTGCCTCTCCGAGACCGCTCGCTACAGCAGGTGGTTTCAGAGAGGGTCATGATGGTCTCTGCATGCCAACGACACTAGTGACTAATCTGGTGTCCAGCAGCCAGGAAATGCAAAATCCCAGCTACTGGGTGGTGTGGAGGAAACTCTTCTGTTTCACCTAGCGATATCTCCACATTGGGGGAACTGGGGGGAGGGAAGAGGGGCACTCCTGACATCCTGACCACTATAACTATAAAGTAGTCACGATGAGTAGAGTGTCCCTCTAATATTATTGTTTTGGTGGCAGTTGGTGGTGCCATAGTTTCCATGGGCCTACTTTGGGAAATGGACATGGTGAGCCAGCTCCAATACCTCAATGGTCATCCATTCCTGATCACAGCTAACTATCACTTTATGTCTCACTTCCTTTTTATGTCACGATTTGTAAAAAGTAATGAGATTTTCATCTTGTTTCTCCTTAACAGCCAGAACTAATCCCTTCATCACCTCAATTTATTGACCGACACCTGTACGTGTGGAACGTCACCGGCGATGGGATCCTGCATGCAGTTAAAGGTGTGAAACTCAAGACACGGCCGGCCCAGTGTACCGATTTCATCACCATCAAGAAACAGCTTTCGCTCTTGACAAAGATGAAAGTCACCGACTACAGATTTGCGCTCAACTGGTCCTTAATTCTACCAAAAGGAGACCTGTCCGTTATTAACCACGAAGTCCTCCGGTATTACCGATGCATGGTAGAGGAGGCATATCTTCATGGAATAAAAACTATGGTAACTCTTTACTACCCAACACACGCCTCACTGAGCCTTCCAGGACCCTTGGTAGAGAATGGAGGGTGGCTGAACAGAACGATCACTCAGGCATTCAGTGATTATGCAAACTTTTGCTTCCAGGAACTGGGTGACTTGGTAAAGCAGTGGATCACCATTAATGAACCAAACCGACTAAGCCAGTATTACAATAACAGCAGTAATTTCACTTATCAACCAGTCCACAACGTACTTATAGCTCACTCAATGGCCTGGCGGCTGTATGACCGTAAATACAGACCTACGCAACATGGACTGGTGTCACTAGCTTTGCACACGGACTGGGCCGAGCCTGCCAATCCGTTCCTAAAGTCACATGCTGAAGCGGCCGAGCGTTTCTTACAGTTTGATATTGCGTGGCTTGCCGAACCAATCTTTGGGTCTGGGGACTATCCAGTCCAGATGAGGACATACATTGAAGCCAAACGCAAACATGGCCTCTCCCACTCTTACTTGCCCCGTTTTACTGAAGAAGAGAAAACCCTAGTTAAGGGATCTGCTGACTTCTTTGCCCTGAACCATTTCACTACCAGGCTTGTGATCCACGAACCCAAGAATAGCAGCAGATACGACTCTGACCGAGATATTCACTTTCTCTCTGATGCCACGTCTCTCAGTTCAGCAAGCGGCTTGGCTGTGGTCCCGTCCGGGATACGGAAAATCTTAAATTGGGTGAAGATGAAATACGGAGACACGCCGATCTATATAACGGCAAATGGGGTTGATGACAAATCACCCAACACCGACGAAATGAGAATATATTATTTAAAACAATACACTCAGCAGATATTACTTGGTAAGTGATTGACTTTGAGCATTTGTATCAGCTTTATAGGAATACAAGAGGTTTTCCTCTGCGGTGACTGTGTGCCCGAGTCTCTAATTCATCCCATGTTTTTTAAAAAAACTCTTATTTAATTTTTTAAAGTAGAAATTGGGTAAAGAAAGATAACTTTCTTGTGTGCATTTAAACAAAGCAGTGAGCTTTTACATATACATTCCAGTACACAACTAAACCTTGACCCCTAGAATGAGTCTATGATGCAGACTCCACTGGAAACTATGCAATATAATGATCTCCAACGAAAGCCTAGGTCTTTTCATTCCAACAATTTTTCTGCAAAAGAATCAAGTGTTAAGGGGTTATTCAGAAAGAGATGATCTGGTCCCGAAATGTCAGCGAACAGGGAATTTCCCCATACAGTGACATTTTGGGGCCATTCGACTATTCAGAGAGCAGCAAGTACGGTGCCTGTTCGAAGGCAGTGAAATCCCGATAGAGAACTAATGGTTAATCTATTCAGAGACACCAAACAGCAGTAAAAAGTTGCCGAAATGCCCTGCTGTTCGGTGGTTTCATTTGACAGATTTATTCAGGCGATTCTCATAGGCTTCAATGTTAAAAAATATTCCAGTTTTTACCCAATATCTAATAAACCGTTTATTATTTTATTCTGCAGTAAAATGTTCTTTAATTATTTAGTCTATTTATCGAATTTTTTTTAAATTTTTTTTTAATTTTTTTAAGATCTTTTAAGCATTTTTTTGGCAATTTGTTTTTAAAAGCGTTTTTTGTTTTTCTCTGTAACAGGCCTTCTTATTATCATTCATAGGACTTACTGTATATGTAAATTCCAGGCTTTTTCGTTCAGTATCTTTTTCTGAAACAGCATGTCAATTTTGACACTTTCAATTGTATTATTTTTTTTTTTACCCAGTCCGGCAGCTTGTCCGCTTTCTCCAGTGGCTGGCTGGCGCTGTGCTCGGCTGCTCATCGGCTGCATTTGGCAGCTGTCCAGCGTGTTTGTGGCAGATGTTCAGCATGTTTGCGTCGACATTCAGCGGCCGATTCCCCGCACTTCGGGAACCCTGCGGTGAATGGTGAATTCACCGCAGGGTGGGTAAATTTGATTCCCCGAAGTGCAGGGAAGCGCGGGGAACGAGTCTGCGACATTTCGGTGCTCTCTAAACCCCATAATAAACAAAAATGGGCATATTTACATTATTTTAGTATTTTTACTATCTCAGAATAATGATCTTTATGCAAAATTTACGTGACATTTAAGTATTAACTGCACATCCCATGTTTCAATTCTATTTTATGTTGTGCATTTTTGCTCTAGAAAATTAGTTCGGTAGTGTTAGGGATAGGAAGAGCAGTAATACAATCCTCCATTAGTGCGTGGCACAGATTGGGCTGTTTCGTTGTATGTGCAGCGCTGTTTTAAAGCAAATTGCTGCAGTAGTAAGATAATGTCTACAAACAAAATTAAATAAACACTCCATGCAAATTAGTACAAGGCAGTAATGTGTACTAAAGCCTTGAAACGAGTATCTACATACAGCGGAATTGTTATTCATCTAGAGGTTGAATAGATAAGACAAAGTGTAGACCTTGACCTGGCCAACAAACTCTTGCACTCCATGGGCATATTTCCAATATCTATGTTTCGTGCAGTTTCATGCAATCCAGAGGTGTATCCTCGCACAGGGCTGCTAGGCATGAGCTTAGGACAGCATTTTATCCTAATTATCCTTTCTTTTAGAGGTTCTTTATATTCGGGGTGTGCGGATGTATAACAGAGCTGCACAGAAATGAGAAACCCAGCAAATGTTGCAAGAAATCACCCGGTGTCAATCACATACTTTGCTTTTGTTCCTAATTACATTTTTTGACATAAATAAATATTTGTATTATCTACATGTTTATGTACATGTTCATATTGATTTGATGGTGTGGAGGGAACAGAATTTGAGGGGTTATTCAGAGAGAGCTGATCAGGGCCCGAAATGTCAGCGAACAGGGAATTTCCCTGGTGCCATTCGGCTATTCAGAGAGCAGGCAGTTCGCCAAATTTTTTATTTTGAGAAAGTATTTTACCAGGAAGGATACATTGAGATTTCTCTAGTTTTCAAGTATGTCCTGGGTGGCGAGTGTGTACCGTTAGGTGTCTTGCCCAAGGACACTTACTGGAGAGGTGCTCGTTGGGATCGAACCCATGACTCCACAGGCTCTCTCCATGCGCATAGCGTGATGATGTCAGATAGCCGGGGAACCCCTAGCTGCCCGGGGATTTCCAAAGGAAATCCCCTGGTGGAGATATTGGGGTTCAAAGGAACCCCTATCTCCAGAACTGTGGCAGCTAGGATGTCATTCGAAAGGCCTGAGCATGGCCTTTCGAATGATACCCAACATGACCAGGTATAAAGTAAAATAAAAATTAAAAAAAAAATGTTTTTATTAATGCAGCAATATTGTTCACATTTCAATTATAATGTGAATAATGATGCCGCACTAATGATTTTTTTCTATGGGGTGCGTTTGCTAAAAATCACGTAATTTCCCCCAAAAAATTTAACAAGTTCCCATTTCTAATTTTTGCACCCCATAGAAAATATAATCTCAAACACTCATGTGATAAAATGTGAAAAAAAAACACTTTACACGCTGCAGATGATTAAAAATTCTAATTTTTTGCATTTTTTGTTATAATATACAGGCAGGACATGACGTATACATATAAAAAGGATATATTAGGAATCTGCCGGAAAGAACGATATATAATATGTCTGGGTCGTATAATAAAATGTGGCTTCAAATCACGTTTAAATATGATGAGTGAAACCGGTAAAAATGAGCTCAGCACACAACGGTGAAATGGCTAAGCAGTGAAAGGGTTAAGAGAACATATACCTCTGGAGTAACCCAGATACAGTTGGGATACTCCTAACTTGCACAGTGGACCAGTTGTCAGACCACACACTGCTTCATGTTGATCTGTACAGCATGTACTAGAAACCAACAGAGAAAATACAGTCAGGTCCAGAAATATTGGGACATCGACACAATTCTAACATCTTTGGCTCTATACACCACCACAATGGAGTTGGAATGAAACAAACACAATGTGCTTTAACTGCAGACTGTCAGCTTTAATTTGAGGGTATGTACATCCAACTCAGGTGAACGGTGTAGGACTTACAGCAGTTTATTGATACACCTCCCACTTGTTAAGGGACCAAAGGTAATGGGACAGAATAATAATCATAAATCAAACTCTCCCTTCTTAATACTTGGTTGCAAATCCTTTGCCGTCAATCACAGCCTGAAGTCTGGAACGCATAGACATCACCAGACGCTGGGTTTCATCCCTGGTGATGCTCTGCCAGGCCTCTACTGCAACGGTCTTCAGTTCCTGCTTGTTCTTGGGGCATTTTCCCTTCAGTTTTGTCTTCAGCAAGTGAAATGCATGCTCAATGGGATTCAGGTCAGGTGATTGACTTGGCCATTGCATAACATTCCACTTCTGTCCCTTCAAAAACTCTTTGGTTGCTTTTGCAGTATGCTTTGAGTCATTGTCCATCTGCACTGTGAAGCGCCGTCCAATGAGTTCTGCAGCATTTGGCTGAATGTGAGAAGATAATATTGCCCGAAACACTTCAGAATTCATCCTGCTGCTTTTGTCAGCAGTCACATCATCAATAAATACAAGAGAACCAGTTCCATTGGCAGCCATACATGCCCACGCCATGACACTACCACCACCACGCTTCACTGATGAGGTGGTATGCTTAGGATCATGAGCAGTTCCTTTCCTTCTCCATACTCTTCTCTTCCCATCACTCTGGTACAAGTTGATCTTGGTCTCATCTGTCCATAGGATCTTGTTCCAGAACTGTGAAGGCTTTGTTAGGTGTTGTTTGGCAAACTCTAATCTGGCCATCCTGTTTTTGAGGCTCACCAATGGATTACATCTTGTGGTGAACCCTCTGTATTCACGCTGGTGAAGTCTTCTCTTGATTGCTGACTTTGACACACATACACCTACCTCCTGGAGAGTGTTTTTGATCTGGCCAACTGTTGTGAAGGGTGTTTTCTTCACCAGGGAAAGAATTCTTCGGTCATCCACCACAGTTGTTTTCCGTGATCTCCCGGGTCTTTTGGTGTTGCTGAGCTCACGGTGCGTTCCTTCTTTTTGAGAATGTTCCAAACAGTTGTTTTGGCCACGCCTAATGTTCTTGCTATCTCTCTGATGGGTTTGTTTTGTTTATTCAGCCTAATGATGGCTTGCTTCACTGATAGTGACAGCTCTTTGAATCTCATCTTGAGAGTTGACAGCAACAGATTCCAAATGCAAATAGCACACTTGAAATGAACTCTGGGCCTTTTATCTGCACATTGTAATTGCGGTAATGAGGGAATATCACACACCTGGCCATGGAACAGTTGAGAAGCCAATTGTCCCATTACTTTTGGTCCCTTAACCCCTTAACCACTTGGATGCTGAGGACGCGCTCAGCGCGTCCTCAGCATTGCCGCTGGTATGCGGAGGACGCGCTGAGCGCGTCCTCCCATTGGGGTCAGCGTTCGGCCGGGTTCCGGCCGATCGCTGGCCCCCCCGGTGTGGGCTGACATCCTGGATGTCAGCCGCGCATCCGGGACCACAGCCGCCGGAATTAGGTGTCATCGCGGCAGCGCGATGACACCTAATTCAGGCGCCCCCCCGCATGTGCGGAGGAGGCGCCTGAAAGGGAGGGGGGGAGGTCCTTCGGACCTCTCTCCCTCCCGATCGGCGGCGCACAGGGGGTTAACCCAGGCATCATTTGGAAGGGCACAGCCAGCCCTTCCAAATGATGCCTGGCATTAACCCCTGGGGAGCTGGATCGCGAATCGGCGCTGAAAAGCGCCGATTCGCGATCCTTTCCCGGAGCTGGCCGACATCTTGGATGTCGGCCAAGCCTCCGGGAACTCCCCCTGAGTCCTGGACTTAACCCTTAACTGCCACCAACGGTGGAGATAGGGAGTTCCAATGAACTCCCTATCTCCCGATCCGTGGCAGTTAGGGGTTAAATTTTGGTATGGTTGGATCGGCCAGAGCATGGCCGTTCCAACGATACCAAACATGAAAGTGAAAAATGTTGTAAAAAAATAATTAAATAAATAAATAATAAAAAAAAAACACTTTTTTTTTATTTTTTTTGGTTTGTTAATGCAGCAATATTGTTCCCATTTCAATTATAATGTGAACAATGATGCTGCACTAACGATTTTTGTATGCGGTGCGTTTGTTAAAAATCGCGTAATTTTCCCCCAAAAAAAATGTAACGAGACCCCATCTCTAATTTTTTTAACAAGCGCACCCCATACAAAATATAACCGCAATTGCTCGCATGTTAAAATGTGAAAAAAAACACTTTACACATTGTAAATTATTGAAAATACATATTTTATTGCATTTTTTGTTATAATATACAGACATGACATAACGTATACATATAATAATGACATATTATGAATATACCGAGTCTGACGGAAAGAACGATATATAATATGTCTGGGTCATATACTAAAATAAGCCTTCAAAACACGTTTAAACATGATGAGCAAAACCGGTAAAAATGACCTCAGCACAGGGGCGGGAAAAGCCTCAGCAGCGAAAGGGTTAAGGACCTCTGACGTACCCTGTACAGGACGTACTCGGGTCTCCCTTAGACCCGCGGACGTACAGGGTACGTCAGCGGCGCCTAATCCCCCTCCCGCCCGATACTCACCTCCCTCGCCGGATCCCACGGCGATCTGGCAGGGAGGGAGCCTGCCCATGTGATTTACATGGGCAGGCGAGGCTGATGACGTCGCCACGCTGCGTGGTGACGTCATCAGCAGGCGTCCCCATGCTTTTCAATGGAGGGGAGGGGGGGGGCTCCTTCGGAGCCCTCTATCTCCCCAACCATTGAAGCTAGGGAGATGCCGTTTGCACCGCTGGAGAGGGGAGAGCCTCCCCTTTCCAGCGGTGTATAGCATTAACCATTTTGCCGCCGGATCACGTTGCGGCGCCAATTGGCGCCAAAACGCGATTCAAACCTGGAGGGGGGCTGACATCTTGGATGTCAGCCAAGCCTCCAGGTCCCCCCCACCCACTGACAACCTCACCATATGTGTGAGGATGTCAGTGGGCCAGTTAACCCTCTAGCTGCCATGTAGAGATAAGGGGATCCTACGGGCCCCTTTATCTCCCGATCCATGGCAGCTAGATGGTCATATTTGCCATCATTTGAAAGGCCTGATTATGGCCTTTCAAATGATACCAAACATGACCAGGTTTGGTTTTAAAAATGAAATAAAAAAATAATTAAATAAAAAAATAATAATAAAAAAATTAAATAAAATAAAAAAATGTTTTTTTTTAAAAAGTTTTTTTTGTCTGGGGGGAGTTTAATTAAATAGGACCTAGGCTGTCATCTAAAAATAAATAGCACAAAATGGTCAGAATGAGCGCAGCGCACATAGGTGAACTGTCTCAGCAGTGAAGGGGTTAAAAAGCAAACGCATGTAAAAATTGGGTATTTCTAGTCTTGGGACAAAATTTTAAACCTATTTAGCTGGGGTCATTTTGGGTGGTTGTAGATTTTGGGGATTAAATTACAAAAAAGTGTGTTTTTACCATTTTTTTCCTCATATTTCATATTTTTTTATAGTAAATTATTCGATATGATGGAAATAATGGTATTTCTAGAAAGTCCATTTAATGGCGGGAAAAAGGGTGTATAATATGTGTGGGTTGAATAAACGAGTAAGAGGAAAATTTGACCTAAACACTAACAGCGCAGAAACGTAAAAACAGCAGCGGTCACTAAAGACGGATTTGTGTAAAACCGCCCGGTCACTAAGGGGTTAACAAGTGGGAGGCACATCTGCAAACTGCTGTAAGTCCTACACCGTTCACCTGAGTTGGATGTACATTACCCTCAAATTAAAGCTGACAGCCTGCAATTAAAGCACATTGTGTTGGTTTCATTCCAACTCCATTGTGGTGGTGTATAGAGCCAAAGATGTTAGAATTGTGTCGATGTCCCAATATTTCTGGACCTGACTGTGTATATTGTGCAGTAGTTTAATACAAAAATCTTTAAAACACAAGGTTAAAACAAACTCACAAATGTAGAGCACATACAAAATGTGCATATACGCATTCGCCACAATGGCAAAGACCTCCCGATATCTTTTATCTCTTTGATCCTCCGGTCAGCTGTCCATCGACACATAGATTGAAGTCCGTTGCAACAATGCATATACTCTGCAAAGGGTGATCTTCGGCACAGTCTCTGGCATGTAAAAAGGAACCCGCTCAACGCGTTTCGTAGGGATCACCCTACTTCCACGCCAGCTCCTGAGGCGCGATGACGTCATTTACATCAGGGGGCCAGCCTATCTTTGGCGCTTGGCTTCCCTGAAGCCAGAACGCCGCGGGACCCCGGACAAAGAGGTGAGTATCTCCGCTGGGGCTCCCGCAAGCGGATGACGTGCGGGGCACGTCCTCCGCATATAGCAGGAGTCAATGAGGACGTGCCCCACACGTCACCAGCACTAAAGGGGTTAATAGAAAGGTTAGAAGGCTGCAGTAGGGGAAAATATTGCATATTAATCTATAATTTCCTTTTTTTTAAGCCAGCTTGTCGGCTTTTTCTGGAGGCTGGTCTGCACTGTGTCCGGCGGCTCGTCTGCTTTTTCCAATGTGTTCGGCGTGTTTTTTGTGGCAGTTCTGGCCAGTTTTACTTGGAATTTCGGCAGGTGTGTGGCGGGTTTTCCCTACACTCCGGGGACCCTGCGGTGAATTCTGAAATTTGATTCCCCGAAGTGCAGGGAACTGCGGGGAATGAGAAAATAACCCCCACGGTGTGCTTTGCTATACGCCTGCGCTGCTCACCTTAATATTGGACCTCTAAAAAAAAAAAAAGATAATTAAGTAAAATAAATTGTGCTGCGCTAGGCCCGAGCCTAGATGGACTATTCAAGGAGCACAGGCAGCATTATTTGTTCATGTTGCATTTTTACTAGGTCTGCAGGGTCCCCTCACAACACGGGGCTCCAAGGGCCTGTGCCCCACTCGCCCCGCGAAGGTGGCAGGATTTACACCACCAGAGATGCATTCAGGTCAAGGTGTACAGACGTTATATTTGTTTCTAGATTTTCATGTTCCTAAAATATAAAAAGCAGGATAATTTCCCCCAGCAGGCGCGGTGCACCTTTCTGCGCACGCGTATGCTTAACATTGAGGAATGAGAGGCGACAAGGTGAAACAAGCTAAGAATGTGAAGAACACATGGACTTTCAGGTTTACAGACAATAAACCAAAGGCCGCGTCTGCATACCACGCATTGAAGTCCTTGGCCTTGGAGTGATCTGAAGAATTCTTCACCCGGCTGCAAACTGCAAAGTGTATTTTCGGTCAACAAATACCTGCCAAGCCCTGGGACTCGTTACACACCTGTATGACTCTTGCCTTACCCTTAGATGATAGTTTATGTCTCACCGCGCAATAACTCCGAGCGTATTAAAAGGTGAGAGCCGCCCTGTGAGAGTGTGAGAGCGCGGGCATCAGCAAACAGTGTTTAAATAACTAACAATGGCCATAAAATGACCTGCATCAACAATATAAAATCAAAAAATAGAAATGCCTTAACTTCCGGATTATTCTTATTAATCAATATAGGCGAAACGTTGTCTGGCTCCTAAAATCATATGTTGTAGGCTCCTATCAGGGTTATTCAGAGAGAGGTGAAAAGCAGGAGAATGACTGGAGAATGAAAAATTCTAGGTCAAAATAGCCAAACCAGAAAAATTCTCCCTTTCATCTCACTTTCCAAATTGGCTATTTTGACCTAGAATTTTTCATCCTCCAGTCATTCTCCTGCTTTTCACGCTCTCTGAATAACCCTGTATGTCCTCTTATTTTGCTACTTTGTTTCCTTTTAAATATACTCCCTTCCTCTACCTTGTGGATTCTCTTTACGTATTTTAATTTTATTTTCTCTTCTACATCAGTCAAAAAAAACGTCAGTCACGAAAACGGACTGTGTGGCCACTACCTTGTCGTCAGTCAGAAAGTCCGTCCATTGCGCACAGACGCACAGTCCGCACAGAATGCGCTCGTCTGACACTAGCCTCAGTCTGTAAGACTTATATATGATCAAATACTTTTAGCAGAGGCAATCATTTACACATTTTACAGGTCGGAGGGATGGGGAGGACTTGAGCCAATGGTGTGACTGCACGACAGCATGATAGTGTGGAGACCGTGTCAGATTTATTTGTCACAGCCCGTATTCTCTTCAATGTTTCCATTTACGTTGGAAAAATATTTACTGAGCTCGTCATGTCCCTGTTTAAATATACCAGCTTGACAGATTGAATGTATCCATAGGGACATAATACTGAATACACATAGCGGCATATAAAGCCGAGCATCATTTTTCTAACGGTAATTTATTTTTTATATAATAAAATATTTCTACTATTATAATATTGTTAATTAAAGGGACACTACACAGTGTGAGTCCTCATTATTAACTGGTAAGCTCCCTGTTCCTTCTCTCCACTCTGAGGGGGGGAGAGGGCTGATTCAGCCATCCAAATGCAGGGGCTTAGTCTCGCCCAAAGCCTCAGCTAAGCAAGTGCCTTCTGGACATTTGGGAACCTGCCCCATCTAATGACTTTCAAAGGCAGCACTAAAAGCCGCTGTATTGGCCGGAGTGCACAGTCCCCCTGCAGTGATACGCTGAGCTGGAAGCATGACATATCCTACAGGGTTCAGAGGGAGATCAGCACTGGATTCAGGAGAGTTTTTAAAGGGTTAACACAGGAGGGAGGCGTGCAGAGGGGGTCAGGAGACGCTAATGTTTAACCCCTTTGTTTCCTACATCTTCCCATTTTAACTCTATATAGTGTCCTTTTAAGTAACATTTACATGTTTAATATCTGTCACTACACATCATTGCTTTGTATATTTTATATTGATACTTTTTTCTGACAGCTATATATATTTGCTATAGTTTTTTAATGTTTTTTTTTCTATTCACTTTTATCTAAATGTAACAAGGTTTTCTGTAAATATAAAACATGCATTTGTATTTTATTTAAATTTTTGCAAAAATACTGATACCAAACATTGTTTTAGATCAAAATTATTAGTCCTGTAATAAGTTCAATAAAGTTTCACCTTGTCTATTTTTTTCTTTTCTAGCCTATCAGCAGGATAATATCAACGTGAAAGGATACTATGCCTTCAAACTGACGGATAAAACGAAGCCACAGTATGGCTTCTTCAACTCCGCCATATATAATATGAAAGCCAAGTCTTCGGTAGACGTGTATGGCTCAATGGTGGACGTAAATGGTTTTCCATTGGATCGGACAGATACCATTTGCAGGACGGAGAGCGAAGAAAAGCAATGTCATTTCTGCAGGTTCCTAGAACAGAAGAAGCCATTAATATTTTTTAGTTTCTGTCTCTTTTTCACCTCTGTCCTGTTACTCACTGTCACCATCGTCCGTAAATACAAGAAAAAACGCAGAAAACTGCGCCCAGTGAAAAACGAGCAGGCGGTTTGTTTCCTGTTTAAAAAGGACAGTTTCAGCCATTGCTGAGAGACGCCGGACACAGTACGTGACTCCTAGAACTTTCACTCATGTGAATTCACTCCATTTGTCCTCAAAAAAAGAAAAGAGACAAGGACTGACCGATTTCTCTTCAGGGTCGGATTCAAGCCACACACTCTACATGTACCCTCAAAAACATAGGAAAAACACAGAATAAAAAGGAAAAAAAAAATGGCTGCCCACAGGCATGTCATGGGCCCAGGAGGACAAGACTTATTCCATTTCAACCGGACTCCCATATTCGCTGAAAAACGTTCCTCTCTTGCCAGCAGTCATAGTTTTAATTTATATATCTATATATAAAATCTATTCTTATATTTCTTTATTTAATAGAAAAAAAATGACAGTAATGTTATCTTGTCAGGGTATCGACAGTCTTGAAAAACAAGATTGCCAAAAATTGTAAAGTGTTTTATTGTTTGTTTCATTGTTAATTACTGTTTTGTCTGTTATTGACATCAGGGTATAAACTAAATGTAATATAAAATGAGGGATCAGAAGGTCTCACATGGGGTATTATTCTCTATTGTTGCGAGCCATGTGGTCTTTTAAGGTCAGAAACCACTTTTTCAAAA
The DNA here is from genome assembly GCA_009667805.1 of Leptobrachium leishanense. Classification (NCBI taxonomy): domain Eukaryota; kingdom Metazoa; phylum Chordata; class Amphibia; order Anura; family Megophryidae; genus Leptobrachium; species Leptobrachium leishanense. The sequence goes on along the minus strand of CM019063.1, from coordinate 478,354,616 downwards.
CAATGAACAGGTCATGGTCTGGCAAATATGAAATCATGTGGTCCATTTTATTGTCTCTTGTGGCTTTGCATGGCATAGTATGCGCAGTATTTTTGTGACCGAACCACTACCCATTCTAGAGATACCCATTGTGTGTGTGTGATTCTGAGGACCTGGCGCCACCAATCTATCATAGATCAGAGTCGCCGAACACTGGCAGGAGTGCTGGCCGGGGCCCCCCATGCTTTCTTCAGTGCGTCCGTAGTGACCCCTCCTCCCAGCGTATCTTGGGGGAGATCCGTGACACAGCGTCCGTCATTGCATTATGACGGCTCGAATGGGAGGGCAACACGGTGTAATGTGCGTACCAGTATCGCATTTACAACCGGTATTGCATTTTCCTCCCCATTGACCCGCTACAGCGGACGTTGGACGTCCATAGGAGGCTCGTGCTTTGTAGGGTTGAGCTCACTAATGTGCACTCAGCGAGGTGGCCACACCGGCGTCCGAGTGGAAAGAACTTATGTTCTCACAGACGTTCCCTCAGCACTCATTTGACCCCAGCCTAAAAGTGGATCATTACTGCCACCCTGAAAGTAATCCATAGTGGGGGCAGCCAGGTTAACTTGATTAGAATAATTATTACAGGTTGCCAGCTTTGATCTACCCGGATATGTTCAGTAAAATGCATGTAAAGTCACCACCTTCTGGACATGTTAGGTGATGATACCTGAAAAAAGCCATCTTTAAAAAATATTCCACAGTATTAGGAGACTAGGGGCGAAAAAACAAATTTTATGTGAAAAGAAACCCAACACATATGCTTCATTTTTTTTGTCTAAACTCATACTATACTAGCATCATTTTACTGGCAATACTGGTAGTTTTAGGGTTGGGGTAAGGGTTACTTATTCTGTTTGTTAACCTTACACCTAACTCAATCCAACAGATTCTGCTCCATTTACACTTAATTTTGAGGCAACAAATTCTGATCTTTCTTTGGATATGAACATCGTGAGTTAATCCTGACAGTAAAGGTAGCCCAAAAACAAACACCAGCATCAGTAAAATGATAAATGTGGTACTTTTTTTGACAGAAAAAGGTGCAAATGCAGGTTTTTCCACATCAAATATGATTTTTTTCACTACCATCATAGTGGTAGGAGACATTTTTAAAAGGCGGCGTTATTGACTTGTCGTAACATCATGTCCACAAGATGATGTCCTTGTGACAGTAAATCATGTAAATCCTACTAAAGTACAGTGATGCGCTAATCTTGATGTCCCTATATCCATAATATACAAAAGAGATGCACACACCACTATACTTCACCCAGAGTGAGTGCCCCGCGGTCCATAGGTAGCCAGGACACTGTATCCTTACACCCAAAGAAAGGATCGGTCACATCAGATGAGTATGTTGCAAATAGGAGCAGGACTTTATTGGAAAATGTTATGTTTTTGTCCTCTCAAAGGACGAAACCCTAAACAGAGATCTCAAACTCTGCTCCCCCCTGATGTTTCTAAACTACAACTCCCATGATTCTCTAGCCATTTATTGCATTCAAAGAATTCTGGGAATTGTAGGCAATAAACATCTGGAGGGCCAGAGTTTGAGATCCCTGTCGTAATATGTCCATCCATTAGACATGTGCGATTCAGTTCTGACCCATTTGGAAATGGTCCAAAATACCAGTAATTATGATCGACTCAAATTCCGAACCGCCAATGTACAAACCAAATCGTTTTTCAAATAAAAAAAAATTAAAATCATTCCAAAGTTTTCAAAATGTAAATTGGCCAGGTCCGCATATATGCAAAAAAATTTGGATTCAATCGGAATAGAAAAAAAAGATAACCCTAACCTAACCCAAGTGCTAATCATATGACACCCAGAAACTGTCACCCTAAGGTTAGCTGTAACCTCACCCTAAACCTAACTCTAGTTTTATCCCTAACCAAGGCCCTAGCCCCATAATCAATTTTTTTTGTTTACATATTACACATAAATACAGAAAAAATGACGTCGCGCCCATACTCACCGGAGCGGCTGCAACAGTCAGGAGTAATAGCCCAGTTAATGTATAAAACATAACAAGAGAAAAAAAAAGTTGTCATCTGCGCTCGTTTCTATGTATTCCATATACAACAAAACACTATGAGGTTTTTGTTTGTTTCAATGGCCATTGCAACGTAAGCTCACACGCCACTTCAAGGCACCTCTTTACAGAGCGAGTACCTAACCAATGTAACCAAAAAGCCGCTCTACTGAGCAGCTCCAAGCCCCTCCTGCTGCTTTTCAGCTAAGGAGAGGCAGAGATATGGTGGGTTTTATTTATACACGCACCAAACACTTCCCATTTCGGGTTAAAAACAAAAACACGGAAAGAGGAACAGCTGCAAAACGACGGACTGGTGTTACAAGCATAATATACATACATACAGAAAAAATGGCGTCACGCCCATACTCACCAGAGCGGCAGCAACTGCCAGGAGTAACAGCCCAGTTAATGTATAAAACATAACAAGGAAAAAAGTGTCATCTGCGCTCGTTTCTATGTATTCCATGTACAACAAAACACTATGAGGTTTTTGTTCGTTTCAATGGCCATTGCAACGTAAGCTCACTTGCCACTTCAAGGCACCTCTTTATAGAGTGAGTACCTAACCAATGTAACCAATGTATTACACATAAAGGTTCCGAATATTGGAAACGTATAAATACATTGGATGTTTCCAATATTCCGAATTTGTCTGTTATCGAAATTTTGGAAGCTACCAAGATTTTAAATCAGCTGATTCACATTATTTCTGAATCTGATACTTTCAGATTCCGAAACAATCCAAACTGAACCAAGCTGACTTTTTCAGCACAGCACATGTCTACCATCCATACTACATTATGCTCAGTCTATAAAAGGGCCAAAACAGGCCAATAATATAACAGTGGAGTTGGAGGGAGTTATTTTTGACTATTTTGTCATAATATCTGAAATACGTGGGTTAGTTCCCAGTTTAGTAATTAACCCTGAGTGTGGGCATCGTGTATAGACATGTGAATGTTTAACATTATACCTTAAGCTTGAGCTTTTGTGCAAGCAAGAATATTCCAGTGAATATTTTATTAAAATAGAAATTTGGAACAAGAACATTTTATTTTATGACCTCTGAACTGGGGGGTGGTAGAGGGCAAAACTTTATTTTTAATAATGTGACACATGCCTCCTGAATGTCCCTTCTGATCGGAATAGTCCTGGTTTCGGCCTATCACTCCTGCAATTCAGGGCGGGTGCTGCCATTGGCTCACTCCGGGGGAGCATGAATAGGGTCAGGTCTAATATTTATGGGGTGAGGTGCAAGGTAAAATTTAAGGCCACATTTCTTTTTCTTTTTAACAACCCATGTTTTAATTAATTAGCATATATGTATATATACATAAATAATGTATTTTAACTTGTTTACAAATGTACACAACAGCAATCAATTACAGTAATATATAACGTATGTTTATTTAATATAGTATTCATATCAGATTAAATCATTTATGATATTATTTTAATTCACAAATCCCCTTTCCATTATCTCTGGTATATCTCTGTAAAAAAGGGCAGCATCTATTGGATATTGCCCCAAATACATAAACACACAATCACATATACCCTGACAGGGACAGAGGGCTGACTCCACCAGGATTAAAATGATGACACAGAAACATTGTACTGTAGTTATCCTTCATAATATGTCACTAGTGAATGTGATGAGAGTTTTTGTCACGTATCAAGCCAAGGGATATGTAGGCGCCACTGTAGGGTACCCGCCCAAGCTGGTACTGTGGTCATCTGAACCTTGGCAACGGCTTCTATTCCATTTCCATATCCTCTGCTCCATTCCAGGTTTCCCAGATTCCACCCCTCATGTTACCATCCTCTTCAGAGAAGCCAGGGAAACCTATTTGGCACATCAGACTTCCTTTAAAAAGGAGTCCTGCTCTCAGGACTTTGCTTCAGCTTTGTGTGAGCTATCGCCATCAGAGGTGTACTCCTAGAAGCTGCTCTCTCGAAATGTTATCCCTCTGCTCCCACCACTGTGTGCCATAGTCTCTCCGCTCCTGCTGTCTGCCTCTGCTGTCCTGAAATTGCCCCCCCTAGGTTATTCCTTGCCCCCCCACCAGAAACCAGCAACCAGCTTCCCCCACTTTTTCAGACCGCTGTATCTCTGACTCTGTCAGTGTGCATTTAACAGGCAATGGAAAGGAATGCAGCACAGGTGTTCTCATAGCCCATACACCATAGTAATGGATCTGGTCCGCAATGTCGCTGCTGTTGCAGTAGGCTATATTATAAATGTATCCTTTATCAACATATATCCTAATTCTAATATATTATTATTATTTATTATTATTCTTTATTTATAAAGCGCCAGCATATTCCGCAGCGCTGTACAATAGGCACAGTATAGACGGGTTACAATACATTGAACATTTGACAAACAGTACAAGAGGGGATGAGGCCCTATTCCCGTAGGAACTCACAATCTAGAGGGGTTGGGGTTGGAAACAGGAGGAGAGGACCGCAAGGTGAGAGTGATTGATGGTTGTGTCAGTGAGTTGGGTGGTAGGCTTCCCTAAATAGGAATGTTTTAAGGGAGCGTTTGAAGGAAGAGAAATTAGGGGAAAGTCTGACCGGACGAGGGATAGCGTTCCAGAGAATGGGGGCTGCGCGTGTGAAGTCCTGCAGTCTATCATGGGAAGAGGTGATGGCTAATTTTAAACATTTTATGCTGAGGGTTATTCAGAGTATGTAAGTGGTGGATTATTAGGGTTAGGACCATGTTTAAAGGGACACATGGATAAGACTTGCCCTGAAACATGTATTATTTATATGCTGTAGCAGGGAAATTTTTGTGGCTCACCTGGCCTTCCTTTTGGATCTATTAAATGCATTGTAATAATTCTACATGCTGTTGGGAGGCATTTATCATGCAATGCCCATCAGCCTTATTTCATATATGTGTGCATATAAACATGGATAATTCGACCACCTTGGAGGATTTTAATAATGTAGGGGTGTGAGGGCTCTTGGCTGGAATTGTTCATACTTATACAAGCTTGTGAGGGCAGGGGATAGTTATAGCCCGGCACTCTGCACTGGGAAAAAAACAGTTCTATCCTGTATACAACCGCATTAGTGATGGGTCTTAGCGATTCCCTAGCGTGTGCTAAACGACCTCCAATCAGGAGCTACGTTTTAGCTACTCGCGCTACATTTGTTTTTAAATTTTTTAGTGTTTAAAGGTTTTTATTTTGAAGCAAAGTCAGCAAGACAATCAAAGAAAATGGCCTCGCAGGGCCATAACGAGTCATCTGCGTAAAAGACAATGGCCGCGCAGGGCCACAATTCGTCAGCTTAAAAGACATCAAAAATACGAACTAGGTAGCTAAGAAGCACTGCAGTAGGAGGGTAAAAAGAGTCCTCTGAAAAACAACCAAAATAACGCTTATGTGGGGGAAAGGGAGAGAGGATGAAACAAAAACTCAAAGCGTCCTCAGAAAATGTCTGAAGTGTCCCAGCAGAAGGGGGGGGGGGTAAGGGGGGGAATGCATCAATAAACAGGTATTCTCAGCATGTGGGGGGAAAATGAGGGATGGGGTGTGGGAAGCAAAAAGGGTCACCAGGTGGAGAGTCATCGTATTTCAAAATGGGTCAGGGACCGAGAACAGGGGTCACACTCAGGGGGGGCAGATCTCTTCATCCCTTGTCCATCCACAGAATCGAGCAGGCATCACCTCCGGCTTGGCCAGTTCCACATAGGGCCTGACGGCCACAGCGACTCCATAGCAATCTCCACATATCCAGCTCCACACATGGCAAAGAGGGATCCAGCTTGGCTACCCCAGCGAGCTCCAGAACCCGGCAGCCAGTCACAACCGCCACTGCGCCCGCATCAGAGCCCGGGGCTGCTTTCACAGACCCAGGGTACAGCACCTGCTCCTCATCCAGGGAAATCTCTGTAGCGGGGCATCTCACCTCGACTTCAGTATGCTGCAGGTCCGCAGCGGGGTCCGGGATTGTGGTGGCCGCAGCTGCGCATACCTCCGGTTCTCCCCCTACCCGGGCTGCCGAGAGCGCATCCATTAGTCAACGCCAAACGCCTCTGGTGATCACTCTGGTGTCGTCCTCTGGGATTAGCGCCAGGCATGCATCCAGGGCCTTCACGACAGTGTCCACAGCCACAGGGAAGGAGGGGTCAGCGGCGCCCCGCAACCCACTCCCAATCCCCGCAATTGCATCCGCCGCCGTGTCATCACAGACGGCCGAGAGACGGGGCCCTCCGTCTCCTCAGCCCAGGCCGGGGCCTCATCCAGGGACGACCTGCTCCAAGAGCGCATCGGATCCGTCGAGCCAGGGTCACGAGGTAGGTCGCAAGATGGCCGCCAAGGGAACGTAGCAGTCGAATCCCAAGTCTCAATGGTCTAGAGGGGGGACCTTACGGGCTCCAGACCGTGCACTCCCGATGGCCAGCTTCAGAGGGACTCCAAAACTGGGAAAAAGGACGGAGAAAGTCAGCCCAACAGCCCCTAACCCTCGCGCTACATTTTTCCTTTAGCAATGGTGTTTCTATGAATTCTGTGATGCACTGAATAATATGCGTCCAGCCTCTTTTTTAGACAAGGGTGCGTGAAGACATTGCCCCACGGCCGGCCCAAGACACTGTGCTGCCTGGGTCCAAGGATGAAATGGTCCCCCCAACCATGCGGCATGTATGAGTGTATCACAAAGCTCAACAACAATAAAACTCACACTCACATACACACTGCACATTATTTTGAGTTTTATTGCTCTGGAGCTCTGTGATACAGTAATGTGTGTTGTATGAGCGTATCACAGAGTGTCACAGCAATAAAACTCACAGTATTGCACTGTGTGTATGAGCGTATCACAGAGCTCCGCAGCAATAAAACTCACAGTAATGTGCAGTGTGTATGAGCGTTTCACTGGCCTCCACAGCAATAAAACTTACAGTAATGTGCAGTGTGTATGAGTGTATCACTGGCCTCCACAGCAATAAAACTCACAGTAATGCACAGTGTATGAGCGTATCACAGAGCTCAACATATGCCGCGACACAGTCACACACGCAGTAACTAACAAATCCACTAGCAGTCACAGTTACACACACACACACACACACACACTTACACATCCACATACTTACACACACAAATCCCTGAAACAGGGCTAGCTGAGGCCGGGGCTCGGGGCGGGCACCGGGCCTAGTCAACGCCAAGCCTGGTTGAGGCCCAGGCAGGTGCCGGGCTGCGGTCTTTGACAGGACAGCAAAATACCACCTCTGTCAAAGGGCTGCCTTGAGCCATGATCCCATATGGAGCCATGACCCCATACGGCCCCATGGTGGGGCCAACCCTACATTGCTCCCACAAATCCCACAGTCCAACTTCTTCCTGTTTGCTGACGCTCACATGTCTGTAGCAACCCAGCTCCTTGGTATATTGATTCTACAAACAAAGTACCCAACCCCCAGGAGCTTCCCAATCATAGCAGATCAATTGGATCTTGCAGTGGCAAAGTTTCAGCTCTCACAGGGGCTTTCCTCAGGGTGTCCCACACAACCAGGCATCGGCAATGACACTCACAATTACTCAGACACCGACACACACAGAAACAGTGACAATTATAATTGGAGGAAAAGTAATCTAGCCGTTGACATGTACAAGGAGGGATAGAGTATACCCAGTCCTTAAGTGGCTGTGGTACAGAAGGAAATGGAAATAAGCAGTCACACTGACAGACAATAGAGTGGTTAATATCAAGCCAAGATCTGTACACAGAGAGACAAAGAGTGGTCAATATCATGTCAGGCTCGGTACACAGTCAGAGACAATACTATGAGCGAAGCGTGCTATTGGGCAAATCAACCACAACAGGGTGGCGGACTGGAGGAGAACTAGGATTATACAGGGCCAGGCTCCTCCCCCCAACTGACCACACAGACGTACGCCAGAATGTGATGATGTCAGGCCAGCGCTGTAACGCCAACGCCATCATGCTCGTCCTCACTATAACAGCGATGGGTACAAGCGTTCTTCTACCACTGCCAGACGACTAGGACGCTGTGCCCACACCAAGGTGCGTGCCCAGAGTGTCAGCTCCGGTGGTACCCGGCCAATGTGACCCTGAGCCCCCACAGGTAACCCTCACACCCATCCAGATCAGGGGCAGAGCCCCAGTACCTGCATTTGGCTAGCACCCAGAGGTCTCAGAGAGTGACGTCAGCAGTCACGCTCTCTGCATGCTGACATCACTGGTGACCAATCTGGAGACCGGCAACTGGGAAATTCAAAATCCTGGCTGCTGGAGATGCTGGTGACACTGGGTGGGGTGAAGGAAACTGCTCCACTTCACCCAACGATTTCTCCAGATGGGGGGGAGCTGGGGTCACTTCTCTCATCTTGATCACTTTATAAAGATGGTCAGGATGAGCAGAGTGTCCCTTTAAATCCATCTCGGTAATGCTTAATAAGTTGATACATTTCATGTAAAAGCTGTAGATATGAAAGTAACATTATCAGATCACTGTTTATGCTGAGGAACAGGTTTGTATGTCATGTCAGGCGTTGTTCTCTAAAGCAAGGAAATTGGCAATTATGGTCACGCTACTGTCACTCTGTAGCATTATAAAGTCAATTAGCTACTTTACACAGTCGCTCCATTCTGTGCTAGGAAAATGTGGTTGCCAGGTTCCCTGGCATATGGCAAACCAGAGGCACAAGTAGCTTCGTGCTGTAGCAACAAGATCCAAGGTCCAGAAGTTATATGAGTTATACAATATTATATAAGAAGTTTATAACTCTAAGCAAACTGCCCATAAATCAAAATAATCACAGACCCGAAAGGCAGCTTTTCAGCAATACCTGCACAATGATCATGTAGCTAACGCTCCATTTCCAGGTAGGATTTAAAAGGTCAAAATAAAGTATTATGACAACGGAGACCATTTAGGGCTGTCTGTGCCACCTCAGATACTTCTGATTGAACTATGGCTCCTATTAGGCATACTAAAACTCTAGGCTACCGATTCCAACCAAGAGATTACGTTAACGTCTGGAGCCGTAAAACAAAACAGCTCCAGACGTCAGCTAAAAATCAGATATTATAACCGAACCACATGCCTTACTTGTACCTCGGATGTTGCAGCTGCCTACTGTAAATTCAGGTATACTTTATATAGGAGACATTAATCTACATCTGCCTGGATGAAAACGAGCTATTCCGACCTAGCTAGTTCTCCTATAAAAGGAGCCAATATTCAGAAATGAATAACAAATCTGAAACACTGGTGTTAAGTGATTTTGCAAAAGCAGCATAACTTAATACCTCACAGTAACCCCCTCCCCAAAACCCCCGCCCCAAGAAAAATTCCCTACTTAAAGCGACACGATCCAATGCTTCCCCGGTTGAAAGCAGGGGAAAACTGGGACCAAATAGTTCCCAGTGTTCCTCCACAGCCCCTGCACAATCAAGATCTCACAGAGCTTGCGGAGGAACGCGCTGGGTCCCATGGAGTTCTATTGCCTCCAGGAGCCGATACCCATGGCGGAGCACAGCACCTCTGCTTGCACCTGCCTATGGGTTACAATTGTTCCGTTTGCAACCGCAAATACCATGGCTGGGTCAGAATAAGATCGGTAATAGGGACACCGTAAAGTAAATCTGCTTTCACAGATTTTCTCTCTTACCATCTGCCTGTTATCTTCTAGGAGCCCCATTCCATGTTTGCCTCCAAGCAGAGTGTTTGAGACGTTCAACACAACGGATAGAGTGCCCTGCTTAATTTTGTAGCGTCTTATTCAATCCGAGGCGCAAGCTCTGTTTGCATCTCGAACACTGTGGCAACTTACTGTACATTAACGCATCATTCTCGTTTCTTCACTCTTTAGGAATAGGCTAAAGTATCTGGTTCATTGGAAAGGCTATGGTCCGGAATAGAAGTCACGAGTCAACTCAACTGAATTACTCTCCCCTCGTTTAGGGGAGGCATTCTAGTGAAAATTTCCTTATAAATCTTGTGAAAACCACCTGGTGGATAGTGTGTTACGGGGTGTGAATCAGAGGTTGCCTACTGGTAGTGATTCTAAGCAATCCCTTGAGGTTTGGTGCTCTTCTCTTATTGGTCACTCCAATGCATGTCACCTTGCACAAGCCGCGTCCAGTAGCGCCCTTTTATCTTGCTCCATTTTTATACATCTCTGTGTAATTAGAACATGTGTCTGTATCACTACGACAATAAGTCCTGACACCAGTATATGGTCCTACATAATCCCTCTGGTTACTCTGAACCAGTGTCCTTGTGTGGTTTCTCAGCCTTTAAGCGTATTCATTGCTCTTGTTTATTTCCGATCTGGCTGGTCCTGGCTGCACTAACCTATTGGGTCTTGACTTGTTTGTGGACTTCTCTCTTCTATATTGTTTTGGTACGTCGTCTCAAGATGGGGCTCATTTTTCCTACTTAGCATAGAACCCGACCACTATAAGGACCGGTAACACATCCTCTTGACGTCATTTCCTTGTTAGGATTCTGACTTGGACAATATGGGACGGACAGCAAATCTAGCTCATTTCTACTGATTTTTTGCAGATATGGAAACGCTACCCTTTTCCGCACTCACCATCCAACTACACATTAAGGACCAACAGTTTGCCTGCTGAGATGACACTGCATTGAGTGGCTTCTACAGGACAAAAGCCTGAACACTGGCGAATGGGAATCCAGTCATAACAGTAAGGGAAGCCCATTGCCATAGTTTTGAGCTCTTTACACTGTGATCAAACTATGCACAATGGAAAAATTACCGTGCCCTGAGCTCAGTATGAAAGAACAGGGGATATTAAGATCCTGAAACAGATGCAGGGTTATTTAAAGAGAATCGAAAAGTCATCGCACGTTCGGTGACTTTTCGTTCTCTTCAATTCGGTGCGATTTGGCGATCCCATTTCGGCGACCCTGCGGTGTATTCATCAAGCACCACAGGGCTGCTGTAATGCAGGGAAAATTTGCCGCAAACCCGCCAAAAACTCAATGCAAAACGAGGGCGAACGCACACCGAAACCGGCAAAAACATCTGGATTAACCCGCCGAAGACGCAGGAGAAACCTCGAGCAGGAGCCGATTACAGCGCAGAGCAACCGCCGGAAAAACCCGACACCGCAGACGAAGGAGGTGAAGAAAGAAAAAAAAACAGTACGCTTTAATGTTTGAAAAGTGAAACGTTGTTTGCAGAGAAACTACTGAGCGAAAATGTCTGAAATTTCCATATATGATCCAATGAATGATAATAAAAAGGGCTGTTACAGAAAAAAGAAAAAAACGATTTAAAAAAAAAACAGAAAAGAAAAATGTTTGCAAAAAAATCCCGAAAAAAGCCTAAAAGGTCCTAAAAAAAAAATCTAAATATTAAGAGACTCTTTACTGCAGAATATTATAATGAACGGTTTATTAGATATTGAATTAAAACGGGAATATTTTTAACATTGAAGCCTATGGGATTCGCCTGAATAAACCTGCCGAATTAAACCACCGAATGGCAGGACAATTCGGCAAGTTTTCACTGCTGGGTTTGTTCTCTGAATAGCTGAAACATTGCTTCTCTATGGCGATTCATTGCCCTCGAACAGGCACCGTATGTGCAGGCAATTCGCCAGGATTTGGCGTATTGCCTGCTCTCTGGATAGCCGAATGGCCAGGAAAGATAACCGAACGCTGATTTTCAGCGTTCGGTTACCTTTTGCCAGTAATTCGGAGCTCTTTGAATAACCCTCCCTGAATGTCACAGGACGGGGGGTGTTGGGGGGTGCAAGATATCCATATAATGTCATAAAAATGAAAGAGATATTGACAAAGTGGTACTACAAGGCTGCAGGGACAATTTCCTCGATCTATAAAAACCATGCCAATGTCCATGTGTCCCAGTGGTTGCAGTGTCTCTTTAATTCTCCAAGCACATGGCTTTAAACAATATACTTTATTTAGTGCTTGGAAGATGGACGTCAGATCTACCTAGAGGGAGAGCGTACAATGCAATTCCAGTATATAATATTAAAAAAATGTAATCAAGTAATATTGCCAATTAAGGATAAGTTCATGATGAGCATGACGGGATATCCAGGAGCTAAAAAAAGTAATCAATAAATGAGGGGAGTAAGATTAATGTTCATGCAGGAAAGTAGGAGAACTAATTTGCTTCTTCATGGCCTGTGGGACTTTAGACCAGGGTCTGGGCACTGAACCTTTGTTTGTTGTATCAGAGATCAAGCGAGAGCTGCTAATTTAGAGCGAAGAAGAGCACAGGAATTACTAAAGGAAGACTCTGACCTCTCAAGGGGCTCAACTGAACATATTACATTTTACAGATTCATAGATGAACATTAATTATACTTATTTATTACTTTTTTTCTGTGTGGGTGACGTTTACTAAGCCGGCGTCCCTTCAGAAAAAAGAAGCTGGGATGGTTATTAAACAAAATCAAATTTACAACAGAAAAATGAGCATGCTGTGAAATGAAAAAGAAAGAAATAAACAAATGGAAGGGAATAGGATCCAAAGGGATATTACATGGATCAGCCACAACATTAAAACCACTGGCAGGTGAAATTAATTAAATTGGTTATGTTGTTACAATATGTCAAGGTGTGGGAAATATTAGGCATTGAGTGATGAGTCAGTTCTTGAATTTCATGTGTTCGAAGCAGGAAAAATGGGCGAAAAGATCTGAGTGACTTTGACAAGGGCAAATAGTGATGGCTAGAGCTAGACGACTGGGTCAGATCATCTACAAAACGGCAAGTCTTGTGGGGTGTTTCCGGTATCTAGTGGTTAGTACCTACCAAACATGGTGCAAGGAAGAACAACCAGTGAACCAGTGTCAGGGTCATCATGGGCACTCAAGGCTCATTGATGAACGTGGTGAGAAAAGACTAGCCCATTTGGTCTGATCACACAAAAGAGATATTGTAGCTCAATTTGCTGGAAAATGGAATACTGTCCAAGATACAAATGTGTCAGAACACACTTGACACATAACAACTACCTAGAGATTGTTGCAGAACGCGTACACCCCTTCATGGCAGTGGTGTGTCCAAAATGGCAGTGACCTCTTTCAGCAGGATAATGCATCCTGCCACACTGCAAAACTGATATACAATATACAGCTGTACGGCACAATGTATAATATACTATGAGTGCTATATCCCCTGCGTGCTGAATTTAAAAAACACCTTTTGGGGGTGTTATAATTAATTCTGGGGGTCCTTGCCTGGCTATAATTAATTTTAGGGATCTGTGCCTGGCTATGTTCAATTCTGGGGGGGTCTGTGCCTAGTTTTACATGATTCTCGAGGGTGGGGATATATATATATATATAAAACACCAGGAAAGAGCACTCCATATCAATGACCACCTTCATCAATGGCGTAGCGTGGGTTGTCAGCGCCCGGGGCCAGCCAAGAATTGTGCGCCCCCCCCAACCTGTGGACACGTTATCGATATTGCCCCAGCTCACACATGGATATTGCCCCAGCTCACACATGGATATTGCCCCAGCTCACACATGGATATTGCCCCAGCTCACACATGGATATTGCCCCAGCTCACACATGGATATTGCCCCAGCTCACACATGGATTTGCCCCAGCTCACACATGGATATTGCCCCAGCTCACACATGGATATTGCCCCAGCTCACTCATGGATATTGCCCCAGCTCTCACATGGATATTGCCCCAGCTCTCACATGGATATTGCCCCAGCTCACACATGGATTTGCCCCAGCTCACACATGGATATTGCCCCAGCTCACACATGGATTTGCCCCAGCTCTCACATGGATATGCCCCAGCTCATGGATTTGCCCCAGCTCATGGATTTGCCCCAGCTCACACATGGATTTGCCCCAGCTCATGGATTTGCCCCAGCTCACACATGGATTTGCCCCAGCTCACACATGGATTTGCCCCCAGCTCATGGATTTGTCCCAGCTCACACATGTATTTGCCCCCCAGCTCACACATGGATTTGCCCCAGCTCACACATGGATTTGCCCCAGCTCACACATGGATTTGCCCCAGCTCACACATGGATTTGCCCCAGCTCATGGGATTTGCCCCAGCTCACACATGGATTTGCCCCAGCTCTCACATGGATATGCCCCAGCTCATGGATTTGCCCTAGCTCATGGATTTGCCCCAGCTCACACATGGATTTGCCCCAGCTCATGGATATTGCCCCAGCTCTCACATGGATTTGCCCCAGCTCTCACATGGATTTGCCCCAGCTCTCACATGGATTTGCCCCAGCTCTCACATGGATTTGCCCCAGCTCATGGATTTGCCCCAGCTCTCACATGTATTTGCCCCCCAGCTCATGGATTTGCCCCCCAGTTTACACATGTATTTGCCCCAGCTCTCACCTGGATATTGCTCCGGCAGGGGTTGAGGGGACCCAGAAGATGCCGGGCAGCGGGAGTGCCTGCCCGCCGCCCGGTCCTGAACAGTCCGTCCTGTTCTTGAAGGGGAGGTGGCTGTGTGCGTGCGCAGGTCACGCGGTCCGGCCAGTCAGGTGGTACTGAGACTCAGTACCACCTGATTAGCCGGACCACGTGACCGGCTGCGCCTGCACGCAGCCGCATCCCCTTCAAGAACAGGACAGACTGTTCAGGACCGGGCGGCGGGCAGGCACTCCCGCTGTCCGGCATCTTCTGGGTCCCCTCAATCGCCGGGCCAGTTTTAGGGGCGCAAATGCGCCCCTAACAAAACTGCGCCCGGGGCCACGGCCCCCCCAGCCCCCCCCACGCTACGCCACTGACCTTCATCCACCATTTTCTGCAACAACAAAAAAAACAACACATTTCAAAAGTTCAAAAGGTCAGTTTTTTTGAACTTTTGAAATGTGTTGTTTTTTTGTTGTTGCAGAACATGGTGTATGAAGGTAGTCATTGATATGGAGTGCTCTTTCCTGGTGTTTTGTATTTATTGTCTTAGTTGCACCCGGTTATGTTGCAAATTTAGGTTGAGTGCAACCCCTTGTGGTTTGTATTTTATATATATATACTAGCTTTTGCCCGCGGCTTCGCTCGTGTGGATTTTAGGATTTGTTAAAATTGTTTTTTTAAAAGACACTTGAGTTTTTTTTTGGTAGAACCCCCCTTTCCCCCCCACTTGGGATTTTTGGAAAATTGTAAAACATGTTTTTTTTTTTTCTCAAGAAGAATGTAAGTGCCAAATTTCACACCTGTAACATCTTTGGTTTTTGAAATATAGGTATACTGATAAAAGTATTCACATACCTTTCCCCCACCCCCTTAACTGGATTTTCGGAAAATGGTAAAACATGGGGGGGTTTTTTGCACAAAGATTGTAAATATCGAATTTCACACCTGTAACATCATTGGTTTTTGAAAAATAGGTAAAGTGATAAAGGTATTCATCCCCCTTTTTGCCCCCCCCCACTGGATTTTTTGAAAATGGTAAAATACGTGTTGTTTTATTTTCAAGACGAATCTAAACACCAATTTTCACGTCTGTAACATCTTCTGTTTTTTGAGATATAGGTATCCTGTTGAAAAGTATTCACCCCCCCTTTTTCACCCACCACGTGGGATTCTTGGAAAATGGTAAAACATGTGTTTTTTTATTTTTCAAGAAGATTTTAAGTGCCAGATTTCACACCTGTAACATCTTTGGTTTTTGGAAATATCGGTATGCTGATAAAAGTATTCAACCCCCTTTTTTCCCCCTCCTACTGGGTTTTTGGAAAATGGTAAAATAGGTGTTTTTTTGGTTTCTCAAGACAAATCTAAATACCATTTTTCACGTCTGTAACATCTTTGGTTTTTGAAATATAGCTATACTGATAAAAGTATTGAACCCCCCATTTTTGCCCCCCTCCCACTGAATTTTCGGAAAATGGTAAAGTAGGTGTTTTTTTGTTTCTCAAGACGAATCTAAATACCAATTTCACGTACGTAACATCTTCTTCTGTTTTTCAGATATAGGTATCCTGTTTAAAAGTATTCAGCCCCCCTTTTTTTGACCCCCCACTTGCGATTTTTGGAAAATGGTAAAACACCTGTTTTTATTTTTCAAGAAGATTGTAAATACCAAATTTCACGTTTGCAACATCTTTGGTTTTTGAAATATAGGTATAATGATAAAAATATTCAGACCCCTTTCCCCCGACCCCCCCACTTGCGATTTTTGGAAAATGGTAAAACACCTGTCTTTATTTTTCACGAAGATTGTAAATACCAAATTTCACACCCATAACATCTTCGGTTTTTAAAATATAGGTATACTGATAAAAGTATTCAACCCCCCCTTTTTGCCCCCCTAAGGAATTTTCAGAACATGGCAAAATATGTGTTGTTTTATTTTTCAAGACGAATCTAAATACCAATTTTCAGGTCTGTAACATCTTCTGTTTTGGAGATACAGGTATCCTGTTTAAAATAGTTAAAATATTCAACCCCCTTTTTGGCCCCCCCAACTTGGATTTTTGAAAAACGGTAAAATACGTGTTTTCTTATTTTTCAAGACGAATCTAAATACCGATTTTCACGTCTGTAACATCTTCTGTTTTTGAGCTATAGGTATCCTGTTTAAAATATTCAACCCCTTAGGGGCAGAGTTTCCAAAAATCCTTCCTTAGTGGGTGCCTACATCATAAAAACAGTGCACCTTCAAAATTTCACGTTCCTAGGTTAAACGGTTTCAGTTGGGCGTTGATAAGTCAGTCAGTCAGGACTTTCACGTTTATGATAAAAGCATTCAACCCCCCCTTTTTGCCCCCCCAAGGAATTTTCCGAAAATGGTAAATACGTGTTTTTTTATTTGTCAAGATGAATCTAAATACCGATTTTCACGTCTGTACCATCTTCTGTTTCTAAGACATAGGTATCCTCTTTAAAATATTTAAAATATTCAACCCCTTTTTTTGCCCCCCAGACGAATTTTTGAAAAACGGTAAAATACGTGTTTTTTTATTTGTCAAGATGAATCTAAATACCGATTTTCACGTCTGTACCATCTTCTGTTTCTAAGACATAGGTATCCTCTTTAAAATATTTAAAATATTCAACCCCTTTTTTTGCCCCCCAGACGAATTTTTGAAAAACGGTAAAATACGTGTTTTTTTATTTTTCAAGACGAATCTAAATACCGATTTTCACATCTGTAGCATCTTCTGTTTTTGAGCTATAGGTATCCTGTTTAAAATATTCAACCCCCCTTTTCACCCCCTTAGGGGCGGAGTTTCCAAAAATCCTTCCTTAGTGGGTGCCTACATCATAAAAACAGTGCACCTTCAAAATTTCATGTTCCTAGGTTAAACGGTTTCAGCTGGGCATTGATGAGTCAGTCAGTCAGTCAGGACTTTTGCGTTTATATATATATATACACACACTTTTTTTCTCTTCGGGTAATGGGGGTTGTGGAATTCTTGGGTGAGTTCCCTCACTTTAATAGGGATAATAGTGCAAAACTGTGTTGAGCTAATTTTTGCCATTTCGTGCTCGTCACGTTTAAACGCGATCTAAAGTCATGTTTTAATTATAGGACCAAACAAATTACAGTCAGGTCCAGAAATATTGGGACATCGACACAATTCTAACATCATTGGCTCTATACACCACCACAATGGAGTTGGAATGAAACAAACACAATGTGCTTTAACTGCAGACTGTCAGCTTTAATTTGAGGGTATGTACATCCAACTCAGGTGAACGGTGTAGGACTTACAGCAGTTTGCAGATGTGCCTCCCACTTGTTAAGGGACCAAAAGTAATGGGACAGAATAATAATCATAAATCAAACTTTCCCTTCTTAATACTTGGTTGCAAATCCTTTGCAGTCAATCACAGCCTGAAGTCTGGAACGCATAGACATCACCAGCTGCTGGGTTTCATCCCTGGTGATGCTCTGCCAGGCCTCTACTGCAACTGTCTTCAGTTCCTGCTTGTTCTTGGGGCATTTTCCTTTCAGTTTTGTCTTCAGCAAGTGAAATGCATGCTCAATGGCATTCAGGTCAGGTGATTGACTTGGCCATTGCATAACATTACACTTCTGTCCCTTCAAACACTCTTTGGTTGCTTTTGCAGTATGCTTTGGGTCATTGTCCATCTGCACTGTGAAGCGCCGTCCAATGAGTTCTGCAGCATTTGGCTGAATGTGAGCAGATATATTGCCCGAAACACTTCAGAATTCATCCTGCTGCTTTTGTCAGCAGTCACATCATCAATAAATACAAGAGAACCAGTTTCATTGGCAGCCATACATGCCCACGCCATGACACTACCACCACCATGCTTCACTGATGAGGTGGTATGCTTAGGATCATGAGCAGTTCCTTTCCTTCTCCATACTCTTCTCTTCCCATCACTCTGGTACAAGTTGATCTTGGTCTCATCTGTCCAAAGGATCTTGTTCCAGAACTGTGAAGGCTTTGTTAGGTGTTGTTTGGCAAACTCTAAGCTGGCCTTCCTGTTTTTGAGGCTCACCAATGGTTTACATCTTGTGGTGAACCCTCTGTATTTACTCTGGTGAAGTCTTCTCTTGATTTTTGACTTTGACACACATACACCTACCTCCTGGAGAGTGTTTTTGATCTGGCCAACTGTTGTGAAGGGTGTTTTCTTCACCAGGGAAAGAATTCTTCATTCATCCACCACAGTTGTTTTCCGTGGTCTCCCGGGTCTTTTGGTGTTGCTGAGCTCACCGGTGCTTTCTTTCTTTTTGAGAATGTTGCAAACAGTTGTTTTGGCCACGCCTAATGTTCTTGCTATCTCTCTGATGGGTTTGTTTTGTTTCTTCAGCTTAATGATGGCTTGCTTCACTGATAGCTCTTTGAATCTCATCTTGAGAGTTGACAGCAACAGATTCCAAATGCAATTAGCACACTTGAAATTAACTCTGGGCCTTTTATCTGCACATTGTAATTGGGGTAATGAGGGAATATCACACACCTGGCCATGGAACAGCTGAGAAGCCAATTGTCCCATTACTTTTGGTCCATTAACAAGTGGGAGGCACATCTGCAAACTGCTGTAAGTCCTACACCGTTCACCTGAGTTGGATGTACATACCCTCAAATTAAAGCTGACAGTCTGCAGTTAAAGCACATTGTGTTTGTTTCACTCCAACTCCATTGTGGTGGTGTATAGAGCCAAAGATGTTAGAATTGTGTCAATGTCCCAATATTTCTGGGCCTGACTGTATATATCCTTATTTTCGTCAGATTTATAATATATCATTATTATGTGTAAATGTCATGTTGCGTCAGAATGCTGTAACAAAAAAAATCTCAGAAACATGCAAATTTACATTCACATTTCAGTCATTTACAGCTTTTAAAATAATTGTTCCCATTTTATCATCCGAACCTTTGTGGTTATATATTCTATGGGACACTCTTGTTGAAAAACATTTAAATGGAAACCTGTTACTGCATTTTACTGAGAAAATATGCAATTTATTTTGTTTAAACTTTATGACCAGAACTATTGTGGTTATATGTGGATACAAAATTAATAAAATGTTAAGGGTGGGGGGTATTTGTTAAATGGTAGGGGGGATTGGGGTTCTCTTGGCAGTTTTCATTTTTAAAACTACCATTAGAGATCCCCGTGTGGTGTTTTTACTTTGTTTTTTTTGTGAGAGTCTACACCTTCATGAGGGGCATTGTTGGAAAGGTTAGACTGTGACTTTTCCAACGAGGCCTCGAGTATCTAGCCCCTCTGGATGAGGAGATAGAGGGGTCCAAAGGACCCACCCTCTCCTTCAGGCATTCACCCGGCCCTGCCAGGTGGCACCTGAAATTGACGTCATCGCGCACCGGTGTGATGACGTATGTGCACCAGGAGGGACCTCACAGAACAGTCTGTCTTCAAGAAAGTCAGGCCACCGCGGAACTCTGACCTGAGAGGGTGGGGTCTCTGAAATTAAACACAATTTCTGTGCTTTGCATTACAGCGATTCCATTTCGTCTAAAATTCTGTGAATTCACTATCAAATGCGCACCGTATTTTGCAGAAAATGGAGTCACCAAAGCAGTTATTGCACGAAATTATTTCGGAAAACTCCAAAGTGGACAAAAAATAAATAAATATAGAAAGTCTTCTGGTCTCCTAATAGGAGCTTAACCACTTGCCTGCTAAGGACGCGCTCAGCGCGTCCAGCCAAGTGCTTCTCCTGTGCTATGGACCCGCTGAGCGCCAGGCGACACATTTCTAAAAAAAATTAAATCCGAGGACATTTTTAAATGTCCCCGGGAACATAAAATAAAAGTTTTTTTCTTCTTTCTAATACTCACCTGATTCCTGGATCCACCAACAAGCGCAGCCTCCCATCTCCCACGCTGTTAGAAGCTGCATACACCGGCGCGCTGTGTGCAGCTTCTGAGAAGATACGCTATTAGTGTAGAGGGAGAGATGCAAAATGCACAGCCGGCTTTCCCGCTACACTAATAGCGTATCTTCTCAGAAGCTGCACACAGCGCGCCGGTAAAAGCTAGCGTCAGACTGTAGAGGTGCTGCCCGGCAGTGTGAGGATTCATATGCTGCATTAATTCTTCTTACAAATTTGCTTAACCCGTTTGCGTTTGGATTGTAATATTGTGACATCCAGGGCCCCGGCTTGCGATCGGGGGGGCCCCAGACGCATGGTGCCGCCAGCTGGCCGAATGCCAGGAGCTCCGGCGGCACCCAGCGCAGCTGAGTGATCAGGGGGCAGGGCGCAGCGTGATGACGCGGAGCCGCCGGGACCTTTAAATCAGGAGCGCGCGCTGTACACCTTGCCTTGCCGTGACGTTTCATTCCCGCATCGCTAGCTTACCGAATCAGTTTGTATACTTGTTACTGACCCTGCTTGTTCTGAGGACCCGATCTGTTGCCGACTTTGCCTGTCATTTGACTATTCTCTCGGTGTCCTCCCTGCCTGTTCTGTTTGCCTCCTGTTGCTACTGGTGTGTGCCGATTCTTACCATATACAGTAGCGCAGTACAAGTGCCTAAACATTGCTGACCCGGTTTTGTTACAACTACTCTCGCTCTGTGCCCGTCTGGTATATTCCGCTGCTTGTTACTGCTGGTCCGCTTCCATCCTGCCATACACTATAGCACAGTACAAACGTATATTGATCTCAGTCTGTGGTGTATATTGTTGGTGCTGTCTTCCTGGCCTGTGTGGCTGCTAGAGGTTAGGTTTAGTGGTCCCGAGTCCCGACCATCCTAAGGATCGGAGGGTTAGAGGTCTGTTACCAGGGATCTTACCAGGTCTGTCCTGGGGAATCGTTAAAAATATGCAGTGAACGCCGCAGCAAATGTTAATGCTCACGCAAGTGAGCGTTAACGTTTGCGTTAAGATCGTAATTTTTCCCACTTGTTGTTGCTCAAACATTTCCCATGGCTTCAAATCGCATTTAGCTCAGCGCACAGCGGTGAAATGGCTCAAGAAAACGTTTTTTGGTTAAACACGCTTTTTTTTTTAAAATAGTTTTTCATTGTTTCCTGTCCCCCAGGGCAGTACCCCCATATACCTTTTATTACCAATATCTTGCATATATGCCCTCTTGGAGGGCACCTTAATGTTCGTTCGAGCCCCATTGACTTGCATTGCGTTCGAATCGTGTTCGAACTTTTTCAAATGTTCGAGTTCAAACCGAACACGGGGGTGGTCAGCCCATCCCTAATAATTTACAGGCAGGTCATGACGGATACATATAATAATGATATATTATGAACCTGCCGAGTCTGCCGGAAAGAAGGATATATAAGATGTCTGGGTGGTATAATAAAACGTGGCTTCAAAACACGTTTAAACATGATGAGCAAAAGCGGTAAAAATTAGCTCAGCTCTAAAAATATAAAAAGGTCCTTTAAAACATTTATAAAAAGATTGGTTATACAACAATAAAAGTCTTAAAAAATAAAACAAAACAAAAAAGGGCTTTTGCAAAAAATAAAAAAGTCAGGTAATTCTGCTAAAATTTCAGTGCAATCTGTGAATAGACTAACCACTAGTTGTCTGTGGGACAATTTTGTTGCCATTAAACACAGCCGAACAGCAACGTCAGCAACGCTATCAATTCACCTGTTTTTGTCGAATTGACAGCTTTTTGAAAACCCAAATTGACCCAAAATTGCACATGCGGTGAAATTCACTGGTGCAATTCAGAAGTTAGTGAATAACCCACAAAGTCTCCAATTATTCGGTTTTCCCTTTCACATTGTGACAGAAATACAAATTAACCTCAATCCCTATCAAAACTTTAATATTACATTGTCTAAATTATTATAAATTTGTTCTCTCGTTCCCCAGAATATCCTTAGTGGAGAATAAACACTCGGGAGGGACTGAAAATAAACTATTCTCTCACATTTAAAGATCAATTCCTTAGCTGCTGCGGCGCATGTTCTCCCGGTATGACCCTGATGTACGCACATGGCGCACGGTGTTTGCATCAGGTAAGCTGTTACACGTGAGGGTCGATATTAATGTTCATTACTCCGGTATTATGTTTTAATCTGGAAAGATTTGAACACCTTGTTAAGATTAACCCTTGCAAAGCGTGCCTGTCCTGCTGGAAATAAACAGGAGCCAGACCAGGAAATAATTCCATTTCACATGGATACGTGACGTATGTTTGTATAGCTTCTCCGCAAGCTTGTTTACCCAGTTCTTTGTGAGGAACAAAATTCATTATTTAAAAAGGTTTAGATTACCACATTATATAAATTTATGGAGAACTAATTTCCATGAACATTTATATTGAAAGAGACCCATCCATTTGCATTACTTATTCCCCACTTAGGAAACCTGTCCGATGATCCTTGCTTTGAATACGCTGGAAAAAGCAGGAAATATTTCTCTGCCCGTTCTAGAGTATTTCTGGGTAACAGATTTAAGACCTTGGACCTAATTCCATCTTGTTTAGTAATGTAAGCCACCATCAAGGCATTATCTGTATCCTTTGTATCACTTTGTGAATGAAAGATTGGGGTCAATCATCCAAACCGTTCGCTATCTTAGATTGTAAACTCTTGAGTAGAGTCCGCTCTCCTTCTGTTGTGTGTGTGTAACTTGTATGTGTATTTGTTATTCTGTCTCTCCCATTGTACAGCACTACGGAACTTGTTGGCACTTTATAAATACTTCTAGCTGCTGTGATATTTTGACACAAGCTGTAAAAAGATCATCATCACTACCAAGTGGTTTGTCATAAGACCACTGACAAGAATCAATGATTGTGTGGAAAACCACTTTAAATTATCCCTTTACACCCGCACAGCCAACTATAGCCTCCAAGGGCAGCTCCGGTCCTGTGGAATGATTTACCTCGCCCTATCAAACTTAGAAAATGTCGGCAGATAAGAACCTTTCGGCCCATCTAGTCTGCCCAATTACATGGATACTTTACCTGGATTTATCTTTTGTTTAGGATAGCTTTATGCCTATCCCATGCTTGCTTAAATTCAATTACTGTTTTGGCCTCTACCACGTCTACTGGAAGGCTGTTCCATGTATCCACCACCCGCTCAGTAAAATAATGCTTTCTGATGTTACTTTAAAACCTTTGCCCCTCTAATCTAAGACTATGTCCTCTTGTTTTGCTACTTTGTTTCCTTTTAAATATACTCCCTTCCTCTACCTTGTGGATTCCCTTTACGTATTTAAATGTTTCTATCATATCTCCTCTGTCTCGTCTTTTTTCCAAGCTGTACATGTTAAGATCATTAACCCTTTCCTGGTAACTTTTCTCCTTCAAGCCATACACCATTTTAGTAGCCCTTCTCTGAACTCTCTCTAAGAGGTCTATATCCTTCTGGAGATACGGTCTCCAGTACTGCACACAGTACTCCAAGTGAGGTCTCACCAGTGCTCTGTACAGTGGCATGAGCACTTCCCTTTTCCTACTGCTAATACCTCTCCCTACACAACCAAGCATTCTGCTAGCATTTCCTGCTGCTCTATTACATTGACTACTTACCCTTAGATCCTCTGAAATAATAACCCCTAAATCCCAACCCTCAGGCTAGGGACAGATGAGCGCATTTTCTGCGGCCACCGTCAAAATGTACGTCGATGCGTGCGCACGCATTTTTTCACGGAATACGCTTAAGTGGTCAGACGATGCGCAATTCTGGACGTATTTCATGACGATGGGGTAAAAAGAAGTCTAGGGAAATCCGGCTGTTTGAACGTTATGTTGGCCGCACACTAGCAGCGTCTGACATCTCCTAATCACGCACACACGCTGCTATGCGGCCGCAGCGCACTCTGTACGTCAGTACCAGCGGTTTAACGTTCTCGAAAAAATGCGTTCATTTTCCACTTGCGTTGCGCGGCCGGACTTTTGTGCGACCGTACGTCGTATATTGGCCGTCATTGCCCGGCATCTGCTGCTAGTGCGGCCGTGATTATGTGCGCCAGAACGCGCGTTCGCACTGCCTCAGTCTGACCCTAGCCTCAGATGTTGAGGTTAGGACTGTATCAAATATTCTATATTCAGCCCTTGGGTTTTTACGTCCCAGGTGTATTATCTTGCACTTATCCACATTAAAACTCAATTGCCACAGCTCCCACCATTTTTTTAGTTTACCTAAATCATTTGTCATTTGGCTGATCCCTGCAGGAACGTCAACCCTGTTGCAAGTCTTTGTGTCATCAGCAAAAAGACATTTATTTATTTATAAAAGGATTTTACCAGGAAGGATACATTGAGATTTCTCTCGTTTTCAAGTATGTCCTGGGTTCGAGAACATTGAGTGGTTACAGAAATACAAAATAGTAAAAATGCAAGATATTAACACAAGACCAAATATACAGATTAACAGAAAAATAAATATGTAGGAAATAAAGTCA
The DNA here is from genome assembly GCA_009667805.1 of Leptobrachium leishanense. Lineage (NCBI taxonomy): Eukaryota > Metazoa > Chordata > Amphibia > Anura > Megophryidae > Leptobrachium > Leptobrachium leishanense. Next base: position 478,329,711 of record CM019063.1, on the reverse strand, counting down.
TTATGTTACATGTTTACAGGTGCATTCTGTATTGAGGTATGTTAATAGGGAAGTCTTAAGGAACTTTAGACTGGGGGAAGATTTGACGGTGTTTGGGAGGTTATTCCATATTTGCGGTGCTCTGTAGGAAAATGAGGATCGAGCCATTTTCTTTTTGTATTGCGGTATTGCAAGTAAGGTGCTGGTCCTGGATCTGAGGTTATAGGATGAGGGAACTGCCGGGGGAAGCAGCATATTCAGGTAGGGTGGTAGCTTCCCAGAAAAGCTCTTAAACACCAGGTTGGAAAGGTGAAGGGTGCGTCTAGATTCCAGCGACAGCCAGTTTAGTTCTTTTAACATGTCACAATGGTGTGTCATGTAGTTACATTGTAGCACGAAGCGACAGAATGAGTTATACAATGTAGTAAGTTTCTGGAGGTGTGTTTGTGGGGCGGCTGCATACACTACATCTCCGTATTCAATGGCTGGCATAAGCATTTGTTGTACAATGTGCTTTCTTACCGCGGGGCTCAGGCAGGATTTGTTTCTGTACAGGGCACCTAGTTTGGGGTAAAGTTTAGAGGAGAGTTTTTCGATGTGGGGGCCAAAAGATAGGTATGTGGTTAGACCCAAATCTAGGTAATTGAGAGAAGTGACTGTGGTCAGTGTGCCATTTGATTTTGTCCCAACACATAGATGGGGTGTTTGCAATTTGTGTAGTTTAGGTGCGGTTCCAAAGAGCATTGTAACAGTTTTGTCAGTATTTAGAAAAAGTTTGTTATCTGTGATCCACTTTTCTACCCCTGTGAATTGTTCTTGCAGCACTGCCTCCAGCTGTGGGAGATTTGGTTTGCTGGTATAGATTACAGTGTCGTCTGCGTACATGTGTACAGTTGAAGCTTTGCAGACATTGGGCAGATCGTTTATGAATATTGTGAATAGCAGGGGGCCAAGTATCGAGCCTTGGGGTACACCGCACGTGACTGGGAGGGGAAGGGAAGTGCTGTCAGAACTGGACACAAATTGAGACCATCAGACACATATGATTGGAACCAGGTTAGCGTACTATCACCAATACCAGAGTTAAGTTTTTGTAATAGGATGCCATGGTCTACGGTGTCAAAAGCCGTGTCAAAATCAAGGAAGATGGCTCCAGTTAGATTTCCTTGTTCCATGCCCGCTTGGATATCATTACAAACTTTTAAAAGGGCAGTTGTAGTTGAATGGTTTGGACGAAAGCCTGATTGATCTGGGGTTAAATAGTTCTGATACTGATAATAATCACATAATTAAGTGTAGACACATTTTTCCAGAATTTTTGACATTACAGGGAGCAGTGATATTGGGCGGTAGTTGGATACCAAAGTATTGTCTCCACTTTTATAGATAGGTACCACCCTTGCAGTCTTCCAGAGTTTGGGTATGTATCCAGTTGCCAGTGATTCATTAATCAGGGTTGCGACGGGTTTTGCAATTGCTGGTGCACTGATTTTCAGCAGCATTGCTGGGATTTGATCAGGTCCAGACTGGTATTTCATTTTTTGGTTACGGAGAAGTTTAGTGATGGCATTGACAGGCACTGGCCTAAAACTGAATTTCTCTGGGTTACGGGGTCTTTGCACTGTTGGTGGGTCCTGACCTGAGTGCGGCCTTTCTGATTGCGTGTCATTTCCTAGCTTAGTAATCAGGGTGGTGGCGCATCCAACAAAATTATTAAAAGCATTTGCTACATCTAGGGGGTGTTGTACAGTTTGGTTGTTTACTTTTAAAGCAGCTGGTTGGGAGTGGATGGGGGGTGCTTGTATGTTACTTATGATTTTCCAAAAATTTCTGGGGTTTGATAGGTTATTGTTTAAATTTTCATTGAAGTATTGGGCTTTAGCCACTTTTGTGCATTCATTCCCGGCATTCACAGTGATCGTTCATGGATCCAGTACTCTTGAACTTTGACCACAGGGAGTCTCTAAGCTGGTACATATGCGTGAGGTCAGCTGTAACCCAGGGGAGATGGGCCCCTTTTACTCGCACTTTGCGCAGTGGGGTATGGGTGTTCCAGACTTTCAGGAGCTCGGTTTGAAAGTATTCAATTGCACAGTCCCAGGTCTGGGATTAGGCTTAGTCTGTACCATGGGAGCTGTTTGAGATCATTTAGGAAGGATTCAAGATTAAATTTCTTGAAAGACCTGGTGATTATTACCTTTGGTGGCCCTTATTTTGCGCACACAGTACACTAGGCAGTGATCACTGAAACTGTTAGAATACAGGAGGCAGGCGTTCTCGCTATCAGGACATGAGAGAATCCAGTCCAGCAAGGTGTGGTTAGCGCTTTTCATATTAATGCAAGTGGGGGAGGAGATTAATGCTTTGCAGCTAACACAATTAAACAGTGAGCAGTGTTTATTGTTTTTAGGATTCAGCCAATCAACATTAAAGTCGCCGAGGACCAGCAGTTTGGTTTTGAGCAACTAATTTACTAAGAATTTGGGTTATGTCAGAAAGGGATTGCACTGGGGAACTTGGTGGGCGGTAGAATCCAGCAACAATAATTGTTTTACTGAATGGGATCTCAATAGTACCAGAAAGGAAATCAAATGTGGCCGGGGAGCTAGGATTCTGCAATGGGGTGAACTTTATGGAGTGGTCAACATAGCTGTCCTTTCTAGAGCATGAATACCCTTGTATTGCTATGGCAGAGTCTGCCATACTTTACCATTAATACCTTCTGCAATATCACTAATAAAAATATTAAAGAGAATGGGTCCAAGTACTGACCCCTGAGGTACCCCACTGGTAACAAGACCTTGCGCCGAATAAACTCCAAGAAATCCCTCAAAAGCTCTTCAGATTATCATACCGCATCACTGATGCAACTCATCCCTCTGCTCCCCTACCCACACAGGATTGAAGCTGCTTCTATGACCCCACCATTACCAAACCACTGGCACTAATGATCTTGACATCCATTAAAATTACCCTGGTCTTCCTCAACCCCAGTCCCTCTAGAGCAGGGTTTCCGAAACCTATCCTCAGGACCTGCCAACACACCAGATATCTGAAGCACAGCACAGGTTACAGTTACAAGTTTTTATAAAGCACTACCAAGTTCCGTAGCGCTGTTCAGGCAGAACAACAAATATATATATACACACATGTTCAACACACAGAACAGAAGGAGAGAGGACCCCACTCATATGATTTGCTGCTCAGTGATTGCAGGATTCAGCCTGCATTTCCCCAAGGTGATCCTTAAAACCTGGCCTGGTTGAGGGTCCGGAGGACAGGTTTGGGAAACACTGCTCTAGACTATAGTCTATGAGCAGGGCCCTCTACACCTAACGTTTCCATCCTATGTCTGTTTATCTGTAGTTATTGTAAGGCCCTCCAGAAACTGTGGGTGCTACAGTATATAAATGACAATAAAAGTCATCTAGGAGACAGTATGCAGTATGAGTGCTCCCTCTGCTGGACACTCAGTGCACCTGAGACTGCCAAATCACTGCAGTCCCAGAAGTTCAAAGACTTCCCATGAAATGCCTATTCTGAAGCCAGTTTGCAATAAAAATAAATATTTGTTAAGACTTCCCCGGAATAGATCAATAGAAGGTGCATTTTAAGACCAAGGGAACACAATCGTAGTAATGGAGGGGATAATCTAGAATAAAAAAATTAATCCCATACCCCACCAAGCACCCTAATGCCCGGTTACATCAACAATGTGTTTTATTGACCAAAAACGACCATATTACTGCAGGTGCCTCCCTCGCCTTTCACACACAGATGGGTTGACTTGCATGCAAACTGCTCATGCTCCTGACCAGAGAAGAATCAATGAGACCACTCCTGTGTCCAATGCACATCATAAACCCCCCCCCCCTTCCCCAAACTGCATTGATTAGGCGGTGGATTTCCCTTCTGTGGTCCACACATCATGAAACCTGGGACTTTGCGCAAATATTATAGCTCAAAGCAGCACACTTCTGAGGTTTCCTTTAAACGAAACACTGATTATCCATCTTCATGTCTGACAGTCTTACCAGGATTGTTTGTATCAGAAAAACAAACAAGACACAAATGTAGCTTCCTAGTTAAACTTTTAGCCTAAAAATCAATGACACGCAACCTTACCATCACCTGCAAACGAATTGGCTCAGCTGGGAATGTTTGGGAGTCACAGGATACAAGCAATTGTGGAGGAATGCTGTCACCTAGTGGAGAGTGTAAATACTGCAGCCATTTTCAAGCACCTAAACAACACCTGCTATTTGAAAGCTCAGGTAAGCAGAATAGTTACAAAACAAAACTGTATGGCTGTCAAACGAAACATGGGATTGTAAGGAGTTCAGCCTGCTAGTGAGCAGAGTCTGAACAAAACCACTAGTTAAGATCTGATTGAACTCGTTTCCACTAGGTATCAGCAATACGGTATCCAACATGTTGTCCACAATACTCCAGGCTGCTCTAATCTTACAATTTTAATTTCTGGCTATTTAGTGGTCTTTTAAATTGCCCTCTTTTTGTTAGTATATTCCCTCCACTTCATCTCCAAGGTCTTAAAAATCTCCAATACAACCAAGCCCACCCCTGCTAAAAAAGGTTTCCCTCCAATAAGTAACCAGATTTTCCTCACATTCACTGAACTCTATTTTCCACCCAACAGTCCCCCCCCCCCCACGTACCAAATTTCAGCTCTACCCGGTCTAAGTCCAAGCCTTTGGTCCTCATGATATACCTGCTATGTTCTTCCTGGCCACCAGCTGCACCTTCCCTCTGCTCCCATTCCTCTGTACCTTAGATCGTAAGCTCACAGGATGTCGGGCACAGCACTTCTATAAAGTTATCCTACGGGCAGGGTTATTGCTTCCTCCTGTATCAGGTTTCTGGTCCCCATTGAAAATGCGCTGAGGAATCTGTTGGCGCTATATAAATGCTGCTGTAACGGTGTTGCCGAGTGGGATACTGGGAGGAGGGCAGTAAGCAGCAGTGTTGCAATGCCAGGCGCCAGCATTTTATCCTTTCAGGGTGTTGAACCAAACACTCATGTTCATTTTTAAACTTTTAGTTTAACAGTTTGATCTTTGCACCGGTTGGATTAATACGGAATGATTCTTTGACATCCATGACTACATTATGGCACTTTCTGCATGTTTGGTAGGGAGATTTCAATCAATGAATGAATGCGCAAGATTGAGCAGGTGACAGACCATCTGATTTCCATCGGAAATGTTAGCATCCAGATTTAGACACTTTCCATACATTCTCCTGCAGATCACTTAGTCTTCCATTAATGTATGAACAGGTGTCAAGTTTTATACCATTTACACATTTATAAAAGAATTACAATGGCTAAAGGTAAAATTTTAGATAAAGATCTTTTATTGATTGAAGCAGCACAAGATTCAGATGTCAGAAAACCTGGAAAGAAAAAAAAAAAAGGAAATGCTCCATAAGAATATGTTTGAGAGAATTAACATTAAAATTTCCCAGAGGACACTTTACAGTCGATCAGACCAGGGTTTTCATACAGTGTCTCCCCCCCCCCCCCCATGTCAAATGCCTACAGTTCCCAAAATTTTATGAATGCAACAAATGTCAAGATAATCAAGGGAGGTGTAGTTCAGAAAAAGCTGATGGCTCAGAGTTTAACAGCCCTGGATTAAATGAGAAATAGAAAACACTCATGCTGCAGGCACATTGTGAGCCCTGGCACAGAGGAAACATGGCCGACAGATTAACATCCTCCAATCAGCAACCTTTCCATTGATGTAAACTTTGTTTACACGGTGCCAGCAACGACTTAACACGTGTGGATTGTCCTGCTTAAATGTTACCCATGCACGAGAAGATTGTGTTGGTGCATTTATAATTCAAAGTCAGATCTATTCCTCGGGGCCCATTTATGTGACCATTTTGAAACTGGAAAACAAAATTAAAATATTAAAAATTGACAGCTCAAGGTCTGACAAAGTTGGCCTTCAAGGTGCTAGTGGAATGGCTTATAAAGGACACTACCAAAAAAATTAAACGTTTTGACTTTAAGTTGCTGAGCTCTTACCTTGAACATTCTAGGAGAAGAACAAAAGCGCATGTAAAGAGCTTTTACGCCATGTCTCACTAGGAGGTGTGTGTGTTTTTTGTGCAGGTTACAACACAAAACAGATAACTTTACATCACTTGGTCTTCACTTTGTGGTTTTGGCCATATAATGGATTTATGGTCAGGCAGCCGACTCGCATGGTATTGTACAGGATGTATTCAAAGGACATCACCAGTAGAAAAGACTTATTCTGCCATCTCTCATCTATGGTAGCCTGGAGAACAGCTGTATCTAAACATTCCCTCCTCCACCTCATTAACTGGTAGATATTGTAGATTAAGGCTAGTGTCAGACGGGTGTCTTTGGAGAGCTGAAGGAACGTTCGTGAGAGTGGACGTTCCTTCCACTCAACGCCTGTCTGGCCAGCACGCTGAGTGCGATCTCCTATGGAGGATCGCACTTTGCAGCCCCGTCAACGCAAGTCCTAGCACATCGACAGGGATGTTTGGATAACAGACGCTTGTTGTGCGTGCGCACAACGCTGCGACGGACGCTGGTAAGCACGTCAGTACGGGCACACATAGTGCGCTCATCTGACGCCAGCCTAAATAAAACAAGAGCAACAAAAGCAAACTGTAGGCAAATGTTGCATCATGGGAAAAATCCAGAAACTGGAACCCAGAGATAATAAAATTAAGTATTTTACTTCAGAAAAAAACAGCAGCGTGTGTTTTATAAAGTGAATTTTTAATGCACAAGTAATCTTATTATAGTTTAAGAGGTAGTGTCCCCTTTAAGAACATTTTTACTGTCACCGAGTACATCCATTTGGTGATATTGTAAACTGCCTACCCCCCCCCCATGGGTCAGACTCAAATCATTGTATTGCGTGGGATGTATTGAAAGGACATCAAGGGGGGGGGGGGATGATTAGATGTATTTTAAGCTGTCATCTCATTCAGCTGCCAGCTCTTATCTCAATTAGGCTGGAGAAAAATAGCCTTATCTAAACACTCCCGACTTTAAGTACTGTAGAAGCTAAAGCACCGCAGAAAAGTGTAAATCTTGCATCAAGGGAAATATCCACGAAATGGCAGAAAAATCTAACCTCTCCTTTTTACATGCAATTACTTCAAAGAAAAAACAGCAACACGTGTTTCATAAGGTGGATTTGTACAAGTCGTCTAGTTACAGCTTATGTTCGTGGTAGCGTCCCTTTAAAACGCAGGTCACCTGTGAACGGCAGCACATGCCAAGATCTGACATTAAGCAGAATGAATGTCTGAATACCCTTCACTGCAATCACAACAATTAAGGGGTATTCAACAACCTCTGAAACAGTCTACAATTACACTGCACGGAGAATGTTAGGTGCAACGTCGGGCCAGTTTGTCTACTCACCAAGTTGTCAATAAATACTGGCAAATTGACGGCAAAATACAGCGGCACTGTAATTGTCCCCTTGAAGACTATTGTCTTCACAGAACTGCACCTAAATTCCAGCGAAATGCCCTATTCAGTGTTTCAGTGGGACTGGTTTAAATGTGTGAATCCCATGGGTTTCAATGTAAAATACAAAATCGCCGAAGTGCACCAAACTGCACCGAAGTGAAAAGCATTCAAATTTGGTGCTTTGTGAACTCTATTATCTCAATAAGCAAAATACAGGCGCCAAGTGTTCACATGCAAAAAGCCGTCTGCATAAAAGATGCCCTATAAATTGAAACGTGCCAAGCCGGACTGTTTCAGCCAATCATGACACTAGATATTCTACAACTTCTATTTATGCAGGTCATAAACGTAATGCTCCACAACAAGTCCTGCATGGGATAAAAAGTACATTGAATGGTCTGTGTGACCCAAGTGTCCTGGTAGGCGTCTCCAATGTCTCTGCCCAGAAAGCCATCATCTTCCAGGATTTAGGTCAGAATTTAACAAAACCGGAGGACCCACGAGCACCTAGCCACCTCACTAGCATGGCTTCACAAGCAAGAACCAGTGAACCGAGAAATTCTTTAGGGCAAATCTAAAATCTTTTCAGGCCCCTGTTTTTACACTAGACAAGGGGTAAACCATCAATTTCCATATGTTTTGCAACTACATTTGCCATGAAGCACTGCAAACCTACAGGGTTATTCAGAGAAAGGTGAACGTCAGGAGAATGACTGGAGAAGTGAAAATTGTAGGTCAAAATAGCCAAACCAGAAAAATTCTCCCATCTCACTTTCCAAATCCGCTATTTGGTCTAGATTCTCTTCTGCCATTTCTCCTGATTTTCACCTCTGAATAACCCTGCTAGTGTGTAGTTGAGCATCACAGGCTACTCGGGCCCATAACATCTGGAGGGCCAAGGTTTTCACTTTACAAGTCCACATCATTCATGTTTAAACCCAAGCTCTAATGTGCTCCATTAATCTGAGGGGGGCAAGATTACCTTTAAACATGGCCCAGCCGTAGCATAACCAGAAGACTACACAAGGCCCAGGTAATCCAATGCAGGGGATTTAATTCATCATAGCTGAGGATAACAAAACTTTGCTTCCTCCAGATTAAATACCCTGCGTTGGAGTACCTGGCTCCTCATGTGATCTTTTAGTTCCCTTGCAACAAACTTGAAAACCTCAAGACTTGCCCAAATGATCAAATAAAAAGGAAACGCTTGTCACATGTCAGTTGCTCACATTTTACTCTTCTTGCTGCTGGACTGTTCCCTTCTCGGAGACATAGATTCCATCCAAAAACTTTCTGATATCCTTGTTTTTTACTGTGGTGGCTTGCTGGATGAGGGCAGCTGCAAGACAAGAGATCGAGAACATTTACACGTTCCAACCTTTATACCAGCAAACATTGAAAAAGCAATCCAGAAAAACGGAATTAAAACCAAATGAACGAAGCATCGGGACAGAGCTCCTAGGCTCTAGATACAAATGCTGTATTCTGTATGACCAGCAATGTCATGGGCCAGATGGCGCTTATGCAGACATTGCACAGATGTATGCCATTAGCATGTCTGGCACAAGTGCAGTCAGGATGAGGGAACTTCGTCAGACCTGAATTCAACCTGGGGTCAGCAGTGACAAATGGCCGTTTATTCATGTGAATATGAACTGAACGTCAGATTACTTACAGGGTTATTCATAGAGAATCGAAAAGTCAGCGCACGTTCGGTGACTTTGTCACCTTCAATTCGGGCCGATTCGGCAATCCCATTTCAGCAACCCTGCGGTGTATTCAGCAAGCACCACAGGGCTGTCGAAGCGCAGGGAAAAGCTGCCGCAAACCCGACGGAAAGTCACCGCAGAAACACGGCGATTGCCTGCCGAAAACTGCAAAAACATCTGGATTAACCCACCGAAGACTCCGGAAAAACCCAAGCAGGAGCCGATCACATGCAGCGCAGCCTCCAGAAAAAGCCGAGACCGCAGAAGGATGGACTGCATAAATTATGCAAAACAGTTTGCATGAATGTTTGAAAAGTGAAACGCTGTTTGCAAAGAAACTACTGAGCAAAAGTGTCTGAAATTTACATATGAGGTCCAGGGAATGATAATAAAAAGGGCTGTTACAGAAAAAATAACGTTAAAAGGAAAAAAAATCCAGAAAAATGCTTAAAATATCCAAAAGAAAATCTATAAAGAGACTCTTTACTGCAGAATTTTATAATGAACAGTTTATTAGAATTAAAAAACAGGAATATTTTTAACATTGAAACCTATGGGATTCGCCTGAATAAACCGAATGGCAGGGCATTTTGGGAACCTTTCACTGCTGGTTTGTGTTCTCTGAATAGCCGAAGCATTGCTTTTTTATGGGGATTTCACTGCCCTCGAACAGGCACCGTATGTGCAGGCAATTCGCCAGGATTTGGTGAATTGCCTGCTCTCTGGATAGCCGAATAGCCAAGAAAGGTAACCGAATGCCGATTTTCAGCGTTCGTTACCTTTCTCCAGCCATTCGGATCTCTTTGAATAACCCTGTTAACCAAAGCTGCCAAACGGCACAGTGTGATTCCTACAATGGAACGTGAGTTTTTAGTAAATTGAAAAAGTGAGATTATTTCCCTCTACAGTGAAAGAGCCAGGTAGGACCCAACTTCAGAGATGGCAGACTGGGAAACTTACCAGAGTTGGACACAAGTTCAATATCGTTTCCTTCAAGGATCAGTTCGTCCTTCTGGGCTTGGGACAGTGAGCAGATAACACCTTGACAGACAAAAAGCACGTGTTAAATCCAGGGTTAATGCAGAAGCAATAACAACCTGTAACCTCCACACAAGTATTTTTATTTACAGTCTCCACCGCAAAGGGGCATGATATGATTGTACAAGTGATTAATAGCCGGGACAACATTACAGCTGCTAAAACTGATAATAATCAAGTCATATAGAAGAAAAGCCCAGGTGACGGTCCTTTATACGGCTTTCAAAGTGAAGTGTGAATTTCTAACTCAAAAGGTACTGGATAATCTAGTGTCAGATATGACAGGCAGTATGATGTCACCGTTGAAGCGTAGACTTACCATCTCTCATGCGCACCCTGCGGATGTACTTTTCACCCAAGAAGTTTCTGATCTCCACAAGAGAGCCATTTTCCTGAAGGACTACGTTGATGGGGAAGTGAGCGTACACAGACCTCATTTTGTATCGGAACCCCTGTAAGAGAAAAAAAAGTTACAGTACATGCAAACCGGTTACAAAACTGAATTTGAGACTACTAGTCACGTCCAATTAGAATGTCCCCCGAAGGATAAGATTTTGGGTCTATGACGTATCACGAAAAAGATCAATGAAAGGAGATCAGAATGGCACCTGAAAGGTTAAGAAACATGAGCAATATTACACCCCAAGCCACTCATAAAATACACTACTTACCAGCGTGACACCCTTGATCATGTTTTGTACATGGCTGCAGATTGTGCGCACAGTGGCGAGCTCCTTTCTGTTACCCCACCATTTGTCAACACGGAGCTAGAATTAAATGCAAAGCTCAAGTTAGAACACCGGAATACTCAGCAGATTGTACAGTTTAGCGCTGTGTTTCCTTTCCTTAATTAGCCCTAACAGGCCAGGTTTGCAGATATCTGAAGCACAGCACAGGATATTTATTTATTTATTTGCAAAGTATTTTTACCAGGAAGGATACATTGAGATTTCTCTCGTTTAAGTATGTCCTGGTTATGATTTGCTGCTCAGTGATTGCAGGTTTCAGTCTGCATTTTCCCAAGGGAATCCTTTGGGTGCTCTAGGACCAGTTTTGCATATGGACGCTGACACAGCACAATATAGCAGCTTTTGAGAATATCCTGGGATGGGTCAGTGAATCGAAGACACCAAGCATAAGATCTACATTTAAAGTAGATCTAATTTTATAGTCAAAGCGGACATTAATGTTTATTCCCGCTGCGGGCTCACTATAAGAGGAGTCTTACAGTGAGGTTCAGAAAACAAGCCACTAAATCCATGAGATCAGCCGTCACATCACACGACAGTACAATGTACGAAGACAGAATCAACAGTAACATTACGGAGCGTATCCTGAATCTTGCAGCTACAACCACGATGCTGTAGCAGATGTTAAAGACCCGTTGGTGCCATTACAGTCTATTCATTGGATCTGTATACTCCACTGGCCTTTGATGTTTTGGACCAAAATCTCCCATGATTCCCTGGCACATATTTGGTCTACAGAGCCTTGAGGGAAATGTAGCTTCAAAACCTCAGGAGAGCCACGTTTAAACCTCCCTGGATTAGATGCATTTCCTCGTACTCGCCGGGCAGACAGCAGAGAAGCGGCCTAGTCACAAAGAGCACAAAGCACCAGAAGCGTTCCTGCTCTATGTACACAAGCTGTCAAAACCCATACACATGTAAATGAAACAGAGCGCAGCTGACGGGCACTGACCCTTCTCTTCGTCCTGCCCAGGAGGCACAGCTCTACGTTGATGTGGTTAAAGTTCTTGCGCAGCATCCCGCGGGGGCCCTTCACGGTCACCGTGCGGCCCTTCAGGTGAATGCTCACTGGAAATGTAGGAAACAGTTAACGGAAACCCAAAACAAAAGTGTCTCAAAGGGAACAGGGGGGGGGGGTGTTACCGGCGGACACTCACCCTTTTCAGGGATGTCAACAGTCTGGTTGCTGAGAATGGTCTTCATTCTGCAGAAAAAACGGGTTTATCACATATAGATCATGTAGACCTGCACGGCGGCCGTCAACTACATCCAGACGACACGGGCAGAATTCCTCATACGGTGTCCCCGCGCGAGGCCTAGTGCTCTTATAACAATGAATAATCTCAACCTCCGATGTTTCTGAACTACAACTCCCACAATTCCCTGGCCATCTATTGCATTCAAAGGACTCGGAGTTGTAGGCAATGAACATCTGGAGATGGGTGGCAGAGTTTGAGATCCCTGCACTAGAGACTGAAGGGGTCAGAGCTGATCCCACACAGGGCAGACTGAGCTCAGAGCTAATGCAGGCCAACATGAAGAATTATAAAGCACCAACCTACTCCACAGCGCAGCACAACAGGTAAGGATTGTTAATGGATCATGAGTGACAGAATAATATGGCCCTGAATCCAGCTCTGAGCCCCCTGTGTGACACACACAAAGCAGGGACTGGCTCCACCGGTCCACACCGCCTTTACCAGGGCAGACTAGCAGGAGCACACAGGTCTGCAGGGAGGAGCCCGGCAAACCGCACACAACCCAGGGGGATATAACCGCACACCGTCCCAGGCCTCCCCGGCGGCTGCAGGGCCAGCACTAACACACAGGGCAGAGGCCGGGGGAGGGAGGGGGCTGCCGGCTGCTCACAGAGCCAAACTCCATCCTAAACCCCGCGCACCCCACACATACACAGTTCCCCGGTCACATGACAGCCCGCAGCTCTCCCCGGGTCCTCTGCGGGGTACAGAGCAGGCCCCCACAGCAAGGATGCGAGCTGATTACACAAGCCTCATACGCCGGCCGCCATAGGCTTACCTCGCCGCTGACAGAGGAAAGGGAGGCCGAGTGTCGTCATCACGCTTTTATATGACCGGCGACGTACAGCATGGCGCCACCTAGCGGCATATCCATGAGGACGCAGAGCACGCAGCCATGAGCAATCGATAGCTGAAAAGCAGAATGGTCACATGGGTGAGTGGAGGTCACATGGGTAAGTGGAGGTCACATGTATCCTGTCCAGAGTGAAGCTCCAGTCTGCAGCCATACTCCCTTGATCGGCGTTCGCACGCACGGTCTGGGTGCGGAAGCAGGTATAGCCAGGCAGAGGGAACGAATCGGCACAGACTGCCGCCGCATCAGACCCTACCAGCCGCTTGCCGAGTGAGAGCGACCTGCTGTCCAGCTGCTGACCGTGTGACCGTCCGCCTGGGCCGAGCGCCATGTGGCTGCAGCGAGGGGCCGGGCTGCTGCGGGTCCTAGGGGTGAGAGCCACCGAGCTACTGTGTCAGCAGAACAAGGGCATACAGAGGGTTAAAGAGCCCACTCCAGTGCGTGACCCTAACGCCTGTATTAAAGGTGCCTGTCACTCACTGTATGCAGGGCAGAGCTCAATGGGTTAATGCCTGTCTGTACACGTATGAAACCTGTATGTACCTCCTACACGAGGGCAACCTGTGCAGCCCCCCTCCCCCTGTGTTTATTTTTCAGGAAGTGATTTACAGTAGGCGCTTGGGTCTGATGGTTAGTGTATGAAAAGTGCTGCCCTGCAGTATGTAGCATTCACATGCAGCTGGCGGAGGGATCAGGCATTTAAAATGATCTGAAAATGTGTTATCCAGCCCAGTGCTTCCCAACCGCATATCACCTTGGGGAAATGCAAACTGCACTCACTGAGCAGCAAATCCTATCACCTGTGCTGAGCTTCACATATCTGGCAAACCTGACCTGTTAGGGGGACCCACTGATCTAGGACATAGATCACTTGCTGCCTGGCAGCACATAAAAGCTGCTGCCCTGCGATGCCATTGCCCCACATTCACATAAAGTAGGTATGAGGTCAGCCGAATAGGCAGCGTCTCCAGATCCTCCATGGCCGCCTTCCTGGATGCATAATTTTTTCACGCTGATGGGCAGCGCATGGAAAATGCAACCTTGCAGTAAGCAGAATTCATATGCTGCAGGGGGAGAAATCCTTGGTGACCTGCCTTGATTAAACAAGAGATTGCCCTACTGAGGTTTATGAATTATACACCTTGCAGGGCAGAGCCCCTTCCCAGTCCCCTCCCCTTCTGCAAGTAATACAGTAGTAATGTGTGTCCAGCAAATCATAGCAAGTCTGGCAACTCTATGACACATTGGGATTTCTTCTCTGATTCTAAGAATGCAACATGACAGGGTAATTCTTTTCATGGATTTCACAAAATAATGGAAGTGCACTGAAAATATGAGGCAAAAAACCCCAACATAGCGTTATACTGACACAGGTTAGGTGTAATTACCCCTGCTACAAACTGGCGCTTACAAGATAAAAATGAATATCATGCATAATACGCATAATAATAAAATATATATTTGTTATAGCTAATGCTTTTCATGTGCTTCCCACAACCAGGCAGCTCTTATATCTATGCAAGGGAACACCGTGGACCCTGTGAAGTTGCTGGTCTAAAACGCAGTTACTTAATAAATTGACGGCGCTCCTATGGTATAATGTTACATACTGTACAGGGGTGTGGAAATTTAAAAAAAAATCTACTTGTCCTGATAAAAATAATTTCAACAAAATAGTGTTTAAATAGAGGTCTTTATTCATAACGGCCTAGAGAGGCAGCGTCCGATACATGTGATGAATACAGACCTATTTTGTTGTGTGTATGTATATATACATACTGAGTTCTGAAATGTGTGTGTGTGCTGGCTTCCGGTGTCGGGGGCGTCCCTGGATTTAGCCTGCAGCCCGGCGGGCTTCTAGTCTGCCGGACTGCATCTCAAAAAAACGACTCGCCCGGATCTTCATATCTCGGGCGATACAATTCCCACACCCCTGCTGTAATAATGTGATGGAAACCGAAGACCACCCTGGAAATGTGCTCCCAAGAAAGCCCATGGAGATATCTTTACTTCAGGGGTCAGTAACCTTGGCCCTCCAGATGTTTTGGAGCTACATCTCCCATGATGTCTAACTACTCATTGGGTTGTCTGAGGCTTATGGGAAATGTAGTTTCGATATTTGTAGGGCCAAGATTGCTGACGCTAGCTTTACTGCATAGATCCCACACACTGCAGGGCATTTTTTTCCCTGTGCCTCCCATCAACAAATAGTAAAAAATGAGTGTGGGCCAAAGGCCTCACATTGGACCCATAATACAACACGACGAGTACCTTCAAAACCTTTCAGTTCATGGGCTCATTATTCATTTGTTGTTGCTTTACCAGGAGAACAGGCCAAGGTTTTCTGCTTTTCACAGATGCCCAGCACATCATGTACAATACCCAGTTACATATTCATACGAAAAATATCAAACACACAGGTAGTCACAGGCTCGTGGGAGTATACACGTGGCTCCTAATATATATGATTATCCTACATGAATCTATATGGAAAACATTCTACCTGACTCCTAAAACATTAAACACGTTCTCCTATTAATCCCATGAGGTACAAATATATGCCAAAACCACTGCTAAAAAACCACGTCTATACACCAAGGCGGCTCCACTAACTAACACACGGGGAAATAGCCCAAACAGGGCTGAAGTGGCGTGAGCCGCCGATGAACCCAAATCTTTATTGAAACATATACACAAAACAAAAAGTGAAATAATAACTGAACACAGGCAAACAAAACCTTAAGGCTGGGGTCAGACGAGCGCAGTGTTAACGTCCGTGTTGCCGCACATAAGTACGTCCGTGATAGCATACAATTGTGTTAAATGGAGCCCCACACACGAAGTACGTCCGCACAGAAGTGCGGAGGCTGACGGACGTGGCAAACGGACGCAGGTTAGGCCCCCGGCACACAAGCGTATTTATGGCTCAAATGCGCCCGCACTTCCCTGCGTCCGTGGGGTTTTGATGGGGAAGGTCCTCCACCGGACGTGAAAAAGCCCTCCCCGTCAAAAAGCTAAACGGACGCTGAAAGGATACAAAGCGCAATTCTCCATAGGAGGATCACGCTTTGTATGCTGAGCGCAGAGAGTGGAAGGAACGTCCACTTTTACAGACGTTCCTTCCTCTGCTCGTGTGCCGCCAGCCTTAGGCAAGAACGTAATACTGCTAGAACGGACGTGCGGAGTGCGCCACGTCTGCAACGTCCGCGTAGCTTTGTGTGTGAGTGATGAAACGAGGTCAGACGGACGGCATTTATACGTCCAGCATTTTTGACGGACAGAATGTTTTTTCATTGTAATTTATTTTCCCTGCTACATCAGTCAAAAAATACGTCAGTGAAAAAAATGGACTGTGTGGCCACTACCTTGTTGTCAGTCAGTCAGTAAGTATGTCCATACTGCACGGACGCACAGTCCGTACAAAATGCACTCATCTGACCCTAGCCTAAATGGAGTAAAAAACCACCACCATTCCATATACTGTATAAATCCTCAATACTAGATGGTGCGATCCACTAATTGTATAGAGCAGGTGGTCATTGTTACACGTGGCACTTGCTGCAATAGAAAAGGAAAAATAGTAACATTAATAAATGGTATCTCCGAGCAGCAAGTGCAGTAACAAATGGATCACTATAACTGTACCCCATAGGCTAGATGTATGCCATGGCACGGACTGCCACCATTAACAAAAGAGAATGTCTGTTTCTTCAAAAGCTCAACCAGGATTAACCAAACAAATGAAATACAATGTATCATATAGTGGGGCAAGTTAACACGGCAATCACATCCATAACATTAAATGTGTTAAGCAATATACTCGAGTCAGCTGTGTAGGCGGGGCGTAATACTACATCCCGCCGGCGGCATTAACACCCCGCCCCCTGGCACGACTTGCCCGCCGGCAAGGAGCTAATCCGAGCTCTAGTAAACGTAACAACTCCATAGACTATAATGGCCCCGGTAAGTTCACCACAGCTCTGGTTAAGGCTAATGTCAGATGAACGCAGTCTGAGCGCACTCTGCGTGCGTGCATAACGGACAGACGTACTGACGGAAGATACTGTAGACACCACACAATCTGGTTTTTTTTACGGATGTAGGAAAAATGGGAAACAAAATTAATAAAAATTAAATGACAGGTACAGTCAGCCAGATCAAAAAAAACTTCTGAGCGTCAACGTGATGGACGTCGCAAATGCACTGCATCTGACATCGCGTCATCATGCACACAGGCCACTACGCGGACGCGGCACACTCTGGGCGTCTGTCATAGCGCTTTTACGTCGAGGCCTAAATAGCGTTTGTTGCCACCTGCGTGATGCATGTGCACTTCGGTGCACACGTACTTCGTGTGTTGGTCTCTATTGATCACAAATCAATGCTACGACGGACGTTAAACTGTGCGGCGAAACGGACGTGATGACTGCGTTCATCTGACGACGGCCTAAGTTAGCACCAACTATAGAATAGAGCCTCTTCTTTCTCGGGGATCTGTTTGATGGTTTTTTTCTTTCGTTTCCCCAAATTTATATTATTAAATATTCATGATTTTTATGAAGAAAAATATTATAGCATAAAAACCTAATAGTTCAAATAAATATAACAAATGTGGAAACCTCAATAGTGCAATATGCAACATCAGAACATCTTCATATAAATATTTATTTTTGCTTAATAGCTAATGGCCCCCCTCCCCGCTCCTGTAATAACCAGAGGTTTGGTAGATGCCAATATTAAATGGAAGGTGTTGTTTTTGGTCATCACAAGGTTAAAAAGGGAAAAAATAAAGAGGGTTATTCAAAGAGAACCGAATTGGCCATATAATTGCACCAAACAGTGAATTTCCTCATACAGTGCAATTACGTGGCATTTCGGCTGTTCAGAAAGCTGGCGATTCGCCAAGTATTGGCAAATTGCCAGCGAAATATGGTGATCTTCTGCAGCAGTGAAATCCCCCATAGAGAAGCAATGGTTAATCTATTCAGAGACACCGAACAGCAGAGAAATGTCCGTTAAATGCCCTGATTTCCAGTGGTTTCATTCAACCGGTTTGAACAGGCGAATCCCATAAGTTTCAATGGAAAAAAAATATTTTTTTCTTAAAAATAAACAATTTAATGAATATTTTTCATTTGCAGCAAAAAGTCTCTTTTATTCTTTAGTCATTTCTCGGCAATTTTTTTTTTTTTTTTTTTTACCGATTATCAGTATTTTTTTTTATTCTGCAACAGGTCTTATTCTTGTTATTCATAGGATCTCATATATTATTTCCCGGCATTTTATCCAGTAGTTTTTTTTCAAAATGCGTTTTAAGAGTTGCAGTGTTGTCTTTTTGGTTTGTGTTTTTACCTCTGTTTGGCGTCTTGTCGGCTTTTTCTGGCGGTCTGTTCAGCAGATCGTCAGCTTTTTTCGGATCGGTTCGGCAGATTGTTGGATGCATTTGGCGGTTTTTCAGAACGATTTGGCGGTTTTGCGGCGGTTTTTAGATTCAGCGGTTTTTCAGATGCGTTTGACAGGTCGTTTCGCCGCACAACGGGGACCCTGCAGTGAATGCTGAATTCACCGCAGAGTCAGCAAATTGAACTTGCCGAAGTGCGGCGAACAGGAGAGCAAAATATCTGTGTCATTTCGATGCTCTCTGAATAACCCCTTATATGTTGGTGAAGGTGCTAATACTGCAATCACCATGTAGACATATAATACATGTCTGATGTGGTGAATAGAACCTTTTTGTCATCTCTGTCCTTTATGTACAGTATAGAATGTATCGGCTATCTGACCTCACTCCATGACATTGCTCATGTATTATGGAGCTGCTATACCCCAATGTAGCCTTTTAGAAATGCACTATATCTGTCAGCTTTTAATAAACCAATCCAAGCAGTGCTGGATAGTTGTGTGCTGGTACCTGTAACCTCGGTTCTGTGTATATTGTAGTTACCAGGAGGTCGCGCCTCATACCGGGCATTCAGCAATTTACCTGATGACAAGAAAGCACTTATTCAGAACGGCCCGGACTTCAAGGATTTCTTATCGGGCGACCTGGATGACAAAACCACATGGGATGAATACAAGGGCAATCTAAAGCGACAGAAAGGTGAAAGGTAATTATTTCTTTCATTTAACCCCATAAGGACCAGGCGATTTTATCACTGTCTGTCCGAAAGTACCCGTTGCTGTTTTTACGTTTCTGCGCTTTTTGTGTTTAGGTCTAATTTTCCTCAAACTCGTTTATGGAATGCACACATATTATATACCATTTTTCTCGCCATTAAATGGACTTTCTAAAGATACCATTGTTTTTATCACATTGTATAATTTGTGATAATTTTTTTTTATGAAACAATGGGAATGATAAACACTTTTTCGAACCTTGACCCCCAAAATCTACAACCGTCAAAAAAGACCCTGGCTAGATAGTTTTTAACTATGCGACGGCCGGGGTCCATAAAACCAGAGGTCCGACTTCAAGCAAGTCAGACCACTGCGGGTTCCGACCAGAGGGGTAAGTATAGGGAGGGGGTTGAAAGGACATGATGTACAGGGTTCGTCCTTGGTCCTTAACGCCTTCACTGCTGGGCCATTTCACCTCTGTGTGCTGAGCTCATTTTTGCCTTTTGCTCATTATGTTTAAAAGCGACTTGAAGTCCCGTTTTATTATACGACCCAGACATATTATATATAAAAAAAATTCGGCAGATTCATAATATATCATTCTATGTATATGTCATGTCCTGCCAGACTGCTATGACCAAAAATTTGAATTTCTATTAAAATTTCAATAATTTACAGCGTATAAAATGATTATTTTTTCACATTTTATCATCCGATCCTTTGCGGTTATATATTCTATTGGGTATGCGTGTTAAAACAATTTGAACTGGGAACCTGTTACTTTATTTTTCTGAGAAATTATGTGATTTTTAGCTAAAACCATAGGCGTCTCTACAGGGGGGCGAGGCGGGGCAATTGCCCCCCATGTGCCTCCCCACTAGAAATCAGCATCCAGTTTCCCACACTTCTTTCTTTGACAAGCAGCATGAGCAGGTATGGTTTGCGATGTAGCAGCCTGTGGTTTCATTTTGGTTAGGACTCGCCCTTATAGAGGTGCCGTGACGTTGGCGGGCGAGCTAGTCTTATAATGGCCATTGATAAGAAACCAAACCTCTAATTGTGTTTAGTTTCACACGGTATAATTGGAGTAAGCGCAGATGACATTTTTTTCTTTGTTATGTTCTACACATGTTGTTGGGCTGGATGCATTTGGTGGTTGCAGCCAACCCTTCGGGGAATAGGCGCGACCCCACCCCTCCTGCTCTATTATGATATAGATGTATCTTTTATCCACATATATCCGAAATCTACTATATTGCCTAATTTTAAACCTTTTATGCTGGGGGTTATTCATAGTATGTAAGCAGTTGAGTATTAGGATTAGGACCGACCATGTTTAAAGGGATACGTGAATAAGTCTTGCCCTGAAACATGTATTATTTATATGCTGCAGCAGGAAAATTAGTGTGGCTCACCTGGCCTAACTTTTGGATTTATTAAATGCAGTGTAATGATTCTACATGCTGGTGGGTGACATTTATCATGCAATGCCCATCAGCCTTAATATATGTGTGCATCAAAACATGGATGATACGACCACCGTGGAGGATTTTAATAATGCAGGGGTGTGAGGGCTTTTCACTGGACGTGAAGCTTGTGAGGGCTGGGGATAGGTGTGGCCCGGCACTCTGCACTGGGAAAAAACGACCTTGTACACGGACTACCGCGGACAAGGTGATCTGTTAGTAGGACGTCAGGCGCTAAGTTTTAGCGACTCGTGCTAAATTTTTCCTTTAGTGATGGTGTTTTAGCTCACACCAGGTGATAGGACCCTTACTTTTATTCAGTGATATGATTTAGTGGTGAAAATTATTAGTGCCCCCCAGTTTTGGCTGCGGTATCTTATGTGCCTCCCTAAATATTGTTCCTAGAGTCGCCACTGGCTAAAACCGAAAAAAAGATTGTTAGTGCAGCATCATTGTGCACATTATAATTGAAATGGGAGCAATAGTGCTGCATTAATAAAAACCCAAACAAAAAAAAAAGGTTTCTATATATTTTTCTTTTTATTATTAGGATTATTTATTTTGTTTACTGGACCCTGACCTTTCCAATGATACCTCACATGACCCTCTAGCTTCTACTAATCGGGAGATACGGGGGTCCAAATAACCCCCGTATCTCCACCATAGAGTTTCCATAGGGAAACCCCTTGGTAGCGAGGGGTTAATTCTCCAACTGATGTCATCACACCATGTGCGATGACTTCAGTGGGAGAGGAGAGGCCCCGGAAGCTTGGCTGACATCCAAGATGTCAACCACCTCCAGGAGAGCTCCGCATTCCGGATCGGCACCTCGGGTTAAAGAGAGGCAGCACTAGAAAGGTCAAACTCTGACCTTTCCAGCGCTGCCTCTCTTTTACAAATATCTCCTCCCGGTTGGGAGGGAGAGGGGTCCAAAAGAACCCAGCCTCCTTTTAAGGTGCTCTTCTGGGGGGTGCCTGAAACTGACATCATTGCGCCCGTCGCGATGACGTTAGTGCGCCGGGAGGGGGTATATAGCTGGTTCTGACTTCAAGGAAGTCAGATCACCATGGGACCTGGAGAGAGAGGTGAGCATTCCGCCGGAATACCCCTCTAAGCGGATGACGTGTGGGGATCGTCCTCAGCATATAGCGGGGGAATCCCATGAGGTTCCTCACACGTCCTCCGCAGTGAAGGGGTTAAGTGACCTTTTTATTAGGATGCACCCTGTACGTCATTGGTACATATGGGGTTAATATTTGTTTTATGGTGGATTTGATGTTGTTAGCTTTCTAGTAGTCGCACACTCGTGTATTGTCTTGTGCGGGCATCCTAGCTACTGTGTGCACCCAGATACCACACCACTATGCATCAGTTCTACACTCTAGGTAAAAGATGGAGGGGGGAGCAAGCGAAAAATATGGACAGGAGAGGTTAATTATTAATGCAGTGATAGCCTTCAGATCAGAGGGGAGACCTTAGTGGTTTGCAATTGCTGTTGCTAGTGCCCTCCACCACAACTGTCCCTAACACTTATGACACCGAACGTTTAAGTATAATTGTGCTGCAGCGACTGTTGTGTGAGAAATGGGAAATATCATTCTGCTTAGCACAGTGTGTTTACCTGTTTGTATCGCTTTGCTTCTCTCATCTGGTTTTGTCTCCAGATTAAGGCTTCCTCCTTGGGTTAAAACAGAAATTCCAATGGGAAAGAACTACAATAGACTGAAGAACACTTTGCGGAGCCTTAACCTTCACACTGTGAGTATGCAGCTCACACTGAATATACAGGGTAATCTTTGCTCGAGGTGCCTACAGGAAAGGTGTGAGCTATGCCCTCAAGACGAGGCTGAAACCATCATCTGGGGTTACAGTTCCTCTTGTGCAGCTGAAGTTGCCTTGGCGTTTCAGTGTTGGCCGCCCTTTCTGGGTGATGGCAGTCTGATTTGCATGTTTTATAGCCTCTTCTTTAATGGTACCATCGAGCTAAAGCCTTGTGAGTCCTGAATGGGGATCCACCGCGTGGCAGGTTACTAGCGCTGTTGCCAGTCCTCAATGCCCTCATAAACCTTGTCTTTATTCAGTTACTCCAGTGACCCAGAAGAATGTTCTATGAAGTGTTGTGATTTACACTGAACTAAAGGTGAAACTCCGGCGAAGAGAACAAGCCAGATGAAATAGCCGATATACAGGGTTATTCAGAGAGAGGTGAAAAGCAGGAGAATGGCTGGAGAATGAAAAATTCTAGATCAAAATAGCCGATTTGGAAAGTGAGATAAATGGGAGAATTTTTGTGATTCAGCTATTTTGACCTAGAATCTTCACTTCTCCAAAAGTTCTCCAGAGTTTCACCTTTCACTGAATAACTCTGTTTTTGAATAGACCTTTAAGTGATTGATATTACCCATGGTTTTAAAACGTCTTTGGTAATAATTCCTCTTTACAGCACGTCTGCTAAGAACCCTATTTTCCTATACAACATATGTTTAACAGTAGGTGAAACACCCCATCCTCCATCTCTTAACTAATAGATGGGACATAGGATGTTTTAGCCCTTATTTGGGCTCAGTTCTTTCAATAATCAGCTAGGACCTTTATGTGCCGTTATTGATGAATTGCGTGTAGACGGGGCTCATTGGCTAACCATATTAGAAAATGGTAACGCAATGGTACAGTATGAGAACTGTGAAATACCCATACGGTGTGCAGCTCGGATCACACTGAAGTAGGGTATATTCACAGATGGTGGTACCACATAGGATAAGCAACATTTCGGTCTATAAGGCCTTGAAGGGATACTCTGTTAAAAGTAGAGGGGCCGTTTTTAGCCCTAAAATAAATGGTTAGATACGGCTGACAGCCTCTGCCTAATTTGACACTTCTTGCTACATCTGCATCTTGCTGCAGGATTTGATGACCGGCTGGAAGCTTCTTCTTGAAGTTGTTTTCAAGATAGTCTCCTTATTATTATCCTTTATTTATATAGCGCCACATATTCTGCAGCACTTTACAAGATCAGTGTACAAGGGGTTGATACATAAGAAAACCACATATGGATGATACGGCCTGATTCAGGGGGGCCCTGTTCCCAAGGGAATTTACAATCTATGAGATGTACAAGTATTTTGCGAGCTAGGTTTCTTGCCCAAGGACAGTCACTGGTGGCATCTTCGGAGCGGGATCGGGTCGTCTTTCCGTGATTGTAGATCAGCGATCTGGTGGTTAGGTTGAACCCGCTTCTCGTAAAGTCGAGACTTGCTTCACCACAGTTGTATTGGAGGGATGTGCTGAATGGTATTTTAGCTCCACGGTTGAAGGGTAGAGACGGTAACACTGGACTCCACAGCCGATACTGTGTGTTAGGCAAGTATGTACCGTTACGTGTCTTGCCCAAGGACACTTACTGGAGAGGTGCTCTGGCCGGGATTCAAACCTGGGTCTTCAGTTATAGAGCAGTGATGTTACCTCTACTCCATCCAGCCGGTAAAGGAATAATCAGCAGAATGTATAAAACCTTATTTTATTACCATAAATATATTCTTGTACATTAATGTACTGAGAGTCCAGAAGAACCCAGATCAGATCTCCTTCCTACTTGATGTGCTGGCTCACATGTGAACAAATCATACAACACTGTGGTGATTATTCAGAAAGCACCCTGCCACAGTTGCAAACAAAGGACGGAAATCGTCATAGCTACAACCATGACACACTTTTGTGTTTTAATGAGAGAAATTCTAATGACACCAGGAGAAGCTTGATCATTCGAAAAACACACAAAGAAAAAAAGGGCAATGAATAAGCACTCAAAATTGGGGTTTTACCCACACAAAGGTACAATAATCAACAAATTGCACAAAGTGCAAGCAGAGTGACTGACCACAAATCTTTATTAATAAACATAAACAACCGTCAAACACACAAAACAGGAATAAAAAAATGTGACAATCAGATATTAAGGTCTCATTGAAAAAATTGTTTGCCGGCGTACCCAGACCACAATCCGAGAAATATGCTCTTAGGGTGGCAAAACAAGGACAGGTGTTTTTTTCAATGAGACCTTAATATCTGATTTAGGACAAATGCCACGATCTCCACCGGAAGGGGGCCCAGGCGAAAAACCTCACGAGATCACCACTGAGGGGACGCCGCAAGTCCCATAGACGAATTGAAGCAAAAAGAAGTGGGATCTTCAAGTGAGGAACATAGAAATTTATTCGTGTACAGCAAACCTCATAGACAAAGCATGTGACGTTTCGACCCGAAGGTCTTAATCATACATGATGTATGTTTAAGACCTTCGGGTCGAAACGTCACATGCTTTGTCTATGAGGTTTGCTGTACCCGAATAAATTTCTATGTTCCTCACTTGAAGATCCCACTTCTTTTTGCTTCAATTCTTTTTGCTTCAATTCTTTTTGCTTCAATTCTTAATATCTGATTGTCACATCTTTTTATTCCTGTTTTGTGTGTTGACGGTTGTTTATGTTTATTAATAAAGATTTGTGGTCAGTCACTCTGCTTGCACTTTGTGCAATTTGTTGATTTATTGAAGCTTGATGATTGAAGCTTCTCCTGCCATTGTTTGAATTTCCCCTTTGTAAAACACCAATGTTGGTCACCGTTGCAACAGTGATGATTTTCTCCGCTGTTTGCACCTATGACAGGGTAAAGAGCTTGCTGAATGAAATCTCCTGTGATTGAATACCCAGTAGTGTGCCCTTTCCAGAAATGTAGACTTTCAAGATTGCTTCAGATTCTCTTTCCTATTCTTTGTCTTTATTGGTCTTGTCCGCTACACGTACGATGGCTATGTGTCATATACTCAGTGAATGGTTTTAGAAAAGCAGCATTCTTTTTATACTGTTTTATATGTTATGTTTATTAAGATATATGTTTTATGCATAAGGCAATAAACTAATAGAATGTGTTTTTTAATTATTATTTTTTATATTCATTGAGGTGTGTGAAGAGGCTCGGTGTCCAAACATATCAGAATGCTGGGGAGGAGGGGAGTACGGCACAGCTACAGCAACTATTATGGTGAGCGACTATATATTCTTTATTGGAGAGCTCATAATCTAAAACCTTCACTGCTGTGCTATTTCCCACCCACATGCTAAAATCATTTTGACCTTTATTTTGGAGCTCTGTGATACACTCCTACACCCCGCACATTACTGTGAGTTTTATTGCTGTGGAGCTCTGTGATATGCTCATACACACTGCACATTTCTGTGGAGCTCTGCGATACGCACACACTCGGCACATTACTGTGAGTTTTATTGCTGTGGAGCTCTGTGATACGCTTTTACACACTGCACATTTCTGTGGAGCTCTGCGATACGCACACACTCAGGACATTACTGTGAGTTTTATTGCTGTGGAGCTCTGTGATACGCTCATACACACTGCGCATTACTGTGGGTTTTATTGCTTGGTGCTCTGTGATACGTTCATACACTGCGCATTACTGCGGGTTTTATTGCTGTGGAGCTCTGATAGGCTCCATATCATTAAATATGGCACATTAAAAAAATAGTGGATTTTCTTATTGTTGTTTTTTTGATACGAGCTTTGTAACCGGTAAGAGCAAGATAGAGATTAGGGGACACGGTGGAATTGCAAATAACCAGAAATCCATATTTTGGCTTTTCTGTTGGCATATAAGGAATAGTGTAAAATGTAGCCACCTTTTTAATGCAACTGTTCTGGGACTCCATTCGTAGATTTGGCTCTTCTGTACAACATCTTCACATTCCAACCAACCCTGAATGGGCCATTTGTAACCACCACCACCCACTATGACACGTCCCCTTTCCAAACATCACCGTTTTTGGCTTTGATGGAGGATGCCTTTAAGAAGGCTATACTGTCGCAATGGATCTCTC
Source organism: Leptobrachium leishanense (assembly GCA_009667805.1). NCBI lineage: Eukaryota > Metazoa > Chordata > Amphibia > Anura > Megophryidae > Leptobrachium > Leptobrachium leishanense. Next base: position 478,303,167 of record CM019063.1, on the reverse strand, counting down.
CGACTACCCCCCCCCCCCTTCCGTATGGTATATGATTGGATTCATTCTATTTTCCTGGCTGATTGGGTGGAGATCTCCTTACATCAGGAGGCCAAAGCTGAACAGCCAAAGCTGTTCACATCTGTCATTGTTCGGCTTCCTGCGTATATTTTGGTCATGTATCTGATCCATTAATAATCCTAATAAACATATTATTTAAAAAAAGTATATAGCCACCAGTGGACATGCCTGGTCTCAGAGGTTAGGCACTTTGACTACAGCTTCATACATAATGATTTGGATCTACATTTCCCTTGATGATCTGTTACTCTTTAAGCTGACTATCTTGGGAAGTGTTTTTCCAAGAACATCTGGGTGCAGAGGTTGCTAACTAGAGGACCAGACCACCGGGTTGAGTTTAAAGTTTATTCTTTTTATACAGGGTGAGCCAGTCAAACCTGCATTTTTGAAATGACTGTAAAAAATAAACGGATGGATATTTCAAAATTTTATTGTTACTATCTTAATGTACATTAAAAAGCATTTAAGAAACAACATTCACTGTTTAAAAATAACTCCAGTAAGTTGGTGTCCTTCCCGATTGAGACATTCTTGTAGGCGATTTCTGAAACAGCCCATCGCATCACGGAGCATACGCTGAGGAATTCTCTCGATTTCCAACCGGATTCTCCTCTTGAGTTCCCCAAGCGTTGGAGGTCATTGTTCAAAGACTTAACTCTTCAGGTACCCCCACAAGAAAAAAATCACACACTGTGAGGTCGGGCGATCGGGGAGGCCAAGAAATTGCTCCATTTCGGGATATCACCCGATTTGGAAAAACATTGTTGAGAACATTCATGCTCACACGGGCTGTATGACTTGTGGCACCGTCTTGCTGGAATAAGGTTTCATTGTTCATTCACAGTAACTGCTTGCTCCCTGTCATTTTCAAAAAAATACGGGCCTATGATTCCCAATGAGGACATTGCGCACCAAACTGTTACCTTGCTTGAATGGAGTGGTTTTTGATGGAGTTGTTGAGGGTTTTCATCACTCCAATATCGGAACTTTTGTTTATTCACAAAACCGGAGAGATGGAAATGTGCCTCATCACTCATCCACAGGTTGTGAACAAGGTCCTCGTTTTCATCAAACATGTCCAACAACGTTTGACAAAAACGCCGTCGAGCTGCAAAATCGTTTTCATTCATAGCCTGAACAACCTGAATTTTGTATGGGTGATGGTGTAAATCTAACCTCAAGATTCTTCGGACGCTCGTGTTTTCCATGCCAAGCGCAGCACTCTGTCGACGCGCCGATCTCCGAGGGCTTCTTTCCACAGCAACTCTCACGCGGTCAATATTCGCGGGAGTTCGCACTGATCTTGCACTGCCACCCCTTCTGCTTCTCGTTTCACCAATTGCTTCAAAGTTTGTCACCCACAATTTGATTGAATTAACAGACGGCACTGGCTTATTTCGATTAATTTGAAAATTCTTCCGGAACCGACGCTGAGCGGCTGCATAACTACCACTTTGGTAAAACGCTTTCACAGCGAATGAACGTTGTTGTTTAGACCACTGCTCCATGACGACTGAAATGCTTAGTTGTGGGGGACACAATGGTAACCTTGCTAACTCGCTCCGCCCACTTTCACGGCTCTCCCGCCCTTTTCAAAAATGCAGGTTTGACTGGCTCACCCTGTACATCAGCAAAGACTTTATGTATAAATGTACCCTGCACAGAAACGTGTCATCGTCTTCTCCTTCTCATAAATTCCCAAAATGTTATTTTTTCATGCAGTTGATGGGAGACACTTGTACCAGAGGCTGTCGCTTCTGTTCGGTTAAAACGGCGAGAAAGCCCCCTGATTTGGACCCAGATGAGCCTTACAATACAGCAAAAGCCATAGCGGACTGGGGTCTGGATTATGTGGTGCTAACATCGGTAGACAGAGACGGTTGGTATGAAACACCCTGCCCAAGTGGTTGCTCTTTGATGAGCTCATGCTCTGCAGCAATTTTTAGAAATGGTTAACAGCTGTCACTATGAATGTAGTGGGGGTCAGAGCTGGCACACCCGATGTGACATCACCATTTTCACCCACATCTCCTTGAAGCCTGGCTTACCTTGGATTGTCTCGCCCCCTTATGCATACTAATTTACCAATAATACAAATTTAAATAACAGTAGAAGAAGCCCAGGGCAGAGACTGAACTAGTTTATTTACATGCAAAGTTACCATGGGAGTCCCGGATATTTAATTTTATAATTTGTTACATTTATCACGGCAATATTAATATCTTTTGTGGGTATTGGGGGGGAGCGGCTGACACATAATTGCCACATCCATCAGTATTTAGAAGAATGTATATCCTCGATAGCAGGGGTCCCCAACATTGGTCCTGAAGTACCTCCTAACAGGCCAGATTTTACCATGGGGAAGCGCAGACTGAATCCTGCAATCACTGAGCAGCAAATCATATCAGCTGTGCTGTGCTTCAGATATCTGAAAACCTGGCCTGGTAGGGGGTCCTGAGAACCGGGGTTGGGAACCACTGCCCTACAGCACAGATAAGCCTGATTGAGCCTCTATGCAACGCAGTCTGTTCATATGATTGGACCTAGGGTGACTCTGATGTTTCCATATTTTTTTCTTGTCTTTCCTTAGACATAGCAGATGGAGGAGCTGGACATTTTGCCAAAACGGTTACTCTGTTAAAGGAAAGGTATTACTGTTTCACAACTAACTAGTCATTACCGTACATGTCATCTTGCTCCGCTCTCTGCTAACCAACCAACACTAACCATGAATGATTTATAATAAGTAGAGAACATCCTCTCTGGGAAAAAAAGTGGTTCATTTTTTTGTTGTTGTCATGTTTCATTTTTAATCGGGGCAGAAGTGACAGAATTCTGGCTACAAAGAATAAGCTTATATTTTCATAAACAAAATTAGTGTAGAATAAGGCTGGCCGTCCACTGGGTCCGTATTTGTGCGATTGTCCGTTGTCGTCTGTCATTGTGTGACCAATCCCACAACATGGAGGAGATTCAGCTCTCGTCCACTGCCTCCGACTTCCATCGGACGACTGTGTGTGACTACAACAGACTAGAGATCTTTCACATTTGAATGGGATTGTCAAACGAAGATGGGTCCATCTGGTACACTTTACATGAACAAAAGGTGAATAGTATAGTTAAACCACGGCGGCAGGAAAATTGTCCCATAGAGAAGTGATTCAGTTCAACAGGCGAATCCTACAGGATTTATTATAAAATAATATTTTCAAACCTTTTTTTTTTCTTTCTTCTATTCAACCGCTTATTCTTTTCATTTGCATCAAAAAGCCTTTTTATTTTTGTTTTTTTAATTTTTGAGTATTTTTTTAGGCAAAATTTTTGATTCCTTATTTTTTTTTTTAAAAAGCCTGTTTTTTTTTTCAGTTCGGTGGTCTTCCCGTTGGTAAATCTGGGTCGTTCATATTCGCTTCCAGTGGACGACCCAGATCGTTCAAAAAAGTTGTCCGTAGTTGGAGAGCTGAGTCGGTCATCCGACTATGGATCCGGTGACTGGCCAGCCTAAGTCACGCCTGTTATGTTCTATAAATTAATAAACATGCAACATTTTATAGCTCTTAGGTGTTTTATTACAAAACTGACAAAAGTATTGGTGGCAGGAGAGGGTTTGGTAGAAATCAGGGATCTCAAACACTGGCCCCCAGATGTTTATTGCCTACAATTCCCAGAATTCTTTGACTGCAATAAATGGGCAGAGACGTAGTTCGGAAACATGTAACCAGGCAGAGTTTGAGATCCCTGCTATAAAGGAATGGGAGGTGCATATTGAGGTACAGGAAAGGAAGCTAGGCTTAAAGGAAAGGAAGCTAGGCTTAAAGGAAAGGAAGCTAGGCTTAAAGGAAAGGCAGGTTGCTAGTTAAGTATCATTAGGCTACATTTTATGTGGAATGAAGGGACTTGGGGATAGGAGGGGGCTTAACAGAAAGGGAAGCAAAGGTAAAGAAGATTCACACAGAGGGACCAAGGGATCATCTCACGATGGCATTTTATGCTCTAACAAAGGTTATCAACCAAGACATTGCACGTCACCTGCATTAATATGAAGACTGTTTTAAAGTAATCCAGGCTACATGATAACAAAAAAAAATCACTTTTTTAAATTTATTTTTCTTTTCCCCAAGGAATTCTAAAATCCTAATCGAGTGTTTAACTCCAGATTTCCGGGGGGACTTGAAAGCTGTGGAGACCATTGCTTTATCTGGGCTGGATGTTTATGCACATAATGTGGAGACTGTGCCCGAACTGCAACGGTGAGAAAGTTAGTTACTCAGAAATTTGTTGGACCTTATTATTTCTTCTCCTCTCTGCCTCTGTTCTGCTGGTTCAAAATCTCCTAGCATTCACTGCTTTCTACACTACGTGTGTGTGCAGACACACACCACACACACACACACACACACACACACCCTTATCTGGAATGCTGAAATTTACCTTCCTGACACTATGGAAGGATCCTGCTGCTCGGATGGATGGATCCTGCATGCCTCCAATGGCTGCAGCACAGTGTGTGACATGCTGCACAGAGACATGCTGGCTCTGAGCAGTATGTCCTTCCAAAACGGCTGCACAGCTCTCCCAGAGTGTGTACACCCTACTGCTGTAGCAGGAAGGGAATAATGCCTCCCCTCCTGAGATACCCTTCCTTACAGTTTTAAGGTTCCAGGAGAATCTGATGTCTGAATCTGGAATGTTCCTGATCTGAGCATTCTGGATTAGGGGTGTATATATCGATCTTTAAAAGTACTAGAATATGGGGGCGTGGCCTAACCGCAACACATGGAGGACGTGTGAGAGCGGAGCTCCTGCACCGGATCCTCTACATCAGCGGAATATAAAAGCGAATCGGCCCCCACTCGCTCGATTTCGGGGGTGGGGAACAAGTGCTGCCCACCATGGCTACCTCCAAAGGGGGGAAAAAATGCAACAAAATCTGAGTTTTTTACACCGCGCGCCATGAAGCTGAAGGAATCTGCGGCTTCTCAAGATGGCGGCGGCTCCTCTTCAGCTTCCCCGAGCACGATTGAAACAGGGAGCGCCGCAATACCAGCTAATTCCAATCTGGAAACGCTTATGTCTCGTATAGCTGACATGCTTGGAGACCTCTCCGCAACTCTAACAGCTAGGCTGGATGCAATGGCGACAGCCATCCGCAGCGACATCAAGGAGATTGGGGTAGGGGACAGACAGACTGGAAACGAAGATGTCCGAGTTTGCAGATGCCCACAATACCATGGCTGAACAAGTTGAAACCCTGGAGGACAAACTTAAGGTGACTATGTTAAAATTGGCAGACATGGAGGACCGCTCACGACACCATAATTTAAAAATACGAGGCATCCCGGATTCTGTCACCTCATCCCAACTTACTTCCTACGTGACAGATTTGTTTCAGAGTTTACTCCCAGACGCTACGCCAGATTCATTGTTATTTGACCGCATACACCGTCTGCCGAAACCTCCATCAGCCCCAGTGAAAGCCCCTCGTGACGTTCTTCTGCGCCTCCATTATTTTAAACCACGTGAGGATATACTGAGGGCATTACGGAACCCAGGGGCGCTACAACCCGAATATAATCACATATCTGTATACCCTGACCTGTCCAAGGCTACTCTTCAGCAGCGGAGGGATTTTAAACACATCACGGCGATACTTCGAAATAATAACACCGGCTACAGATGGGGTCCCCCCGACTAAACTGCTGATCTCATGCAATGGCACTATCCATGTGGCGGTTTCTGTGGAGGAAGGTGACAAGCTGCTTCGGGACTGGGGTTTTGGAGATCATCCTCCCCAGCCTAGGAAATAAACAGCGCCTCGTCAGTTGGATCCGGAATGGCACAAACGCTGACTGGTTAATCCTGGGTCATGATGCCCCTTTCCGAATTCCAATGCCTGGCTCTTCCAACAATATTTTACATGGTATATGCTAGATCACCGAGACTCTGTTGTTCAGTCTGTCAGATGATCATTAAGCCCCCCCCCTGGGTTGGCGAGTGGGCCAGAATGCCAAGGGGATCGCTTGGTGAGCATTGTGCGGGTCTGGCCCTCCGTACCCAACTCTCCCTCCTCGGCCGAGGAGTCTGAGAAGTGCCCCCGAATTTTGGGACTTTTCACAGGCGATGTACCCTTATGGGTTTGTATATAATTTTTTGTTTCCGAGCTACAATTGTACATCGCGATGGTTGTTCCGTATTCCCGGAATGTTATTGTTTTTGCTCCCTTCCTCAATCTCAGGACTTATCTATTCAATGTGACTGGTTCTTCTATCCCGCCCATATGTTGAAACGCCCCATAAATAAGAAACCCCCTGGCCTAGTTAATCCCCGTTCCATGACGCACTTAATGGAAAATCTATGAAAGTAATAACCTTTAATGTTAAGGGCTTAAATTTGCCCGTAAAAAGGCACTCTCTATATCGTGATCTCAGAGCTCATGATGCAGATATTGTATGTCTTCAGGAGACGCATTTTCGCCGACTAGATCATCCCAAGCTATATGCCCCCCAATACCTAACACAGTATCACTCCACGTTTAAAACTAAAGCACGAGGGGTCAGCTTGCTGATTCACAATAGAGTGGCATTTCAAATGCACCGTATCCTTAAAGACCCGAAAGGTCGCTACATAATATTAGTCTGCACTTTAAACTCGAGAGTTTATACTCTGGTGTCCATTTATGCTCCCAACGCTGCCCAATCTCAGTTTCTGTCCCAGGTTTTGCAAAAAGTAACGGATATTCAATCGGGCACTCTGGTAATCTGTGGAGACTTAAACATGGGACTAGATCCCTTAAAAGACCGTTCGTCCACGGTTACTTGTAGACAGCATGGGACCTCCTCCCAGACATTTCGCCAATTGTTACATAGATACAATCTGTACGACGCGTGGCGTCTCCTACACCCCACCGAACGGGATTATACATTTAGATCCAGAGTCCACAATAGCTACTCTAGAATAGATTATTTTCTGATATCGGGCTCAGCCCTTCCATATACAATAGACTGCACTATACTGCCCCTTACTTGGTCTGACCATTCTCCAGTGATATTGACGTTAGGCGACGCTTATCAGACTTCTGCCAGGCCCCCTTGGCGACTTCGAGACAACCTTTTACTTCATGAACCGGCGCGAATCGCTATACAGGCAGCCTTAGATAACTATTTTAAAGAAAACGTGACGCCTGATGTCAACCGCCTTACTATCTGGCAAGCCCATAAGGCTGTAATAAGAGGGGAATGTATAAAATGGGCGACTCATCTTAGGAAGCAATATGTATCACGAAGACTGGACCTACTTACTAAATTACAAGATCTAGACACGCGCAATAAAACAGCCCCGTCTCAAGAAATAATAGAAACTGTAGATTCCACTATGGGACTGTTGAGGGATTTGGAGGCGAAGAGCTATTTCAAGGCATTGACCAAGCGCAATGCTATGTATTACGCCCTTCGAAACAAACCTGGTCGATTCCTAGCTCGCAAACTTCAACCTGTTAACACGCCCCGTAAACAAATTACCCTTAAATCCCATACGTCAAAATGATTCCATTTGTGGAGTACAAGTAGGCCCGGTGACTTATAAACTCAACCTATACGCGGACGATATCCTTTTAACCTTGACTGACCCTGATCTTTCCCTCCCTTCCCTTCAACAAGAACTGGACTTGTATAGTCAGGTTTCGTATCATTTGGTAAATATACTAAAAACCCAAGCACTCCCGGTTAATAATTCCCCTCACCACCTGGACGCCCTCCGAGCCAATTATAGGTTTGACTGGCGAACTGATTATATTGTCTACCTAGGTCTTAAAATAACTAGAACTCCAGAAAAACAGTTTAATTATAATTACGATAGATTACTGTCAGAGGTGAAATCACAATTATATCAATGGAGACTTCGAGAGATCTCGTGGTTGGGCAGGATGGCGACGGTGAAGATGATGGTGTTGCCAAAAATTTTGTACGTTTTCCGCACTCTCCCCTTGCAGCTGCCCATATCCTTCCTAAATACCTTACAATCTATTATAATGAGATATATTTGGAACCATAAACGGCCCAGAATACCGAAAAAACTATTATACTACCGCCACAGGGATGGAGGCCTTAACGTTACACATATACATAACTATTATTGGGCCACATGTTTGGCATCACTAGCTGAACTGGTTCACACCCACCCTATGCCTCAGTGGCTGGTAGTGGAATATACTTTTATTCCCGGACACACTTTGGCCGACTTATTATTCGTGCCTCGTAAAAAGAGACCACGTCTGCCAGAGATCCTACCCTCCACAATTTTGTACCTTAAGGCGTGGGACCGTTATGCCCACTTATTTCAAAACTACAAACCATTATCCATGGCCACAACTCTTACATCTATTTCATATTTGCTGCCTCACGTTAGAGCTGGGCCCTGGATTCAATCGGGGGTCACGCATCTGCACCATCTTTTTTCGCTGCCGGACGTCGTGTCCTTCCACACTATACAAACGAAATTTAAGGTACCATCCTCAATGTTTTTGTCATACATGCAACTCTATTCCTATTTTAAATCCAATGCAATAATATCTAATTTACGTACCACATTGCCGCTCCTCTCGGACACTGAACTTTTTTGGCTAGACCCGCACACCACCACAAAACCCATCTCGTTGTTTTATCGATTGCTCAATACACCGACTGGAATAATACGCTGGAAGTTTCACAACACTTGGGAAAAAGACCTTTCTATGCAATTTACCCCCTCGCAATGGGCCATGGCACATTTGTTTTCGTCTGGAGCCTCAAGGTGTGCAACACTGATTGAAACGCAAAGAAAAGTACTATACTGTTGGTATCTTACGCCCTCAAGGATTAGTTGTTTTGCCCCAAACGCTTCAGACGTCTGCTGGAGATGTTTGTCTACCCCGGGCACGATGGGTCATATCTGGTGGCACTGTCCACTGATAGCACCATTGTGGAAAGATCTATCTCTTCTTGCATCGGAAGTCTTGGGCAGTCAGGTACAGTGCGCACCGGAGATCCTATTGCTGGGAATGGTCCACCTTCCTCGATCACACCTCAAAATGTTATTTATAATTGTCTCTACGACAATGTTGCTTATTGCCCGGAACTGGAAACTGACCGTTGTCCCAACGCAAAGACAGATAGCAACGTTACTAACTCAATATCGTTCTTTCGAATCTAAAGCTAACTCGGCGTGGGGTTTTCGCCCCCCTAAACAAGATCCATGGGCTACTTGGGATATTCATAAAATGTACAAGGCATGTGGATCGTGATAACATTGATAATAGAATTCTGGCTCTAGGTCACTTTCACACGAGGTTTAAGGAGAGCTCCTCGTGCACTCTCTGCCTCAGAGAAGTTGCCTTCTCCTGCTGATCCTGAGATCCCCTCCCTTTTCCGGTTTATTTTTTTATTTTTTGTTATTTTATTATAGTTTATGTGTCATTACAAAAATGTTTGAGAGATACCGCTGCACTTATACTTGATTATTTCATACGATTGTTGTATGTTATTTACAGTGATAACGATGTACACACCTCTCAATAAAAAATATTTTGAAATAAAAAAAGTACTAGAATATCCAGGCCAAGTTAAACTACATTTCCCGCATGGACTGGCTCCACACTCTCTTGAATAAGGAACTCCAGGTTCAGAAATTTGTTGGGACCTGGCAGTGTTATTTTCCAGCCCCAACACAGTCCATGCAAAACAATATTCAATCCTCCCTACAATACACAACCTGGTATTCTACAAAAATGATAACGGGTCACAACCCTTTACAATCCTTAACATAACTACTCCCTCTCACTGCTGTTTGAGCGCAAACCCCCTCCTCCCCTTTACAGTTCTCCTTTGTTATCATTATGCTACTCTTGTCTGGGCAGGTTACCCTCAATTAATTTGTTCTGTTCCTTTTATTTGGTTAACTCTTATTATGTTTGCTACTTATTTCTTGACTGTTAAGGCTAGGGTCAGACTGAGGCAGTGCGAACGCGCGTGCAGGCGCACTTAATCACGGCCGTGCTAGCAGCAAATGACGGGCAATGACGGCCAATATACGAAGTACGGTCGCACAAAAGTCCGGCTGCGCAACGCAAGTGGCAAACGAACGCATTTTGTCGAACGTAAAACCGCTAGTACGGTTGTACAGAGTGCGCTGCGTCCGCTAGCGGCGTGTGTGATTGATTTGGAGATGTCAGACACTGCTAATGTCCGGCCAACATAACGTCCAGATGCAAAAGTGTTTTATTGATGATCCGTACAAAATCACGGACGCAAATGCGCATCGTATGACCGCTATCGCGTACTCCGTGAAAAAATGCGTCCATTCGTTCGAACGCACTTTTTCACAGACAACGTGAAAAATGCGTTAGTCTGACCCTAGCCTAAAATGGAAAAAGAAGGTGTACGCATTGATTTGTTCCTTTTTCTCCAATGTATCTAATCCATTGTTGCAGCTTCTTGTTTTATTGTTCACATATTTGTTTACTGCTTATGTAACAATGCCGTTTCCTTTCAATGTGTTCACAATAAAAAGTGTCAAATCAAAGCACTAGAATACTCTAGTCTTACTGTTGTTTTTTTTCCTCCTTTGGTAACCGTATTGGCAATATGCCAAATAGTATCATAGTTAAATTTGGTTTTAATGCTTTTAAATATGTCATATTCCTAGTTAGTGGCATTCACGTAAGCATGAACCCTTAACGCCTGTGATATGATGTCCTCCCAGGATCCATTTCACCCAGCCTCCACTGCAATGATAGTATCTAGTAAGTTATTTGATAAGAAAATGTTGTGTTAACCACAGTTTATGCATTTCCTTTCTTAGGCATGTCCGCGATCCCCGCGCTAACTTCGATCAGTCCATCGCCGTTCTGAAACACGCCAAGGTTGTTCGTCCTGACATTATTTCCAAAACGTCCATCATGCTGGGCTTAGGGGAAACAGACGATCAGGTTTACAATACCTTGGCAGGTGAGTATAGTGATAAATTGCACATGATTGTAACATGAAGAGGGAGCCCTGTCGCCATTATTAGAGGAAGCAGCCTGATCTTAATGCTGTGTTTTTATTTCCCAGCTTTAAAAGAAGCCGGCGTGGACTGCTTGACCCTTGGGCAATACATGCAACCAACAAAACGACATCTAAAGGTAACAGACAGCCTTCTGGCTAAAGATTGAGGACCCCAAGATTACGGAGTTTTTTTGTCCGTTCATATATAATTTAATCAATCAGATATGAGCAATGCATGACAATTTATTGCTATTTGAGAGGGCTATGAGGAAGCTTAAACTTGATGGACTACAGTCTATGTAATTATGAGATTTTTTTTTTCCTATTCAAAATTTTTTATTGGGAAAAGTAGCTAGCAAAACAACAGATATCAAGAAATAACGGCCACACAGGGGCAGAATATGTCGTCAGAATAAACATCGGGTGAAATAAAAGTCATCTAAGAACCGTAATATGTGAACGAAGACATCCCCAAACAGGGGGGGGGGGGGGTCTCATCAGATAAAGAAATCTGAAGGATATGGAAAGATAATTAAAACAGAAATATATACGACAAAAGGCATCAAAGAGGGAAGGGGGGGGGGAGAAAAGAAAAAACAAAGGTGGGGGGGAGGAGAGGGAATATAAAAAAAATCCAGCAATAATGGGAGTGGCAAAGGACTAATGTGTGACTGTCCAGGATCGCTCCCAGGAGTCCAAAGGACAGAAGGAGGCCACGGATGTGTGCAGGTCACGAGGCCAGGGCGCTGGAGGGCCAGGAATGGCGAGCAGAGCCGTGGTGGCTGCCACAATGGCACGCCTCGAGACAGCCCCAAAACGCCAAAAAATAAAGGTGGGGGGAGAAGGGGAACGAAGTGCAATCCGATGTGTGTGTGAAAAAAATAATAAGGAGAACGCAGCGGGTAGCAATAAGTCATCTGAAAGACAAAACGAGCACCAAAAAAGTTCCACAAACAGAAAAGCGGAAAGTCTCAGCGAGGGGGGGGGGGACATACAAAATTCACAGGGGGGGGGTTGCATCACAAAGATACGGGCCCGCAACAGAATAAACAGAGAAAGACTGTCTGCGTCAGCCCGTATCTAACAAAAAGGCCGGGTGTGCAGCCCCGCCAGACAGGAGCACTTTTAGAAGGGCTCCTCGGTCAGGAATGCTCCAGGCCACCCCATCTACTGCAAGGATCATGCCACGAGGCCAGAATAGACGTTCCAGCCCATCTGCAGACATCCTCCCAAAACACTGCTGCACCACCGACCCTGATCTTGCAGGGGGACGCACGGCGGGCCATACAGGAACCTCCATCACATCTCCAATCTCACCATGCAGCATCAGATCCCCTTTCAGTATGCGTGTTGAAGCGGTGCTCTACCTGTCCTTTCAGTAAGCGTGTTGAAGCGGTGCTGTTCCTGTCCTTTCAGTAAGCGTGTTGAAGCGGTGCTGTTCCTGTCCTTTCAGTATGCGTGTTGAAGCGGTGCTCTACCTGTCCTTTCAGTAAGCGTGTTGAAGCGGTGCTCTACCTGTCCTTTCAGTAAGCATGTTGAAGCGGTGCTCTACCTGTCCTTTCAGTAAGTGTGTTGAAGCGGTGCTCTACCTGTCCTTTCAGTAAGCGTGTTGAAGCGGTGCTGTTCCTGTCCTTTCAGTATGCGTGTTGAAGCGGTGCTCTACCTGTCCTTTCAGTAAGCGTGTTGAAGCGGTGCTGTTCCTGTCCTTTCAGTATGCGTGTTGAAGCGGTGCTCTACCTGTTCTTTCAGTAAGCGTGTTGAAGCGGTGCTCTACCTGTCCTTTCAGTAAGCGTGTTGAAGCGGTGCTGTTCCTGTCCTTTCAGTATGCGTGTTCAAGCGGTGCTCTACCTGTCCTTTCAGTATGCGTGTTGAAGCGGTGCTCTACCTGTCCTTTCAGTAAGCGTGTTGAAGCGGTGCTCTACCTGTCCTTTCAGTAAGCGTGTTGAAGCGGTGCTCTACCTGTACTTTCAGTATGCGTGTTGAAGCGGTGCTCTACCTGTCCTTTCAGTATGCGTGTTGAAGCGGTGCTCTACCTGTCCTTTCTTCAGTATGCGTGCGTGTTGAAGCGGTGCTCTACCTGTGCTTTCAGTAAGCGTGTTGAAGCGGTGCTCTACCTGTCCTTTCAGTATGCGTGTTGAAGCGATGCTCTACCTGTCCTTTCAGTATGCGTGTTGAAGCGGTGCTCTACCTGTACTTTCAGTAAGCGTGTTGAAGCGGTGCTCTACCTGTTCTTTCAGTAAGCGTGTTGAAGCGGTGCTGTTCCTGTCCTTTCAGTATGCGTGTTGAAGCGGTGCTCTACCTGTCCTTTCAGTAAGCGTGTTGAAGCGGTGCTGTTCCTGTCCTTTCAGTATGCGTGTTGAAGCGGTGCTCTACCTGTCCTTTCAGTATGCGTGTTGAAGCGGTGCTCTACCTGTCCTTTCAGTAAGCGTGTTGAAGCGGTGCTCTACCTGTGCTTTCAGTAAGCGTGTTGAAGCGGTGCTCTACCTGTCCTTTCAGTATGCGTGTTGAAGCGGTGCTCTACCTGTACTTTCAGTAAGCGTGTTGAAGCGGTGCTCTACCTGTCTTTCAGTAAGCGTGAAGCGGTGCTGTTCCTGTCCTTTCAGTATGCGTGTTGAAGCGGTGCTCCTGTCCTTTCAGTAAGCGTGTTGAAGCGGTGCTGTTCCTGTCCTTTCAGTATGCGTGTTGAAGCGATGCTCTACCTGTCCTTTCAGTATGCGTGTTGAAGCGGTGCTCTACCTGTACTTTCAGTAAGCGTGTTGAAGCGGTGCTCTACCTGTTCTTTCAGTAAGCGTGTTGAAGCGGTGCTGTTCCTGTCCTTTCAGTATGCGTGTTGAAGCGGTGCTCTACCTGTCCTTTCAGTAAGCGTGTTGAAGCGGTGCTGTTCCTGTCCTTTCAGTATGCGTGTTGAAGCGGTGCTCTACCTGTCCTTTCAGTAAGCGTGTTGAAGCGGTGCTCTACCTGTCCTTTCAGTAAGCGTGTTGAAGCGGTGCTCTACCTGTCCTTTCAGTATGCGTGTTGAAGCGGTGCTCTACCTGTCCTTTCAGTATGCGTGTTGAAGCGGTGCTCTACCTGTCCTTTCAGTATGCGTGTTGAAGCGGTGCTCTACCTGTGCTTTCAGTAAGCGTGTTGAAGCGGTGCTCTACCTGTCCTTTCAGTAAGCGTGTTGAAGTGGTGCTCTACCTGTCCTTTCAGTAAGCGTGTTGAAGCGGTGCTCTACCTGTCCTTTCAGTAAGTGTGTTGAAGCGGTGCTCTTCCTGTCCTTTCAGTATGCGTGTTGAAGCGATGCTCTACCTGTACTTTCAGTAAGCGTGTTGAAGCGGTGCTCTACCTGTTCTTTCAGTAAGCGTGTTGAAGCGGTGCTGTCCTGTCCTTTCAGTATGCGTGTTGAAGCGGTGCTCTACCTGTCCTTTCAGTAAGCGTGTTGAAGCGGTGCTGTTCCTGTCCTTTCAGTATGCGTGTTGAAGCGGTGCTCTACCTGTCCTTTCAGTATGCGTGTTGAAGCGGTGCTCTACCTGTCCTTTCAGTAAGCGTGTTGAAGCGGTGCTCTACCTGTCCTTTCAGTAAGCGTGTTGAAGCGGTGCTCTACCTGTACTTTCAGTATGCGTGTTGAAGCGGTGCTCTACCTGTCCTTTCAGTATGCGTGTTGAAGCGGTGCTCTACCTGTCCTTTCAGTATGCGTGTTGAAGCGGTGCTCTACCTGTGCTTTCAGTAAGCGTGTTGAAGCGGTGCTCTACCTGTCCTTTCAGTAAGCGTGTTGAAGTGGTGCTCTACCTGTCCTTTCAGTAAGCGTGTTGAAGCGGTGCTCTACCTGTCCTTTCAGTAAGTGTGTTGAAGCGGTGCTCTTCCTGTCCTTTCAGTATGCGTGTTGAAGCGATGCTCTACCTGTCCTTTCAGTATGCGTGTTGAAGCGGTGCTCTACCTGTACTTTCAGTAAGCATGTTGAAGCGGTGCTCTACCTGTTCTTTCAGTAAGCGTGTTGAAGCGGTGCTGTTCCTGTCCTTTCAGTATGCGTGTTGAAGCGGTGCTCTACCTGTCCTTTCAGTAAGCGTGTTGAAGCGGTGCTGTTCCTGTCCTTTCAGTATGCGTGTTGAAGCGGTGCTCTACCTGTCCTTTCAGTATGCGTGTTGAAGCGGTGCTCTACCTGTCCTTTCAGTAAGCGTGTTGAAGCGGTGCTCTACCTGTCCTTTCAGTATGCGTGTTGAAGCGGTGCTCTACCTGTACTTTCAGTAAGCGTGTTGAAGCGGTGCTCTACCTGTACTTTCAGTAAGCGTGTTGAAGCGGTGCTCTACCTGTACTTTCAGTATGCGTGTTGAAGCGGTGCTCTACCTGTCCTTTCAGTATGCGTGTTGAAGCGGTGCTCTACCTGTCCTTTCAGTATGCGTGTTGAAGCGGTGCTCTACCTGTCCTTTCAGTAAGCGTGTTGAAGCGGTGCTCTACCTGTCCTTTCAGTAAGCGTGTTGAAGCGGTGCTGCTCTACCTGTCTTTCAGTAAGCGTGTTGAAGCGGTGCTCTACCTGTCCTTTCAGTATGCGTGTTGAAGCGGTGCTCTACCTGTACTTTCAGTATGCGTGTTGAAGCGGTGCTCTACCTGTCCTTCAGTAAGCGTGTTGAAGCGGTGCTCTACCTGTCCTTTCAGTATGTGTGTTGAAGCGGTGCTCTACCTGTCTTTCAGTAAGCGTGTTGAAGCGGTGCTCTACCTGTCCTTTCAGTATGCGTGTTGAAGCGGTGCTCTACCTGTACTTTTAGTAAGCGTGTTGAAGCGGTGCTCTACCTGTCCTTTCAGTAAGCGTGTTGAAGCGGTGCTCTACCTGTCCTTTCAGTAAGCGTGTTGAAGCGGTGCTCAACCTGTCCTTTCAGTAAGCGTGTTGAAGCGGTGCTGTTCCTGTCCTTTCAGTATGCGTGTTGAAGCGGTGCTCTACCTGTCCTTTCAGTATGCGTGTTGAAGCGGTGCTCTTCCTGTCCTTTCAGTAAGCGTGTTGAAGCGGTGCTCTACCTGTCCTTTCAGTATGCGTGTTGAAGCGGTGCTCTACCTGTACTTTCAGTAAGCGTGTTGAAGCGGTGCTCTACCTGTCCTTTCAGTAAGCGTGTTGAAGCGGTGCTGTTCCTGTCCTTTCAGTATGCGTGTTCAAGCGGTGCTCTACCTGTCCTTTCAGTATGCGTGTTGAAGCGGTGCTCTACCTGTCCTTTCATTAAGCGTGTTGAAGCGGTGCTCTACCTGTACTTTCAGTAAGCGTGTTGAAGCGGTGCTCTACCTGTACTTTCAGTATGCGTGTTGAAGCGGTGCTCTACCTGTCCTTTCATTAAGCGTGTTGAAGCGGTGCTCTACCTGTACTTTCAGTAAGCGTGTTGAAGCGGTGCTCTACCTGTCCTTTCAGTAAGCGTGTTGAAGCGGTGCTCTACCTGTCCTTTCAGTATGCGTGTTGAAGCGGTGCTCTACCTGTACTTTCAGTATGCGTGTTGAAGCGGTGCTCTACCTGTACTTTCAGTATGCGTGTTGAAGCGGTGCTCTACCTGTCCTTTCAGTAAGCGTGTTGGAAAGTGTCGCTCACTGTTTCAGCAGCTTTTTTGTGCCGAGCTTCTTTACTCTTGATTTTTGCCCTTGTGGAATTTGTGTGACCAGTAAGTACGAGTCTCACATCTTCAGAGATATACGTGTGGATACTGCATGCTATTTTATATATATATATATGGGGATTTTTGTAGATTTCTGGGTCTTTGTGTGTAAAGTTTGTGTTGGAGAAATACTTGGCATTAACCAGCTTCTTCCTTCAGGTTGAAGAGTATGTTACACCTGAAAAGTTTAAGCACTGGGAGGGCGTGGGCACAGAATTGGGGTTCCTGTACACGGCCAGTGGACCACTTGTACGGTCTTCATACAAAGCAGGTACTTCTTTCTTTTCGAAATTAAGATGAATCAGCGTGTTGTTGTTTTTTCCTTTCACAAAGCTTCACACGGTCCTTCAATACGCATTAAACTCAAATGTGAATCATCCCAAAATCAGCTGTGATATTACTCTGCTTTTATTATATATGTAATTAAAAAGGAATACAAAAAAAATAGCACGTGTTGTGCGTATGGAGATGTGGACACTCACTATGCTTAATTTTTGTAGGTGAATTCTTCTTAAAGAATTTGGTGGAGAAAAGGAGAAACCGGGCCGTCTAATGTGTGAAAATCCTCTGTACCAATGAATGGACACAGATTGTGACGTCAGAATAGCAAATTTCAAAATCACCATATTGTATCAATGTTGTTATGATTGGATGCATCATACCCTGAATATAAAGACCCCCCCTTGCAGCACGAATAGACTGTGTTTTAACATCCGTTAGTCGACACTAAGCCAAGCACAATGGATCTCAAAGACAGGGACCTGAACATGAGACATAACATCATGTTGGTGACAAGGACTAAATGGTGACTCTAAGGAAGCAGTTTGTCTGACGCCACTATTAAAATGAGTGTGATATGAAATAAAGACTTTTTTTATTTCATAACTTTGTAAGCAGCCATGCTCCTGATTTACCGCAATTTCACAGTAATTTCATTACTTAAAAGGAAAACCGTGAAGCGCTCTCAGGGTAAATGATCGATCGTAAACGCTGCACAATGAGTACGGAGGTTCCCCTAAAAACCTGAGAACATGCAAATGGAAAGTCAATGGAGCGCCAGTACAAGACTGGAAATACGATAAATCACTTCACACGTCCTTCAAGAGAAAGAGAAAGTATAATAGCGCAATATGTTGATCCACCATATGTAGGAAATAAAGGAGTGATGGTCCTACTCACATATTTTTTTTTTGGAATTCAAAATTTTATTTTGAAATAGGTCAGCAGTAAATCAGACATAAATACAAATAATAACGAGTGAGCGAAACAGGACAACTCAGGTGGGTAAAGTCAGAAAAACAAAAAAGCACTGTAGTCCAACAGTGGGGCATCAGGAAAAAGTAAAAGGGAGGGAAAAAAATTAATAATAATAATAAAAAAAAATAAGGGAGAAAAGGTAAAGACTGCCCATTAGGTTGTGGCATTCCTGGCTCACCCCGACACCCCTTAGGAGGCCGGGGCCATGAAAGAGACCACAGGGCCGGGAGACCTGGGCCAAGAGGACGGCCAGCGCATAGGTTGCCACCCTAGCGGCTCGCCCAGGATACTACCCAAAGTCCCATTAAAAAAAAAAGGGGGGTAGTCCCGATGCTCCAGCAGACAATCAGCAAGTCCCAAATGTCAGCAAATAGGTCTGCATGTTCACTCGGACAAACACAGACAATTAAGGGGGTGGTGAAATCAAAGACCTCAGCAGAAAATCCTAAAACAAAAATGTCCTCAGGAAGAGTCTCAAGTGCTAAGGGAGGGGGTGTAAGCAGGGCATGTCATCAGGTTGGGGGTAAACACTCAGCTAATGGTGAGTGTGGGTTGTCAGCAGGGGGTGAAACACATCTGGGGGGGATTGGGGAAAAGGCCTTGCAGGGAAGGTGTCATCAGCCAGGGATCCGAAAGTGGCACCATCGGTTCAGCCAGTGTCCAGGGAAAAAATAGGACACATGTTCCCCCTATGTCCAGCAGCCAAGAGCAGGGCAGAACCGGAAAGGTGACGAGGTGAGGCCGAGAGCAGGACCCTCGGTCTCCTCGAAGAAGCCCGGGGAAAGAAAAAACCTCCAATGGCTCCCGGCAGCTCCGGTCCCAGGACCACATGCCAGCTCCAAACCCCACCGCGTCCCGAACAGCGGCCAGGCCGACATCGAGCAGGGAGAATCCTCTGATGCCTCGACATCCGTAGCACCCTCCAGACGTCTGCGATCCACCCGGGCAGCTTCAGCTGATGGTCAGCAGGCAGTAGGCAAACAGGAGATCCCTTTCAGGGGTAGGATAAGCGCCCGTAGCACCACCGCCGGGGCGTCGCAGCTTGTTCTCCGTTCTCCATTCTCCGGCCGCCATACCTCTTCGCACCGCTCGGCCGAGCAGATAAGTGTACCACACTCATGTAGGGGGCCCGCATTCTCACTCCCGGAGGGAGCAGCCACATCCCGGGAGAGCCGCATCTCAGCAATGAGGTGCCGGATGTCCCCCTCGTGAAAGTGGACGCTCCCCTTCCTCCATCAGCCACGCCAGATATCTATCCAGGCACTCCATCGCAGCTCCACCGCCCTAAGAGAAGGGGAATGCTGATCCCAGCAGGAAAAGGCTTCAAAAATGGCCACCCGGGGTAGGCCGCAAAAACAGGCCGGAGGCAATAAATCGTTCCAAACTGCTCCGAGAGGGCACGGGAGAGATCAGGCACGGGTCCACAGGTACCTCAGTGCATTCCCCACCTCGCCAGGTACTGCAGCCGAAGGTAGGTCGCAAGGGTCAGCAAAAAAATAGAACAATCCTTGTGGAGCTCAGCAAGATGCGACCATCCATCTACTCACATATTTTTGAGCCTAACCTAGGCTCTAGGATGAATAACGATTATGGGTCTTCAAAGATATTCAGGTGCCCATGTACCCCCAATGTAGTAGTTATCTTCAAAAACTTTCCTCTGCATTAAATCACAGGAAAAAGATCAATACACTCCCTTAGTGCAATACCGTTAGGATATAATAGCAATGGATCAATTAAAATGTTGCACTCACATGCAGGTGAGCCGCATTGGCTCCAAGACCTCGTGTAGGAATTTATAAGGAAATTCCGAAAACCTTCTTTAAAAATCACGTATCCGGAAGCAGCAGCAATCCTATAAAATAAATTTATTGATACATAAAATAAAAATTGATATTACCAGAACGCGTTTCGCTCCTCAGAGGTTCTTCAGCTGGTATCACTAGTCTTATCAACAATGCAATCGGACATCAGTCCCGTGTGAGCGCACACTTTTGATCCCAATAGTGATCTACACCTATCAGTGATCCAAAAGACACTTACACATTTACATTTTCTGGGAAAAGCACTAAGTGTCTTTTTGGATCACTGATAGGTGTAGATGTGACGGGATGGAGTGTCCGCCTGCGGTCCTGCTCCTATCTGACCCCCTTGATGGCGTCCGGCCCGACTACCGAGTGGCTCGGCACTCGGCGTCTCGAGCAGCCTGATCTACCGACCTCTTGTTGGTGTGGAGGTGGCTGCTGGGCTGACTTGAGGCTCCTTTTCCTGGATAGACGTGATGTAGAAGTCCGCTGAGTGCCTTCTAGGTGCAATATGATATTCCCTGGAAGAACTCACCAGACAAAGCTGTATGACTTCAAAACAGAGACTGATTTATTAACAAGGTTTGGGCAGATCCTTTTATACACACAACAGAAAAGACATGTCCAGACTTGAATGCCTCAGACATGTCCAGACTTGAATGCTCTCAGACATGTCCTGACTAGGGATGTGCGGTTCGGGTTTCGGAATTTTGGAATTTTCACGAAATTTCCCGATTCGTGTCTACGGATGCGGCCGAATTTCCGAAATTTTTTAGATCCGAAAACGGCCGATCCGAAAGGTTTTCCGAGCCGAATCGAAATTTTTTCGGATTTTTCGAATGGACTTGAAATGTGTCAAATCGAAATTTATTTTCCCTCTATTCATGACTTCGGTTCCATTCGGGATTTCCGGTTCCATTTTGGTAATTCTGGACATCGTATATTTAACTATTATCGGTTATATCGCTGATTCTGCTAAATTTTGTATTTGTAAATGCGTATCACTTTTTTTTTGTTTCCAAAGATCCGATAAGAATTTCGTAATTGGGTCGGATCCGATTCGTCCGTGGGTCGCGCATGCGCGCGCGCGGATGTCGTAACTTTATTGAGCCAGTTTTTGACAAACTTTTTGGACAAAATATTGTTTTTATTATTCCTCATCCATGGCCGCTGCAAGAGACGAGTGCCGTTCAGAGGACACCTCCTCATCGTCTTGCAATGAAACCACCACCACCTAGAAAGAAGCGGGCCAGCAACATGGCATTTGAGGAGATGCTCGAGCTGGTCCGGATCTTTGATCGTAAGGATTACGATTGCCGTAGGGGCCCTTACGGCAGAAAGACTAACGCTAGAAAGGATCGTATCCTAGATAAGCTACGCACCACATCCTTGAGCTGTTCGGGAAGGACCGGACGAAGGACCAGCCCGGAAACGCTGGTCTGATCTGAAGGCGCGCGAGAGGAGGAGCAGCTGAGACACATCCGTCGCGTCATAGCGAAACGTAAGTGTCATGTTATATTGTAAAGCGCTGCGCAAACTGTTGGCGCTATATAAATCCTGTATAATAATAATAATGTGCTTGCATGTGCTAATGTGCACAGAAATACGTTGATTTATCTAGTCCTTTTTTCATGCAATGTGATGTATAGCTTTGCGTTTTCACGACTCGTCATACATGCATTTTTGCCATAGCTCTTCCTTTTTGTGATTTTACGTATTCGTGAAAATTGTGACATTTGATGTATGTAGATGAAGTTACAATGCTGGATTTCTTTTGGCACTGGTGTATAGTCTGTAGTGTGCTGGGGGGGGAGGTTGTTGTGATTGAGTGATGCATACGAGATGACCCGCAGCTTGCCCAATATTGGTTCCCATCTGCGCATCAACAAAAATCTCTGCGTCTCTGCTAAGTGGTAGGATGGGACATGTAGTTCTTCTGAAAGTGCATCCAGACAGAGCCGCGTTCAATACATCCTCAGCAGCTGCTGCAGCAGTGTCATTGAATGCTTTAGATGCAAATTTCAAAACAAAATGGCGGATTCTGTTGTTTCTGCAATATCCAGTTTTATTCGCAGAAACTGAAAGTGAAACTGAGGCTGAGGCCTTCTATAAAATAACTAAAAGCAGTCGCACAATGCGTTTTGTATGCACACAACACAAATAATAGTTTTTATTGAATAAACGTAATGTTTACTTCTGAAAAAAATATAATAATTGAACGGTAATATATGTCTGTGCAGAGGAAATAAATAAATATTTTGTGACTTTAGAACAATGAGATGGGAGTAGTGGTGGGTCAAGCTGGTAGTGGGGTAGTGGAGGGGTGTCGCAATACTTTCGGCAATATATTGTATAGATATACCATTTTTTCCAGTCTGCATTATTTACGTGTTATTTTTTGGATTTGGCAGAAGACAGGAAGAAGGCAGCAGCATCTGCCCCGGCGGGCACCAGTGCCCCTGTGGAGGAGGAGGAGGAGCCACGGGCGTCCACCAGCGCTGGTATATACTGTTTTATTTTGCAACGACTTTTGGTCAAAACAGAAACATTTTTTGTTACTGTATTTTTAATTTAATTTTTATGTATAGCACAAGAGGAGCAGGAGGAGGAGAGGAGGAGCAGGAGGAGGGCGATGAAGAGAGGGAGCCGGAGCAGCAGGAGGCCGCCAGTGCCAGGTTTTTTTTTTTTTTACTGTTGTATTTTGCATCGACTTTTGTTCAAAAATAAATCAGTTTTGTTGTTTACTGTATTTTTTATTTCTTTAATTTCTTAGATATAGCATCGGATATGCTGACGTTGGTGGTGGGGGAGGAGTTGGAGGAGGAGGAGTCGGAGCCTCAGGAGGCCGCCAGCACTGGTATATACTACTGTTATATTTTTTCAAGACTTTCAGTCAAAAATAGAAACCTGCTTTACTTACTGTATTTCCTTCTTTCATTTATTGGATATATAGAAGGAGAAGCCAGACCAACCAATCGGGAGGCGATTGGCGAGCTACGCCTGGCAGTTTCAACACTTGATGCCATCCAGGAACTGCTCCAGCAATTGCGGGAGCACCTAAACAATACCGCGGACATCCTGGAGCGGCAGTGAGACAGACCAGTGGCAGCCTCCTCCCGAAATCTGCAGGTTCACTGAAGATGAGGCCGGACCGGACACGAGCAAGGAGTATTGTGATATCACGGATGTGCCTCAGCTGCTCCTGCTCGCCTGCTTTGAGGTCGGACCAGCGTTTTCGGATCTGGTCCTTCGTCCGGTCTTTCCCAAACACCTCCAGGATGGTGGTGCGTAGCTTGTCAACGATACGATCCTTTCTAGAATTATTCTTCCTGCCGTAAGGGCCCTTACGGCAGTCATAATCTTTGTAATCAAAGATGCGGACCAGCTCCAACATCTCCTCAAATGCCAGTAATTCTCAAGTGAACCAATATTCTGAACAAGATGTTCGCCTGGCTTACAATGGCGGCCATCTTCCAGTCTATAGATACAGAAAAAATGTCGTTGCGCCCATACTCACCGGAGCGGCAGCAACTGCCAAGAGTAACAGCCCAGTCAATGTATAAAACCTAACAAGGAAAAAGAGTGTCATCTGCGCTCGTTTCTATGTGTTCCATGTACAACAAAAATTAGGTTTTCCTCTTTTTCCTTGTTATGTTTTATACATTAACTGGGCTGTTACTCCTGGCAGTTGCTGCCGCTCCGGTGAGTATGGGCGCGACGCCATTTTTTCTGTATCTATGTATATCATGCTTGTAACACCAGTCCGTCGTTCTGCAGCTGTTCCTCTTTCCATGTTTTTGTTTTTGATCCCAAATGGGAAGTGTTTGGTGCGTGTATAAATAAAAGCCACCATCTTTGCCTCTCCTTGGCTGAAAA
Source organism: Leptobrachium leishanense (assembly GCA_009667805.1). Lineage (NCBI taxonomy): Eukaryota > Metazoa > Chordata > Amphibia > Anura > Megophryidae > Leptobrachium > Leptobrachium leishanense. Next base: position 478,279,542 of record CM019063.1, on the reverse strand, counting down.
GCAGCTGGAGGGGCTTGGAGCTGCTCAGTAGAGCGGCCTTTTGGTTACAATTGTTAGGTACCCACTCTAAAGAGGTGCCTTGAAGTGGCGAGTGGGCTTACGTTGCAATGACCATTGAAACAAACAAAAACCTAATTTTTGTTGTACATGGAACACATAGAAACGAGCGCAGATGACACTCTTTTTCCTTGTTATCTTCCAGTCTATGTTTGTTTGTGCCCCTGTTGGGCAGTTTGCCATCCTTGGCATGTTCCCTTCCCCATGTTGTAAATAAATTTTCTATATTTTCCTGTTTGTGTGCGTTGCTTTTCCTTACTTAATAAGTTAATATGTATTGCTTGGTTTCCACACTGTTAAAATTATATGTACATAAATTTAATGACATTTCTATGGACCCTTTGTCATAAATTTGTCAACATATTTGTGGCCATGAATGTGACTGTGCACATTCTACACTGCCTGCCTGGCCAAAAAATGTCACACACTAACACAACCTTGTTGTACTGCCTTGAGATTTGATTACCGACGTGGCCTGGTTTTGTTAAGCTTAGGCGATGTCACAACAACACGGGTTTTTGTCCACAGTCACATTCATTGTATAACCAAGAATTTATCAAAAAATATTGATGGCAGCACTGCGTGAAGTCTTCTCCAACACAACCCAAAGATCCTCAGTGCGGCTCAGGTCTAGTTTATTTGTCCCTGTTTGCAGCTTCACACAACACCTCCTCCCAGCTATGAGCTCTCTCTCTCTCCCACCGCTGCCCGCTAAGACGCTGCCCGCCAACATGGTCACGTCTTTGCAGAATCAACAGCGTGGGGGAACGGCAGCTGCCGACAGTCCCAAGACCTCGTCACAATGACGTCAGTTCTGGAGTGAACCCCTAACTGCGACCAATGGTGGAGATAGGGGGTTCATTGGAACCCCCTATCTCCCGATCCGTGGCAGCTAGGGGTTAAAGTTTGGTATTGTTGGATCGGCCAGAGCATGGCCGTTCCAATGATACCAAACACGAATGTGAAAAAAGTTTGTAAAAAAAAAATAATAATTAAAAATAAAAATAAAAAAATATTTTAAAAAAATTTATAAAAAAAAAAATAAGTTTTTTTTCTTTTTTTTGGTTTGTTAATGCAGCAATATTGTTCCCATTTCAATTATAATGTGAACAATGATGCTGCACTAACGATTTTTGTATGCGGTGCGTTTGTTAAAAATCGTGTAATTTTCCCCAAAAAAAAATGTAACGAGACCCCATCTCTAATTTTTTTTTAACAAGCGCACCCCATACAAAATACAACCGCAATTGTTCGCATTTTAAAATGTGAAAAAAAAACACTTTACACATTGTAAATTATTGAAAAATCATATTTTATTGCATTTTTTTTGTTATAATATACAGACAGGTCATGACGTATACATATAATAATGACATATTATGAATCTGCCGAGTCTGACGGAAAGAACGATATATAATATGTATGGGTCATATACTAAAATAATCTTCAAAACACGTTTAAACAAGATGAGCGAAACAGGTAAAAATGACCTCAGCATCAGCACAGGGGCGGAAAAGCCTCAGCAGCGAAAGGGTTAATTGAAAAAAAAAACACGATAGAATCGCCAGAATTATCGTATCGACAGAATGAATTATCGGATCCGAAAAACAAACCAAAAATTATTTTAAAAAAATATATAAAGTATAAAAAAGTAAACCATAGTAGTTTACATCAAAACGAATAGAGTTAGACAGCTTTTGAAACGAGGAGAACAGACGTTCCGAAAAAATGAAAATTTCCGAAATCACGAAAAGCCGATACAAAAAACGAGCAAAGTGACATGAAAATACGAAAAATGGTCGATATTCAGAAAAATAAATGTACCCGAAAAACGAGTCGAGCCGAACCGAATCGAAACAGAAATCGGTCGAAACGAGCCCAATCGAAAATTTTTAAAATCAGAAAACTCGAACCGAATCGAATCGAAAAAAAAATCCGTGCACAAGCCTAGTCGAGACTTAAATGCCCTCATACATTACAGGATACATGTTAATACATCACACTCTAATAAAAACCACACCAGTAAAACCACATCTAGACATGAAATAAAATGTCCATACACTTAAACGCACAACCGAAATATAAAAGGAAAAAATGATCTTTAAAACTGTCTGAGTTTTTAGTCACGCGGCTCGCTGGAAGGAGCGCTCCGGTCCATTCCGTGACATTTCCCCCCCCCCAATAAAGTCCAACGGACACGGTTGGACCCCAACGGGTCGAATAGGGGGAGTCGGTGAGCTCGGGTCTCCGGGTTCCCGGGCAGATTGCCGCGATAGTCCATCGGCATTCCCATTCTGAGGCCCGGGCCGGTACTGGATCGTAAAGTTAAACGGTTGGAGGGCCAGGCTCCACCGCAACAGGCGGCCGTTTTCCCCCGCCACCCGGTTGAGCCACACCAGTGGATTGTGGTCTGTCATAACGGTGAAGGACCGCCCATAAACATATGGCTGAAATTTCCTCAGGGCCCAGACCAAGGCCAAACACTCCTTCTCCACCGCGGCGTATCCCACCTCCCGGGGTAAGAGTTTGCGGCTGTACGCCACCGGATGATCCCCCCATCGTCCCCCACTTGGCTTAGCACGGCTCCCAGTCCGAACATTGAGGCGTCTGTATGGACGATAAAACGTTTGTTATAATTCGGAGCTGCCAATAGGGGGGCTTGGGTTAGGGCGGTTTTCAGTTTCTGGAAGGCGGCTTCATACTCCGGGGACCACAGGACTTGGTGGGGCAGGGATTTCTTGGTCAGGTCTGTCGGGTTTGGTGAGGTCGCTGTAGTGGGGGACAAACTTCCTGTAGTACCCCGCGGTGCCCAAGAAGGCGAGGACCTGGGTCTTGGTCACGGGGGTGGGCCATTCTAGAATGGCTTCTACCTTGGCGGGTTCTGGTCGCTGGGTCCCACAACCCACCCGGTGGCCGAGGTACTGCACCTCGGACATCCCTATTTTACATTTTTCCGGTTTAAGGGTCAGGTTGGCATCCCTGATTCGATCTAATACCACCCCCAGATGGTGGAGGTGTTCCTCCCAGGTCTGGCTGTATATGGCTATATCGTCCAGGTACGCACAAGCGAACTCCTGTAGGCCATCGAGGAGGCGATTGATTAACCGCTGAAAGGTGGCCGGGGCGTTCTTCATCCCGAACGGCATGACCCGAAATTGGTACAGGCCGAAGGGGGTGATGAAGGCCGACTTCGGGGTCGCCTCCTCTGCAAGGGGAATCTGCCAGTACCCCTTGCACAGATCCACGGTGGTCAAGAAATGGCCCTGGGAGATCTGGTCTAACAGCTCGTCGACTCGGGGCATGGGGTAAGCGTCAGTGATGGTGCAGTCGTTTAACCTCCGGTAGTCGACGCAAAACCGGGTGGTACCGTCCTTTTTGGGGACCAAGACTACGGGCGATGCCCAGGGACTGGCCGAGGGCTCGATAACCTCCAGCTCCAGCATTTCCCGGATTTCAGCCCGCATGGGTTCGCGGACTGCCTCTGGGAGTCTGTATGCTGGGTGCCGGAGGGGTCTCTGGCCGGGGGTTTCCACTTGGTGCACGGCCCGGCTGGTATAGCCGGGGAGGGCAGAAAAGATCTCCTGGCAGTCTTGGAGCAGCTGCCTAACCTGTGCCTGTTTATGGGGTCCCAACTCCTCCCCCAGCTGCACCTGCTCTACCCCTGAGGGCTGACTATCTATCCCGGGAAGCTCTATCAGGGGAAACTGTTCTGCCTCCTCGGTGGCTGGAGCGCAGATGGCAGACACCGTCTCCGGGCGCTCGTGGTAGGCCTTGAGCATGTTGACATGGAACGTCCGCTGGATCCTGGTGTCGGTACAGCTGACAACCACATAGGTGGTTTCTCCCACTTGGGTTACCACCCGATAAGGGCCCTGCCAGGACGCCTGCAGCTTATTCTGCTGCTGTGGCTTCAACACCAGGACCTTCTGCCCCACGAGGAATGAGCGGCTGCGGGCAGAGCGGTCGTACCATGCCTTCTGCTGGGCCTGGGCTGCCTGCATGTTCCCCTGAACTAATTCTGTGAGTTCGGTCAAGCTCTCTCGGAGCTCCAGGACGTAACTCAGGATGGGGAGACCTTCGGCTTCCTGTCCCCCCTCCCACTGAGCCCTGACTAAATCTAAGGGACCCCTAACCCTGCGTCCGTACAATAATTCGAAGGGGGAGAACCCGGTCGATTCTTGGGGGACCTCTCGGTAGGCAAATAACAAGTGGGGTAGGTATTTTTCCCAGTCCTTCCTTTTTTGGGTGAAGGCTCAGATTAGCTGTTTCAGGGTCCCATTAAACCGCTCGCACAGCCCGTTCGTCTGAGGGTGATATGGGGCGCTGTGAAGCGCCTTAACACCGCACAGGCGCAAGAGCTGTTGGGTCAGCTCAGCGGTGAACTGGGAGCCCTGATCAGACAAAATCTCCTGTGGGAATCCTACCCGATAGAACACCCGTAGGAGGGCATCGGCGATGGTGTCAGCCTGGATGTTGGACAGGGGCACCGCCTTGGGGTATCGGGTGGCGTAGTCCACCACGGTGAGAATATATCTCTTCCCGGTGGCGCTGGGGCGAGGCAGGGGGCCAATTATGTCGACCGCCACCCGACTAAAGGGTTCTTGTATGATGGGCATGGGGTGCAGTGGGGCTTTTGGGTGGTCTCTGTTTTTTCCCGTCTTCTGACAAACCGGGCAGGTGCGACAGTACTCTCGGGCATCCTCACTAAAGGTGGGGCCAAAAGAACGCTCGGGTTAACCGGTGTCGGGTCTTGGTCACCCCTAGGTGACCGGCGAGGGGAATGTCGTGGGCCAGTCTCAGGAGCTCCTGTCTAGGGGCCTGAGGGACTATTAATTGCTTATGGGGAGCCTGTGGCTTCCGAGTGCCCCCCCTTGCGGTATACCTATACAGTAACCCATCCTCCCACTCAATGCTGTCATCCCTTACGCCTTCTGGGCCCTTGCCGGCCCGGTCGCGGTACCTCTCTAGGGTGGGGTCGGTCTGAGTCTGGTGTCGGAGGGTGGCCGGGGAGCTCCACGTGAGGGGGTGGTCAGGTCGAGGGGATGTGGTCTCGTTTGGTCGGGGTTTGGAGGTTTGGGTTGTGGTCTCACCTGGGTCCCGACTGGAGTGCCGTGGTTGTTCCGGTGGCTCTGTTGCCGTGTGGTCACCGGGGCTGCCGCGTCCGTGGCGTAGGCCGAGACCAAGCGTCCCAGGTCGTTCCCAAGGAGGATTTCAGCCGGTAGTTGGTCTAGTAAACCCACCCTCACTGATCCCTCCCCAGACCCCCAATCAAGGTGGACTCGGGCAGTAGCGAGTTGAAGCACTTTTCCTCCAGCCACGCGGACAGCGACGGTGTGGTCTAGACGGTTCTTTTTGGATATCAGGTGGGGGCGCACGAGTGTGATGGTGGCACCGGAGTCTCGGAGGCCCTCGGCGGCCCGCCCGTTGATCCACACCGCCTGTCGGTGGTGTTGGCGGTTGTCAGCCGAGGCAGCTTGTACGGGGTCGGCCTCGTGCAGCATCCCCCATTCTTCCTGGGGGTCCCAATTCGGGGATTCGGTCTGGTAACAGTGGGCCGCAGGTGGTGCTCGGGGGGGTCCCCGCGGAGGCGAAAGTTGGTTGGGACAGTTCCGACGGTAGTGCCCCACCTGGCCGCACCCGTAACATCGGATGGTAACCGTGGAGTGGGAGCGGTTTGTCGGTCTGGGTGCGGGCCAGCGAGTCGTGGCTCCGGGGGAGGGGTGGGTACTGTGGGTCGAAGGGGTGGGGGTCGTTCTGCCCCATTGGGTTTCCGTGTGTCCGTATACTCATCTGCCCAGGTAGCCGCTTGCTGCACCGTCTGGGGCTTCTTGTCCCTCACCCACTCCCGTACTGCCGTGGCGATGTGGTCAAAGAATTGTTCGAGGAGGAACAGCTGGGTGATGTCTTCCACGGTTCGAGCTTTGCTCCCTGCGAACCAGGTCTTCAGGTCTCTTTGCAGCCGGTGTGCCCACTCCACATGGGTAGTGCCGTTGGGCCGGCGTGAGTTCCGGAACTTCATCCGGCTGGCTTCGGGAGTGACGGCAAAGCGGGCCAGTAAGGTTTGCTTTACCTGCTCGTAGTCCCGGGCTTCCTCGTCTGGGACGGTTCGATAGGCCTCCGGTCAACTTACAGGCCAGAATCCCGACCCAAGCGGAACGTTGAACCTCGTGTATTTGGCACGACTGCTCAAAGTCTTGGAGGAAGCTCTCGATCTCTTCCTCCGCCTCATTAAAAGTCTTGAAGACCTGGAAGGGTACCTTCCGGGCCGCTGGTCTCTCGGGGTTGGGGCTCTCCACTCTCTGGTATTGGATTTCTGCCAGCCGTAGCTCATGCTGGCGCACCCTCTCCCGCTTTTCCTCTTGCGCGATTTCTTTAACAATATTCCAGAAGGTGGCTTCCGTCGGGGCGGCTCCGTAAGCCGCTGCCCGCTGCCGTACCTTCTTCTGGAAGGAATTTTCAGAGATGGGTGCCTGGGGGGGTGTCGGTGGTGGGGGTGTGGACGTGGCCCTCTCCCGCTGATCCATGTCCTTTAGCTCTTCGACCAGAGCATCCTTGGTTTTCGAGCCTGCGGTCCCTCCATGGCTCTCCAGCAGATCTCGCAGAGTGTCTCGTTTACAGCTGGCGTAGGCTGCCATGCTGAGATGAGGGTCTCTTCCGGGGGTATCCGGGGGTGCAGAGAGCTATCCCACCGCTGCCACCAGTGTGACGGGATGGAGTGTCCGCCTGCGGTCCTGCTCCTATCTGACCCCCTTGATGGCGTCCGGCCCGACTACCGAGTGGCTCGGCACTCGGCGTCTCGAGCAGCCTGATCTACCGACCTCTTGTTGGTGTGGAGGTGGCTGCTGGGCTGACTTGAGGCTCCTTTTCCTGGGATAGACGTGATGTAGAAGTCCGCTGAGTGCCTTCTAGGTGCAATATGATATTCCCTGGAAGAACTCACCAGACAAAGCTGTATGACTTCAAAACAGAGACTGATTTATTACAAGGTTTGGGCAGATCCTTTTATACACACAACAGAAAAGACATGTCCAGACTTGAATGCCCTCAGACATGTCCAGACTTGAATGCTCTCAGACATGTCCAGACTTAAATGCCCTCATACATTACAGGATACATGTTAATACATCACACTCTAATAAAAACCACACCAGTAAAACCACATCTAGACATGAAATAAAATGTCCATACACTTAAACGAACAACCGAAATATAAAAGGAAAAAATGATCTTTAAAACTGTCTGAGTTTTTAGTCACGCGGCTCGCTGGAAGGAGCGCTCAGGTCCATTCCGTGACAGTAGATCACTATTGGGATCAAAAGTGTGAGCTCACACGGGACTGATGTCCAATTGCATTGTTGATTTTTATTTTGTGTGTGGAGTGCACGTGGGTGTTTGGAGCAGCACAAAATTGTAAAGCTTTACATTGTAATTTCAGCGCCAACTATTCACTCTTTGCCCTTGTGGGCTATTGCTATATCACTAGTCTTATGCCTGCTGCTTCCTTATATATTATTTCAAATGTCCCACTTAGTCATTCACAGTACACATCAGATGAGGATCATTAAAACAATTAAAAACAATGATTAATCAGCGGTTGCATGTGTTATTAAATCTGTCAGGCACCTGCGCATCCAGGCTGCTTCCCAGTATGGAACGCATGGTAATTTGCCTTAATCACATAGAAAATCTATATTTATCGCCATTGGCGTTTAAATTCCGCCGATCGCCGCATGTGCGCATGCGCAAAGTTACCATGGAATGTGCTCATGCTCATCTTGGTGCCAATGCGGCTCACCTGTATGTGAGTGCAACATTTTAATTGATCCATTGCTATTATATCCTAACGGTATTGCACTAGGGGAGTGTATTGTTCTTTTTCCTGTGATTTACTGCAGAGGAAAGTTTTTGAAGATAACTACTACATTGGGGTACATGGGCACCTGAATATCTTTGAAGACCCATAATCGTTATTCATCCTAGAGCCTAGGTTAGGCTCAAACATATGTGAGTAGGATCATCACGCCTTTATTTCCTACATATGGTGGATCAACATATTGCGCTATTATACTTTCTCTTTTGTAGAGATGCTTTATTCAAGAGTGATCCTTGGGAAGATCTAGAAGACCTATTGAAGGGCGTGTGAAGTGATTTATCGTATTTCCAGTCTTGTACTGGCGCTCCATTGACTTTCCATTTGCAATTTCATTACTTAGGCCAGCGTCAGACGAACGCAGTGATCACGTCCGTGTTGCCGCACAGTTTAACGTCCGTCGTAGCATTATTATTATTGTCATCATTTATATAGCGCCAACAGTTTCCACAGTGCTTTACAATAACCAAAGGGAACGAAATACAAATAAACGGACGTAAGATGGAAACGAGGTGTAGAGGGCCCTGCTCATAGGAGCTTACAGTCTAGAGGGATTGGGGGTTGAGGAAGACCAGCGAAATTTCACTAGATAGCCGGATCATTAGTGCCAGCGGTTCGGGAATGGTGGGGCCATAAGAGCGGCTTCAATCATGAGTGAGTAGGTGAGCAGAGGGAGGAGTTGCATCAGTGATGTGGAACGCTAATCTGAAGAGATGGGTTTTGAGGGATTTCTTGAAGGTCAGGGGAGAGTTTGATAGGGCGAGGCAAGTCATTCCAGAGGACTGGTGCTGCCCTTGAGAAGTCTTGGAGGTGAGAGTTAGCTGTGTGTGTGTAGACCGATGACAGGTGGAGATCACCTGCTGAACGGAGTTGTCTAGATGGGACATGAAGTGCGTCCGCACCGAACTGCGCACGCACAATGCACGTGGCAAACGAGCGCAAGTTAGGCAAGGCCGTAAAACCACTAGACGGACGCGCAGAGTGCGCCACGTCCGCATAGCGTTCTGTGTGTGTGATGACACAAAGTCAGACGCAGTGCATTTGTGACATCCAGCACCTTGACGCACAAAATGGCTTTTCATATCGTTTTACGATTTCTCATTTTTCAAATTAAATTCGTTTCCCATAATTCCCTTTATTTTTTCTACGTCCGTCAAAAAAAAAAAAAACTACTGTGATGCCTACAGTATCTTCCGTCAGTACGTCTGTCCGTTATGCACACACGCAGAGAGCGCTCAGACTGCGTACGTGTGACATTCGCCTTAGTGGATAGACCCTAAAAACTAGCACGTTGGCGCCGCCCTCCTGTCACGTATGCGCACGCGTCACACACAGCGACTGGCGCAGGAAGACGGCAGATGAGAAGGCAGCGGAGGAGCGGTGAGTATGGTGCTGCCGGTCTCAGTCCAGCCTCGGACCCAGCAAAACCCCAACAGGGCCCAGACCCAAGCAGATCAGCTAAAAGTAGTTGGATCTGTATGTGCTTTATAATTAATCAAAATGAATCGATTAAAATGTTTGTGTTCGAATTTTTTTTTAATCAGTACCAGCCCTAGAATTTAGTTCTCAAAACATGATCGTATATTGCTTAAGCCTGTCAGTCATTGTATCCCATCGTGACAGGTCCTACTCTAAACACCTAATGACAGCATAATATGGGATTAACTCACTGAGGACAGAATCCTTAACTGGGGCTCACAGCAATTCCATATATAATATGTAAACACCTTTATGTCACTAAAACGAACACACATCTGGCTTCATGTATCAATAAATATACTTTTATCAATGTAAAATGCAATATATACACATCTCCTCAGCTTGATATTTATTTATAAAGGATTTTACCAGGAAGGATACATTGAGATTTCTCTCGTTTTCAAGTATGTCATGGGTTCAAGAACATTAAAATGTTACAGAAATACAATGCTAATAACATGTAAGATATTAAAAAAAACAAAATACAGATTTACACAGAAAATACATATGTAGGAAATATACTCCCTATGTTACATGTTTACAGGTGCATTCTGTATTGAGGTATGTTAATAGGAAGCTCTTGAGTGATTTAAGACTGGGGGAAGATTTGATGGTGCCTGGGAAGTTATTCCATAATTGCGGTGCTCTGTAGGAAAATGAGGATCGAGCCGCTTTCTTTTTGTATGGTGGTATTGCAAGTAAGGTGCTGCTCCTGGATCGGAGGTTATAGGATGAGGGAACTGCTGGGGGAAGCAGTCTATTCAGGTAGGGCGGTAGCTTCCCAGAAAAGCTCTTAAACACCAGGTTGGAAAGGTGAAGGGTGCGTCTGGATTCCAGTGACGTCCAGTTTAGCTCTTTTAACATGTCACAATGGTTGGTCATGTAGTTACATTGTAGCACAAAGCGGCAGAATGAGTTATACAATGTAGTAAGTTTCTGGAGGTGTGTTTGCGGGGCGGCTGCATACACTACATCTCCGTATTCAATAGCCGGCATAAGCATTTGTTGTACAATTTGCTTTCTTCCCGCGGAGTTCAGGCAGAATTTGTTTCTATACAGGGCACCTAGTTTGGGGTAAAGTTTAGATGAGTTTTTCGATGTGGGGGCCAAAGGATAGATTTGAGTCTAACCACATACCTAGAAGTGACTGTGGTCAGCGTGCCATTTGATTTTGTCCCAACACATACAGTTGTGTTCAAAATTAGAGTGTTTTGGCCAGTTTGACATTGATCATTCAGTCATCTTGCTTACAATTAAATCAAAGAGGCACGTGTAGGTCAGACAAATATAACATAACATTTATAATGAAATAACCACAAATGTCTTTTCTGTGCTCACATCATTATCAGTTTTATTCAACCCCCAAGTGACATTCAATCTTAGTACAACATCCTTTTACAGTTATAAGTACTAACAGCTTTTAAACGTGAAGCATAGCTTGACACAAGTGTCTTGCAGCGATCTACGGGTATCTTCGCCCATTCGTCATGAGCAAAAGCCTCCAGTTCAGTCACATTCTTAGGCTTGCGCACTGCAACTGCTTTCTTTAAGTCCCACCAGAGGTTCTCAATCGGATTTAAGTCAGGTGACTGCGATGGCCACTCCAAAATGTTCCAGCCTTTAATCTGCAACCATGCTCTAGTGGACTTGGAGGTATGCTTGGGATCATTGTCCTGTTGAAAGGTCCAACATCTCCCAAGCCTCATGTTTGTGACGGACTGCATCACATTGTCATCCAATATCTCCTGGTACTGAAGAGAATTCATGGTACCTTGCACATGCTGAAGCTTCCCTGTACCTGCAGAAGCAAAACAGCCGCAAAGCATGATTGACCCCCCGCCATGCTTCACAGTAGGCAAGGTGTTCTTTTCTTCATAGACCTTGTTCTTCCTCCTCCAAACATAGCGTTGATCCATGGGCCCAAACAGTTCTAATTTTGTTTCATCAGTCCACAGAACACTATTCCAAAACTTCTGTGGTTTGTCCACATGACTTTTGGCATACTGCAGTCGACTCTTCTTATTCTTTGGAGACAGCAACGGGGTGCGCCTGGGAGTTCTGGCATGGAGGCCTTCATTACGCAGTGTGCGCCGTATTGTCTGAGGTGAAACTTCAGTACCCACATCTGACAAATCTTTTCTCAGTTCCTCAGCAGTCACACGGGGACTTTTCTCCACTCTACGCTTCAGGTAGCACACAGCAGTCGAAGTCAGCATCTTCTATCTGCCACGACCAGGTAGCGTTTCAACAGTGCCCTTTGCCTTGAATTTGCGAATGATGCTTCCTATGGTGTCTCTTGGTATGTTTAACATCTTTGCAATCTTCTTATAGCCATTGCCCTTCCTGTGAAGAGTAATCACCTCTTCTCTTGTCTTCCTGGACCATTCTCTTGACTTCACCATGTTTGTAACCACACCAGTAAATGTCTAGAAGGAGCTGAGTATCACAGTCATTTTAAAGCTGCCTAATTGGTGCTTATTATGCTTTATTGCTGCTCCTTGACATCCACAGGTGTTTTCAATACCTGATTGAAAACACTTGAATGAACCTCTGTTCTTCAGAGTGGTAGTCTTTAAGGGGTTGAATAATTGTCAATGAAGAATTCACAAAAGAAACATTTACTACTGTATTACAAAACCAATTGATGTCATTTTAGTTGCATATGGTTCTTTAAAAAGTCCTTGTAGGATTTCATTCTGAATACAATTACAAATGTACACTAAATTCCCTAAAACCCTTTACAGCATTGGGGGTTGAATAATTTTGAACACAACTGTAGGTACCACTCTCGCAGTCTTCCAAGGTTTGGGTATGTATCCACTCACCAGTGATTCATTGATTAGGGTTGCAACAGGATTCGCAATTGCCGGCGCAATGATTTTCAGCAGCATTGCTGGGATTTGATCAGGTCCAGACTGGTATTTAATTTTTTGGTTACGGAGAAGTTAAGTAATAACGCTGACAGGCACTGGTCTAAAACTGAACTCCTGATACAGGGTCTGTGCATAGTTGGTGGGGCCTGACCTGTGCGCAGCCCTTCTGTAGGTGTGTAATTTTCTAACTTAGCAATAAGGGTGGTGGCACATCCAACAAAATAATTATTAAAGGCATTTGCTACATGTAGAGGGTGTTACAGGGTTTGGTTGTTTACTTTGACAGCAGCTGGCTGGCAGTGCTTGTATGTTACTTAACAAATCCTAGAAATTTTTGGAAAATCATGTTATTGTTTAGATTTTCTTTGAAGTAATGGGCTTTAGCCATTTTTGTTTGTTTTGTGCATGCATTCCGGCATATGATGTTACTAAGGGGGGGGGGGGGTCCAGCTGACGTAGACAAAAGAATCAATGAGCAAATAAACTAAAGGCTGTGACACATCACACGTGTGACCCAAAAGCGCAGGGTAAGGCTGCATGAAAATTAAATTTTCGTGCTTTACTAGGTAATTTGAATGAATTTTACTGAACCCGCCTTGGGTAAATGGGTTAGGGTTGGCCATGGATAAAGAGAAGGCCTGGAAAAAAAAAAGAAGAAAATTGGGGGAGAACCAGGGTTTTTTCCAAAGCCATTTTTTGTTTTTTCCAGAAAAATTTATAAAAAAACCTCAAACGTTCTTTTACAAAATTAAATCTATATTAGACATGTGTGTGATATAACATATCATAATATTAGGACCTTAATGAAAAACTGAGGCTGCATTTAAAAAGTGTTAAATCAGTACAAGTTCTCTAAGCTGAAGACGTGCAAATCCTGGAATACAATTCAAGTAACACATCTCAATGCAATACACAAAACAAAAATATACATTTCAGTCCCTAGGGGGCGCTACAGGTAAAAGGCTTCAGTTTAGCATGATTGTTTCAAGATTGCAAATTCAAGTTACTAAATAAACTGTGCTTTTATTTCAAATGAAACACAATCTTAAATTTGTAAACCTACTCCATGGTGCATATTTTAAATTTTTCCAAAAACTTTTTTTTTCTCTTCGGGAGGAAAAAAATAAAGGAAGAAAAAAAAAAAAAGTTTTTTCCATGGCTTCAAAAATTTCCAGAAACTTTACATCTCTAGATATGGGTAATCTTAGATTAACCAGCAGCGCTTGGGTGGGTTACCTGTTTAAATGCCGAAGTTTGATTTGATTATTTCAGGCTTTACCTAAAGCTGCTGGATAATGTCAGGTTTACGCAGGTAATCCTAAGTTTTCATTATTTCAGGCTGTACCTAAAACATAAATTTTTTTGCACATGTAACCTATTTAAGAAAAAAAAAGTTAGAAACATTTATTGGGAACTGCATTGAAACCTGCATGGAGCACAATGCCAGACCACTGAAACACCAGGCACAACTACTGAAATCTATCAGGGTTATCCAAAGAGATTCGAAAAGTCACCGCACGTTCGGTGACTTTTCGTTCTCTTCAATTCGGTTCCTTTTGCCGATTGCATTTCGGTGACCCTGCGGTGTATTCAGCAAACAGCACAGGGTCCCTGAATTGCAGGGAAAAGCTACCGCAAACCTGACGAAAACTAACCGAATGCACGCTGAAAACAAGCAAAAACATCTGGATTAACCTTCGAAAAAGACGAACAGGAGCCGAATCACACAGAGCCGAAGCAGCTGTGACGTAGAGGAGGAAGTGAATAAATTAGAAAAACCATTTGTATGAATCTGGGAAAATGAAACGCTGTTTGCAAAGAAACTACTGAGCGAAAATGTCTGAAATTTTCACAGGAGGTCCAGGGAATGATAATAAAGAGGGCTGTTACAAAAAAAATAAGTAAACTGAAAAAAAGAAAAAAAAAAAAAAAAAAAAAAAAAAAATCGGACTTTTAATTTTTTTTTAAAAATTCAGAAAAATGCTTAAAGTATCCTAAAAAAATCTATAAATAAAGAGACTTTTTGCTGCAGAATTTTATAATGAACGGTTTATTAGATATTGAATTAAAACGGGAATATTTTTAACATTGAAGTCTATGGGATTCTCCTGAATAAATTTGCCGAATGAAACCACCGAATGGCAGGGCATTAGGGGAACCTTTCACTGCTGGTTTGTGTTCTCTGAATAGCCGAAGCAGTGCTTTTTCATGGGGATTTCACTGCCCTCGAACAGGGACCGAACAGGCACCGTATGTTCAGGCAATTCGCCAGGATTTGGCGAATTGCCTGCTCTCTGGATAGCCGAATGGCCAGGAAAGGTAACCGAAGGCTGATTTTCAGCGTTCGGTTACCTTTCTCAAGCAATTCGAATCTCTTTGGATAACCCTGTATGTTGCATACCTCCAGCAGAATCTATTGTTAAGTCCATGCTTAAGTACATAGTACATTCATGAGGCATCTTCGGCAGAAACTATGGTGGAGAATACAAAAAAAAATAGAATGGTTGTTTTGCGCTTTTTTATTTTTATCAATAAAACAAAGCTGTGTGAAGCTGGGCCCCCCTACAATCAGCACAAATAAAAAATCCACTGCTTGGTTAGTGCTGCAAAATTAACATTTGCACTGCTTTTGAGATATTCGCAATGGTTTTTTCCAGACAATGAGACGGAATAAAGAGTCACCAAAAGGTCACTCAGCCCCCCTACAACACCCAAAAGTAACGAAACCGGGCTTGTTGGTTAGCGTTACGTTTGTGCCGTTAAAACAAAACAAGATAAGATAGCACTAACCAACAAGCCCGTTTCGTGACTTGTGTTGTAGGGGGGCTGCGTGACTTTTGTTTGAGTTATTAACCATTCAATAAAGGTCACGCAGCCCCCCTACAACACCTAAGTCACAAAACTGGGCTTGTTGGTTAGTGCTGCGTTTGTGCCGCAGAAATTAACATTTGTGCCGGCTTGGTTTCCGAGATATTGTGCATTATATTTTATGAAACCCCGGCCACTTTGCTCCCCACATTATCACATTTTAAGCCGCCCCCCCACCAAAATAAATGTAATCAGAAATGTTAACGAACGATTAATCTTTAATTTTCCCCAGCCCTATTTTAAAGCTTTTTTTCTGTATAGCAGTGCTTCCCAACCCTGGTCCTCAAGTCCCCCTAACAGGCCATGTTTTAAAGGATTACCTTGGGGAAAAACAGTTATTGCAGGATTCAGACCTATCACATGTGCTGTGCTTCACATATCTGGCAAAGCTGACCTGTTAGGAGTACTTGAGGACCACCGTTGGGGGGAAACACCTAACAGGTCAGCTTTGCCAGATAAGTGAAGCACAGCACATGTGATAGGTCTGAATCCTACAATAACTGTTTTTCCCCAAGGTAATCCTTTAAAACCTGGCCTGTTAGGAGTACTTGAGGACCACCGTTGGGAAACACCTATTTAGAGGATGTTTATTAGTGGCACTTTTACAGATTTGAAACATCTATTAAATGAGGCATCTTTGCCAGTTGAATTCTTATTTCAGTGAGATTGGCCCCTGAATGGGGAAGAGCAATCTATGTGCTACATGAAATCTGACACTTATTTTTTTGCTACTTATTATCTGTTAGTCACTAAAGAAAAAAGCCTGTGTGAGCTAAATGAAGTCACGCGGAGAAAGCGAGCATCACGTCACACAGCAGATTTTCTTAATGAAAAACAGGTTTTATGAAGCATTTAAATACACATTTCCTCTATTATTGCTCAACAGGCGTTCCTGGTGTCAAAGGACTTCTGCAATAATACAGTACCCTACCCTACACCATATGGTTCTGCTCTCCCACAGCCAGTGATTTAGCACTCTAACGTTCAGCTCAGACGGCTTGTGTTTCAGTGTATCTACACATGCTGATCCTTTATTTTTTTGCAGTTCAACTCATGACTTCAAGTGGAAGAGGTGATGAAATGATAAGGATGGAGCACCTTTTCCGGCAGTATATTATCACAACACCCCTCAAATGCCTCAACGTGACTTCTGAGTATGACAGGAACTCATCATTTTAACCCCCTCAGTGACAGCCTAATTTTGCTGGATTGGTACTTAAAAATGCCAAGTTTGCGTGGGCTCCTACGTATGTGCATGCTCAGCCATAGTTTGTTTTTCGATTTCACCGCACCCACACATTATATACAGTTTTTTTTGTAATTCAATAGGTTTTTATTGAGGGGTTAGAAACAATACAGAAAAGAGAAAATATTGTAGAGTCCCATATCGGGTACGTGACATACGCCATCCAAGAGACCCATTATATATACAGCATTCTAAAAGGTCAGACGGGGGTTTTAATTTTAGGATTCATCCCCCCCCCAATAGAATTTGAGGAGAAAAAGAACCCCCTCCCCCCCTCTCTCTATCAATGTGTACAATCTGTATCTTACAGTTTACATTGTTGAATTCCGCCTCGCATGCTGGAGATGGACCCAGCCTTCAGACAAAAATGACCTGCTAAGTGACTTCTGGTCTGGGCAGGTACCTTTAAAAAATTTTTTTAAAAAAAACTCTAGATTTAAAATATAAAATATAGGGCTCTATTACATTTTTTGGCGCAAACGTGCAGTGCTTTTTTTTTTGCACGAAGCGTTAACGCCCAAAAAAAATAACAGTGGTATTACAATCCTTGCGCATTCTTTCATCCGTCAAAAAATAACGCGCATAAAAAAAAAAGATGTGCAAAAATGTGTGCGCATTAATGTTGCGTGCAGAAATCGGTGTGCGGACGGTTTTGTTTTTTTTTAAAACGCGATTCAGACAATTAAGAACAAATTAAGAATTAAGAACCACAATTGCCTCCCGTTAAGATTGATTTTGGCAGGCGCAAAAATGGAGTATATATGCTGCAGCAATAATAAAAACACGCACAACTTCTCCATTTTATTGTTTGGGCATGTGTAGAATTTGTGACTTTCCTTTTTTTTTTGGGCTGGTGTATTTGAGTTTGTCCAGATTTGCCATTAACACCAGCTTTTCAAAGACGTTAAAATTATGCGCGCAAACGTTGTCCGTTAAAATATGCGCATAGATTGTAATGCGGACCAGCGCACAAACACATTTGCGCTTACAATGTTAAGTACATTACGCTCGCAAAGGGTTCGCGCAGGTTCACCCGCGGTAGACGTTAACATGCATTTTTTGCGCAGACGTAATACGATGTTGAGCGCAAAGGGTTTTGCCCCTCGCATTAATGTGCACGTGTTATTTTTTACGCGAAGATTGTAATAGGGCCCATGAAGTACACAACATGGCAGAGTATACCAGCTGGGGGGGAGAGGAGGGGGGGGGGGGACAACCTTTTAAAACATCTTAAATGATTATAGACATTCGGTCGAATCAAACGCAAGAAAACTGGGAGTACACACTGGAGTGTTAGAGGATAGCAAAGGGGGAAAATAAAATACTCGACCTGTGGGTTAGTATCAAACAGACGTGTCTTTTTTGTGTAGCCATTTGGTTTAAACACACTTAAATTTTTTTAAGAAACCATTTCAACTTTTAAAGTCGCAAAAAGTCACCTTTGCCGAATGGCACAAATCAGACACAGGAGCTTTACAATTATTTATTTTGTAAAAAACTTTTGCTAAAATACAATAATTATTAGAATAAAAAGTTTCATCTACATTGAGAATCTGTGACCAAACCAGCTGACTAACCAGATATGCGTGCCTCTTGAGTGATGCACAGGGTGACCTGTACCAGAGGCTGATAAAGGTGGGTTGAGCATTCATGTACCATGATAACTGGCTCAGGAAAATGAGCAGTGTAAGTGAAGAGTGATTTCTTCCATGGATTCACATCAAGAGATGGTGATCGTATATTTAGTAAAATATAAGTTGTAGCTGCATAAGAGACTGAAACTCTGGATTCTGACAAATTAACCATTAGAATGTCTATGGAGTGGCGCATTCGATACAGAGGAGCTGGGCTCCAAAGTTTGTAAATAATCAGACTTCAGTAAGAAAGTCCAGGCTCCCTGCAATAATCCTTCTGCCGTGTCCGGGATTGAACCATGTGGAACAGCACCTACATCTCCAGTAAAGTTCTGCCAGCCTTCTGGGGTTTCAGTGGAGATGTAGGTGCATCTAGGATTGGCAGAGCTTGCCTATCCGCCATCTATAGATATCCAACAAATGACCTACAATCGGAGTTCAGCCAAGAGACATCCGTCGCAGTTGACAAGTACATGGAGTTTAGAATTGTTATCTAAAGAATTTTTTTATGCTCCTACTGGAAGTGAGGGGGAATGAGAAACACGATTATAAAAATAAACAAGTAGCTCAGAAAACAGATCCACTTCTGAACATTCCTACAAAAATTCCCGATAGAAAAAATAAAATGAGCAGATTGACGTTCCAGAAAGACATGCCACATAAAAGCATACAGTGTCACGTACAATTATTTTTTTTAGTGTAAATCTAGGAGATTATAAAACTTCTATTAAGATGCTTACATTCTGAAGGTCTTGAAGAAAAAATATATATGTTTTTGGTCTATAAAATGCTGCCATTAGCATGGGGACGTGTAGTGTACAAACTGGGACTATCTGCATATAAAATTATGCTATACAAACTGGTGTTTTCTCACATGATAGAAATTTGCTAAAATGCTGCTGCCCAGCCATACAGACTGAAAGATGCAGAACTATTTCAAGGACGTCCAGCAGCCCAGTTGTGCAGCGCCTGGACTGATTCCTGTGGATGGATCAATACTGCGGTTTTAGCCGATGATCAACCCTATACTCTGGGTTTTTTGTGAGGGAAATCCTGCAGGGTGAGCTTGGGAATGTCAGCTGTAGGGGTGTAAGGAATTCTTTTTGATGCCACCTTCTTCCCAATTGTTTCAACCTGAAGGAAAAAAAAAAAAAATACATATTTAAAATTATAAAAATTATGTGGCAAAGTATATCGGAGTTATGCCACAATAAAATTTATATACGTTATGATATGATGTAGCGTGTACCATGCAGTGATTATTTAAACAGGTATAAGGCTAGGGTCAGACTAACGCATTTTTTACGTCTTCCGTCAATAAGTGCGTCCGGATGCATTTTGACAGAAGACGCGGTAGTGGTCATATGATGCGCAATTTCAGCTGTAATTTTATACAGATCCAAACCCGGAAACTTTGGGCGTCTGGATGTTATGTAGGCCGGACATGTGCAGCATCTGACCTCTCCTAATCACGCACACACGCCGCTATGCCAAGGCAATGCACTCTGTGCATCAGTACTAGCGGTTAGACGTTCTTGCAAAAATGCGCTAGCTTGCCGCTTGCGTTGAGCGGCCGCACTTTGTATGTTGGCCGTCATTTTCTGCTATCACGGTCCTAATAAAGTGCAGCTAAACGCACGTTCACACTGCGTTCGTCTGACCCCAGCCTAAGGTGATTAAACCAAACCCTCGGGTAGCGATGGTCAGTTACACTACGAGTCCACAGCATCTTTGTGAGCAATACAGCAGCTAAACAGTTAATAAAAGCACTCTAGTAACATTTGTGCCGGAAGAATGAATGATCTAATCTGTGCAACTAGTCAGACATATTTTCTCATGTTAAAAGGGAGTTTATATATAAAAAATAAACTAAAAACAAACAAAAAAAACAGGTTATGAATCAAAAACATCAAGGCTGATGACCGGTCACAGACGCAGCAGGCATTACTCATGCTGACATTAAGCAGACAGCACATCCCATTCCCCATGGGGCGGCTAGAAAAGACCACATCACGTCATGTCTGCAGTCACACCCTCCAGATCGCTGGACGCAGGGAGCATTGCTCATGTTCCTTTTAAACGTTTGGCTTCGATGAGAACGCAGAACTTGCACAACTCTTGGGGAGTGTAACATTTGAAATAAAATTGCTCATACAACATGAAAGCGTCCAGCATAGGGATTAGAAAGTCTCCTTTTGTAACAGTCTTTTGGGAGTGAGACACATCACATCATGTTTCTAATCTACATTTCCTCTTCACATAAATCCTCTTACTAGTTCACTTAGTCTCAAAAAAAAAAAAAAAAGAATTTACAGCCAAAAATATTGAATAAGGGGCAAACAGGAAGGTTCTCTGCCAGTAGAGCGAAAAACTCAATATGAGCTGGAAGAGTAAAATCTGAGCGGTCGCAGCTTTACAGTCTTGTTTGGGGAACACGATACACAGCGGAATTCCCAACTGTAAACACGAGTTTTATGGTCAGAGAGCACGTACTGCACACAAGGCTATCAATCCCATTATAGTGAACCACACAAAAAGCACAGACTTCACGAGGGTCCCAAAGACCAGTCTAAGAAGGTCTTTTTAAGGGATTATCGTTTTCACAAAACAAAGCAGTACCTGGAATCCAATGTTCTGTAACACTCCATGAAGATCATCAAGAACTCGCCTTCCATCGAAAATAAATGCCGGCTTCAGCATCATTTTGTGGATACGATGGAAATCCAGCTCCTAAAAAAAAATGTGAAGATTAGGATTACAAACCACATAATTCCTCGTACCCCAGCTCCCTTCTCCATCCGGCTTTTCCCTTTGCTCAAAATTTCTGATAAAACTAGTATGTACTGGTGCATGAAACAAAAGGGTTTGTGTGTTCGGTTTGCAAAGTTGTAGGTTACGAGTTGCGTAAGCCGAAGGACCTGCACCTTGATACTCTACCCGGAGCATCACTTGCCCCAATGGTCATGCAACTCTGGGTCAAAGACAGTTAATAGATGTAATCTGCTTCTTTGACATCATATTGTACTCCGCTACACTGCTTGAGTCTGCTTTTTCTTACAACACCTGAATTTTGGCACTTTGTGTACATCTTTCAGAAAGAACAAAACAAAGGCTACCCAGCTGTTAAGGTTCACTATAAAGTAAAGATTTTAGCTTACCTTAAACATGTCCCACTCTGTACAAATGACTATTGCGTGGGCTCCTTCGCAGGCCTCATACAGGTCAGTAGAAACGTGCACAAGTTCAGAAACTTCAAAAGAAAATGGGGGGGGGGGGGAATAAATACAATCAGGGTTATTCAGAGAGCGGTGAAAAGCAGGAGAATGACTGGAGAATGAAAAATTCTAGGGCAAAATAGCCAAACCAGAAAAATTCTCCCTTTCATCTCACTTTCCAAATAGACTATTTTGACCTAGAATTTTTCATTCTCCAGTCATTCTCCTGCTTTTCACGCTCTCTGAATAACCCTGTATATCTTTATTGCCATGTTAAAAGCAAAACACTAACCAAGAAGGTCATTTAAATTTTTTACAGCTTTTACTATTTAACCATTTAGTGACAAAATCCAAACAGTCAAGAATATTGGAGAGAAGGGATATAATATGTAAACAGATCAGTGCATTATGCATTCTCTTTGACGTCACCTACCTCGTTCATCAGCTGCCACTCCAGGCTGGGACAGATCCATTATGATCTGATGCTTCGGTACCTTGGGATCATAGATGTGCAGTTTTGCTCCTTCTTCCATCAGGTATTTACTAATGTAGATACTTGAGGACTCTCTGAAGTAGAAAGGGAAAAAAAGGACAAGTTTAGCTTTAATGAACCTGCTTAATAAACTTGTAACTGTGCAAGATCAAAAGACTGTACAATTTTATTACAAGACTCTGAGGCTCCTATTATTATGCCATATCTCTTTATTACTACCTTCAACAGCAAGAGAGAAAAAAAACTTTTAACATCAACATGTGTCAGGGGCACTCCCTGCACCATACACAATGGTATCTCCCAAAGTATACAAATGAACCCCCACTCCCCAGTCTCTTCCTCTTTCTCTCTTGCTGCTTTCAAGAGCAAGATAAGTATCTTTCTCTCTACCAATTTTAAAATATATATACACTTAAATATATAGCAGGATTCTGCTCTATTTCATATAATTATCTTGTATTGCTTACTTATTATAGAACATTTTAATGTGAATATCGTTGCTATCATTCTGTTAATAAACGGTTTTGTAACAGTTGGTTTGTGTTTTAGCGTTCTTTTCCCGGCTCACGGGGGGGTATTTTCCCCAGTGGGTCCGGTTAGGGTGCGCTTAGTTGTTTCTTTCTCCTGAAGGCTGCGGCGGGCTTTTTGCGCGCGCGGCAGCCATTTTAGCTCTGAGGCAATCACCTCACGCTGATGCGCGTGGGTCACGCCCACATCTACTGCGCATGTGTTAGCGCATGTTCAGTGATGCCGCAGCCTCGTGCCTCATCCAAGGATCAGGTCAGAATGACGGGGGAAAGTTCGGATAGTGCCTCCGACGGCTCTTCTGAACGCCAGCCACCTGCCTTAGTGAAAGAGCCCCCCCCCCCCCTCCCTCCGGTGCAGGCCTCCACAGACGCACTGTCAAAAACATTAAATGAGTTTGCCTCAGCGATGGGCTCAGTGTCTCAGACCCTGTCCCACCTTCTAGGTCCTGCTGGCCCTTTGGCTGCCCCTCAGACTCCATTACCCCCTGCGGAGGGCAGTAGAGGTGCTACATTATCTATCACTGAGATTTCTCACACCTCTCATACAATGCAGCAGCCCAGAGGGCCTCGTAAAGCCCAGGCTCAGACTAAACATATTAGGCCACAGGCCTCCAGAAAGAGGGTTAATGATGGTAGAGGTACCTCTACACAAGAACGCGGTGAAAGGCCCCGCAAAGAGAAAAACCCTAGGGGTCATAAACATGCGAGATCTTGGAAGAAGGCTAGGACCCGGTCACCATCCCCGAGTTCTACCTCTTCCTGCATCTCTTCCATTATATCTGGGATATCCTCGGAGGAGGATTCTGCTACACAGGTTACAACCCTGGCTCTCCCTGGGCCTGTAGCAGCGGATATGTCATCGGAGGAGGTTTCTTAGACCCAGAGGAGTTAAAACACCCCCGCTCTGCGGATTGGGTGGCATCCCCACGGGTGGATAAAATGTTAAAGCGAGTCAGAAAACCTTTGTTACCTAAAACTAGGTCTAGACTCCGCACTGAATGCCCGAGGCCTCTTACCTCGAAAAATGTCTTGCAAACACCCGAACTTGGGGATCATATGCTGCAATTCCTTACCAATACTGGTTGGAATCCCCGAAAAGGGGTTGATTTCTCTTTTAGATCCTGTCAGGACAAATTACTGGACGTTTTTGGTCCTTTCTCTCAATTGCTAGAGACCATCGAACAAGCTCATTCCTCAGGGATAGCCCCTAACGTGGCTACATTACGCGGTTGGGCGCACCGCACCCTATGTCTCCTCGGTAATGCTAATACTGCCTTGGCCACTGAGCGCCGTAAATCGGTCCTCTTGCGGATTGATATCTTTGGCATCTATCGAACCCGGACCAGACGCAGAAGGGGATCTTTTTCCGAAGTCTATTATACAAGACATGAATTCCTACTCAGGCTCCTTTAACACGATCCAAAAGGTGAAAGTGAATATGCGTAAAGCTTTTCCCCAAAACCAAGGGGTTTTCGGAAGGGCCGGCAGGCGATGGGGCCGGCTGCCCGGCCGTTCTTCCTTTGGCTCTTCACGTGCCGACACGAGTCCCGCTCATTATCAGCGACAACCGTACCAACATCAGCAGGTCTGTTTTTTTCCCCAATACAACCGGTCTAGCCGAGGACGTGGCTCATTCCGATCTCGCCCGCCAGGTAAGTGTGCCGTTTCTTTCTACTCCTCAGGGATTGGTGGGTGGCAGGATCGCCCTTTTTTTCCCCAGGTATGGGAGTCGATATCAGCAGATCCCTGGATCTTACAGACGGTACAGGGCTATCGCATAGACTTCCTGGCCTTGCCGGTCCAAACGTGCTCCCCGAGACCTCTTTTCCTTCCCCTGGAGAAGGAACTTTTCATGGACACAGAGGTTCAACTGTTGTTAAACAAGGGCGCAATAGAGACGGCGCCTGCGGGATCACTGGGTTTTCTCAGCAACCTGTTTTTAGTTCAAAAGAAAGGGGGGGTCATTACGACCGGTCATAAATTTAAAAGAGCTAAACGCTTATGTCACCTATCGCCACTTCAAACTGGAGGGCATCCATTATCTCGGCGATCTCCTCAATACGGGAGACTGGTTGGCGAAAGTCGACCTTACCGATGCGTACCTCATGGTACCCGTGCACGCAGATCATCGCCGATTCCTCCAGTTCAGGTGGCACCACGTGACGTATCAATTCAAGTGTCTCCCTTTCGGGTTGTCCTCAGACCCATGGTGTTTTTCGAAACGTCTACGATCAGTTATGGCTCCCCTACGGGCGCACGGTGTTCGATTGGTAATATACCTAGACGACATCCTCATTATAGCGTCGTCTCGCGACACAGCCTCAACACCTGCAGTGGACAATTACGTTATTGACGGATTTAGGTTTCCTAATCAACAACCGCAAGTTGGTGTTGGTACCCAGCCAACGTCTCGAGTTCCTCGGCTTCATCGTCGACTCAACAACAGCAATTCTGCAATTGCCTCGACAGAAACTCCGCGATATACGGAAGGAATTGAAGAAAGCGTTGACGCTCCCCGTTTTTACGGTTCGCTATCTAGCCCGGCTGATCGGACTTCTGTCAAGTTCTATTCAAGCAGTGTTCCCGGGCCCGTTACACTACAGAGCCCTTCAGCGACTCAAAACAAGGATACTGAGCCGTGCCCAGTCTTATGCCGACCCAGTTCACCTCGACGACGAATCCAGAGACGAACTCCAGTGGTGGCTGGACAATATAGAAGCCTGGAACGGCAAAGCGATATTCGGCTCCGCTCCGGATATGATTATCGAATCAGATGCCAGCACTCACGGTTGGGGAGCCAGGTGCGGCCCGGTCTCAACAGGAGGAAGATGGTCTCCAGAAGAAAGGAAATTGCACATCAACTGCCTAGAACTCCTGGCAGGGTCACTGGCAGTCCGCAGTCTGACGGATTCGCGATCGGATTGCTGCGTTCTCCTGCGCCTCGACAACCTCTTGGCGGTACGATATATAAACAAGCTGGGAGGAGCGCGCTCTCGACCTCTGGCACTGCTGGCACGAACCTTTTGGGAATTCTGCCTTCAACAACGACTCGAAGTCCAGGCAGAATATATCCCGGGCTTGCACAACACGATCGCAGATTGGTACTCCAGATTCTTACGAGACTCCAGCGACTGGCAACTGCTTCCCTCGCTCTTTCTTCAGCTCTACGATCTCTGGGGTCCCCTCTCCATGGACCTTTTTGCCTCAATACCCATCTCCCCGGTTCTACAGCTGGCGCCCCGATCTGGACGCAATGGCCACAGATGCCCTCCTAAAGACGTGGCCTCCAGGTCGACATTACGCCTTCCCTCCGTTCGCTCTCATCGGGAGATTACTCCTCCATATTCGCAGGACCAAGACTGCGGTGGTGGTAGTGACTCCTTGGTGGCCAACCCAGGCATGGTTTCCACAACTTCTGTCCATGACCATGGACTGCCCGAGATTACTTCTCACAGATCAACAAATACTCTCCGACCCGATGGGCCATCCACATCCGTTGGTCGTGAACGGTCATCTACAACTCATGGCATGGTTGCTGTCAGGCGATCCATCACTCTCGCAGGAGTTTCGAACACGACGGCTCAGCTCCTTGGAGCTTCCTGGGCGCCCAGCACCAGAACAGCTTACAAGCACGCCTGGGAGATATGGACTCGCTGGTGCTTGGGAAGGGACTTGGATCCCGTTCGTGCCGCTGTCTGCCATGTCTTACAATTCCTCTCGGAGGAATATGAGGCTGGTAAAGCTTACAGAACCCTGAATCTATACCGATCAGCTATTTCTGCTTCTCACGGCGGATGGGCTGGTCTACAGGCGGGGCAACATCCGATTGTCTGCCGTTTACTGCGGGGTGTACGCATGTCCCGTCCACCTGCCCCTCGTTACACTTCCATGTGGGATGTCAATGTTGTGTTTGCCTTCTTATGTTCATGGCCTGATAATGTATTTCTATCCATTAAACAACTGTCTGCCAAGTTGATCATGCTCTTGTGTTTAATTTCTTGCAAAAGGGTTTCTGATGTCCGCGCTTTGGACATACATGCTCGGTCTTACCGTCCGGAGTTGAATTTCGCATTTCTAGACGTACTAAGACTATGGTTACCAGGGTTTTTTATCCGGCTTTTTCAGCGTCACCTTTGCTATGTCCGGTCCGCTGCCTCCGCCAGTATGAGGTTGTAACGGCTTCCCTCCGACCCGATGCGACTGGTCCTCTGTTTATCTCGTTGTTGCGTCCTTTCCATCCGGTCTCCTCTACCACCCTTGCTCGGTGGATGCGATGGTTGATGGCGTTGTTGGGTATTGATACCTCCATCTTCGGTGCCCATTCGGCGAGAGGAGCCATGGCCTCCAGGGCGGTTGCAATGGGTTGTCGCTTGGAGGACATTATGCGGGCGGCGGATTGGTCCAGGGAATCCACCTTCCGGGAGTTTTACTTTCGACCAGAGCTACATTGGTCAGCTGCCGTTTTGCCTTAAGCTTTAAACTGGCATAATAATAGGAGCCTCCGAGTCTTGTAATAAAATTCCTGATTTCCCTAGTAAATTATGACGGGAAGTCGTAATTTTATTAAAGACGAAAGGAGGCGAGTATTATTCCCGCCCGGTTGATTCCCTCCCAGATATTGGTCTAACTTTGGGTATGTAGCTCTGGGGGTTCTGTTGTGTTCTTATGCGGTCATGATGCAGTTTGGATTTCGCCTTCTATGTGCCTCTGTCTATGTGAGTGGCTTGTAACCCTCGTTCTTTTTTCTCTCATTTTCAGCTCACTAATTCGTCTTCTTCCGGCGACACCCTGACGGACCGTTGTCCATTTGTTCCAGTTGTTTATGGTTCTTCTTTTGTCTCCATTCTTCAGTTCCATTTCTTTCTTGGAACCTGGATCTAGATGTTTCCTGGATTATCTTCTCGCACCAAGAGAAAGAGGAAGAGACTGGGGAGTGGGGGTTCATTTGTATACTTTGGGAGATACCATTGTGTATGGTGCAGGGAGTGCCCCTGACACATGTTGATGTTAAAAGTTTTTTTCTCTCTTGCTGTTGAAGGTAGTAATAAAGAGATATGGCATAATAATACTCGCCTCCTTTCGTCTTTAATAAAATTACGACTTCCCGTCATAATTTACTAGGGAAATCAGGAATTATAATCCATCAGCTGAAATGGACGTTCCAGCGGCTGCATCCATGCTCTTCAAATGACCATTTCCTGGAGCATTAGTAAAATCAAATCATTTTGTTTTACCAGACAAGAACCCATTGAAATGGCTTTTTGTACAACATGTAATAAACTCTTGTATTATGACGTTAAATATACCTCCTAGAATTCAAAAGGTAAAATAAAACCCCCACCTCACACAAGGTATACCTGCATTAAATATAAAGGGCCCGATTACATTCATCACGCAAAAACGCACGCTAAACGCATGTTTTTTTGCACGAACCGTTAAACGCACGAAAATCACCGCTGGAATTACATTCCTCGCACATTTTTTTATCCGTCGGGAAATTGCGCTCGTAAAACCGACACGCAAAAATGCGCACAAAGTACCGTTGCGCGCAGGAATCAGTGATCGCAATGTAATTTTTAACACGAGTCCGTCAGACGAACGCATTTTGTGCGGACTGCGCACAGACGTACGTTCTGACGGAAGACAAGGTAGTGGCCGTCATTTGACGGATCTAGTTTTCAAAGACGTTAAAATTATGCGCGCAAACGTTGTCCGTTAAATTTTGTGCTAAGATTGTAATACCATGCGCGCACCAGTGCACAAACGCATTTGCGCTCACAATGTTACGTATAGAATGCGCTCACTAAATTTCGCTCGCGCAGGGTCACTCGCATTAGACATGAACGCGCATTTTGCACGTGAACGTTGTAATACGACGTTCAGCACAAAGGGTTTTGCCCCTCGCGTTAATGCGTTTTTCGCGCGCGCGCACAATTGTGCGTGAAGAATGTAATCGGGCCCAAACTGTAATCAAAAAGGATTACGACAGCCCAGAAGATTTATTATTTTAAGTGTGTTACAAACTAGCCAGAAACTTACCGTGTATCCCCGGTGTCTTTTTTAAATGCAAATCCAAGCACCGCTAATTTTTTGTCTGCTACCGTGTTGAAAAGACAGTCAATGATTCGGGACGTGAACCGTCTCCTTTGATAATCATTCATATCAATTACCTAAAATACGGAAGACAGACGCAGGGAATTACACGTGAAATAAAGTCTCAAGAGCTAGACTGGACACGGCCGAGTCATAAACAGAAAGAAAGACCCTCCAGGTTCAGTTTGCTGTAATACAAGATATAGATCTCTGATCCCATAGTAGGATTTACGATTCCCTGTGAGATCATGGAATTTTGCTAAACCATATTCTCTCCTGTACGTACAACAAACTATCTAGGAGTTACGACTTATGTGAACCTTCCCATTTTATGTTCACAATCTACATATTCATCAGTAAAGCATCCATGCCACGCTGGCTTATATAGGAAGGAATAAAGCATGAAGTGTACAGGTTTTGAAATGTGCACTCTTCATCACCACATGGCCCCAGAGAGGGCCAAACTACTAAATCTTCCAAAAAAAGAAGACCGTTGCCAGTACCAAGCAGAGATGTTGTAAACAATTGCTTTATTCAGACATGATCACCATCAAGGCACGATAAAGGCTCCTTGACAGAGGGAAAACAGGAACAGTAGCCTTTATGCAGACATCACCCACATTTCAGCTCCATCAAGCAGCCTTTATCAAGCGTTGGCGGAGCAGAAGCATTGTTTGTGATGTCTGAATAAAAGCTACTATTTTGCACTTGCTTGGGCACCC
The DNA here is from genome assembly GCA_009667805.1 of Leptobrachium leishanense. Classification (NCBI taxonomy): domain Eukaryota; kingdom Metazoa; phylum Chordata; class Amphibia; order Anura; family Megophryidae; genus Leptobrachium; species Leptobrachium leishanense. The sequence continues at coordinate 478,250,465 of CM019063.1, read as the reverse complement.
AGTCCTCCATGTATCCAGAATTAGATCAGGACATGTAAGACGGCTCATTGCTCTGTACCTGTTGCCAGTATCTGGCCACCTCGTGCAGATTCAACACTTCACATAAATAGACAAGGTTCAAGACATCTTTCTGGAAGCAGCTCCCGCCAAAGCCTGAAAAGGAGACAAAATCCGAGGAAGATCCATTTAAAATGGAGAGATCACAGTAGGAAGGGCACAGCTGACTCCATAATGACTCTCCATGCACAATAAGAAGAGGGATCTGTTTACTTACCCAGGACATACTTGAAAACGAGAGAAATCTCAATGTATCCTGCCTGGTAAAATATTTTATAAATAAATAATTGGGACTGGCACCCCAAGCAGCTTCCTGCAGCACCCCAAGGTGTCCGAGCACGGGTTAAAATACTCTGAACCACAAACTACATTTGGGGAGATTAGAGAGGAGACTTCTTACCAACACTCGCTTTGAGGAACTTGTTTCCAATTCTTTGGTCCATCCCGATCGCTCGTGCAACCTCCTCCACATCTGCGCCAGTGGCTTCACACAGGGCACTGATTGAATTAATACTGCTGATCCTCTGCGCAAGGAATGCGTTGGCGGCCTAGAGACACCAGCAACGAGTCAAGGTTAATAGTGTAAACATCAAAAATACTCCAAGCATAATTTGAAATGTGTGTATTTTTTCCAAATTTGATTGCGTAGATATTTCTGTAAAGACATGTGAATACAGCTTTCCTGGAAATTGTATGTTTTATAGTGGAAGCGCCAATAAATGACATTTCACACAGCAACCTCTGTGCAGCAGACAATGAGAAGAATTCATAAGGGAATTACTTACCAACTTTGATAACTCTGATGACCAGGTGTTGGTGGTTATAATTCTTTCAGAGGGGACCCAGGTCTCGTACACAGCACAGAGTGCCCTGACTGCAATCTGACCCTCGGGGGTCTCATCCCCTCCGATTAACACCCTGTCAGGATTCTTAAGATCCCGGATTGCTGTCCCCTCTGCCAAGAATTCAGGGTTGGACAGCACCTATTAGAGGGAAAAGGAAAAAAAAAAATAAACACACACACGAGCTTCTGCTGGGGCTAAACCCATGCGCATCCTTTGCCATGTGGCCTGGCTGAAAACGCACATATTTTTGCTCTAAGTATTTCCAAGGACTACACAAGATAAATGTGTACCTTTAGAGAACATCTGCGTTTAATGAATTAGGATCCTGATCTACCCCTCTAATTTTTCTACCACTGATGGCCAACTCAAACTCCAAGTATGCAGACGTACTCCTCACCAACAGCAACCTTTCACCCCAACATGTACTTTCATCCTTACGGTTTAGGCCAATGTCAGAAGAACACAGTCTAAGCACACTCTGCATGCGCGCATAACGGACGGACGTACTGACAGAAGATACTGTAGACGCCACACGGTCCATTTTTAACCGACGTAGGAAAAAAAAAAAAAAAAAAAGGGAATATGGGAAACAAAATTATATGAAAAGCCATTTTGTGCGTCAAGGTGCTGGACGTCGCAAATGCTGACTTCCTGTCACTCACACAGAACGCTACGCGGACGTGGCGCACTCTGCGTGTCCGTCTAGCAGTTTTACGTTCTTGCCCAACTTGCGTCAGTTTGCCACGCGCGTTGTGAGTGCGCAGTTCGGTGTGGACGTACTTCGTGTGTGGGTCTCTATTGATCAGGATTCTATGCTATGACGGACGTTAAACTGTGCGGCAACACGGACGTGATCACTGCGTTCGTCTGACGCCGGCCTTAAGGGGTTATGGCCACCCTAGATGATAGAAGCACCTGGATAGCTGTTTAGTGGATATTCCCCACTGGTTTGCCGAAGGAACAGTCACAGTATGCACAAAAAATATGGGACAAACTCATTTAAGCACAACTATTGAACAGAATCATTACCTGAAGGTTTAGATTAGGTTTGGTATTCGCATCGAATATGCGGCGAATACTTTCTGCTGCTCGCACGGGCACCGTGCTCTTCTCCGTTACAATTTTATAACCGTTTGAGTTTTGAACGATCCTCCTGGCGCAGGCTTCAATGTACTTCAGGTCAGCTGCTCGTCCTTTCCCCATCCCATAGGTCTTTGTCGGCGTGTTAACCTACAAGAAAAAAGAATAATTCAGCTAGAGATAAGGATCATAAAATAGAATAAACAGAATATAGAGCAGCTAACATGATATCGGCAGGAATGTTTAGTAGAACTTACAGAAATAAACACCAGGTCGGCATCTTGTATTGCACCATCAATGTCGGTGGAGAAAAACAGGTTCTTCCCTCGGCACGACTCCACCACCTCCTTTAGACCTGGCTGCACAGAATATGGGGGAAAGAGAAAGGATTGAGCGATCATTCACTGGTAATGACGCAAAAAAACGGAACATGTAGCAATAAACTACGATTAGCATAAAGGGCTACAATATACACAGGAACTGCAATAAAACAGTCTGGGGCAAACCCTGCCAACATCCTGGCGGTAGAATTAACCATAAAGGGTTAATCGGCAAGCACTGGTTGCGGGGGGGGGGGGGGTGATTCAAACACTTTGCAGGGATTTTCTCCATTAGAATGGGGCTTGTAGTTTAGAGATGAAACTCCTTTCAATGCTGCAGCTTCTTGTACAGAGAAGCAGGAGGGGATTGCGCTCACGGAATTGATCCAGCAAAGATGGACATGTCCTTGGCGAGTAGCTGTACATTTTTTTAATTTATATGTTTTTAATTTCTGGAACCCCTGATCGAGCAGAAAGTGACTTGGCCAAACAGGAAGATATTTAAAAAAATTAAATAAAAAAAAAAAAAAAAAAAAAAATGTAAATCCCCTCCAGTCAGAGGGTCCCGATAAAAGCGAGAGAAATAATTCCGGGTGAACGCGTGCCATTACCTCGTATATGGGCAGGGTGTCTGAATTCCACGCGTTGATCCTGGCATCATTAACATCCACCACTGTTACTCTGATATTGGGGCACATGTGTGCTATGACACTGCAGGTCGGACCCCCGACATACCCAGCTCCAATGCAGCAAATCTTCTTGATCTGAAACATGACTAATCTGCAGTATGGGATGAGAGAAATAGCCGTATATTAAACATCACACCACCGTTACAATTTATTCCTCTATAGCAGTGGATCCCAACCCTGGTCCTCAGGAACTCTTAACAGGCCAGGCTTTAAGGATTACCTTGGGGAAATGCAGACTGAATCCTGCAATCACTGAGCAGCAAATCATATCACCTGTGCGGTGCTTCAGTTATCTGGCAAACCTGACCTGCTAGGGGGACCTGAGGACCACAGTTGAAACACTGTTCTCCATAGAGACCAGTAGGAAAAACCTGCCGATGTCAGGACTTAAATATAGATAAAAGTTAAAAGCCTGTTTAAAACCATAGGAGCAACAGTTTGAACGTATATCGCAATTCATGAACTTAAGAGCCAGAGGTAGATATCTGGAAGCCCCTGGCTATCAGATCCTTAGAAATGTCTAACCGATTATATGTAGATAAAAAATAAATAATAACTCCAAATGAGAAACTGTAGCATAAAATGTACACATAGGAGGACATCGAGCACATTAAAGCAGTCAATGCACAATACAGAATCTAAGAGCAGAAAACATGGGGTTATTTTCCCAATAACTGATGTTCGCTTTTCTTCCAGACGATGGTAAAAAAAAACCCTGTTGTCCATCATCTCATTAATATCCTCAGGATGTATTTTGATTTTAGTACATATGGTCTAGATGCCAGAGGTTTTGCTGGCGATCTCCAGGTCACTAATGTTAAAAGAAAAAAAAAAAATCCCATAAAAGATCTGTTACAGAATTTAATCCTTGAGCTGCTGAGCTAATTTTTAGCGCTTTTGCTCAGGTTTAAACGCGATTTGAAGTCACGTTTTATTATACAACCCAGACATATTATAGATCCTTTTTCAGCAGATTCATAATATATCATTATATGTGTATGTCTTGCCCCGCCTGAAGATAACAAAAAGTGCAATAAAATTAGAATTTTTAAATCATCTACAGCGTGTAAAGTGCCCCCCCCCCCCCCGTTTTATCATCCAAGCCTTTGTGTATATATTTTCTATGGGGTGCACTTGTAAAAAAAAAAAAATAGAAATGGGAACGCTTTACATTTTTTGGGGGGGGGGGGAAATTATGTGATTTTTAGCAAACAGTGCAGCATCATTGTTCACATTATAATTGAAATGGGAAGGATATTGCTGCATTAATTATATATATATATATGTCATTTTTGGAATCATTGGAAAGGCCATGCTCTGTTATGGGGGTTCAAAGGAACTCCCTATCTTAACCATGTGATTTCCTTAAGAAATCCCCAGGCAGCTAGGGGTTCTGACTAGCGGAGGTCATCGCGCCATGCGATGGAGCTGCTAAGTGGAGCTGCTAAGATGGTGGCCCCCACTGGAACTAGGCCGCGATCTGGCACCTCAGGTGCTAAAAACAGGCATCGCTTGAAAGGGCAGACACTGCCCTTCCAAGTGTTGCCCCTCTTCAAGTTCTATGGACCCCCCCCCCTCTTTTCAGGCGATCTCCCAGCTTTACTAGGTGGTCCCCTGAAAATGACATCGCGGAAGGGTCCATAAAAGCAGCATCTGACTTCTAGGAAGTCAGAACGCCGCGGGACCCCAGAGGAGGGAGGCGAGTATCTCCAGAGCTCCCGCCGAGCGGACAACAGGTGGGGAATGTCCTCCGCATACAGCAGGAGTCTATGAAGATGACAAAAAAACATGACTTTTTGCTGAACATTAGTAAAGAATGAACAGTTTTTGGGATATTTTTTACACTACATTGGGATTTAACAGGGTTTAAACCTGTCGAACTGAATCACCAAAAATCAGGGCATTTCATTGACACTTCGGCGTTCTGTGAATAGATTAACCATTACTGCTCTATGGCACAAGGTCATTGCTGCCGTATGGCAGAATTGCACTGTATTTCGCCAGTACTTGGCAAATTGACAGTTCAGTGAATAGACAAACTGTCGCGAAATTGCACCGGACGGGGAGATTCACTGCTCAGTACAATTCGGCACTTAATGAATATCCCCTATGGTGTTAATGAACTTCGCTTAACAACTTTGGCAAAAACCGTGGTGGAAGGAATGTTGAAAAATATGAGAAACCACGGCGGCAGCTTCTGTAAATAGTGAATTCACCGCATACAATCCATCATAGTTACCTAAAGTTAGTCCAAGTAAAGCCGCCATACTGTCAATGAAAGAGCACTTTAATCCTACTGTTAATATTTTATGCTTGCATCTATCTATTAATATTTTGGCTGTCGGTTTTTTGTTTGTTTCCATGCTGAATGTATACTCTGCTTTTTTAAACAAATGCTTTCAAATGGTTGCCCCTCCCCCATGTGGTAAAATATGCTTTCCCTCAACAGACCACATGCCCTAACTCAATGACCTCTTTCTCCTACAGACCTGAAGCTAGTACATATCACCCACTGCCACAGCGCTTGGACTCTGCTCTCCCTCCCCTCCACCCACCCGGTGCTGGTCTGAAATTTGTAGCTTACTTTCCAGCTGCTTCCACTTTGCAAATCACCCTAATTAACCCAAGGTGTTAGCCCTTCCCATGATATGTTAATCTGTATTTTTGTGTTTTGTTTTTAATTTCTTGCATTGTATTACTTTGTATTTCTGTAAATGTAACACTTCAATGTTCTTGAACCCAGGACATACTTGAAAACGAGAGAAATCTCAATGTATCCTTCCTGGTAAAATACTTTGCAAATAAATAAATAAATAGTGAAGACTCCATAGTAATTTTATTCTAGTTAATGCTGCATTTGTAACAAGTACAAGGCAGTGCACTCGCTCATAATCTAGAAAGCGAGGCTATGTGACAGCACAGGTAGCATGCAAGCGGGCCGCCGAGCCGCAGTGTGCAGTAGCCCAGCCCTGTGGTGCAGAGCAGAAGAATGTGGCTTTGGGCCGTTGCAATCTGATACAAAGAAAGAAGGTAGAAAAACAAGATTGTGGCAGAAGATTAATGGGATTTTGAAGTGGTTTGCCAAGTGTGTTTACATAAAGAAAAAAAAAAAAACACAGTAGTGATTTATTTTATTTTATTTTTAGGGGGGGGGGGGGGGGGTTGTATATCATTTTATTTATTTTAAACCTGGCTTCAAAAAAGGTACATCCTAAGGCTAATGTCAGATTAACGCACTCTGCATGCGTGCATAACGGACAGACGTACTGACGTAAAATACTGTAGACAAAGTCAGTGTTTGACAGACGTAAGAAAAAAAAATAAGGAATTCTGGGAAATAAAATATGAAAAATAAAAATATGAAAAAGGATATGAAAAGCCATTTTGTGCGTCAAGGTGCTGGACGTCGCAAATGCGCTGCGTCTGACATCTCATTCGCACAGAACGCTACGCGGATGTGGCACACACTGCGCGTCCGTGTTAGCGGTTTTACGTTCTTTTTGTATTCAAATTTTTTATTTTAAAGATATAGTCAACAATACATCATGCATAGAACATAAAACAAAACTGACATATCTCATCAGCTAGGACATCGTAAATAAAAAGAACAGTAAGAAAAAAAATGTTGGTTTAAGCTAGGGTCAGACGAAAGCATTTTTCCCTGCGAACGTGAAAAAGTGCGTCCGAACACATTGACGTATTTTTTCACGGAATGCGCAAAAACGGTCAGACGACGCGCATTTTCGGGCGTGATTTTGTACGGATCGTCAATAAAACTCTTTTTCCGTCTGGACGTTATGTAGGCTGGACATTAGCAGTGTCTGACATCTCCTAATCACACACACACACACACACACTGCTATGCCGCAGCTGCGCACTCAGTACGTCAGTACTAGCAGTTCAGCGTTCTCAGAAAAATGCGTTCAAATTCCACTTGCGTTGCACGACCGGACTTGTGCGGCCGTACATCGTATATTGGCCGTCATTGCCCGTCATCTGCTGCTAGTGCGGCCGTAATTATGTGCGCCAGAACGCACGTTAAAAGTGCGCTGGTCTGACCCCAGCCTTAAGGCTGGGGTCAGACCAGCGCAGTTATCACGTCCGTGTTGCTGCACATTTGTACGTCCGTGGCAGCATAGCATTCTGACCAATGGAGCCCCACACATGAAGTACGTCCGCACGGAAGTGCGGATGCATGACAAGACGCGGCAAACAGACGCAGGTTAGGCAAGAACGTAATACTGCTAGAACGGACATGCGGAGCGCGCCACGTCCACAACGTCCGTGTAGCTTTGTGTGTGAGTGATGAAACGAGGTCAGATGGACTGCATCTATACGTCCACCATTTTTGACGGACAGAATGTTTTTTCATTGTAATTTATTTTCCCTGCTACATCAGTCAAAAAATACATCAGTGAAAAAAAACGGACTGTTTGGCCACTACCTTGTCGTCAGTCAGTAAGTAAGTACGTCTGTACTGCACGGACGCACAGTCCGTACAAAATGCGCTCATCTGACCCTAGCCTTAAGCAAGAAAAAAAGGCATAGACTCCACTAAAACAAGGACAGCAAGACTTCTACGTAAAATAAAAAAATCAGGGGGGCGACGGGGACATCTAAGGGGGGGGGGGCGTCTCTTCGGGAAAGGAAAGATTTAGCATATGCAAGGGGAGAGGGACACCAATAGGAAGGGTAAAAGGAAGGAGAGAAAGGAAAAAAAAAAAAGGAAATTAATGGTAAAGGAACAATGCAACAAAGGCCAAAAATGTGACAGTCCCGGCACAAACCCATTGACCCCAGGGGTCGTGGGAGGCCAAGGAGGAAATTAGTCACAAGGCCAGGACACTCAAGGGGATGCCTTGAGAAAGTCCAAAAGTGCCCCAAGGAGGAGAATACATGGGGACAACGATGTAGGAGTGTGGGGTAAGGGAAATTATAAATTAAAAAAATAAAAAACTATGAAGGGGGGGGGGGACAGGAATGACATAATACACACAAAAAAAAAAAAAAAGAGGGGGGGGTGGATGGAAAACAAAGGCTACCCCATTGTTATCAGGTTCTATCTTCGGAGTAGCACCTAACGAGGGGAGACTAAGGGAGGCCAACAGTAAAACATACAAAACTCAGGGGACTATCATTCGTCATATAATATGCAAGGGGATGTAATGACATACAAATCGTGCAATGAGCTAAAGTTGGGCTCAGGGAAGCAACGACCACTGCCACCAGAAAAATTTTCCGCTCAGCCCGGATCAGTCCCCACCTCGTCCCGGGAGAGCTTTGGATAATACAACCACGCCTCAGCGGGGTCCGTGAGGACATACAGTTTCCGTGGGTTACTTCCAAGGAGCCTGCCAGACGCCAGCGATATCTGGCTACTTCAAGTGGAGAAAGGCAGTCACCTCCCTGAATTTACGACGAGCCAGTAGGGTCACAAAAGGCAAATCCCGGTACAGCAGGAGCTTCGATTCTTCGAAAACACACTTCTTCCTGTGCTCCCGGGGCCGTCATAAGCTTCGTCTGAGTCGCCACATCATCTCGAGGCATCCGAAGGGGCGGTCGCGGCCTTCTTGATACGGTAGACCGAGGTGAACATGGCCAGGAACTCCGGGGAGGAACCTGTAACCTGACTTCCCAAACAGTTCACATACTGGAGGAGGGTTGTCTCAGGCACCAACTCCGGAATTCCCTGGATACGAACGTTATGTCTACGGTGTCTAGTTTCCAACGTTTCCACCGACCGAGACAGAAGAACAACCTGTGTTCGCAACTCTTCCACCTGTGCCTTCAGGTGCGACTGCGCTGTCACGAGCTCAGTGGACTGCGTCTTCAGCTCTAGAACCTGGGTACGCACCTCTGCTACTTCAGTTCGCATTGCAGTCACCTCTGCCCGCCACACCAATCTCATTTCGTCCATGAATTTGGTGAGGCCACCCTTCGTGGATGGAACCACGTAGTCACCAGTGATGCCACGAAGGACAGCGGTGTGGGTAAGCAGAGAGGGCGAGTCGATCGCACCTGAATTCCATTTTGGCGAGGACCGGTCAGGGTCCCCCGCGCCAGCTTTGAAGCGGAACAGCGAGAAACCGCTGAAGCGGAGTCTCCATCCGAGGAAGAGTGCCCCTCCCCAGAGCTCCGCTGCACAGCAGCCGGCTGGATTAGAGGAGCCCCTGCTTGGTCCGCCGCCTGTAGTCTGCGTTTGGCCTGGGTCCTCTTCCGAGCAGCAGTGCCAGGTTTCTTCAGCGCCATCGCAGGGGGGTGTTGCGGCAAGATCATGTTGTCCACTTAGTCCTCCTAGTGGCCAGTAGCAGTCTCCCTTGTCCGATGATCTGTAGTCCTGCGAAAGAGTCAGTGACGGGGGCCCCCAAGTCCGGAAGCAGATCCCCCGTGCAAAGCCTCACAAATTTCCCTCTGACGAGCACCTTCAGCCTGGGCTAGCTTCTGGACAGATTTCTTACCCATCCTGACGTGGGAAGAGACAAAAGCGTGCGTAGCAGCCAGAAACTCCGTGGATCCTGCAGTGTAGTAGGCCGCACGACTAGGCCCAGATAGAAGCGGTCAGGAAATTCACCGAAAATTCGCTTGGGGGTTGCAGTTGCAGACCCCTGTCTAGGCTAAGAGTGCCAAAAATCAAGCAGAAACCTAAACAATCTCCAATAAAATGGCGGAGCTCAGGATCAGGCGTCTACTCACATCAGAGGTTAGCTCCGCCTCCTGCAGTTTTACGTTCTTGCCTAACTTGCATCCGTTTGCCACGTGAGTTGTGTGTGCGCAGTTCGGTGCGCACGTACTTCATGTGTGGGTCTCTATTGATCATGATTCTATGCTACGACTGACGTTAAACGGTGCGGCAACACGGACGTGATCACTGCGTTCATCTGACATCAGCCTGAACCAGTGTTTCCTAAACCTGTCCTCAGGACCCGCTGACAGGCCAGGTTTCCAGATATGTGAAGCACAGCACAGGTGATAGGATTTGCTGCTCAGTGATTGCAGGATTCAGTCTGCATTTCTCCAGGGTGATCTGCAAAATCTGGCCTGGTTGAGGGTCCCGTGGACAGGTTTGGGAAACACTGTCCTAAACAAAAACACATTAGACAGACTTTTAGGAGCCTGGAAAACGTGTCAAACATTTGTTTACAACCTAAAGCTTTAGGGCGCAGTGGCCATCACCTGGGTTTTTTAAGCCGTATCCTAAATTAAAGAAATGACAGCTACAATGGAGTCAGGACCATCCAATGTGCTCACCCTGCGGGCGGTGGAATTTATTACAAGAGGAGTGTATAATATCACTAAATAAATAGTCTTTACCCCCACCAATCTGACCCCCCCCCTCCAAAGTAAAAAAGATGACACCTTGCCTAAATGAAATGGTAATAATAATGTAACAGCAGTGTAAGTTACTTGGGCGCTGGGAAATTAAAAAATACTTCATTTTACAGCTAGGTAAATATTGCCATCTTTAAAAAATAAGGACAAACTGCATTATTCCCATAGATCTTGTCGTCCAAATACATGCACCTCGTCAGAAGGATGAAAAGGATGCATTTTGTACGATACAAATGATGTAGATGCTATGTAACCCGTGCATTAAATACCAGAAGAATTTAAAGACCGCAAATTCAGCCAAAAAAAAACCAAAACACAAAATAAATAAAGCTCCCTCCTCGCAATGGCCAGCGCGCCAACCATATGGTGCTACTTTGCTGTTTGTAGCTATACAAAAAAGGTAGACAGCAACAATTCTAAAAACCCCAATTTAAACCACATGGACACCCCAGAGGGAAGGGCATGGATCCCATACCCGATTTAGGCTGTCAGATGAGCGCTTTTTTTTTTTTTTTTTAACGGAATGTGCGTCTGCTCAACGGAAGTACTTTCTGACTCACGATGCAGTAGTGGCCACACAGTCAGTTTTTGTGACTGACGTTATTTTTGACGGATGTAGGAGAGAAAATAAATTAAAATGCAAAACCATTCTGTCCGTCAAAAATGATGGACGTATAAATGCAGTCCGTCTGACCACGTTCCATCACTCACACACAAAGCTATGCGGACGTTGTGGACTCCGCACGTCCGTTCTAGCGGTTTTACGTTCTTGCCCAACGTGCATCCGTTTGCCTCGTCTGTCCACACTTCCATGCGGACGTACTTCGTGTGTGGGGCTTCATTGATCAGGATTCCCTGCTACCACGGACTTACTAATGTGCGGCAAAACTGCGCATGTCTGACACGGGCCTAAGGGGAAGCAGCACTGCAGGGTTCAGCAGGAATAGCAGGGAAACAGTGTATGGTTTCGGTGACAACGGCTCCTTGTTTAAGGCTTTTCCTCAGGACTGCAGGAATTAGAACATTTTACATAGCACATGGAAGTGATGCATACACCGGCCATCCTATATCCAGAAGAACGGTATAGAAAGGGTTACGGTCATACGTGCTCCAGTAGCAACACAAGAACCAAACTAGATTTTGAATCCCTGTTCTATACGGAGTTTAACCCTACATTACCTGGATATGGCTAGTTGACACGTCCCATCGCTGCCATACCCTGACATTTATCCTTGAGCTTTACCTCCAGCGCTTGAGGTTTTTCCAGAGTATCCTATATAAACTCTAAGGCTAGGGTCAGACGAAAGCATTTTTCCCGCGAACGTGAAAAAGTGCGACCGAACGCATTGACGTATTTTTTCACGGAATGCGCAAAAACGGTCAGACGCGCATTTTCGGGAGTGATTTTGTACGGATCGTCAATAAAACTCTTTTTGCGTCTGGACGTTATGTAGGCTGGACATTAGCAGCGTCTGACATCTCCTAATCACGCAAACACGCCGCTATGCTGCAGCTGCGCACTCAGTACGTCAGTACTAGCGGTTCAGCGTTCTCAAAAAAATGCGTTCAAATTCCACTTGCGTTGCACGGCCGGACTTTTGTGAGGCCGTACATCGTATATTGGCCGTCATTGCCCTCATCTGCTGCTAGTGCGGCCGTAATTATGTGCGCCAGAACGCACGTTAAAAGTGCGCTGGTCTGACTCCAGCCTAAGGCTAATGTCAGACGAATGCATTCAGAGCACACTGTGCGTCCGTGCAAATTTGACGTACTTTCTGACTGATGATACTGTAGACACCACACGGTCCGTTTTTTTGACTGATGTAGATGGGAAATAAAATTTAAATGTAAAATGAAAAAAATTGATATATGAAAAACATTTTGTCCGTCAAAAACGTAGTCCGTCTGACTACATTCCATCACTCACACACAAAGCTACGCGGACGTGGCGCACTCTGTGCGTCCGTCTTAGTGGTTTGACGTTCTTGCCTAAATTGCATCTGGTGCCGCGTGCGTTGGCACTTGGTGTGTGGGACTCTAGTGATCATAATTTTAGGCTACGACGGATGTTAAAATGTGCAGCAACACGGACGTGATCACTGCGATCGTCTGACACAGGCCTTACCTGGCTACTATAAAAATATGCAGTTTGCCCCAAATTTGATACAATTTTGCCAAATCCTGTCCCATGTGAAGAAAAAAAAAAAAAAAAAAAAACCTAGCTGGAACAAGAAAAGATAGTGGTGGGAGTTGAGCACACAATATCAGGAAAACGAATGAACGAACGGGTCAGACGGAGCACCCTAGGTGAGCCCGTACGGACTTGCCTCCCGGCGTCTGTCGCAGCATTGTGACTCTTCAAATGGGGCTGCTCACACGCTGTAGCGTGCGCTACAAATGGACGTGCAGAAAGCCTCCTCGTCAAAACACTGCAACACGCTTTGGACAGGGCTGCAAAGCATGATCCTCCATGGGGGGGGGGGGGGGGAAAGGGGGGGGGGGGGATAATAATAATAAAAAAAAAATGACTGACTGCGCTCAGCGAGGTGGCCAGACGGTCGTCGGAGTGTAAGGAACGTCCACTCTCACGGATGTTCCTTCCACTGTCAAAGATGCTCGTCTGAACCTAGCCTTACAATGGACACTCCAAGCAACATGACCACCTAAGCTTTTTTAGGTGGTCATGATGCCCTGAGTATGCCCTTGTCTTTCCCCCCTCCCTCCGCTCAGCGGTTCAGCTGTAAATGCTGAAAACAGCTGAGAGACGCGGAGGACTTTACTCCGCCCTCCCAGCTGTCAGTCAGAAGAGCGGGATTCATATTTCCCGCTTCTGCCGACTATTGCCGAGTAGGAGGCGTCATCGCGCTTTCAGCACTCACCGCAGTAGCTGGCGGGAGCGAGCCGCCAGCATAGTCTGCGATTAGTGTTGCGCGCATCCTCTTGCGCGTAACACTAATCCAAGAAGAAGCCTGCTGATTGGCTGGCTTACATGAGAGGCGCGCATGCACGCTTCTCACGTAAACCATTAGCCAAGTGAAAGAGTTAGGATGGGAGCGGAAGGGGAGGGAGGTGAATAATATATATTATATATTAAAAAAACACGCATTGGAAACAAGTGGATTTTAGGGTAAGCATTACAGAAAGTAAAAAAAAAAAAAAAACCCTACCTAGTTATTGAGGGGATGGGTATATTTTAATGTAAAAAAAAACTGGGGGGGATTTTTGCTTAGAGTGTCCCTTTAAACCCACCTGCCACGACAAGGCAAATCTCATGGGTGAGCAAAACTAAAAAGTGAAGCTCAAAATCAAAAATAAATACACAGCAGGTCTATTTCAGTAAAAATGTGAAAATCAGGAGAATTGGCAGGAGAGAGCTAGAATTTTCACATATCCTGACTTTCACCTTTACTGAATAGACCTGATAATCTCTTTATGTACCGCAGGCAATTTATCCACAGGAACAGTTAGTGGAGCTGCCCCAGGGCATCAATGTCTGTGTATGCATATACTGTATAAAATATAGCAGTATATAGTGATACCTTTTTTTAATTTTCTCAGATTTGGAAAAGCATTACACTCTCAGAAGCTTGCCTTTTGTAACGTCCAATAATTTTTTTTTTTTAAAAAAAGGTATCATTACGTACTGCTGTAATCTGGTGATTTTGGCCTCTGGATTTACACCGCATATCATTATATACATTTTAAAAAGAAAATCAGGGTAATGAGGGGAAAAAAAAAAAAGCAGGAGAAAGCCTTTCCTGGCGCCCACTAACTCTCACACAAGAAATCTTATGTTCTGCTGGATTTTACCCATCCTGCACCGTGAGCTCCGGTAATAAAGGAGCCTTTCATTGGTCTGCCGAACAGATGTGTAAAAGGAGTGTGGAGGAAACGCTCACCTCCTGGAATAATGATCACATTGATGACGCGCAGAGGCCCGGTCTTGCTGCGTAGAGATGGGCTCAGGTAATGTGAGCTCCCACATCCAGCCCTGACTTGGCACATGAGGGGATGATGTTGGCAGAATAAAAGCTCCTGGCAGGCAGTCACAGTGGATTATTGTACGCTAGGGTTATGTACCTCTTCCCCAGGTGTACATTGATATGTACAGTGTGATCGGTCAGTCTTATGGGGCTTATTCACTAAAAGTGGACATTGTGGGAAAAGCATAGGCGTGCGCAGGGGGTGTGCGTGGTGTGCCCAGGCACACCCTAATGTTAGGTGAAGAGCTCCGGTTTCACATCTTACGTTGACATTGTAGTTGTCCCTTATCAGGTTCAAGATGAGCAACATAAAAACTGACATTATCTTTGATTACAGGCGTATTGCGATTGAAAAATGTGCATTTTGTCCAAAATCTTCTAAAACATAAATTTTTGATTAATAAAATGATCCATGGCTGCGCACGCCAGCAGGGAGAAGCGATAAAGAAAAATGTAGATCCATTCTCTCAATCTTAAAAGCTTGTCAATTCTCCAAACTTGACAGTTCAGTGAATTAGGCTAGGGTCAGACGAAAGCATTTTTCCCCGCGAACATGAAAAAGTGCGTCCGAACGCATTGACGTATTTTTTCACGGAATGCGCAAATACGGTCAGACGACGTGCATTTTCGGGCGTGATTTTGTACGGATCGTCAATAAAACTCTTTTTGCGTCTGGACGTTATGTAGGCTGGACATTAGCAGCGTCTGACATCTCTTAATCACGCACACACGCCGCTATGCCGCAGCTGCGCACTCAGTACGTCAGTACTAGCGGTTTAGCGTTCTCAGAAAAATGCGTTCAAATTCCACTTGCGTTGCACGGCCGGACTTTTGTGCGGCCGTACATCGTATAGTGGCCGTCATTGCCCGTCATCTGCTGCTAGTGCGGCCGTAATTATGTGTGCCAGAACGCACGTTAAAAGTGCGCTGGTCTGACCCCAGCCTAAGCCCCAGCATAATAAATCTATTCAACATGCAGTGCCTATGGTTACCACGGCTCACTCCAATTCCCAAAATGCTCAGCCAACACAGCAAACTGCTATCAGTCTGGCTCAGCCAGTGTGTAATCCCTGGACATTGCAGGGAGAGACTTAGGCTGGGCGTCCACTGGCACCGTATTTGTGCGATCATAAGATATTGTCCGTCGTCGTCCGTCCGATCCAACAACATGCAGGTGAATGGACCATCGTCTTCCTGCGACGGGTAAAGACGCCATCAGATGGGCGATCACTCCTATTTCACTCGGTTGCGTTGCATGTATTTCAGCAGATCAGAGAAGATGGATGTAGAGAAACTGATGAGGGGAGTTATAAAAGCATTTAAAATAAACTATATCAGGGATCTCAAACTCTGGCCCCCCAGATGTTTCTGAACTACACCTCCCATTAATCTCTGGCCATTTATTGCATTCAAAGAATTCTGGGATTTGTAGGCAATATACATCTTTGGGGCCAGAGTTTGAGATCCCTGATTTATATGTATGTGAGATGTGTGGGACTAGCCCTGTTTGTGTAGGGGTGAGGGGTAGGGTAGGGAAGGTTCCTTGGTTGATTGTAAGCTCTTGGGTCCTCTCTGCTACTGTTCTGTGTGTACATGTATACTTGTATTCTGTCTCACCCATTCTCCCACAAAGGACTGCAGTGTTTAAAAAAGCAGAATGAACTGTGTTTTATATGTAAAACCAGTTCATTCTGGTTTTGGCAGTCTCTGCACTCCACCTCTGAAATCTATATGATCGTCCGTAGTTGTTCCAACAGATCGCTTGCAGTGGAAGACCCTCGTCAGACGTTGTACATAGTCGGATGAACGCATCGGTCGTCCAACTACGGTGCCAGTGGACGCTCAGCCTTAGTCGCACACACAGCGGGCCCACCCTGTGACACAGCTGCAACACACAGCCGGCCCACCCTGTGACACAGCCGCAACACACAGCCGGCCCACCCTGTGACACAGCCGCAACACACAGCCGGCCCACCCTGTGACACAGCCGCAACACACAGCCGGCCCACCCTGTGACACAGCCGCAACACACAGCCGGCCCACCCTGTGACACAGCCGCAACACACAGCCGGCCCGACCCTGTGACACAGCGGGCCCACCCTGTGACCGCCCCACACACAGCGAGCCCGCCCTGTGACACAGCGGGCCCACCCTGTGACACAGCGGGCCCACCCTGTGACACCGCCCCACACACACAGCGGGCCCGCACTGTGACACCGCCCCACACACACAGCGGGCCCGCACTGTGACACCGCCCCACACACACAGCGGGCCCGCACTGTGACACCGCCCCACACACACAGCGGGCCCGCACTGTGACACCGCCCCACACACAGCGGGCCCGCCCCTGTGACCGCCCCACACACAGCGGGCCCGCCCCTGTGACCGCCCCACACACAGCGAGCCCGCCCCTGTGACACAGCGGGCCCACCCTGTGACACAGCGGGCCCACCCTGTGACACCGCCCCACACACACAGCGGCCCGCCCCTGTGACACCGCCCCACACACACACAGCGGGCCCGCCACTGTGACACCGCCCCACACACACAGCGAGCCCGCCCCTGTGACACCGCCCCACACACACAGCGGGCCCGCCCCTGTGACACCGCCCCACACACAGCGAGCCCGCCCCTGTGACACCGCCCCACACACAGCGAGCCCGCCCCTGTGACACCGCCCCACATACAGCGAGCCCGCCCCTGTGACACCGCCCCACACACAGCGAGCCCGCCCCTGTGACACCGCCCCACACACAGCGAGCCCGCCCCTGTGACACCGCCCCACACACAGCGAGCCCGCCCCTGTGACACCGCCCCACACACAGCGAGCCCGCCCCTGTGACACCGCCCCACACACAGCGAGCCCGCCCCTGTGACACCGCCCCACACACAGCGAGCCCGCCCCTGTGACACCGCCCCACACACAGCGAGCCCGCCCCTCTGACCAAAGCTAGTGGTTTTTTGATTCACTGGCTTGTTTTCATTTTTGTTGCTCTGCTGCTCTTTCCCTTTGAGCCACCTGGCTGATATCTCCGCTTCTATAGTGGAGGGATTTTTACTTGTTTTTCTGAGTAAAGTTACGTTTTAGGCTAGGGTCAGACGAGCGTGATTTCTACGGACTGTATGTCCGTGCACACGGACGTACGTCAGTACGGAAGACGCAGTAGTGGCCACACAGTCCGTTTATTTACTGATGTATATTTTGACGGATGTAGGCGGGAAAATAAATTAAAAAGCAAAACCATTTTGTCCGTGAAAAATGCTGGACGTATAAATGCAGTCCGTCTGACCACGTTCCATCACTCACACACAAAGCTATGCGGACGTTGCGGACGCAGTGCACTTTGTGCGGCCGTTCTAGTGGTTGTACATTCTTGCCTGCCTTGCGTCCGTTTGCCGCGGCCGTGGTGCGTCCGCAGTTCAGTGCGGACGTACTTTGTGTAACAGGCTCCAATGGGCTTTCTTTCATGCTATCACGGACGTACTTTTAGGCGCAATCACGGACGTGAACACTACGCTCGTCTGACCCCAGCCTTATTCTTTGTGCGGCTTGTTTACCAGGCATTGACATATACACCTCTCCATACAGTAAGAAAGCAGAGGTTTGCAAATGGACAGTGGAACGACAACTCCTCTAACACGTTTTCTCCATCCAGCAGGCCTGGACCCCCTGTCTGCCGGCACAAACATAAAGCCATGAAAGGAATGTCCCACCTATAGCTTTATCTAGCGGTCTATACATAAAGACGTGCACATTACAGGCGTGCAAACTTCCAGTGTACAGCCCTGAGCTACAGGTCACAGGAATATATAAAGGAAGCAATAAAACCGGCTGGGTGGAGTAGAGGTAATATCACTGCTCTGCATGGAGAGAGCCTGTGGAGACATGGGTCCAATCCCGGCAAGAGCACCTCTCCAGTGTCCTTGGGCAAGACACCTAACGGTAAATACTCGCCACCCAGGAAATCTCAATGTATCCTTCCTGGTAAAATCCTTTCTAAATAAACGTGTAGATCACCAATATCACGGAGCAGGAAGGCGTTATGCAGAGCGCTCTAAACACCACCCAGTGCATTATTCCATATACAACTGTATACAACATATAGAAACTATACAGCGCAGTGAATCATGAATATAATGGAATGATAGAGTGCAGCGTCATCCCACACAATACAAGATCAGCACCACTTAATGCCCACAATAGAGCCAAGCAGGGTTACATGCACAGGCGCCATATGCAGATATTAGGGGTACAAAAGGGATATATAGGAGCTATACGCAGATATTTGTGTACAACACCTATATATCCCTCTGTACCACAGATTTTAGGGGTACAGAGGGATCTATAGGCGCAATACACAGATTTTAGGGGTACAGAGGGATCTATAGGCGCAATATGCAGATTTTAGGGGTACAGAGGGATCTATAGGCGCAATACGCAGATTTTAGGGGTACAGAGGGATCTATAGGCGCAATACGCAGATTTTAGGGGTACAGAGGGATCTATAGGCACAATATACAGATTTTAGGGGTACAGAGGGATCTATAGGCACAATATACAGATTTTAGGGGTACAGAGGGATCTATAGGCACAATATACAGATTTTAGGGGTACAGAGGGATCTATAGGCACAATATACAGATTTTAGGGGTACAGAGGGATCTATAGGCGCAATACGCAGATTTTAGGGGTACAGAGGGATCTATAGGCGCAATATACAGATTTTAGGGGTACAGAGGGATCTATAGGCGCAATACGCAGATTTTAGGGGTACAGAGGGATCTATAGGCGCAATACGCAGATTTTAGGGGTACAGAGGGATCTATAGGCGCAATACACGGAGGGATGGAGGAGCCTCATACAGTGCTGTCTGGGTGGGGGATGTGCTCACAGATCCTGCTAATGGGAAACAGATGATTGCAGAGCCCCCCCCAGACACTGAGCCCTGTGACATAGTTATAAGGGAGCCCCTGTGCTTACACCGGGCAGGCACATAGCGGGGCCTGGCCAGGACAGGGTTAAGCAGCGGGCAGAGTATTGGGCCCCCTGCCGGCCAGTGCTCACTCACCCGCTGCGGTGGAAGAAGCTGCCGCTGCGCCGCGTGTCCACGTATAGAGAAGTCCCCTGCCCTGGATACCCGGCAGAGCCATATAACCGCAGCGCTGCCCTCACCCAGCCGGGGGGCGGGGACACGCGTGATTGGCCGGGGACCTGGAGGTTGGGAGAGAGGAGGGAGCCCGGCCTGGGCCGCTGCACCGGATGTACATAGTGACACCGGGTATCACACGCTGTGTGGTCCCATTCCCTTTCCTATGATCCCCAGCCAGCCTTGTGCGCCCCCTGTAGCCGCCACGCAGAGCCGGGGGGAGGCGGATTTACTAACCCTGCACATTGGTACTGTTTCAGCCCAAAATGGAGTGTGGCCCCTCCTGGCTGCTCCCCCATATCAGAGTCAGAGGGGGCTGACACAGGCTGCTCCCCCATATCACAGGCAGAGGGGGCTGACACAGGCTGCTCCCCCATATCACATACAGAGGGGGCTGACACAGGCTGCTCCCCCACATCAGAGTCAGAGGGGGCTGACACAGGCTGCTCCCCCACATCAGAGTCAGAGGGGGCTGACACAGGCTGCTCCCCCACATCAGAGTCAGAGGGGGCTGACACAGGCTGCTCCCCCATATCACAGGCAGAGGGGGCTGACACAGGCTGCTCCCCCATATCACATACAGAGGGGGCTGACACAGGCTGCTCCCCCACATCACAGACAGAGGGGGCTGACACAGGCTGCTCCCCCATATCACAGACAGAGGGGGCTGACACAGGCTGCTCCCCCACATCACAGGCAGAGGGGGCTGACACAGGCTGCTCCCCCATATCACAGGCAGAGGGGGCTGACACAGGCTGCTCCCCCATATCACATACAGAGGGGGCTGACACAGGCTGCTCCCCCACATCACAGACAGAGGGGGCTGACACAGGCTGCTCCCCCATATCACAGACAGAGGGGGCTGACACAGGCTGCTCCCCCACATCACAGGCAGAGGGGGCTGACACAGGCTGCTCCCCCATATCACAGGCAGAGGGGGCTGACACAGGCTGCTCCCCCATATCACATACAGAGGGGGCTGACACAGGCTGCTCCCCCACATCACAGACAGAGGGGGCTGACACAGGCTGCTCCCCCATATCAGACAGAGGGGGCTGACACAGGCTGCTCCCCCACATCACAGGCAGAGGGGGCTGACACAGGCTGCTCCCCCATATCACAGGCAGAGGGGGCTGACACAGGCTGCTCCCCCATATCACAGGCAGAGGGGGCTGACACAGGCTGCTCCCCCATATCACATACAGAGGGGGCTGACACAGGCTGCTCCCCCATATCAGAGTCAGAGAGGGCTGACACAGGCTGCTCCCCCATATCACATACAGAGGGGGGCTGACACAGGCTTCTCCCCCATATCACATACAGAGGGGGCTGACACAGGCTGCTCCCCCACATCACAGTCAGAGGGGGCTGACACAGGCTGCTCCCCCATATCACATACAGAGGGGGCTGACACAGGCTGCTCCCCCATATCACATACAGAGGGGGGCTGACACAGGCTTCTCCCCCATATCACAGGCAGAGGGGGCTGACACAGGCTGCTCCCCCATATCACAGGCAGAGGGGGCTGACACAGGCTGCTCCCCCATATCACAGACAGAGGGGGCTGACACAGGCTGCTCCCCCATATCACAGACAGAGGGGGCTGACACAGGCTGCTCCCCCATATCACAGACAGAGGGGGCTGACACAGGCTGCTCCCCCACATCAGAGGCAGAGGGGGCTGACACAGGCTGCTCCCCCACATCACAGGCAGAGGGGGCTGACACAGGCTGCTCCCCCACATCACAGACAGAGGGGGCTGACACAGGCTGCTCCCCCACATCACAGGCAGAGGGGGCTGACACAGGCTGCTCCCCCATATCACAGGCAGAGGGGGCTGACACAGGCTGCTCCCCCATATCACATACAGAGGGGGCTGACACAGGCTGCTCCCCCATATCAGAGTCAGAGAGGGCTGACACAGGCTGCTCCCCCATATCACATACAGAGGGGGCTGACACAGGCTTCTCCCCCATATCACATACAGAGGGGGCTGACACAGGCTGCTCCCCCACATCACAGTCAGAGGGGGCTGACACAGGCTGCTCCCCCATATCACATACAGAGGGGGCTGACACAGGCTGCTCCCCCATATCACATACAGAGGGGGGCTGACACAGGCTTCTCCCCCATATCACAGGCAGAGGGGGCTGACACAGGCTGCTCCCCCATATCACAGGCAGAGGGGGCTGACACAGGCTGCTCCCCCATATCACAGACAGAGGGGGCTGACACAGGCTGCTCCCCCATATCACAGACAGAGGGGGCTGACACAGGCTGCTCCCCCATATCACAGACAGAGGGGGCTGACACAGGCTGCTCCCCCACATCAGAGGCAGAGGGGGCTGACACAGGCTGCTCCCCCACATCAGAGTCAGAGGGGGCTGACACAGGCTGCTCCCCCACATCAGAGTCAGAGGGGGCTGACACAGGCTGCTCCCCCACATCAGAGTCAGAGGGGGCTGACACAGGCTGCTCCCCCACATCAGCGTCAGAGGGGGCTGACACAGGCTGCTCCCCCACATCAGAGTCAGAGGGGGCTGACACAGGCTTCTCCCCCACATCAGAGTCAGAGGGGGCTGACACAGGCTGCTCCCCCATATCACAGGCAGAGGGGGCTGACACAGGCTTCTCCCCCATATCACATATAGGGGGGCTGGCAGGCTGCTCCCCCATATCACAGACAGAGGGAGCTGCTCACCATAAGTGGGAGCTGGAGGGGAAGTATAAGGGAGCCTCCGAACATTTGGGCCTAGATTTCAGACTGTTATGTATTGTCTTATTAATAACTTAGTTATTGAATCAGTGGTGTAGCGTGGGTTGTCAGCGCCCGGGGCCAGCCAAGAATTGTGCGCCCCCCCAACCTGTGGACACGTTATCGATATTGCCTCAGCTCACACATGAATATTGCCCCAGCTCACACATGGATATTGCCCCAGCTCACACATGGATATTGCCCCAGCTCACACATGGATTTGCCCCAGCTCACACATGGATTTGCCCCAGCTCACACATGGATTTGCCCCAGCTCATGGATTTGCCCCAGCACACGGATTTGCCCCAGCACCTCATGGATTTGCCCCAGCTCACACATTTGCCCCAGCACACGGATTTTCCCCAGCACCTCATGGATATGCCCCAGCACATGGATATGCCCCAGCTCATGGATTTGCCCAGCTCATGGATTTGCCCCTGCACATGGATATGCCCCAGCTCATGGATTTGCCCCAGCACATGGATTTGCCCCCAGCTCATGGATTTGCCCCCAGCTCATGGATTTGCCCCAGCACATGGATATGCCCCAGCACATGGATATGCCCCAGCTCATGGATTTGCCCCAGCACATGGATATGCCCCAGCTCATGGATTTGCCCCAGCTCATGGATATGCCCCAGCTCTCACCTGGATATTGCCCCAGCTCCCGGGCAGCGGGAGTGCCTGCCGGCTGCCCGGTCCTGAACAGCGTGCGAGTCCATCCTGTTGAAGGGGAGGTGGCTGAGTGCGTGCGCAGGTCACACGGTCCGGCCAGTCAGGTGGTACAGAGACTCAGTACCACCTGATTAGACGGACCACGTGACCTGCGCCTGCACGCAGCCGCCTCCCCTTCAACAGGACGGACTCACTGTTTAGGACCGGGCAGGCACTCCCGCTGCCCGGCATCTGAGTCCCCTCAACCCGCGGGCCCTTGGGCGGCGCCCGAGGGCCCGGCGGGTCAGTCGGGCCACAAGTTTTAGGGGTGCATAATTTCAAAAGAAATTATGCGCCCCTAACAAAACTGCGCCCGGGGCCACGGCCCCCCCTGCCCCCCCCCACGCTACGCCACTGTATTGAATGAATTCATCTAAAAATGTCCAATTCTCCAACAAACCATCGCTTAGCAACACATTGACCATCATAATGTATCATTGAAATATGAATAGCATTATATCTGAGGTTACAGTTCAGTGTAATCACACACCCGTCTGTTTCCCCTCAATTTGCTTTTAAAAGCTCTATTAACACAGGCCCTGAGAGTTGGCATTCTTTGAGGAATACCTTGAGTCAAGAACAACGAGTTACCATGGCATAGCTCACTGTTCTCGTGCAGAGCCGATATTAACAGCTTCTATACAAAGTATAAGAGACATTAAAGCACAGTAACCTGCTACAACATCCAACCACAAACGGATGGATTAGCGGCCGGCGCAGGCATTTATAACAGCTTGAACAGTTAGGGTAATGGTTCACTTGCGATTGGGCCCTGTGGTTTTTTCCCGTCACAATTAGGGATGAGCTGTTCGGGTTCGGACGGTTCGGAGTTTGACCCGAACTTTGGCAGTTCGAAAGTTCGCGAATTTCGAACTTTTTGGGCGTGTTCGGTTCGGGTTCGAAAAAAAAAAAAAATTTTGAAAAAAGTATAGAAAATGCTTAAAAAAATACTAAAAAATCTAGAAATAAAGAGACTCTTTACTGCAGAATATTATAAGCAACGGTTTATTAGATATTGAATTAAAAACTAATGTGTACGTGGAAAGATTATCAACTCTAAATGACCTCTGTTCACAAACGGGCATAACACCAGGTGTTTTTAGTCTGGTAATCAATTTGATACATTGTACAATATAGTGAGGGGGTGGGGTGGTGTCTGTTTCTGATTGAGATTTGAGAATTAATTTCCCTCCTAAAACATCCTAATATGCTGCATTTAACCCTTTCGCTGCTGAGGCTTTTCACACCTCTGTGCTGAGGTCATTTTTACCGCTTTCGCTCATCATGTTTAACCGCGTTTTGTAGCCATATTTTGATATATGACCCAGACATATTACATATCGTTCTTTCCGGCAGACTTGGCAGATTCATAATATGTCATTATTATATGTATATGTTCTGTCATGTCTGTATATTATAACAAAAAAATGCAATAAAATTAGAATTTTCAATAATTTATTATGTGTAAAGTGTTTTTTTTCACATTTTAACATGCGATCGTTTGCGGTTATATTTTGTATGGGGTGCGCTTGTTAAAAAAATTAGAAATGGGGTCTCGTTACATTTTTTTTTTGGGGGAAATTTCGCTTTTTTTAACAAACGCACCGCATACAAAAATCGTTAGTACAGCATTATTGTTCACATTATAATTGAAACGGGAACAATATTGCTGCATTAACAAAACAAACAAAAAACTTGTTTATTTTTTTTTTAGATTTTTTTTTAAAATATATATATTTTTTAAAAAAAAATTCATGCTCATGTTTAGTATCCTTGGAAAGGCCATGCTCTGGCTGATCCAACGATATCAAACATTAACCCCTAGCTGCCACGGATCAGGAGATAGGGGGTTCATTGGAACCCCCTATCTCCACCATTGGTGGCAGCTAGGGGTTAACTCCAGGACTGGCGTCATCGTGCTATGCATGATGACGCCAGTCCTCAGGGGGAGTTCCTGGAGGCTTGGCCGACATCCAAGATGTCGGCCAGCTCCAGGAGAGGATCACGATCCGGCACCTTTCAGCGCCGATTTGTGATCCGGCTCCCCAGGGGTTAATCACAGCCACCGTTTGGAAGGGCAGGCTGTGCCCTTCCAAACGGTGCCTGGATTAACCCTCTGCCCCCCGGCGATCGGGAGGGAGGGAGGGAGGTCCGAAGGACCTCCCCCCCTCCCTTTCAGGCGCTTCCTCCGCACGTGGGGGGGCGCCTGAATTAGATGTCATCGCGCCGCCGCAGTGGAGGGCACTCTAAAAAAACGAATTTTCAGCCCCATTGACTTGCATGGGGGTTCGGGTTCTGGTTCGGACACGAACAAATGGGAAGTTCGGGCCCGAACCGAACTCGGGGGGTGTTCGGCTCATCCCTAGTCACAATGTGCTATCTATATGTTTTCATCCCATGTCGCTTTTGTAAGAATTCCACTCACTGAAGGAAATTTCTAACATTCCAGTGTTTATATCACATTCTATAGCAGTGATGTCACCCTACCGGCAGGGCCAGTGCTAGACTATTTTGCGCCCTAGGCAAGACCAGCTACTTGCGCCCCCCCAAAAAAAAGAAAGCTCACATGGGTATATTTGCCCCAGCTCTCACATGGATATATTGCCCCAGCTCTCACAATGGTATATTTTCCCCCAGCTCACATGGGTATATTTGCCCCCAGTTCTCATGGGTATATTTTACTCCAGCTCTCATGGGTATTTGCCCCAGCTCACACATGGAGATTTGCCCCCAGCTCACACATGGATATCTGCCCCAGGCTCACACATGGGTATCTGCCGCTCCAGCGCCGTCTCCGTCTCCCTCCTCGTAGCCAGTCCCAATACGTGCTGGCGTCAAGGAAACGGAGGCGTGGACTTGGTGCTGGAAGCACCAAGTCCACGCCTCCTTGACGCCGGCGGTGACGCCGGCACGTATTGGGGCTGGCTGCAGCCCCAGGCTGCCCCGCGGCCAATTTTTTTTTTAGAAAGTGGTCGGGCCGGCTGCGCCTTAGGCGGGCACCGCGCTCTAGGCGGGCACCGCGCTCTAGGCGCCCGCCTAGCGGCAGCGCCGGCCCTGCCTACAGGTGCCACGCAGAAAGGTTACCGTGATGGAAAAGAGAGCTAATATAGATGAGAATATCACGTATAAATAGGTGAATACAAATACTTAACTTAGGGCAATAGGACAATCTCCCAAGAGGTGGTTCACGCTCTCCTTGTTGTTTCTTAATATAGATGAGCTCTGAACATGGAAAGAATGGAAGATTTACAGGGTTATTCAAAGAGATCCGAATTGTGTCCGAAAGGTAACCGAACAGTGAAATTCAGCGTACAGTAACCTTTCCTGGCCATTCGGCTATTCAGAGAGCAGGCAGTTCGCCAAATGTTGGCGAAATGCCTGCACATACGGTGCCTGTTTGATGCCTGTTCGAGGGCAGTGAAATCCCCATAGAGAAGCAATGCTTCGGCTATTCAGAGAACAAAAACCAGCAGTGAAAGGTTGCCGAATTGCCCTGCTGTTCGGTGGTTTCATGCAGCAGATTTATTCAGGCGAATCCCATAGGCTTCAATGTTAAAAATATTCCCATTTTAATTCAATAATAAACCGTTGATTATAATATTCTGCAGTAACAAGTATTTTATGTATAGATTTTTTAGGATCTTTTAGGCATTTTTGGGGTTTTTTTTGCTAAAAAAAAATCCATTTATTTTTTTTAATCGTTTTTTTCTGTAACAGCCTTTTTATTATCATTCATTGGATCTCATAGGTAAATTTCAGACATTTTCGTTCTGTAGTTTCTTTGCAAACAGCGTTTCAGTTTTCAAACATTCAAGCATACTGTTTTTTTTTCCCACTCCATTCGTCTGTCGTGTCGGCTTTTTCCGGCGGCTGCTCTGCGTTGTGATCGGCAGCTGCTCGGGTTCCTCCGGCGTGTTCACATGTTTTTCGGTGTGCTTTCGCCGGGTTTTGCGGTGAGTGTTCGGCGGGTTTGCGGCGACTTTTCACTGCACTACGACGGCCCTGTGGTGCTTGCTGAATACATTGCAGGGTCGCCGAAATGGGATCGCCAAATCGCACCGAATTGAAGAGAACGAAAAGTCACCGAACGCACGGTGACTTTTCAATTCTCTTTGAATAACCCTGTTAGAGTTTGGGAAGGATGATGGTGTTGATAACGAGGGTTCATACATTGCACGGGAAAATCCTGACAGATTACAGAGACTACAGTGCAGTGAGGGAAGAAGGAGACTGACACGGAAAAGAGAAATATTACAGATAGCCAGCTCCAACTAGTTATAACTGAAAGAAGGGATTGAGGGGATTTAATGGTGGATCGGCATGGCAGGGGGTAGAGGGAACTGAGAAGGGTACTAGAAACAAATGAAGGGTAGAGGGCAAGATGGAGAGCTACTGTATTGAGTGGGTGAAGCTACAAGGATAGAAAGAAGGGGATATTGAGTAATTTGTAGTATTAAACAAAAATGATGACTTCTATAAAGAAATAGAAGATTGGAAAGAAGAAATAGAGAGGAAATTCATGAAAATAAACGGTTAAAAACAAAGTAAAAGGATGGAACGGTTGACATAGGGGGAATAAACATAAATGGAAAATGAGCATCTGAGCGCTCTCGCCGTTTACGTGGTTTCTACAGAACATTGGGCGATCAGGAAGCATTTATCATCACTTCTCTGCAATGCCTTCTGTAACCCTGGAGGATTAATCATTAAAGAGAAATGCGTAGCCAAAACATACAATTTTTGCAGAATGAACAAATGTAACAAATCTATGCCAAGCCTCTACCAAAGGCACCAAGTTTAAGTATTGGCTTCAGATCTCCATGTTTATTTCGGGGTAGCTCAGGTCAGCGGGAAAGAAAAATAAAATCAGATTATATGAAGACCTTTCATCATTTGAAAACAGTTGGAATGAAAACAAATTATTGAAATAGCTGCGAGGAAACGCATTTAAAAGGGGTTATTTACTAAGTTCCGAACTTGCCACCGAATTGTTACACTGGGGAACAGCATTTTCGTTGAGTTAGATTTGACACTTGTTTTTGACTAACTGGTGGCATCGGAATACAAAAATGACCCCAGTTTTTCTCGATCACGGCAATTTTTTAATGTACAGGATACCCTCCCTTTGTCTCAAAAATCATACAAAATGTGCACACAATGGAAAATAATGAAAAAATTACCCGAATGTCAAATTCTAATTTAACCTAAAAGTCCAATTGGGTGCAAGTAGTCAAGTTAGGTGGCATTTAAGGTACAAATTTACGCTTATTGCTTTTCCTGGAGTGTTCAATGTCGCCTGATGTTCCAACAATAGTCAGCCAGGGTATATGATCATCCCATCTACCCTGATACCAGATTCCTCTATTACCTTCAAATCTTGGTGGAATCGTACAGAAGTAACAGTCACTGGAATGATCTGTGGGCTCTCGCCAAACCAAAGGTAGATCAAATGGCAACTTATCACATGTTCCCTTCATCCACATCCGTAAACTCTCGACACACTGCTTGCATGCCTTGTGAGGGGAGAGGGGCCCAAGACGTATCTTGATCACCAACAGGGTTATTCAAAGAGAATCAAAAAGTCACCGCACGTTCGGTGACTTTTCGTTCTCTTCAATTCGGTGCGATTTGGCGATCCCATTTCGGCAACCCTGCGGTGTATTCAGCAAGCACCACAGGGCCGTCGTAGTGCAGGGAAAAGCCACCGCAAACCTGCCGAACACTCACCGCAAAACCCAGCGAACGCACACCGAAACCTGCAAAAACATCTGGATTAACCCCGCCGAACATGCCGGAGAAACCCGAGCAGCCGCCGATCATAGTGCAGAGCAGCCGCCGGAAAAAGTTGACACCACAGACGAATGGAGTGAGGAAAAAAGCCAGTACGATGAATGTTTGAAAAGTGAAACGCTGTTTGCAAAGAAACTACTGAGCGAAAATGTCTGGAATTTACATATAAGATCCAATGAATGATAATAAAAAGGTCTGTTACAGTAAAAAGAAAAAACGATTTTAAAAAAAAGGAATTTTTTTTTCCCGAAAAATGCCTAAAAGATCCTAAAAAATCTAAAGATAAAGAGACTCTTTACTGCAGAATAAAATAATAAACGGTTTATTAGATATTGTATTAAAACAGGAATATTTTTAACATTGAAGCCTATGGGATTCGCCTGAATAAACCTGCCGAATGAAACCACCGAACAGCAGGGCATTTTGGCAACCTTTCTCAGCTGTTTGGTGTTCTCTGAATAGACGAAGCATTGCTTCTCTATGGGGATTTCACTGACCTCGAACAGGCACCGTATGTGCAGGCAATTCGCCAACATTTGGCGAATTGCCTGCTCTCTGACTAGCCGAATGGCCAGGAAAGGTAAGCGTACGCTGAATTTCAGTGTTCGGTTACCGTTCGGCCACAATTCGGAGCTCTTTGAATAACCCTGCAAGTTGTACTTTGAAATCTGCAACATAGGCTTGCCTGACCAATGCGCTCATGTTCACCTTTTGACTGGGAACGAAAAAACTGAAAAAAAAATTCCATACTGTGTCCCATAGCATTGGAGTTTTATTTTCCCCACAGCTCATTTTTCGTAACTCTTTGGGGGAAGGCTCCACACTAGCTCCGTGTTCAGAGTTCTATGAATTAGCTTCACTTTATGTTTAGGGTTGCGATTGGTTTTCTTAAGAAAAAGAAAAAAGGGGGGGTTGCTACAGAAACCTTGCCTAAAT
Organism: Leptobrachium leishanense; assembly: GCA_009667805.1. Classification (NCBI taxonomy): domain Eukaryota; kingdom Metazoa; phylum Chordata; class Amphibia; order Anura; family Megophryidae; genus Leptobrachium; species Leptobrachium leishanense. The sequence continues at coordinate 478,220,821 of CM019063.1, read as the reverse complement.
AAAGATGACCCCCCCATTCATTTTTGTTGTGCTCAAATGCCTTTTTTCTATTTTTGAAGTGATTGTCGGATTGGCTACCAGGGCAATTGGAGCACTCACAGTTTGTAAATCCAGATTTTTGTCGACTACGGCCGGGGTCACACGACCGTTTTGGAGAGCGGAAGGAATGTCCGTGAGAGGGGACGTTCCTTCCACTCTGTCGCCCGTGTGGTCACCTCACTGAGCGCAGATAGTGTGCTCAGCGCTACAAAGCGCGATCCTCCTATGGAGTCTCGTGATTTCTAGCCCTGCCTTACATCCGATGTAGCTTTTTGACGGGGAGGCTGAAAGTACACTCTATTGCCAAAAGTATTTGCTCACTCATCCATATGCGAGCCAAGGCAGGTGAACGAATACTTTTGGCAATATAGTGTATATCCGGTGGTAGTGTGGCCCGTGTGGCCCTCCCGTCGAGCTGTCACAAAGCAGTGATGGAAGCAGGGAGGAGCGGTCACAGTGACACACTCAGTGCGATTTGCTACTCAGTGATTGCAGGATTCAGTCTGCATTTCCCCAAGTGATCTGCAAAATCCGGCCTGTTGGGGGGACTTGGGAACCGGAGGTGAGAAACACTGCTTTATTTGATGCACCATCCCCCGAAATAAATATAAGTAAACTCTGGATTCTGCTCACAATAATATAGAATAAAATGAAACAACTCTTACTAAGGTAGCCTGTAACGTGTCACTAACTATCAGGGTTATTCAGAGAGCGGTGAAAAGCAGGAGAATCACTGGAGAATGGAAAATTCTAGGTCAAAATAGCCAAACCAGAAAAATTCTCCCATTTATCTCACTTTCCAAATCGGCTATTTTGACCAAGAATTTTCCATTCTCCAGTCATTCTCCTGCTTTTCACCTCTCTCTGAATAACCCTGTAGATTGAGAAGATACACCTGTCCTATGAGCATTAGGGATGGGCCGAATACCCCCGTGTTCGGTTCGCATTCAAACTCGAACATTTGAAAAAGTTTGAATTCGAACGCGAACACGATTCAAATGCAATGCAAGTCAATGGGGCTCGAACATTGGAAAATTAAGGTGCCCTCCAAGAGGGCATATATGCAAGATATTGGTCATAAAAGGTGAATGGGGGTCCAGGTACTGCCCTGGGGGACAGGAAACCATAAAAAACAAATTTTTAAAAAAGAGCCATTTCACCGCTGTGCGCTGAGCTAATTTTTACCACATTTGCTCATGTTTAACCCTTTCACTGCTGAGGCTTTTCCTGCCTCTGTGCTGAGCTCATTTTTACCGGTTTTGCTCATCATGTTTAAACGCATTTTGAAGCCTTATTTTATTATATGACCCAGACATATTATATATCGTTCTTTCCGTCAGACTCGGAAGATTCATAATATGTCATTATTATATGTATACGTCCTGTCCTGTCTGTATATTATAACAAAATATGCAATAAAATATGAATTTTCAATAATTTACAACGTGCAAAGGGTTTTTTTCACATTTTAACATGCGATCGTTTGCGGTTATATTTTGTATGGGGTGCGCTTGTTAAAAAAATTAGAAATGGGGTCTCGTTACATTTTTTTTGGGGGAAAATTTTGCTATTTTTAACAAACGCACCCCATACAAAAATCGTTAGTGCAGCATCATTGTTCACATTATAAATTAAGTGGGAACAATATTGCTGCATTAACAAAACAAATAAAAAACTTGTTTATTTTTTTTATTATTATTATTTTTTTATTTTTTAATTTTTATTTTTTTAAAAAACTTTTTTCACGGTCATGTTTGATATTGTTGGAAAGGCCATGCTCTGGCCGATTCAACGATATCAAACATTAACCCCTAGCTGCCACAGATCGGGAGATAGGGGGTTCATTGGAACCCCCTATCTCCACCATTGGTGGCAGCTAGGGGTTAACTCCAGGACTAGCGTCATCGTGCTATGCAGGATGACGCCAGTCCTCAGGGGGAGTTCCCGGAGGCTTGGCCGACATCCAAGATGTCGGCCAGCCCCGGGAAAGGATCACGAACCGGCGCTTTTCGGCGCCGATTCGTGATCCAGCCCCCATGGGGTTAATGCCAGGTACTATTTGGAAGGGCAGGCTGTGCCCTTCCATACGGTGCCTGGCATTAAGCTCAGGACCCCCGCGATCGGGAGGGAGAGAGGTCCGAAGGAGCTCCCCCCCCTCCTTTTCAGGCGCCTCCTCCGCACACACGGGGGGGCGCCTGAAATAGAGGTCATCGCGCCGCCGCAATGACATCTTTTGTGCCCGCGGCGGTCCCGGATTGACGGCCTGACATCCAAGATGTCAGCCCGCACGGGGGGTACAGCGATCGGCCGGTTCAACCCTTCCTGCGGCAGGACGCGCTGAGCGCGTCCTCCGCAGCGAAGTGGTTATACGCGATTTTAAGCCATGGGAAATGTTTGAGCAACAACGAGTGGGAAAAATTACGATCTTAACGCAAACGTTAACGCTCACTTGCGTGAGCATTAACATTTGCTGCGGCGTTCACTGCATATTTGTAACGATTCCCCAGGACAGACCTGGTAGGATCCCTGATAACAGACCTCTAACCCTCCGATCCTTAGGATGGTCGGGACTCGGGACCACTTAACCTAACCTCTAGCAGCCACTCAGGCCAGGGAGACAGCACCAGCAATATACACCACAGACTTGAGATCAATATATGTTTGTACTGCGCTATAGTATATGGCAGGATGGAAGCGCACCAGCAGTAACAAGCAGCGGAATATACCAGAAAGGGGCGCAGAGCGAGAGTAGTTGTTTTAACAAAACCAGGTCAGCAACATTTAGGCACTTGTACTGCACTACTGTATATGGTGAGAATCTGCACACACCAGTAGCACCAGGAGGCAAACAGAACAGGCAGGGAGTACACAGAGAGAATAGTCAAATGGCAGGCAAAGCCGGCAACAGATCGGGTCCTCAGAACAAGCAGGGTAAGTAACAAGTATACAAACTGATTCGGTAAGCTAGCGATGCGGGAATGAAACTCCACGGCAAGGCGAGGTGTAAGCGCGTGCTCCTGATTTAAAGGTCCCGGCGTCATCACGCCGCGCCCTGCCTCCTGATCACTCACAGCTGCGCCGGGTGCCACCGGAGCTCCTGGAATTCGGCCAGCTGGCAGCACCATGCGTCCGGGGGCCCCCCCGATCGCCACCCGGGGCCCTGGATGTTACAATATTACAATCCAAACGCAAACGGGTTAAGTAACCAAATTTGTAAGAAGAATAATTAATGCAGCATATGAATCCTCACACTGCAGGGCAGCACCTCTACAGTCTGATGCTAGCTTTAACCGGCGCGCTGTGTGCAGCTTCTGAGAAGAAACGCTATTAGTGTAGCGGGGAAGCCGGCTGCGCATTTTGCATCTCTCCCTCTACACTAATAGCGTATCGTCTCAGAAGCTGCACACAGCGCGCCGGTGTATGCAGCTTCTAACAGCATGGGAGACAGGAGGATGCACTTGTTGGTGGATCCAGGAATCAGGTGAGTATTAGAAAGAAAGAAAAAAAAGGTTTTATTTATGTTCCTTGGGACATTTAAAAATGTCCTCGGATTTTATTTTTTTTAGAAATGTGTCGCCTTACCTTAGCCTGGTGGTCAGTCAGTGGAGGCTCCCTGGATCCTGGTTGTGGGGGGGCCTGCCTTGGCCACAGGTGCAGTGGCTCCCTCCCTGTGCCACTTCTCTGCCACGTGCACCCGGCCGGCCTGCCCGCACAGTCGCAGCTCCATCAGTGCCTTATTAGAGGGCCTCGTCTGCCTGATGTTTTAGCAACAAGATTTTTTTATCCCATAGGCTTCAATGTTAAAAATATTTCCATTTTAATTCAATATCTAATAAACCGTTGCTTATAATATTCTGCAGTAAATAGTCTCTTTATTTTTAGATTTTTTTAGGATTTTTTAAGCATTTTTTTAAAAAAATTCAAAATTATTTTTCGAACCGGCAGCCCGTCTCTAATGAGCATATGCATGCACAAGGGGTGTGCCCAGGCACACCCTAATTTTGGGTGAAGAGGTCCTCTTTCACCTCCTACGTTGACCTTTATATGCCTCTTATCTGGTTCATGAGAAATAACACATAAACTGACTGTATCTCTGATTGCAAGCTTGTTATTTCTAATGGAAAACGTGACTTTTGTGCAAAATTATCCAAGCATAAGATTTCAGTTAATAAATGTTCCCTGGGTGCACACCCTAATGCAGTGTTTCCCAAACCTGTCTTCGGGTCCCTCTAACAGAACAGATTTTGCAGATCACCTTGGGGAAATAGACTGAATCCTGCAATCACTGAGCATCAAATTGTATCACCTGTGCTGTGCTTCAGATATCCTGCAAACCTGGTGAGGCAGAGGGTCCCGAGGACCCAGGTTTATTATGGTGCGAAAAATGGCAATGTTTCAGCCATGTCAATGCCCTTTGCGAAGCTCGACAAAGGTCAGTGACATAGCCGAAATATTGCTACAGTTTACATCAAACTAACCTGCTCTACTGAACCGCATTAGAAGTGCCGGATTCCTTTTCTCTTATTATTGGTCTATGTTGTTGTACTACCTGGGATCAGCATTTGCATTCTTAACCAGATTGGTGTCTTGAAAACAGGTTACCAGAGTGCCCGGTTATATTTCCTTCCGTGTCATTTTATGGATGGCTCCAGGGGTCAAGTCGAGGGGGATCGCGTTGGAACGTAGGTCCTCCAATATTTCTGCAGAGGGAACAGAGTTTCCTTTGGTCCCAAACATTATACAGCTTGTATTCAGGTGTTCATAAATCCTATACTTGTGACATATATTTTTGCTAAAATCCCCATATATACATAAATAGATCAGATCTGAGACGGTGTTTGTGTTAAGTCCAAAATGATAATTACCAGCTGGATGGAGTAGAGGTAGCATCACTGCTCTATAACTGTGGAGACCCAGGTTCGAATCCCAGCCAGAGCAACTCTCCAGTAAGTGTCCTTGGACAAGACACCCAAAGATACATACTTATCTACCACACAATATTGGCTGTGGAGTCCAGTGGTAACATCTCTACCCTTCGACCGTGGAGAAGCAAGTCAAAGTCCCATTCAGCACATCCCTTCGATACAACTGTGGAGAAGCAAGTCTCGACTTTACGAGAAGCGGGTTCAACCTAACCACCAGGTCGCAGCTCTACAATCATGGATAGACTACCCGATCCCATTCAGAAGACGCCAACAGCGAGTGTCCTTAGGCAAGACACCTAATGATATGGATGTGCCGAACTCACAAAATACTTGTGCATCGCATAGATTGCAAAATTCCCTTGGGCACAGGGTTCCCCTGAATCAGGTCATCATCCATGTGTGGTATTCTCCTTCTACACTGATCTTGTAAAGCGCTGCGTTATTTGTGGTGCTATATAAAGAAAGGATAATAATAATTGCTAATTGGAGGACAGAAATCTTAAGTCCCCACACTTCATTTTTTAGGACTCGACCCCTGGATGGGTCTCATTAAGAGCAATGTCTCCTGTACCGGCACTGCCATAGAAAGAAATAAGCCTGTACACGGACCAGTGATTTTATGATATCTGCTGTATTGGCCGCTTGGATTAAAGTGGATTCCCATAGCTAACTTCTTTAAAGTTTTAATTTCACCTTCCCCCTTTAAAATCTGTTATATCCATCAAGGAATAATCCCTTAGGTCTGGCTTTAGCCTAAAAACCAAGTTGGAACCTGCGGCCAGTGGTAGAGAACAAAACACAGAATGACACTGTATCACGAGAAATAAAACACAGCGCTCAGTGTATAATGATTATTTATTAAGACAATAAAAGTGCATAGTAAAAGCCCTTTACCAATAATTCTTTTTATCATGAATGGCACAATCACTAGAGTCTGGTTGACCCATTATTCAAGCGATATGGCATCAGAGGATAAATTCATCATGTGACATTGCAATAACAACACACTAAAACCATGAGCTTTATTGTACCCAACTGCTATAATAAATCTTCACAAAGCATCTCTTTCAATTCTGAGCATCATCTACGTAGCCAATGATTAGGAGGAATAGGTTGTAGGATGAGATCAATCTGGTAATAAACTTAAACCCCTAAAATAAACAAAAAACAGCGTTTGTAAGGTAAATCTTATTAAAAAAGTGATAGAGACGCTTCTAAAATTGTAACAAATGGAATGTTGTTCACGCCAAGTAAAAAGACTCTTACTCCCATTCTTCTGTAATTTCTGTAGGCACCAGGGACTTGTGTTTTTAATCTATCATCTCTTTACAAATGGTGAGGGGTTTCCCAACTCCTGTACAAAAAGGTATTCCAGGAAAAAGCCTCAGGTCCGTAATCACATAGTATGTAGCTATTAATGGGAAAGGAATGGCAAGTATCTAGCATGGTACGAAAGGTTCTTCAGGTACACCCAACCCTGAAGAATATTTTTCCTGAAAACAGGTGATTCATGCTGCACTACAGCCCGTCACATCTAGCGCTAATGGGTGATATTTATTTATTAGTAGTATTACCCCCATACAGGGTCAGGAGAGTAAGGCCGGAGTCAGACGAGCGTCATTGGAGAGCGGATGGAACGCTGCGACAGATGCCGGTAGGGATGCCAATACGGGCGCGCTCGTCTGACTAATGGTTTTAGGCCCGTGTCAGACGAACGCAGTGATCACAGAATGACACTGTATCACGAGAAATAAAACACAGCGCTCAGTGTATAATGATTATTTATTAAGACAATAAAAGTGCATAGTAAAAGCCCTTTACCAATAATTCTTTTTATCATGAATGGCACAATCACTAGAGTCTGGTTGACCCATTATTCAAGCGATATGGCATCAGAGGATAAATTCATCATGTGACATTGCAATAACAACACACTAAAACCATGAGCTTTATTGTACCCAACTGCTATAATAAATCTTCACAAAGCATCTCTTTCAATTCTGAGCATCATCTACGTAGCCAATGATTAGGAGGAATAGGTTGTAGGATGAGATCAATCTGGTAATAAACTTAAACCCCTAAAATAAACAAAAAACAGCGTTTGTAAGGTAAATCTTATTAAAAAAGTGATAGAGACGCTTCTAAAATTGTAACAAATGGAATGTTGTTCACGCCAAGTAAAAAGACTCTTACTCCCATTCTTCTGTAATTTCTGTAGGCACCAGGGACTTGTGTTTTTAATCTATCATCTCTTTACAAATGGTGAGGGGTTTCCCAACTCCTGTACAAAAAGGTATTCCAGGAAAAAGCCTCAGGTCCGTAATCACATAGTATGTAGCTATTAATGGGAAAGGAATGGCAAGTATCTAGCATGGTACGAAAGGTTCTTCAGGTACACCCAACCCTGAAGAATATTTTTCCTGAAAACAGGTGATTCATGCTGCACTACAGCCCGTCACATCTAGCGCTAATGGGTGATATTTATTTATTAGTAGTATTACCCCCATACAGGGTCAGGAGAGTAAGGCCGGAGTCAGACGAGCGTCATTGGAGAGCGGATGGAACGCTGCGACAGATGCCGGTAGGGATGCCAATACGGGCGCGCTCGTCTGACTAATGGTTTTAGGCCCGTGTCAGACGAACGCAGTGATCACGTCCGTGTTGCCGCACATTTTAACGTCCGTCGTAGCATAAAATTATGATCAATAGAGACCCACACACGAAGTATGTCCGCACAGAAGTGCGGACGCACAACGCACGTGGCACTGGATGCAATTTAGGCAAGAACGTCAAACCGCTAGGACGGACGCACAGAGTGCGCCACATCCGCGTAGCTTTGAGAGTGAGTGATGGAACGTAGTCAGACGGACTGCATTTTTGACGTACAAAATGGTTTTTCATATCGTATCAATTTGTTTCAGTTTACATATTAATTTTATTTCCCATCTACATCAGTCAAAAATAACAGACCGCGTGGTGTCTACAGCATCATCAGTCAGAAAGTACGTCAGTTGTGCACGGACGCACAGTGTGCTCAGAATGCGTTCGTCTGACATTAGCCTTAGATGGCCTCGCATCAGAATTTGAAAGGGGGGATTGATGGAACGGTCCTGGAGGGATCCTATTTGATGGCACGCATGCAGATCTCAGAAAAGAGTGCATAAATAAATCATGATCGAGAAGGAAAGAGGTGGAAGCGGAGCTCCTCCTGCCCTCAAACAGTGGTTGACGGTATCTTTTGGTGACAGCACCCATTTGCAGTAAACGGTCACCACAGTCACAGAAATAGCGAGAGCGCAGTATCTCCAAGCAGAAAGATTATTTAAAAAGAGAAATCTGTGCCTGTCTGTCGCTTTCTATGGTTTCAAGTTCATTAAATCACTCAATTAATTTTATAAATGTATTGTAAACATTATCATTCTTCCATTTTTTTTGAGGAAATAAGCAAAGTAAACATAAACATTGGTCAGCATGAAAAAGCAAGATTCAGTAATTATGCTTAAAAATCCCCCCAAAAAAAATCATATATATATAAACACAAAGTGAGACGCACTCAAGGTCTTTCCAATAAAACCAAAAAACTTTATTCTGGAAATATTAAAATGTTACATAGATCCAACGTTTCGGCTCCGTCCGATCCTTTATCAAGGACGGAACCGAAACATTGGATCTATGTAACATTTTAATATTTCCAGAATAACGTTTTTTGTTTTTATTGGGAAGACCTTGAGTGCGTCTCACTTCGTATATCCATATAATTTATTGAGACTATTGCACCAGGCAAGGACATTGTGATTTGGAGAGTGCCGAACCTAGGGTTATATATATATATATATATATCTATATATATCATATATATATATATATATAGAAACGGTTTATACTTTCCCTGTGTGTCCACACCCCACAATGCAATGTGAACCCTCCAGCAGTATGCTCAGGGGGTAAGTGGATGCCTCTTTTTGTGCTGAGGTCAGCATGAACGCAGCACACAACACCCTGACGTGCCTACATCATGTATGTATGATGCATTCTATTGTACAAACCGCACCTGCGAGAACTTGCGTACAATGCCGAGATCTATTCTGCCGACTGGAATCCAAGAAATAAAAAAAGACTGTTCTAAAGACTTTGTAACTGGTTTGGCAGAAGAACATACAACCATACATAGGGCCATATTACATTCTCTGCGCAAATAATTTTTTTTGCGCGCATTGTCCAGCGTTATCGCGCAAAAATTAACGTGATATTCGGATCTGAACGCATTTTCTCATCCGTCAAAAAATAACGTTAGTAAAAAAAACACGCAAAACATAGTGTAATACGCGCGCAGTAACGTTGCGCATGTAAATCAGTGCGCGGACTTTTTTTTTGCGGGATTTAGCCAATCAGAATTAAGAACCTTAATTGACATCAATTCACCTTAATTGACTCCCTAATGTTTTTGCACCTGTCAAAATAAATCTGAGTATAAATATGCACGAATTCACAATTGTTTGGTTTGGGTATGTGTAGAATGTGTAGCTATACTGTGCTGTATTATTTTTTTTTTCGTGCTGGTGTATTTGGTTTTGGCCAGAACGTTCAGATTTGCAGTTAACACCAGCTTTTCAAAGACGTTAAATTTATGCGCGCAAATGTCGTTTGTATGGGAAGTTGCACATCTTTTGAAATACCATCCGCTTAACGCATTTGCGCTCACATTGTTAAGTATAGGACGCGCACAGTTTGCGCGAACGTTGAAATACGACGTTCTGCGCAAATGGTTTTGTCCTCGCACAAATGCACATTTGCGTGCGCGCAAAACTGATGCGCGGGGAATGTAATATGGCCCGTAGAGTATTGTCCAGACCAGTGTTTCCCAGGCCTATCCTTGGGACCCACTAACAGGCCAGGTTTGCAGGATATGTGAAGCGCAGCACAGGTGATATGATTTGCTGCTCAGTGATTGCAGGATTCAGTCTGCATTTCCCCAGGGTGATCTGCAAAACCTGGCCTGTTAGGGGGTTCCAGAGGACTGGAGCTAAACACAGGTCCAGAAAACACTGCATTTGCATTGGGCAAGTTTGTAAGCTTACCAAACGTGCATCTTCCATACGGTCACACGCCCATCGACCAGGTGTGAGGTTTCTGTATAGTTGTACATTTAATAAACTGTAACCGCCCATTAAAAGGACTTTGTTACCAAACTACTCCCTCAGCTTAAATAAACAGTAAAGGGGCTAATATACGCACAGCATGTTAAAATCACTTTCTACAGACCTGAAGAAGGAATGGGCCGCGCTAACCTGTCTGGCTCGTTTTTCCTCTTACTAATTCTAGCAGCATTACTTTTTTCTTTAACATGTGTTTGGGTGTAAAACAGATGTTAAGCTCTGCAGACAGCCTGGCCATTGCGACGTTGCCTTACTTCCCACCTAGAGTGATGGAATCCATTGAACGGCTTTTGCCACTTGTTTGATAAAAGGTCAGTACAGGGGGACAAAGTCAACGTAACATTCTAGTTTCGATGGAAAAGTCACATATATAGCCTAGACCTGGGCTCAAAATTTCAAGTCCCAAGCTACTAACCAGGCCGTAAGAGTTACTCGCCACCAGTTGCTCCACTTAACCCTTACCCAGCCCTTAACTCTGACCCTAAACCCACACCCTTAAATTATCTTATGAAATTACACTGTTAAAGGTGATTTAGAATAAAGTTACAAAAAAAACATTAATACCCAGACATCAGACCCCAGATACATGTATACCCAGTCACCAGACCCCAGTGTGAGTAAAGCGAGGAGGCAGGGAAGCTCCTCTCCACCCACCTGCCAGTGACAGACTGGGTCCGGTTAGGCAGCTGATCCCTGCCACCGTGCAGCCTGGGGAAGGGGGGCTGCACGGTGGCACTGCCGGAACACACAGCACAAAATATTTTATTGTGCTGCCGGTGTGTACATTTTCACTCGCGCTCACTTAATTTCCACTCGCCAAATGCGAGTAGGCGAGTGGAAATTTTGAGCTCTGGCCTAGTCTACACCGAGGGTCTCAAACTCTCTGCTACCAGATGTTGATGGCCTACAATTCCCAGGGTTCATTGAAGGCAATAGCTGGCCAGAGGATCCTGGGAGTTGCAGTTCAGAATCATCGGAGTGGCCAAAGTTTAGGAGATCTGTTGCCTACATGCTTATCCATAGTTATAAAGGCTTGTCAAGTCATGAAAGACGATGCTCTGTACCATGTATAAATCATAAGCTGCAGGAGGGAAGTCAATTCACTAATGAAGGACTCTCTTATGAGATATCTCCATAAGATGACTCGATTTCCCACTGCAACACATGAATTCTTCGTGGTGTAGGGCAGTACTTTCATGTGTCAACCAAGTAGTCTTGTGCCTCCTGGAAACCATTGCCAGATCCTTCTATTGATTCCAAACAATGGCATATGCTTTTCAATTTAGAAATGCTTAATATGGGGCAGAATCCCTGTATTTTCCCCTGAAACCTGTGGATTTAGTCAGTTTCTCAGGATAGAGACCTGATTTCTAAGAGCCATGAAACATTGGCCAGAACAGACTCCAGGTGTAGTCTAATTAGGGCTTTTAGAAAAAAGGAAAAAAATGGTCTTTCCAATTAAGATTTTTCTCAATCATATTAAAATGTGCAGAGATTAGCTGAGCAAGGCCGCGATTCCTGATCAATTCAATCTTTAAAAAACACTTTGAGTTGATGTTGTCGCAAACCTGAAATTACAAGTCAAGTTTCAACGACGCATGCAAAGCTCTAAGGTAGAGATGAAGCCGAATCAGCAGAATTGTGCTATATGGCTGTGTCAGCCGTGTTAAAAAAAATATATTAAAAAAAAAATCTATGAATTTGAAGACTATTTTGGTTTGGAAAGAGCTGTTTTGAAGCCAAAGTCATAATGTACGGTTAGTTGGCGCTCCGCCAGATCCCCCCAGGGCAGTCCATAGCGCGGCTGGAATAGGATGTGAGGCATTAACATTAACCCTTTACCGCAAGTGTCCCATCCAGCAGCAGATGGTGAGTTCTGCCAGTCCCCCTGCAGCCAATGATGGCAATTGGTCCAGTGGAAAAGGAGGTGGGCCTGCGGAGGGCCAGAAAGTCACAGAGCATGCTATGCCACCCTGCTGCGTTAAAGCCTAACTGCCGCCAGGATGGCATAATACGCACAGCAGCGGTAAGACATAAACAAGTTAGCAATCATACACCAGTTAATTATGAAAGAAAGAAAAATGTTTCACCCTATAAAAATCATGTATACACCTTAAATTATTGGTCAATAGAGAAAGAGGAAATGTGCGCCACGGGAGTATTCAAATAGCTACGATTTAAGGAGATCCTGTCTCTAATTTTTGACATATGATTTTCCCCATGAAGGACATGAATATGGTTTGATGTTATCAAGTGAATTCTCTGTTTAAAAAAAGTTCATGAAAAATGTGATGGTTTAAAGTGCAGCTTGATTGTAGGATTACGTGATTAAAGGAATGTAGCATGTATTGATCATTTGTCATGTGGCCCCAACACAAACATATAATAACACACTCCTAATCAAGAGCAGTGAATGGGGACAAGTCAACTGACGTCACTACAGCATCAAGGCAGGCACCAGCAATCTGATGTGTGAGTCTACTGAGTGTCGTACGTGTGATATTTGTATATAACATAGAGATACACAAAAGGAAGACACTCTGCATTTGACTCCCACGATTACATAAAATACATAAAGGCAGGGAATAAAATATGTATAGCCTATTTAAGTCAAAGTTAAAAAAAAGATAATATACATTCGTTGTAAATATTCGGCAGATCAGAAAGCATCAGGTACTCGTGGCACAGTACACTGGTAGAAGAAAAAATGTCACAATCACATTGCCCAGATTTACACAATATCAGAACAAAGAGAAAGTAGAATCATAGGAACGTAATGGAGAACCAGATGTGTGGATACAGATACACTTTTTTTTGGACCCGGAGCCTGTTGAGATAGTCCGTGTCTTTGGCTGCGCTCACGTAGACGTGGGGAATCGAGTGGTCGATTTGAGAGTAGTCTGGTCGTATCAAGTTTGGTCGTGCAAAACTGTAGCTGTCCAGAAGGCCTGCAAGGTGCTAGTCTACAGGAGGTGCTGGAGGTTCAGGTCCCCGGTTCTGAAATGAGATATATAATGTATCCTCAGTGTTATTATGTTTACACCTAAGTACAGACTTAGGCTGGGGTCAGACGAACGCAGTGTTCACGTCCGTGTAAGCGCACTTTAGTACGTCCGTGGTAGCAGATAATCACGACTAATGAAGGCCCACACACGAAGTACGTGCGGACGCACTACGGACGCGGCAGACGGACGCAGGTTAGCAAGAACATCGAACTGCTAGAACGGACGTGCGGAGTGCGCCACGTCCACAACGCTTTGTGTGTGAGTGATGGAACATGGTCAGACGGACTGCATTTATACGTTCAGCATTTCTGACGGACAAAATGTTTTTTCATTTAAATTTATTTTCCCTCCTACATCCGTCAAAAATAACGTCAGTCACAAAAACGGACTGGGTGGCCACTACTGCGACTTCCGCCAAAAAGTGCGTCCGTACTGGACGGGCGCACAGTCTGTAGAAAATGCGCTCGTCTGACCCTAGCCTAAAAGCTGCTGCTACGTGCATTCTTCTGATCTCAAAGTTTGACTCTGAGACAAGTATTCTGATCATGCTGTATTACTGAAATATGAGAACACAAGGTTTAGATACACAAGTCAATTAATTTTACCATCAAAAAACAAACAACCAAAAGATGTTTAGATTTAACCATCAGGCTTAGCTGAAGCAGTGTGTCATCTCCAAGATGGCTACCAACACATGTCATCATCCACCTACAGCGTGACCAAAGCTCCCCCCATTCGTGGTCGGTCATCTTTTTAATTTTACAGATGGGCTGAGCAGTATTGTGAAAGGGATCACTTTCCACTATTGTTGTAATACAGAGACATAGATCCCTTCTTATTAGTTGTGACAGGCAAGCCATAACCACCAATACTTACATTATGAGGGCTGTTAGGCTTTCCAGCAAATCTAGATCCTCGTAGACTTCTGGGTCTTAACAAGAATAACGTAAATCCGATAACGAGCCAAGCCATCAGAATCATAGTGACGCTAATTCCAGCATCCCCAGAGGCATCGGGTCCCGGTACTTAAATCATAAAAAGCAGAAAAAACAAATGGATACTATTAATAATAAAAGATAAAACCTGTACCTCTCCACTAGAGTTTCATAAGCATTACATGATCTTGTCAACATCTACTGGGAATCTCCAGAGGAATATCATTTTATCTATGAATCGATTATATTGGAACCAAATCATCCCCAATGTAAAATATATTGCTGTTTAATGCAGTAATAGGACTTGGACATTTGCAATCATTAATGGACTTAAGGATACAATTGAAAGAATTAAAAAAGCAGGGACTATCAGCAAGTAGATCTTATGTCCATCTAAATCAGTGGTTTCAAACTCTGGTCCCCAGGTTCCCCTAACAGGCCAGGTTTGCCAGATATCTGAAGCACAGCACAGGTGATATGATTTGCAGCTCAGTGATTGCAGGATTCAGTCTGCATTTCCCCAAGGTGATCCTTAAAATCTGGCCTGTTAGGGGTACTTGAGGACCAGGGTTGGGAGACGCTGATCTAAGTGACAGGGTCCTGGGTGAGTCACCGATACACACAATTAAATGGACTCCGCCTATTGGCTGTAGAGATTTACTAGGACAGAAAATATAGATGGTTAAAAGATGTTGTATTACTTTGCCCTTTCCTTTCGCACCTTAGAAAGGACAAATACTTCTGTCAAAGCCTCATCTAAACAACAAATTATAAAAGGGACATTCTATGGTTAAATGGGAGGGGTTAAAGATTAACCCCTCATGACCTCCTTATTAACCTTTTAGTATTATACTCATCTTCTAGGTACCAAAAGGTCCTGGACTTCTGGAACCTAAGCTCAACGCTCAGCTTTGGACAAGAATGCAGCCCTGCCTTCAGAGGACTGAATCAGCACACCAACGCAGGGTGAAGAGTAGCGAAGGCAAGGCAGACAGAGTACTATCACCACTAAATAAACTCCTCTCCCGATCTCTCCTCCTGTGTTGGACGTGTTACTGCCTGCCTATCAGCTGTCTCTAACTAGATGACCTCCAGTTTCCTAAAGCTCCACCTCTCCCAAACAGAACGTCTGGTCTTCCCTCCCTCTAAAACCAAAATTCCTGCACCCATTTCTAGGGTTGCACCGATACCGATACTAGTATCGATATCGGTGCCGATACCGGGTACTGCAGGAGTACTTGGTACTCGTGCAGTACCCCCGATATTTTTTTCCGATACCGGAAGCTGGCATTGAGCCGGCTTGCCGGTATCCGAGGGGCTGCGGCGGCTGTCAGAATGCTCTATCGGCATTCGGACAGGCCCTGCAGCTGCTCATCTAACTTTGTTTATACTTACCTTCCTTCAGCGCCGCCGGTAAAGTCTTCGCGCGCGCGCGCTCCTTGGAAGGACCCCAGCCGCGACCACGTGATCGCGGCTGGGGTCCTTCCAACGAGCGCGCGCGCGGAAACTTTCCCGGCGTCGCTGAAGGAAGGTAAGTATTAAACAAAGTGAGCAGCTGCAGGTCCTGTCCGAATGCCGATAGAGCATTCAGACAGGCCCTGCAGCTGCTCTCCGCTCATACTTACCTTCCTTCAGCGACGCCGGGAAAGTTCCCGCGCGCGCGCTCGTTGGAAGGACCCCAGCCGCGATCACATGGTCCCACGTGGTCGCGACTGGGGTCCTTCCAAGGAGCGCGCGCGCGAAGACTTTACCGGCGGCGCTGAAGGAAGGTAAGTATGAGCGGAGAGTGCGGGGGCATATCCATGAGCAAGGGGGGCATATCCATGAGCTGGGGGGCATATCCATGAGCTGGGGGGCATATCCATGAGCTGGGGGGCATATCCATGAGCAGGGGGGCATATCCATGAGCAAGGGGGGCATATCCATGAGCAAGGGGGGCATATCCATGAGCAAGGGGGGCATATCCATGAGCAAGGGGGGCATATCCATGAGCAGGGGGGCATATCCATGAGCAAGGGGGGCATATCCATGAGCTGGGGGGCATATCCATGAGCAGGGGGGCATATCCATGAGCAGGGGGCATATCCATGAGCAAGGGGGCATATCTATGAGCAGGGGGGCATATCCATGAGCAAGGGGGGCATATCCATGAGCAGGGGGGCATATCCATGAGCAGGGGGGCATATCCATGAGCTGGGGGGCATATCCATGAGCAAGGGGGGCATATCCATGAGCAAGGGGGGCATATCCATGAGCAGGGGGGGCATATCCATGAGCAAGGGGGGCATATCCATGAGCAGGGGGGCAATTATCCATGAGCTGGGGGGCAATTATCCATGAGACCTGGGGGCTTTATAGGAGGTCTGTTCTTATTGGAAAGTATCTGTACTCGTACTCGGTCTTAAAAAAGTGGTATCGGTGCATCCCTACCCATTTCACTTCAGGTGAATGGTGCCACCATTACTTCTGTCAGGCTCGTTGTCCTCTTCGACTGATCTCTCCTTCACTCCTCACATTCAGTCACTAACCAAATCTTACTACTTCCACCTAATAAACATTGCACACATCCGACCCCGTCTTAAATTTAGACTACTAAATTTCTCATCCAAGCTCTCATCTCCCACCTTGACTATTGTAACCAACTCCTAGCTTGACAAGAGATCCCAGATTCTCCCTCTGCAGTCTGTAATGAACGCCTGTGCCAGGACCATATATCTCACATCAAGGACCTCTTACACCTCACCCCTTTGTCATTCTCTACACTGGCTTCCCGTTTCCTTTAAAATCCAATCCAAGTTAATGGTGCTCACCTACAAAGCTCTCAATAACCGCGTCCATTCCTACATCTCCCTTATTAGCAGGTAAATCCCATCCCTATCACTTCACTCTGCCAACGATCTGTTAACTCCCCGTATCCCCAACGCTCACCTTCAGGACTTCTCCTGAGCTGCCCCCTTTTTATGGAACTCCCACCCCCAGTCACTCCAGTCCTTAAAGAAATCTCTGAAAACACATTACTTTAGAGAAGCCTATCAGCTCACTTCAAGATTCCCCCACTGTACATTTCTTGCCCCATCTTGCCGCATAGCCCCCATGCACCCACTACTTCCCATGCCCAGCTTTCTATCCTCACCTAATGTACCACCCCACTCCTCTTAGATCGTAAGCTCTCGAGCAGGGTCCTCTCTCCTACTATTCTGTCTGTTGAACTTGTATGTATTTTTGTAGTTCTGTCTCACCCATTGTACAGCGCTACGGAACCTGTTAGTAGGGTTGCACCGATACCGATACTAGTATCGATATCGGTGCCGATACCGGGTACTGCAGGAGTACTTGGTACTCCTGCAGTACCCGGTATCGGCACCGATATTGATACTAGTATCGGTATCGGTGCAGTACCCCGATATTTTTTTCCGATACCGGAAGCCGGCATTGAGCCAGCTTGCCGGCATCCGAGGGGCTGGGGCGGCTGTCCGAATGCTCTATCGGCATTCGGACAGGCCCTGCAGCTGCTTTGTTTCAAACTTACCTTCCTTGGCGACGCCGGGAAAGTCTTCGCGCGTTGCGAAAGTCTTCGTGGTCTCATGTGATCGCGGCTGAGGTCCTTCCAACGAGCGCACGCACGGAAACTTTCCCGGCGTCGCTCAGAAAGGTAAGTATGAAACAAAGCGGTGAGCAGCTGCAGGGCCTGTCCGAATGCCGATAGAGCATTCGGACAGGCCCTGCAGCTGCTCTCCGCGATGATACTTACCTTCCTGGGCGACGCTGGGAAAGTTTCCGCGCATTCGCTTGTTGGATGGACCCCCGCCGCGATCACGTGGTCCCATGTGATCGCGGCGGGGGTCCTTCCAATGAGCGAAACGCGCGAAGACTTTCCCGGCGTCGCCCAGGAAGGTAAGTATCAACGCGGTGAGCTCCAGTGGGGGGGGGGCATATCCATGAGCTGGGGCAATCCATGAGCTGGGGCATATCCATGAGCTGGGGCAATCCATGAGCTGGGGGGCAATATCCATGAGCTGGGGGCATTATCCATGAGCTGGGGGGCAGTATCCATGAGCTGGGGCATATCCATGAGCTGGGGACTATATCCATGAGCTGGGGGCAATATCCATGAGCTGGGGGCATTATCCATGAGCTGGGGGGCAGTATCCATTTGCTGGGGCAGTATCCATGAGCTGGGGCATATCCATGAGCTGGGGCAAATCCATGAGCTGGGGGCAATATCCATGAGCTGGGGCAGTATCCATGAGCTGGGGGCAGTATCCATGAGCTGGGGAAAATCCATGAGCTGGGGCAGTATCTATGAGCTGGGGCAGTATCCATGAGCTGGGGCAAATCCATGAGCTGGGGGCAGTATCCATGAGCTGGGGGCAGTATCCATGAGCTGGGGCAGTATCCATGAGCTGGGGCAGTATCCATGAGCTGGGGCAGTATCCATGAGCTGGGGCAAATCCATGAGCTGGGGCAGTATCCATGAGCTGGGGCAAATCCTTGAGCTGGGGAAAATCCATGAGCTGGGGAAATATCCATGAGCTGGGGGCATATCCATGAGCTGGGGGCATTTTTATATGAGGTCTGTTCTTATTGGAAAGCGTTCACATGACTTAAAAAAAGTATCGGTACTCGGTATCGGTGAGTACTTGAAGAAAAGTATTTGTACTCGTACTCGGTCTTAAAAAAGTGGTATCGGTGCATCCCTACCTGTTAGCACTTTATAAATACTTGTACCTGGTCACAATCCTTGCCTGTCCCTTTAAGATTTATAGGTGGAGTGAGATTCAGACAGCTGGCACGCTAAACAGAAGTAATGCTCCGTATTGTACTCACAGTGGATATATGAGCAGGCACATGTACAACACTTGCCAAACCTTCCTGGTAACAAAACAAATTATTCACTTTCCCACTGGATGTAAATTGTTAGATGTGAATGTTTAACAATAGCCTGAGGATATAAAATTATAATTATAGATGGTATATTGCAGTGACGGCGATTACCTCCATGCATCAACAGGCTCGGAAGAAGGTGATTGAAGAGAATAGTCTATTGTCTGGTTCTGTCACATCACTGAATTCCTGACAATTTATACTAAGGCAACAGTTATTCTCCACCTCAGCGTACAATTAACCCCTTCACTGCTGAGCCATGTCACGTCTTAAAAAACAAATTTTTCCTTTTTTTAATTATTATTATTTTTATTCTTTACTTTAAACATGTCATGTTTGATATCATTGGAAAGGCCATGCTCTGGCCTTTCTAATGATACCAAACATGATCCTGCTAGCTGCCAACAGTCAGAAGATATCGGGGTTCAGATGAACCCCCTATCTTTCCTTAGGAGTCAATAAGGACGTTCCCCACACGTCCTCAGCAGTGAAAGGGTTAAGGAGGAGTTTGAGTTCTTATTTAATCACTTTTCAGAATGGCATATGGCGCTCATAACAGATGACAAACATCCATTAATCTGCACCTCCCTCCCTTATTACGATAGTTAGAACAAGAGAGGAGTTCAGCGTTGTCAGAGAAGATACGATGCAGAACATGCCTATAGCTGTGCTGATCATTAATAGGAATACATAGCAAACTGAAGGTCCCAATTCTGATGGTTTCCAAGAAAACCTTTATTCTGAAAGGAGAAAGATCATCAGAAGGGGCAGAGCGTGCCTAAAAGCTCCGGAATGAAGCAAACATGAGTATAGGGGCCCCAATATTTTTCCTTTGATCAACAAATGGATCTTGTAATTGTTCATCTAGGTAGGAATTCCTTTTGTTAACTCTAGCGATGTGACTCAAGGAGTTGGGTTGACCCGAGTGACCTGCTAAGATCTGATTCAGAGACGAAGTCCTTTGGTTCTAGATGTACAGCATGACCAGTACTCTGCTTTTGGATGTTGTTTCCTTGAGCAATCCGTACTCCCAAACTAAAAATCACTGTCATTAAGCAGCTTATTGCATGGTTCCAAAACCACAACCTGAAAAGCACGACACGTGTTAGCACCTGCTCATCATGTTCCAGTTGTTGGTTTCTCCTCAAACAATTTTTATTTAAATTCGATCCACCAGAGTCTAGCTTCCTGACACCAGTCCTATTGGTGCCTCAAGATACCATAACTGGATAAACCCGCTTTAAAACATCAAAATTCCTTCACT
Source organism: Leptobrachium leishanense (assembly GCA_009667805.1). Taxonomy (NCBI): domain Eukaryota; kingdom Metazoa; phylum Chordata; class Amphibia; order Anura; family Megophryidae; genus Leptobrachium; species Leptobrachium leishanense. Next base: position 478,200,613 of record CM019063.1, on the reverse strand, counting down.
CACATCAACATAAGTACCGTACTTCAGACATCTCAATTAATGTTCATTTATTCCTGTATTTGTATTATTTGTATTATCTAACAACAGGTTTAGTCACTTTCACTCGAGAAAGAACTGCGACGGCTGAAACGTTGTCCCTTTTTTGTCCAATAACAAACCACATCTCGGAGAGTCTGCTCCTCTCTCTGGATTCTCTGCCTGTGCGTATGGCCGTTTCGGACCACTTTGCGCTCTTTGTGTACGTTCCTGGTTCAACTTTTTCCCTGTGTTCAGACTAAGCCTCGTTGGCATTTCCAGCATCTGGAAATAGCTTCAGGTTCCTTACATCTTAATAGAATGTCTCAGCCACACGAACCTGCCGGTGACTAAACCAAACCGTTCTAGGGATTGGCTCTGCAATCACGTTAGAAGAATCTCCATTGTAACTGCCCCGATCGTCAGAGAGATATGGAAGAACACAAAAGAAAACACCCTCCCTCTCCTCCTGACACACATTAGTCCGACGCTCTTCAATCTATGTTGTCACCATTGTGGTATGAATAAGATGTTCCTTCCACCGTAAGGGGATCAAACACACTGTAAACCAGTATGTCTCGTCCAGATATTTCTGTGGGGAGAATTGTACGCATTCCTGAGCACACCTTCATACGCACGTTTCTCGAAGTCGTGAGCAACAAGATAAGCAATTATGTAGTCATGTACTTTCATAAGAAGGAACGAATGTACTGTATATTACACACACCATGAGGTCACCCATAAAAACTAAAAGTGAGTGTGGAGGGCACCTGGGTTGTATTACCAAATAGGGAAAAGGAGCGCCTTAGAGAAGGAGTCCAGTCGTAGACTTAAACCAAATCTCAAAAAAAAAAGACTTCAAAAAGCTAGTTTGGTCCGAACCCAGGTTCCACTTAAATGTATCCCCCCATCCTTATTCAGTAAGCGTTTTCCAAAAACAGCACCTTCGATCATCCGTACCGACTGGATGGAGGTAACCAGTTATGTATTTAGGTTTTGTGCTGCCCTAGGCCCGACTAAACTCGTGCACCCCCTAATTTAAATTTGACACACCCCTTCCTGTCAAGGTCACACCTCTTCCTGGTTAAACCTCGCCCTTCCTATTTAGGCTCCACCTTTTCCTCTTAGAGCTCCGCCTTTTCCTCTTTATATTAAAAGTGGATACCAAGTGCCTACTTGTATATTTTGTATACCATTTCAAATGTATCTATTGAGAAATAAAATTTATGAAATTATTTAAATTCAAGCATTTTTACAAAGATCAGCCATGCATGTCAAGTACACTGGATCACAGCCACTCTAATTGGTTGAACAATAATATCCACAGAAACGTGCAGTGTATGAGCGTATCACAGAGCTGCACAGCAATAAAACCCACAGAAACGTGCACTGTGTGAGCATATCAGAGCTCCACAGCAATAAAACCCACAGAAAGGTGCACTGTGAGCGTATCAGAGCTGCACAGCAATAAAACTCACAGTAATGTGCGGTGTGTATGAGCATATCACAGCTGCACAGCAATAAAACCCAAACTCATTTCATTTAAACCCCCCACTCTTCAATTCATAACCCCTCCTTTCATTTCATTTAAACCCCCCACTCTTCAATTCATAACCCCTCCTTTCATTTCATTTAAACCCCCACTCCTCAATTCAAAACGCCCTCCTTTCATTTCATTTAAACCCCCCCACTCCTCAATTCATAAACGCCCTCCTTTCATTTCATTTAAACCCCCACTCCTCAATTCATAAACCCCCTCCTTTCATTTCATTTAAACCCCCAGTATACTCCAATAAGATGCATTCCCAGGCCCTTTAATGTGTGACACCAACTCTCCATCCAACTACCGCCCTGTATCCCTGCTTCCCTTCACATCAAAGCTCTTAGAAAAACTAGTCTTCAACCGCCTCTCCCTCTTCCTGTCCTCAAATTCCCTACTTGACCCCCTGCAATCTGGCTTCCGTCCGCTACACTCAACTGAAACTGCCCTCACCAAAGTCACCAACGACCTCCTAACTGCTAAAAAACACGGCCACTATTCTATTCTCATCCTGCTTGACCTCTCGGCTGCTTTTGACACTGTTGACCACCCCCTCCTTCTACAGACCCTCAACTCTCTGGGTCTCGGTGACACTGCACTTGCTTGGGTTGATTCCTATTTATCCAACAGGTCCTTCTGTGTGTCCTTTGCTGGTAACTCCTCCTCTTCATTGCCTCTATCTGTTGGTGTACCTCAAGGCTCTGTCCTTGGTCCTCTGCTCTTTTCCATCTACACCTCCTCCCTGGGCAAAATCATCAACAGCTTTGGCTTTAATTACCACCTCTACGCTGATGACACTCAGATCTACCTCTCTACCCCTGATCTCTCTCCCCCTGTCCTTTCAAAAGTCAGTGACTGTTTATCTGGCATCTCCTCCTGGATGGCCTCCCACCACCTAAAGATCAACATGTCAAAGACTGAGCTCCTACTTATTCCTCCCTCTAATGCCTCCCCACCTCCTGACTTCTCTATCACGGTGGAGGGTATCACCATCTCCCCATCAAACCAAGTTCGCTGTCTTGGAGTTACACTGGACTCTGCTCTTTCCTTCATCCCCCACATCAAGTCTCTTTCCTCCTCCTGCCGATACCAACTGCGTAATATTTCCAGAATTCGGCCATTTCTTACCGCTGTCACCACAAAACAACTCATACACGCCCTGGTAATCTCCCGACTCGACTATTGCAATAATCTCTTATCTGGCCTCCCTCTGTCCCGCCTCTCCCCCTACAATCCATCCTGAACGCCTCGCCAGGCTAATTCACCTCACCCGCCGCTCTGTCTCTGCCGCTCCCCTCTGCGAGTCCCTTCACTGGCTCCCCATCCACTGCAGAATTAAGTTCAAAATCCTTATCCTTACCTACAAAACCCTCACTAACTCAGCGCCCCACTACCTGTCCTCACTAATCACCAAATACACCCCAGCCCGCTCCCTAAGGTCAAACAGTGACCTGCGCCTAGCTTCTCCCCGCATCACCTCTTCCATGATAGACTGCAGGATTTCTCACGCGCAGCCCCCACTCTCTGGAACGCTCTCCCTCGTGCTGTCAGACTTTCCCCTAACTTCTCTTCCTTCAAACGCTCCTGAAACATTGCTATTTAGGGAAGCCTACCACCCAACTTACTGACGCAACCATCATCACTCTCACCTTACAGTCCTCTCCTCCTGTTTCCAACCCCAACCCTCCTAGATTGTGAGTTCCTACGGAATAGGGCCCTCATCTCCTCTGTACTGTTTGTCAAATGTTTGTTCAAGTATTATTGTAACCCTGTCTGTACTGTGCTTATTGTACAGCGCTGCGGAATATGCTGGCGCTTTATAATTATTAATAATAATTAATAATAATAATTTCAGTACCACCTCACGATAATCAATCCCATATACCCCCCTCCCCCCTGCCAGACTGAGCCTAAATAAAAGATAAACCTGTGGATTAAAGCATTGATATTAATATGTCTTTATGGGGCCCAGACACCCAGCCTGCACTAGGCACACTGTTTACACCAGACCCTGTGTGTGTATCCAGCTCTATCTGCTCACTGCCCGGTGTTTATCACTGTGTGGGTGCCTGATACAGTGTTCAAGCCTCAGAGCAAGCTGCCACTTGTGGTGTGGACTGCTCTGCCCATGACCGTCAGGCAGCCGTGCTGATAATGGAGTGATGCTGTGCCCAGAGCTGCCCGTGTGGAATGCTCCGCCAGGATTCTAAGCCAGACCTGCCCCAGCAATGACACAATGATGTTTACAGCATGGGCTGCGCTCCCTCCCGTACACAACGGAATCCATTCCCCATGCCCTCAGCATGCTGCCATGTTGTAATGCCACCCTCAGCATCCTGCCATGTCCCCCCCCCCCGGAAGGCAACACTCACCTGCCCACGCCAGGGGGAGCAGGGCCAATGCCAGTACGGCATCTGTAAGGGCATGTGCATGTTTGCGCATGTCTCCTCCGAGGCATCTGCACTGCACAATGGAGCGCTGTAAGGAAGTGAAGCGTGATGATCACTTCCTCCCAGTACCGCAGTAGCAGGATGTGACGGCGGTATCGAAGTGGCTGTGATCGGCGGCCGGGGATCTAGCATCCCACGGAGCAGCGGGTCACACTTAGCGGCGGGGCGGCAGGTCACGCTCTGCGGCGGGGCGCCGCCCCATGGAAAGTGCCGCCCTAGGCCTTGTCGGCCTAGATACACCACTGGAGGTAACATCACTTCTCTATAACTGTGGAGACCCAGGTTGGAATCCAGGCCTGAGCACCTCTCCAGTAAGTGTCCTTGGGCAAGACACCTAACGGCACATACACGCCTACCACACAATATCGGCTGTGGAGCCCAGTGGTAATGGCTCTACCCTTCGACCGTGGAGAAGCAAATCAAAATACCATTCAGCACATCCCTCCAATACAAGTGGAGAAGCAAGTCTCGACTTTACGAGAAGCAGGTTCAACCTAACCACCAGGTCGCTGATCTACAATCATAGAAAGACGACTTGATACCACTCAGAAGGCGCCACCAGCAAGTCTCCTTGGGCAAGACACCTAACGATATGGATGTGCCTACCTCACGAAATACTTGTACAGATTATAAATTCCCTTGGGAACAGGGACCCCTGAATCATGTCATCATCCATGTGTGGTATTCTAATGTATCAACTCCTTGTACACTGATCTTTTAAAGTGCTGTGGAAATATGTGGCGCCATATAAAGGGTAATAATCTGTATTCTGGAGAGTGCATTAATAACAAGGCCTCATTGTTATTTCGCTTTATAAAATATTGTTTTAAAAGCATAACGTTGTGTAGATGTTTTAGGGGATTCTAACATATCTGAGAACATTTTTGAGTTAGTTTGAAATGTATTTATCTACAACGTCATTTATTCTGCAAATCTCAATCCCCCACCCTTAACATATATAAACAAAGTAACATTTCTTTTTCTTTTTACTACCAGTATTCAATGCATAAATTTAACTTTAATGTTCAGATCTGTTTACTTAATTTTCAGACCACAAAAACACAACTTACTTGGTGTTGAAGGGGTTAAAAAATCTAAATACTACAAGAGAAATGATCTGAATGACACAGGCACTTTTATGACCTCTGCAGTGTCCTTTGTACACTATTGTGTGTTTACTTACAGGGTACTGCAGATAAAATACAAAAAGCACTATTGCAAAACAATGGGTAACTATGTAACAACATCTGCAAACATACAGATCGAAATCAGTAAGTATTCCTATAAATTTACCACTGGCTGAGTTTTTCTTAATTATCGTAGACACACACACGTATCGGGCACACACTGAATGTCAGATAATGCACCACTACGCCCAGAAAATTGTTGCAATTACAGATGTTTATGGATTCTCGTGTTTATATTGGTATGACACAAAAAAGTGGAGGGGGAAGAAAAAAAAATGCAAAATCTGACACATTCCAGGCAAACTTCCAAAAATGGACTGGACAAAATTATTGGCACCCTCAATTTAATATTTGGCGGCACACCCCCTTGGAAAAAAATAACTGAAATCATTGGCCTCCAGTAATAAAGGAGTTTCTTACACCTCTCGATTAGAATTTTGGACCAATCTTTTGTCAACTGCTCCAGGTCTCTCTGATGGGAAGGGTTCCTCTTCACAACTGCTGTTTTGAGATCTCTTCACAGGTGCTCTATGGGATTTAGATCTTGACTCGTTGCTGACCAGGTCAGTACTCCGAGACCAGCATTATCTGACAGTAATGCTGGGGTGCCAATATGTTTGTAGAAAGAATCGCTATACTGCACACCAACACAAATAAACTCACACTGGGTGCAAACCAAAAAACAGACTAATCCTCAAGAAGTCCTAAATAACGAGCAAAAAAATGGAAAGCACACCTGTTAATAAAACGTCAAAATTTATTTAAATCAATATTAAAAAAAAGGAAGATTCAATGCTGACAGCACACAAACAAGAACATATACTATAGCATATCTCAGGCAAGAAATCTATGAAACAATGCTCAATATAAATATACAACCCCCAAAAGAAAATGGGGGGGAACAAAACAAAAGTAAATTTATAGACAAAAACCAACTGCCTGGATGATCACAATGCAAAACTATTCAAGTTGTCCTATCTGCAGAGTTCATGCCATATCACAATACAAAAAAAGCATCAAAATAAACATAAAAAAATAAAGACAAAGGCTTGTATAGCCGAAACGTTGGGTCCTTGGTCTCTGCCATGTTGTTCTGCTGAGTAGGTTCCTTATATGTATTTTCCTTATTTTTTATGTTTATTTTGATGCTTTTTTTGTATTGTGATATGGCATGAACTCTGCAGATTGCAAAACTATTCAAGTTGTCCTTTGTGATCATCCAGGCAGTTGGTTTTTGTCTATAAATTTACTTTTGTTTTGTTCCCCCCATTTTCTTTTGGCAGTTGTACACTGCTCAAAAAAAATAAAGGGAGCACAAGAATAAGACATCCTAGATCTGAATGAATGAAATATTCTTATTAAATACTGTGGTCATTACATAGTTGAATGTGCTGACAACAAAATCACACAAACATTATCAATGGGAATCAAATTGAGCAACCCATGGAGGTCTGGATTTGGAATTACACTCAAAATTAAAGTGGAAAACAACACTACAGGCTGATCCAACTTTGATGCAATGTCCTTCAAACAAGTCAAAATGAGGCTCAGTAGTGTGTGTGGCCTCCACGTGCCTGTATGACCTCCCTACAACGCCTGGGCATGCTCCTGATGAGGTGGCGGATGGTCTCCTGAGGGATCTTCTCCCACACCTGGACTAAAGCATCCCCCAACTCCTGGACAGTCTGTGGTGCAACGTGGCGTTGGTGGATGGAGCGAGACATGATGTCCCAGATGTGCTCAATTGGATTCAGGTCTGGGGAACGGGCGGGCCAGTCCATAGCATCAATGCATTCGTCTTGCAGGAACTGCTGACACACTCCAGCCATATGAGGTCTAGCATTGTCTTGCATTAGGAGGAACCCAGGGCCAACTTCACCAGCATATGGTCTCACACGGGGTCTGAGGATCTCATCTCGGTACCTAATGGCAGTCAGGCTACCTCTGTCGAGCACATGGAGAGCTGTGCGGCCCCCTAAAGAAATGCCACCCCACACCATTACTGACCCACTGCCAAACCGGTCATGCTGTAAGCACAACCCCCACCTGTGGACGTCGGACCCTCATACCACCCTCATGGACTCTGTTTCTGACCGTTTGAGCAGCCACATGCACATTTGCTGCCCGCTGGAGGTCATTTTGCAGGGCTCTGGCAGTGCTCCTCCTGTCCCTCCTTGCACAAAGCCGGAGGTAGCGGTCCTGCTGCTGGGTTGTTGCCCTCCTACGGCCTCTTCCACGTCTCCTGATGTACTGGCCTGTCTCCTGGTAGCACCTCCATGCTCTGGACACTACGCTGACAGACACCGCAAACCTTCTTGCCACAGCTCGCATTGATGTGCCATCCTGGATGAGCTGCACTACCTGAGCCACTTGTGTGGGTTGTAGACTCCGTCTCATGCTACCACTAGAGTGACAGCACCGCCAGCATTCAAAAGTGACCAAGCCATCAGCCAGAAAGCATAGGAACTGAGAAGTGGTCTGTGGTCACCACCTGCAGAACCTCTCCTTTATTGGGGATGTCTTGCTACCTGCCTATGCTTCCCACCTGTTGTCTATTCCATTTGCACAACAGCATGTGGACTTGATTGTCAACTACCTAAGTGGACAGTTTGATTTCACAAACGTGTGATTGCCTTGGAGTTACATTGTGTTGTTTAAGTGTTCCCTTTATTTTTTTGAGCAGTGTATATTTAAATTGAGCATTGTTTCATAGATTTCTTGCCTGAGATATGCTATAGTATATGTTCTTGTTTGTGTGCTGTCAGCATTGAATCTTCCTTTTTTTTAGATTGATTTAAATAAAAATCAATTTTGATGTTTTATTAACAGGTGTGCTTTCCATTTTTTTGCTTGTGCCAATATTTTTGCCCATGACTAAAATGATTTTGTCTGGCTCCTAAACATGCATAAAATCAACTCCTAGCAAAGGTGTAACTACCAGAATTGCAATGGTGACTGGGGCCACCGGTCTCCGAGGACCTGGCAGAGCAACCAGGTAGCCTAGGTACTAGCTACTGTGCCTGGGGTCTTTATTTATGATCGTTCTGGCCAGTAGGCAGTGCCCTGGGAGACTGGCAATGCAGAGAGGCGAATCAGGCATTCCATGGGTAGCCAAGGAGTCCTTAACAAGACTACTATGTGGGCCTGTCTGCGCGTGTGTGTAAATTCATGTTTGAGTGTGCATACACATGCCAGTTGAGCGGGGGCAGACGTAGTCATTGCCCATTGAGGTCTGTTTAATCCCCAACAATTTATTCGTCATGCACTACACACCCCATCATCCTGCCCTAAGGACCTGCTGTCAGATTACTCTGGTTGTTAACCATCATATGACATTAGACAGGCTGTTATTTATTGAAAATAGTAAGGTCAAAGTTTCCACTTCAGAGAAGTATGATGTAAGGACATACGGCAAACTGCACAGTCACAGGATGATTTGGCACGGAGAGAAAGAAATAGAAAATACTAGAGCTAGAATCTAATCATGGAAATTAAACATAGTTTTAAGTGGAAAATGGTACTTGCTGTCTGAGTAGGTCTAAGATCATCGGTAAAGCTTAAATGTTTCATTAGAGTCTATGAATTAAAATGATAGAAAGACATTGTAACACTAGACAAAGGAGAACGAAGAAAAATAATTAAAAAAGTAAAAAGCAAAACAGACGTACACGAGCGAAACCTAAAAACGATATATATTGCTGAAAGAGACTTTGAGCCTAATAACGAATGGAACTGAGAATACAGTAGCAATAGGTAAGTGATTAACAGCTTCAAAAGGTTTAGGAGATCCTACGTTGTGTATGGAACCAGCCATCAAATGGTCCCTTAAGAAAGGAAAGCACATGTCTGTGCCAAGGAGGGACAAAAGAATTTGGGTTGATTGAACAGATGGAATTTTTCTAGTGATTGCGACAAAAACAGGGAACGGTCGCTGTAAGTCAGGTGTAGAATCTGTCCACTTGGAAAAAAATATATATCACGCACACAATTCAGCACATACAAGTACACAGCCCTAGAGGCAGCCATCTTTTTATCCCACAAATTATTAATTCCATTTCCCGGTTTTAGACTAGAGCTCACAACAGGGGGGGGAGGGGGTGAATCAGACATGGATCATTATTAAACATAGTATCCAAAAAACCCTAAATAAAACAGAAACAAAGAATATACATAGATTAGTATTGCAGTCACAAGTAGCTATAGACACCCCTGCTACAGAAATGCTCACAGGATATTGGGGTAAGTCCTGCACATCAATCATATATACTCAGTCTCCTCCAAGATGCTCGATCTGATGGAACTGACCGGGTCAGGAGAAAGAACCAAAAAAGTGCCACAAAGTGAAAGAAAAGGTCTGGATGCTAAAAATAGTAAATGACTATCCATTATGACCACCTGACTTTTTCGGCAAATTAGCTATCATTTCGCGCTGAAGTTGCTAGAGGGCCAGACCATTATAAATAGGGAAGCAGGTTGTTTACCACGACAGTAGAAGTGATTTTTTTTTCTGAAGATATGGGTAAACAATGCGATTTTAACAGCCTTTGAACGTGGGATGATTGCTGGCGCTCGGATCCATGGAGCAAGTATCAGCAAACCAGCAGAATTCGTTAAATGTTCAAGAGCAGCTGTTGTTAAAGTGTTTAAAGACTGGACGGTCAGCCGAAAATCTGGGTCTGAACGTGCGAATTGTGGCCGTCAGCAACTAGTCAATGTTAGGGCAGAATGGAGAGTGGTAAGACTGGTACAAGACAACAGAAGCGCAACAGTGCATCAAATCACCGCAGATCTTAATCAGGGATCCTCTCAAATGATCTCTGAACGCACTGTTCGCCATACACTGCATATATGGGATATGGAAGCCGAAGGCCTGTTCGGACACCTTTGCTGTCTACAGTTAACAAGAAAAAACGTCTCCAATTCGCACAGGAACATAAGGATTGGACAGTCGAGCACTGGAAAAAAGTCATGTGGTCGGATGAATCACGTTTCCAGTTGCATCATGCAGATGGCAGAGTGAGAATTTGGGGGAAATCGCATGAAAGCATGCATGATTTGCATGAGTACAACCCTTCAAGCTGGTGGGGGCAGTGTTATGGTTTGGGGCCTTTTAAATTAGTGTGGAACAACGTCTGAATAGCACAACATACCAAAGCATTGTTGCTGATCAAGTTCATCCAATCATGTTGATGGCGTATCCCAATGGAGATGGCTTCTTCCAAAAAGACAATGCGACTCATGACATGGTGCTCGTATTGTGCAGGAGTGGTTTCAAGAACATGAGGGAGAATTTACCTTGCTTGGGTGGCCCCCACAATCACCAGATCTCAATCCAATTGAGCACTTGTGGGGGACAAAGTTGAAAGAGCCATCAGGCAGCTGGTTCCACAACCATCAAATCTCACAGAACTGGACAGTGCTATTCATCAGGCATGGTGTCAGATTCCTCACATCACCTTTCAACATCTCGTGGAGTCAACGCCGAGAAGAATCACCGCAGTACTGAAGGCAAAAGGTGGTCCAACGAAGTACTGATGAGGTGGTCATAATAATCTGGCCACATATATAGATATTTATATTAAACCTGTATTCCCGCAACACCTTCACTGGCAAAAATCCATCATTTGGAAAATTTAAATCGGTGCCAGCCAAAAATTCAAATATATAGAAAAATAACCAGATTGGCTGCACACGACAAAATAAAAACAACAAAATTAATTTATATCATTTTAAAATGAACCGACGTTTCGGCTCTCTCTGGAGCCATTTTCAAGGTTACAGCAATCAATAAGCAGCATGTTTAAATACAAACAAGTAAAGTAGCTTACCTATTGAATCGCCTGGCTCAAAGTGTTTCTCGTGGATCCGCTGTGTTTAGGGGGCTGGTCCGGTTAGGAGTCTATGCGTATGACGCTACCGTACGTTTAGCGTGTTCTAGTTGCTGTTAGCAACTGTAAACAATAACATTTAAAACAATGAGTGGAGGATCTCAAACATGTATCGAACAGTATGATGCTGTTATGTTCCCCCAGCCAGGTCCACTGATGCGGAGAGCTCTTCTCTGTCTTTTGGTTTTTAGGGTAAACCTGTCTGGCTCTCCGCCTCTGGAGTCTCAGCGTCTGACCAGCCCTGTGGTCACATGACCTGCACTGCCCTATATAATGGCAATCAGTGCTATGGTTCCCTGATCCAGTATAGATCTTGCTTGCTGAGTTCCTGTATTTGGATATCTTGGTTATGACGTCTGGCTCTATTCTGACGATTCTTGCGATTTACCCCTGGTACCGTGTATTTGATATATTGGTTCAGGACTCTTGGCTTGGTATTCTGACTATTCTCTCGCTTGATCCAATTCGTGTTTTGCTTGTGTGGTAGTCAGGTTTCTGGTTTATGTTTGTACCACACTACAGTCTCTGTTGTCTGTTATTCTGGTGTAAGACCTAATTGCAGGGTATCTAGTTGTTTGTGCTGGTCGCAGCATAACCTCAAGTTTTATGTAAGTCCTGCCCTGCATGCTGCAGACTCTATTTCTGTCAAGTCTGTTCTGGTTCATGTTTTCTGTATCTAGTGCAGCAGCTCATTGTTCTGGTTTATAGAGACCACCTCCAGGATCTCTTTCTTGTTCCATTTGCTGCTAGATATTCCTTCCTGTGAAGTCTGGTTCAACCCTGTCATTTTTGTATATTCCCACCCTGTACTCTGTATAGTCAGACCATCCAAGGACCCTATCCCAGTGCATGGTTTTCCTCGTGTGTCCTGTCTGGTTCTTTTGTATCCTGTGTCCAGGGTTCTGTATTATGCGGAACACATACCTGCCTAAAGGGCTTCCTCAAACACACAGCAAGGACCCCCCCCCTTTGGCTCCTGAGGGGGGGCCACCATAACAGTTGCCTGCAAGTCCCTCCTATAGATTTAGAATATTAGAGTCCGTACGGATGAAATATATATTAATTGAATGGAAGGGGTTCGCTCTTCCCTATATAAGACTGAAAAAAATAAAAAGGGCGGGGATCCTCTTGTGATTTGTCGCAATGTACTGCCAATCAAAGGGAGTTCGGATTGTAGCAGAATGTTGTACATATATGTTGTAACTAGAAGATTTTATGCGTATACATATTGCAATGTGTTAATGTGTGTAAGTAAAAAATAGTAATGAATCAGGGACCTTTTGTTAATGTTGTTATGCGAAGAATTCATATTATCATTACATATCAACAGTAACCAAAAGGAAGCTGGGAGAAGCAATTGTATATTTTATATAGATATGAGCAAATCCATGGCAAAATTGACCCCCAATTAAAAAAAAAAGGCATGATGTAAATATAGGCATTGATCAAATCATTGTGTACAACAAAGATTGTAAATGTATCGATCATATCCTCAACGTTCTGAAAGGAAGCCGAAATAGGAAATCTATTCATTTAGTCCTTTTTAGGGTGCTAAAATGTCCAAAGTTTTGATCCAATAGATTTCCCTTTTGGAGTAGGAGTTGGGACCGGTTGCCTCCTCTAGGTAGTGGTGGAATGGAACATGGTCAATGCCTACGAATCTAAGCGTGGGTAGGAGATGTTAAAAATTAGACTGCCAGGGAGGTTGTGCCCCCCCCCCCCCCAGCATCCCGTGTGTGGCTCGGGGTTAAATTCCTATGCTGGAAGCGGTAACCCCGAGCAACACTTGGGATGCTGCTGGATACATTACCGCTGCCTCCTCCAGCAACCACGACCTTATACTTCCTGGTTCCTTCCACGCGAGAAGGAATCCAGGAAGTAAAACGCCACGATCGCTGGAGGAGACTGCGAGAATCAGAGCGGGAGCGCAGGAAGAGGTGATGTATACAGCTTGACTGTCTCGGTTACCGCTCTCAGCAGTGAAATTTAACCCCGAGACACACTCGGGATAACCGTCAGGGATGTTAAACCTGTCTCCAAACATTTGCTTATCTGTAAAGCCAGCTCTGTAGGCGGTGTTGATTTGAAGATCGCTGTCCTTGGATGCGTTCTCTAAGGCTGGTGTCAGACGAGCGTAGTGTTCACGTCCGTGATTGCGCCTAAAAGTACGTCCGTGATCGCATGAAAGAAAGTCCATTGGAGCCTGACACATGAAGTACGTCCGCACTGAACTGCGGACGCACAACGGCCGCGGCAAACGGACGCAGGTTAGGCAAGAACGTAATACTGCTAGAACGGACGTGCGGAGTGCGCTGCGTCCACAACGTCTGCATAGCTTTGTGTGTGAGTGATGGAGCATGGTCAGACGGACTGCATTTATACGTCCAGCATTTTTGACGGACAGAATGTTTTTTCATTGTAATTTATTTTTCCCTCCTACATCCGTCAAAAATAACTTCAGTGAAAAAACGGACTGTGTGACCACTACTGCGTCATCCGTACTGACGATGTCCGTACTGCACGGACGTACAGTCCGTAGAAATCACACTCGTCTGACCCCAGCCTAAGAGTTAAGTCAGTTTTTCCTACATACGCTAATCCGCAGGGACAAGTTATGACATATAATCACAAATTCCGTTTGACAAGTTATCCGATATTTGATGCTGAACTTACGGCCACTTTGTGGATGTGCAATATGGGTGGTTGCACACATAGTTACAAGGTACACTTGCAGCATCATTTTTTTTTTTTTTTTTTTTTCTTTTAAAGGTGGGTCTGCGATCATATGATTTAACCAGATCTGTGTGCACTAACCAGTCTCGCAAATTTTTTTTCTCTTCCATAACCAATTATAGGTGGTGTTTCAAAGGATTTCGGCAATGTTTTATCAAATGTAACATTTTTTCCAATGTTTCTTATCCTCCCCTGACCGTTTTCCCGAGTGTCTGTCAGGGTCACCACGCTCTGGCCCCGGTCACTCACGCTATCCCTGCAATATGAACAATGCACGTTCCTGGACTCTCTACATGCATCCGTTCTAGCCCTGGAGCCCCACCTGAGCTCACCTTCCCCTGATTATTCCTGCATATCAGGGAGCTACGCCCTTCAGAAGCCATTTCCACAATGAAGTCCCAGACTGAGAACCTGTTTGCCAAAGCTCCCTGAACTTCTTGAGAACCACCTAAGGGCCCTCTGCTATATCTGGACATTTCATCATTCTACCGGTACCCCCCCCCCCATCCTGCTCCCCTTCTGCCCCATCTAGGATCCCTGTGTACCAGACCCATTGCTGAACTCTGACCATTCTATTGCCTGCCCCTTGCCTGAGATCGTGACTTCCAAGTTATGTTTATCTGTATTTTTGTTTATTCGTTGCTTGCCTCATGTGCTGTTAAGTTCCCTTTGTGTCTATTTTCACTCTCACCCTCTGATCTTATTCTCATCTTGCTATCCCTTATTTCTCCTGTTCCTAACTGCTCCCATATTTACTTCTCCATTACTTCAGCCTCCTTCTCTAAGCTATTCCCTTTTGTGCCCAATGTTCTTGGGTTTTATTTAAGAATAAAAACCCTTTTTGTTACTTGTAAACCTGCCTCTTTCACTGCATCCTGGGCTCACAACCCAACTTGCTGTATAAATCCCAGTCTACACGTGACAGTCTCCTCGGGGTTAAATTTCACTGCTGAGAGTGGTAACCTCGCGACACGTTCAGTGTCAGGGATCAGTATCTGCTTACAGCAACTCCATGTAAAGTGTTGCCATCAGTCCTGAAGGGGGTTGCCATCAGTCCTGAAGGGGGTTGCCATCAGTCCTGAAGGGGGTTGCCATCAGTCCTGAAGGGGGTTGCCATCAGTCCTGAAGGGGGTTGCCATCAGTCCTGAAGGGGGTTGCCATCAGTCCTGAAGGGGGTTGCCATCAGTCCTGAAGGGGGTTGCCATCAGTCCTGAAGGGGGTAAACAGTGGAAGCACCAAACAAACACACACACACCACACCCCCATCAATAAAAGAGTCATTCCCCCCCCCCCTCTATGCTTACTGACTTCGCATTAAGAGTCAAAGCTTGATACTGTGCTGACTTGTATTAGTCTGCTACCGTGAACCAGACCCTGCATTGCCCACAGACCCTGCCTTCTTGCTGCCAGCCTACTGACCCAAGGACCGTCCTGACCACGCTCTCTCTATACCCTTTGTACTGCTACCAGCATCAGTCAGCCTACTCCAAGGTATTCCCTGCATATCCCTGCGCTAAAGGCTCAAACCCCTTGAACTTTGGTCCCACCACGGCGTATGCCAGGTGCCACCCTGACAAAATGCGAAGTCCACCAACTGAGCCTGCAGGGATGCTACCAGCCCTAGAAGATCTGGCCCACCTGTTATGTGTTGTAGTGGAGGAGCTATGGGCTGTTATGGACTCCCTAAGAAGCACCACTCGCAGAATGTATGTTCCTCCCGGGAAGAAACCTAAAGGCCGCTGACTCCAGAGGAGAGTGCCAGGAGAAAGAATCAGAACCTATGCCTGTACTGTGGGGATTTCTCTAATTTCCTGGCGAACTGTCCAGTGAGACCCAAAAGAGGGCCAGCTCCTGTACCTGAGCCAGCTACGGTTCCATAGCAAGCCCCAATAAAAATGTCAGCACCAAGACCAACTCCGGTGTCCAGAGGTGCACCCCAACCTGAATTCACTGCACCTGAACCCAAGCCTGCTACCAGTAGATCTCAGGTACCCAAGTCTGCTCCTAGGAGGCCTCCAGTTCCCAGGCCTATGCCCAGAAAACAACCTACACCTAAACCTGCCCCCAGAAGACTCAAGCCCGCTGTACCCAGGGGTAGGGAGTCTCTGGAGGACTATGCAGAAGAGGACGAACCCGAACTGCCTATGGAGTACGAGACCACTATACCTGAGGAGTCTGATCTTCCAATCCCTATGGACATTATGACCATGCAGACCCCAGGTACGACTCCCATCACTCCCAGGCAGCACCTTATGACCAGTGCTGCTGGTACCCCGAAGAACACCGCACCTAAGGGAGAGGTTCCTTATTGCGTACAGGGAACCTTCTCATTCCCGAGACCTGTTACGGTTCATACCACCCCAGAACCTGTATGCGAAGAACAATTTGCTGCTATAACCACCTGTTCCACCAGGCTGTGTCTACGCATCCATTGGCACGGTGGTGCGTAAGAAAGACCTGGTGAGGTTCGAGGAGGCGTTGAACAGTAGACAAGCTTCAAAGTTGCCCAAGACTGCCCAGGTGACGCTGGCTGTGACTCCCAGCCAGCAAGATCCATTGCCTTCTGCAGAATGCTGCACTCCACCTGATTCTGGGGCAGAAGAATGGGACACCATGTCCTCTGATGAGGAACCACCACTTGAAACAGCACGGCGTTCCAGAGGACCCCCAAGTCTGATTACTAGGTACCTTTGGTACCACCTTCCCTACCACGTCCCGCAGAGGGGCTCATCGTGCTCCATAGGCAGTTCAGGTTCGTCCTCATCTGCATAGTCCTCCAGAGACTCCCTACCCCTGGGTACAGCGGGCTTGAGTCTTCTGGGGGCAGGTTTAGGTGTAGGTTGATTTCTGGGCATAGGCTTGGGAACTGGAGGCCTCCTAGGAGCAGGCTTGGGTACCTGAGGTCTCCTGGGAGCAGGCTTGGGTTCAGGTGCAGTGAACTCAGGTTGGGGTGCACCTCTGGTGTTTGCCTTGGTGCTGACATTTTTATTGGGGTTTGCCGTGGAACCGTAGCCAGCTCGGGTACGGGAGCTGGCCTTCTTTGGGGTCTCACGGGACAGTTCGCCAGGAAATGAGAGGAATCCCTACAGTACAGGCCTAGGTTCTGGTTCATTCTCCTTGCACGCTCCTCTGGAGTCAGCGGGCCTTTAGGTTATTATTATTCTTTATTTATAAAGCGCCAGCATATTCTGCAGCGCTGTACAATAGGCACAGTATAGACAGGGTTACAATAGATTGAACAACATTTGACAAGCGGTACAGGAGGAGATGAGGGCCCTATTCCCGTAGGAACTCACAATCTAGTTTTTCTTCCCCGGAGGAACATACCTTCTGGGAGTGGTGCTTCTTAGGGAGTCCATAACAGCCCATAGCTTCTCCACTACAACGTATAACAGGTGGGCCAGATCTTCCAGGGCTGGTAGCATCCCTGCAGGCTCAGTTGGTGGACTTCGCATTCTGTCAGGGTGGCACCTGGCATACGCCGTGGTGGGACCGAAGTTCAAGGGGTTTGAGCCTTTAGCGCAGGGATATGCAGGGAATACCTTGGAGTAGGCTGACTGATGCTGGTAGCAGTACAAAGGGTATAGAGAGAGCGTGGTCAGGACGGTCCTGGGGTCAATAGGCTGGCAGCAAGAAGGGAGGGTCGGTGGGCAATGTAGGGTCTGGTTCACGGTATCAGCATAAGACCGGTCAGCACAGTATCAAGGTTTGACTCTTAATGCGAAGTCAGTAAGCATGGGGGGGGGGGAATGACTCTTTTATTGATAGACAAGGGGGTGTGGTGTGTTTGGTGCTTCCACTGTTAACCCCCTTCAGTGGTGGACAGGACTGAGGGCAACACTTTACATGGAGTTGCTGCAAGCAGATACTGCTCGAGCTGTATACATCACCTCTCCCTGTGCTCCCTCGCTGATCTCTGCAGTCTCCTCCGGCGATCGCGGTGTTTTACTTCCTGGTTCCCTCCTCGCGAGAAGGAATCCAGGAAGTATAAGGTCGCGGTTACCGGAGGAGGCAGCTGGGGACATCGAGGGAGCGCAGGGAGAGGTGATGTATCCAGCGGCTTCCCGAGTGTTGCTCGGAGTTACCGCTTCCAACATGCGAATACTGCCAAAAGAGGAGGGGGGGCGAGGAAATAGACCACTTTTAGACGCAGTTTTTCACAAAAATTAGAGAGCCAGGGGGGGTTAATGCTTTTAGAAATTAGTTTGCGGTGTGTGTTGTATTGCATTGGTAGAAAGATTCTGTGTCGTTTTGGTTGTTGTACGACACCCAATGCTTGGCTACTTTTAGTAGCTTTTAGTAAAGCTTCCTCTAAACAATTATGAGAGTATCCTCTCGCGGAATCTAGAGTGCATCTCTTTGATTTGTTGTTCGCAATTCAATGGGTCACTATTATACCTTAGTACACGTAGAAACTGTGATACCGGTAATGAATTTTTAAAGTGTTTCGGGTGATGGCTGTCCTCTCTTAAGATAGGAATACTATCTGCGTCCTTCCTGAATAGAGTATAGCCCAATGTGTCTGCTGTGCGATAAATCACAACATCAAGGAAGGGAACACTCGTTGTGCTATATGTAGCTGTTAACTTGACCGGTGTGTCAAGTAAGTTAATGTCACAAATCATTTGATTAAATGTGGCTTCTTCTCCATTCCATATTAAGAATAGGACAGCCACAAAGCGACAAATTTAATAGCTGTTTCACAGATCTCTGTAGAATATTAATACGTTCAAAACAGAACATGTAGATGCTGGCGTAGGTTGGCGCCAATGAAGCTCCCCTCGCCCTTCACGCTACTTGAAAAAATAATTTTTCCTCAAATCAAAACTAAATACTAAAAGTGTAGCGCAATGTGGAGTAATTCCAATATATGCTCAATCGGCGGTCCTGAGTAGTGAGACAAGTCTTACAGGAATCTTCTAAAACATTATCATCCCTCACGAAGGTGGAACAGAGTGTATAAATTCTTAACATCCATTGTAGCCAACAGCCATGGTGTGGTAGGGAGCTGTAAATCCTTCAATTTCTGAAAAAGGTGTGTGGTGTCTTTAATACAAAGTTGGCAAATTCAGCATAGTCTCTTTTTGGTGACAAAATCAATGTATTTTCCAATTCGTTCTAACAAACCCCTCTGGCCGAAACTATGGGTCGGCCCGGCGGAGTGTGACTGTTCTTATGTATCTTAGGGATTGTATAAAGTATCAGGATTTTGGGAAAAGATTTGAAAAGTAAATCCCTATTTAGAGATATCCATTTAATGAGTCTTTGGACTAACCATGCGGTTTCCCCTCGTATGAAGGTTCAATAGAGGATAATTTGCCAATCTAGCGATATGCTTTAACGGAGGATAGCATGTTCATATAGCGATATGCTTTAACGGAGGATAGCATGTTCATATAGCGATAGGCTTTAACGGAGGATAGCATGTTCATATAGCGATAGGCTTTAACGGAGGATAGCATGTTAATCTAGCGATAGGCTTTAACGGAGGATAGCATGTTCATATAGCGATATGCTTTAACGGAGGATAGCATGTTAATATAGCGATATGCTTTATTGAACGGTGTCAAATTTCCCTCTGTAGGCAAACGCATAGGTCAGTATTAATTAAAGCAGTGCAAAAGAGACAGACTATGGAGAGAAAACCACACGTGCCAAGCTGGAAATGTGAGGACGATCGAAACCGGAAGTGCATCACTCTGTCCCGTGAAACGCAGACATTCACAAGATGGCGGTGCTCATACAAACACGAGAAGCCTACAAACGGAGGCATGGAACGCACGCTGATTACAGATTGACGACATGTGGGGAAATTCATCTTGATTTATGGGGGACTATAAATACGCATATGGAAAGGTACAAGCCTGTAAACCAGCTGATGAAGCCGCACTCTGCGGCGAAATGCGTCCTGGTCATCTGCATAGCCTTGCTGGATGTTAATAAAGTTTTTATTCAATTTTAAAATTTCAAATATTTTTTCAAGATTAAGTCCCTACTACCGTGGAGGTTTTTTTTTGGGATTTGACCCATATAACAAATCCATAGGCGCCATATTTCGAGCTTGGATAAGCTCCACCAAATGTGCGTTGAAACTTGTCTGAAGATTGTTGATATATTTCATGTGTCAGATCTGCAAAGGAGATTCTTTTTTCATCATCCTTTTATATACATCATTGTGGCGAGAGACCATCTTAATGAGGTTGCCTTGGAAATATCAAGAAAAGTTACCCAGAAGCCTTGATCCAGAGCCAGTGATAGGGCTCTATATTTGTGAGTGGAAAAACTATACGCCATTTGTAATTAACCCATTGATTGTTACTCACTGCACCATTACATGGGTATTTATAAAGAACCAAAAAACCTATGTGGATGAAGTTATCTATGAGAGGCATCTGAATCCTGAGAGCGACCATAAATCGCGCTACCCAGATATGTACAAAGCTACTTTACTTGCTTTGTATTTAAACATGCTGCTTATTGATTGCTGTAACCTTGAAAATGTCGGTTCATTTTAAAATGATAAGATACATTTTGTTAATTGTTCGTGGGCAGCCAACCTGGATATATATATATATATATATATATATACACACACATACACACACACACTTTCATTAAAACCAATTACAATCCGGTGTTTTCCATCAGTCGGGATCTTCGTGTAGCTGCCAACACCATCTTGGAACACCCCACAAGTGACGTATTTCTGGTCCACATGACTCAGCACCCCAATTTCAATCATCACTTCTGGTCACCATCTTCGTAGTCTTGCATAAATTGCAATCTTTGAGCTTGGATTCCAATATTGTTGAATGGATTAGGCAGTGGCTGAGTGACAGGCAACAGCGGGTTGTGGTAAATAGCGTTTATTCGGCGCAAGGTCTGGTTTCCAGTGGGGTACCTCAGGGGTCAGTACTTGGACCCATTCTCTAATATTTTTATTAGTGATATACTTTTCCATTAATACCTTCTGCAATGTCTTTTTGCTGATGACACAAAGATTTGCACCAGGGTTGACGTTCCGGGAGGGATCAGCCAAATGACAAATGATTTAGGTAAACTAAAAAAATGGTGGGAGCTGTGGCAATTGAGTTTTAATGTGGATAAGTGCAAGATAATGCACCTGGGGCTGAATATAGAATATTTGATACAGTCCTAACCTCAACATCTGAGGAAAGGGATTTAGGGGTTATTATTTCAGAGGATCAAAGGGTAAGTAGTCAATGTAATAGAGCAGCAGGAAATGCTGGCAGAATGCTTGGTTGTGTAGGGAGAGGTATTAGCAGTAGGAAAAGGGAAGTGCTCATGCCACTGTACAGTGCACTGGTGAGACCTCACTTGGAGTACTGTGTGCAGTACTGGAGACCGTATCTCCAGAAGGATATAGACATCTTAGAGAGAGTTCAGAGAAGGGCTACTAAAATGGTGTACGGCTGGAAGGAGAAAAGTTACCAGGAAAGGCTTAATGATCTTAACATGTACAGCTTGGAAAAAAGACGAGACCGAAACATTTAAATACGTAAAGGGAATCCACAAGGTAGAGGAAGGGAGTATATTTAAACGGAAACAAAGTAGCAAAACAAGAGGACATAGTCTTAGATTAGAGGGGCAAAGGTTTAAAAGTAACATCAGGAAGCATTATTTTACTGAGAGGGTGGTGGATACATGGAACAGTCTTCCAATTGAAGTGGTAGAGGCCAAAACAGTAATTGAATTTAAGCATGCATGGGATAGGCATAAGGCTATCCTAAACAAAAGATAAATCCAGGTAAAGTATCCATGTAATTGGGCAGACTAGATGGGCCGAAAGAAAAATGTCAGCAAATAAGAACCTATGTTTCTATGTCTCCAACAAAATCTTTTGTAGTTCCAACAGTTGCAGCTTCCGGACACCATATTTGTAGTCACAGAATGATATCTCTAATATTTCAGAAGGCCTGTTATCCTGGGGACACCCATCGCTTTGAATGAGGGTCCGATGCTCTTCCTTAAGTGACCCTAAAATACAGATGCGTCCTACTAAATATAAAACCATAATTAATTACAAACAATATAGATTTGTTACCCAACCATATAAAAAAGAATTACTAAAACATGGAAAAGGAGCATATAAAAAGAACACTGACTCAAAATCCTAAATCAAAAAGAATTGCAATACAATACAAAATATATATATAACAATTAAGGACAGTTCATAACATGGATTTAGAATAAAATAATTGACTAAGTCCTCTAACTTCACTATCCAGACTCTTAATGCCAATTGTTTGAGTATGTTGCCCCCTCTAACATCTGGAATTGCCCACCCTATCTATACCTATGCAGAGGAAATCCTCCCACTTGAACTGGGACAGTATTTCGTTCAAAAGGTTATTCCTATGCTCAAGCAACTACACGTAAGGGCCTAGTAGTACGGCCCACGCACTGAGCCCCACATGGACACTGAAATAAATTACATCAACACTGGCGCAATGTATAAACTGCTTACGCCAGAGTCAGACAAGCGCACTATGTGCGCCCATACTGAGGAGCCTCCCGCATCCGTCGCAGCGTTGTGATGCTTCGATAGGGCCAGCTACAGGCTGTAGTGCACACGCACGAATTGTGCATGCTACAAGCAGACATGCTGAAAGCATCCCCATCAAAACGCTAGCCGCGCGTTCGACGGGGCTGCAAAGCGCGATACTCCATAGTAGGATCGAGCAATGCAGTGCTGAAGGCATTAACTGCGCTCAGTGAGGTGGCCAGACAAGCATCAGAGTGGAAGCAACGTCCACTCTCACGGAAGTTCCTTTTGCTCTGCAAAAATGCTTGTCTGACCCCGGCATTAGCAGGGTATACTTTCCCAGTAAGACAAGGTTTGAAAGCAGTGTTTTTTCTTTCTATACGATACACATTTGCCACATTTGAATAATCCTATTGGTTTCTGATCTGGTGGGTGTGTTGTTCCTTGGGATCTATTTCCATCTTTTTTTAACCTGCTCTGAGCTAAAAAAATAAATAAAAATAGATTTTTAATTGTTGGCCTTTTCCAAAAATAAATTTAGATTTATCAGGTAAAAAAAAAAAAAAAAAAAGAAAAAAAAATGGTTGTGGTAGGACTAATATATATCGGCCCCATTTCCCATCTGGGAGCAGCCTGGTCCTCTGGCGCCGTTTCATAGCTGATATTTTTCTTCATATGGAGGGGGGGGGGGGAGAGATTCTTTAACATCCTTTTTAGAAACACTCAAATGGTGATGAATATAATTTGTCTTGTACACATTGGGCTGAGGAAGAAAGTATAGATTTCCTTAAATTGTCATAAACTGCACATATATATTGCTTGTAATTATGGTTTTAGATTTAGTAGGACGCATCTGTATTTTAGGGTAACTTGAGTGTCAGACCCTCATTCAAAGCGATGAGTGTCCCCAGGTTAACATAGGCTTTCTGAAATATTAGAGACGTCATTCTGGGACTACAAATATGGCAACTGGAAGCTGCAGCCGTTGGAACTACACAAAGATTTTTCCTGAGACTACAAAGATGGCGGCCGGAAGTGATGATTGAAATTGGGATGCCGAGTCACGTGGACTGTAAATACGTCAGCCACCTCCGGGACAAGTCTGCGTTTCGGTGCCAATTAATTCATTGCCGATTGGGAGGGAGAGGGGTCCAAAAGGACGCCCCCCCCCCCTTCAGGCACTCTCCTGGCTGGGGCGCCTGAAATTGCAGCAGCCAGGGTTCATGAAACCAGAGGAAGTCAGACCACCGCAGGACCCCGGCCAGAGTAGTACATATAGTGTGGGAGGGTTTAAAGGACATGACGTACAGGGTATGTCCTTAAGTGACCATTTTCCCATGACATATCCTGTAACCTCATTGTTCCTTATGGGGTTAATAATAATTACAAATCATATATTTAAAAAATATAAAAGGTTTCATGCGATATGTTGTGTCCCCATAGATTTTGTTACAATGCGTGTCCATATCTATTATACAGAGTTAGTTTACACTGAGTTTATTAGTAAAACTGAATTACAGTGTCAACAAATGATGCAGGTCTAAAAAGTGTCACCAACACGAAAAGCTTGGAAAGCTCTCCTATACGGAAATCAAGATTAATGTAATAGCTCTTCCCTAGTTAGGATATTGGAACCTATACTCACCCGGCTCCAGTGCCGGGGGGGGGGTACAGCCATGCTCATCTTCAGTAGGCATCTCTTCAACAGGGCTGCTGAGGGTACTGCTTGTCAGCGGAGACACTGGCACATTGTCTTCTCAATCTGCAAACAGTGAATGGGAGGACAGTCCTGCAGGACGGCTCTTCCAATCACAGCTGTCACTCCAGCAGAAGTGAAGGAGAGCAAAACTTTAACAGAGAATTACTCGGAATTTCTCATTATAGGATATATACACACACACACACACACACACATTTTATTATTAATTTTTGGGAGAAAGTATTTTACCAGAAAGGATACATTGAGATTTCTCTCGTTTTCAAGTATGTCCTGGGTGGTGAGTATGTACCATTAGGTGTCTTGCCCAAGGACACTTACTGGAGAGGTGCTCTTGCCAGGATCGAATCCATGTCTCCACAAGCTCTCTCCACGCAGAGCAGTGATGTTACCTCTACTCCAAACAAATGAGGCTTATTTAAGTTGGGTATGACAGGTGCATTTTAAAAAGTTATTAAAACAGGAAATAGCAGAGATCCCGAGCCAAACTCAGTTTTTTTTTTTATTCTGCAGAAGGCAACAAGAATCCCTTGTACAATTAAGGCTGGCCTTCCACTGGATCCGTAGTTGGACAACCGGCTTTTTCATCAGACCATGGACGATGACGGTCATCCGACCAGGTCCGACTGGGGTCGTCCACTACAAGCGACTATGGACGACAGTGATCTGCCATATACATACATCAACGGACGACTAGTATCGTCCACTGCAAGCGATTGTTCTGACGACTACGGACGATGCAGATCAGATTTCAAAGGCGGAGTGAGTGCAGAGGCTGGCAAAACCAGAATGAACTGGTTTTACATACAAAAACAAGTTCATTCGGCTTTTGGAACCAGTGCAGTCCTTTTTTAGTTACTATTATTTTTACTATAAACCTGTCAATCTATCCCCTAAATCAGGGCATGACGCCAACACTTCAGCGCAGTACTGAGCTCTGATATTCGTTCTCTCTGCCGCCGTAGATCGCGCCATCATTTTTACAGTACAAACAGCAACAAATTTGCACCGTATGGGGAAATTCAACATTCAGTGCCCTTCGGGAGTCATGTGGGTGCTTAGTAAATAAACCCCTTTGCACAGCAGCACCGCTAGTCCCACCATGTTACACAGCTAGTCCCAACACACAAATAGGTGTTTTGGTAAACTTGCTGAAAGGTATTTTAATATGATAGTTTTTTAATTTTTGCATTAGTGTGAAATCCACCCCCCGCATTATAAGTGTCAAACCCTGCAAGTCTTTTACTTGCATAGGATGTTAGCCTGTGGAATTTAGCCATTTCCTTTGTGTGCAGAAAAGGGTGTGTCAACAGTGTAAACTAGGAAAAAAGTAATCTCTGAATCAAATGTAGTAATTTTGTCTCACTGTTGGTTAAACTCTGACGTAGAAATGTATCTGCTCT
This sequence comes from Leptobrachium leishanense, assembly GCA_009667805.1. Lineage (NCBI taxonomy): Eukaryota > Metazoa > Chordata > Amphibia > Anura > Megophryidae > Leptobrachium > Leptobrachium leishanense. The sequence continues at coordinate 478,175,174 of CM019063.1, read as the reverse complement.
GATTGGTTGTTGTATCACATTCCTATGTTGGGAGTGAAAACTGCAGGAAGTTTTTATATATAACGAACATTTCTATTGGATGCTGAAACAATAAACGAAACTGACAGACCACGGACTGATCAGATGATAATCTGCCATATCTCGGTGTGGTTGTGTCTATCGTCTCCTCTGATCAGAGTCGCGCAGCGCCTTACTTCGGTTTTGATATACAAGAAGAAACTTGAAAAAGGTTTATGGTAATTATAATGGAAATCTAGAATTTAACACTTGCATCATGTCTGCACCATTTATTTTCAATGGGAGTTCAAAAAACAGCAAAACCAATATAAATGCGGTTTTTTTAACTCCCCTAATGAGTTTGTCCACGTCCATCTTGCCCAGCAATCGTTATTAACTCCCAGCCTGCAAGGTATGATCGCCCATCTGCTGCGGTCTTTACCCATCGCCAGAAGTCTGATGTCTGCTGCAATGGACGATGGTTCCATTCACATTCATGTTACGGAATCAGACAAATGACGACAGACTATAAATCGGATGATCGCACCACCGCACGAAAATGGTTCCAGTGGGAGCTCCCCAAGTAGGAATGCCCAGGCAGGGGTGTGGGAATTGTATCGCCCGGGACATGAAGATCCGGGCGAGTAGTTTTTTTTTTTTTTTTTTTTAGATGCAGTCCGGCGGGCTAGAAGCCCGCCAGACTGCAGACTAATTCCAGGGACACCCTCCGATACCGGAAGCCGGCATTGAGCTGGCTTGCCGGCATTCGAGGGGCTTGGGCGGCTGTTCGAATGCTCTATCGGCATTCGGACAGCCGCCCCTGGGAGCTCTCCACCATACTTACCTTCCCGAGCGGCGCCGGGAAAGTTTCCGCGCTTCCAAGGACCCAGCCGCAATCACGTGGGAGTCCCACGTGATCGCGGCTGGGGGTCCTTCAACGAGCGCAGGCGCGAAGACTTTGTCGGCGCCGCTCGGGAAGGTAAGTATGCCGGAGAGCTCCAGGGGCGGCTGTCCGAATGCCAATAGAGCATTCGAACAGCCGCCCCATGTCTGGTCTGGGGTCTGATCTGGGGGGGGCAATATCCATCTGAGCGTGGGGGCAGTATACCATGTGCTGGGGCATATATCCATGAGCTGGGGGCAGCATCCATGAGCTGGGGGCAATATCCATATATCTCGGGGGGGGATATATACATGTGAGCCGGGGGCATTTTTATGAGGTCTGTTCTTATTGGAAAGTGGTCACAGGACATAAAATAAAAGTATCGGTACTCGGTCTTAAAAAAAGTGGTATCGGTGCATCCCTATTATATACATACACACAAAACAGTGTTTAAACAAAGGTCTTTATTCATCACATGTATCTGACACTGCCTCTATAGGCTGCTATGAATAAAGACCTCTATTTAAACACTATTTTGTTGAAATTATCAGGACAAATTGATCGTCCTGAGGGACAAGTAGATTGGACTACTACTTAGTCCGTTGGACAAGTAGATTTTTTTTACATTTCCACACCCCTGCCAGGGGATGTATCTCGTGTATCCGGACACATTGTAATGCTTGGTGAATTGGTCCTGCCTGTGCTGAATTATGGCAAGTATTCATTTTCGGATGCTCTCTAACTGGGTTATAATAAAGAGTATATACATGGCTTTTATTTTTGTGATCATGTGATTCAGGTTTTAAGTTCATGCTTAAAATACAATAAAGTGTATATTTTAGCTAAAATTCTAAAGTGTACAATTATAAATGCTCCATTGGTGCACACCCTATCAGGCTTCACACACATTCACATGATCCTTACATAAATGTAATAAAGTGCTTCTCATTAAGAAACAGAGAGCATTTGGTGCCATTTATTTCCAATTAAGAGCACAGGATGAGGCAGGGCGCCGGGTACTTACAGTCCTGTAGGCACTCCGTGTCTGTACAGTAGGATTGAGACTGTCTCAGCTGAAAAACACAAGTAAAATGGGTTTAAGATTACACGCCAGGAAAGGTTTTATGCCAAATAAAAGGTGTTTGACATTCATGTGCTACGCTGTTAATCTCCCGCCTGAATCTGATGTATCTCAACTACAAGTCCCATTTATCCTCTAGCCATCTATTCCCTTCAATGAATTCATGGAACTGTAGGCCATCAACATTTGGGAGGCCAGAGTCTGACAGCCTTGCTGTAGTAGTAAGTTCAAGGCCAGACTGGTGCCGAGCACCAATAAGATGACAACATGTCAATACAGTAATAGGATGCACATATTAGACCAGGGCTCAAAATGGAAATGCACACCCAGGCAGCACAATAATTTATTATGTGCTGCTTGCGCAACACGTTCAGGCTGGGTATACATGTATCTGGGATCTGATGTCTGGGTATTAATGTTGTGATTTGTTTTTGTAACTTTATACTGTTAAATGTTTTATTCAGAATAATTTCAGAAGATAATTTAAGAGGTTGTGTTTAGGGGTGGAGTTAAGGGCAACATAGGGGTTAGGTGGATCAAGTGGTGGCGAGCACGGCCGGCGCTGCCGCTAGGCCAACTAGGCGGGTGCCTAGAGCGCAGCACCTGCCTAGGGCGCAGCCGGCCCGACCAATTGTGTAAAAAGAAACAAAAAAAAAAAACATGCCAGTGGGGCGGCCGCGTGGTGTAGCCAGCCCCAATACATGGAGGCGTGGACTTGGTGCTTCCAGCTTCCTGGACCAAGTCCACGCCTCCATCTCCTTGACGCCAGCACGCATTGAGACTGGCTACAGGAAGACAGCGCTGGAGGCAAATATCCATGTGTGAGCTGCTGCGGCTGGGCAAGTAAGTACCCATGTGTGAGCCTGGGGGCAAATACCCATGTGTGTGAGCCTGGGGGTAAATACCCATGTGTGTGAGCCTGGGGGTAAATACCCATGTGTGAGCTGGGGCAATATCTTCATGCCATTTGTGAGCTGGGGCAATATCTCCATGCCATGTGCGAGCTGGGGGCAAATGTACCCATGTGAGCTGGGGGGCAATATATCCACCATGTGAGAGCTGGGGGCAAATATACCCATGTGAGCTTTTTTTTGGGGGGGGGTGCAAGTAGCTGGTCTTGCCTAGGGCGCAAAATAGTCTAGCACTGACCCTGGTGGCGAGTAACATTTAAGGCATGGCTAGTAGCTCAGGACTTTGAGCCCTGTATTAGACCGTAATCACATTATGACGCTCAGCCAACCTTTCCAATTCAAACCTTACAAAATGTATGGTAAATTTTGATTGTGATATTTCCTTGTTACACATACTACAGTACATGACGAGGCTGAAGTTAGTTTCTTATTCGGCCAGTTACTTATTCGTGGAAGTTGGTTTCTGATTCGGTTGAATTCTAAGTATGTAAAATTTCAATAAAAACCTGATTTTAGATGGTAAAATGCCATTGTGCCAATGATTTTAACATGGATTTATATAGAGGTGGATGTCCTCTATCAAACACAATTGTCTTCAGCCTGGCCCAATGGCAAGTGTGCCAACTGTGCCATGGGTGCGGATTTTTACTATTTTGAATAAGTAACTGATGTTTTCAAAGGGTTAATTGCCATTGGGCCACTGAATTCAACATGGATTTATATAGAGGTGGATGCCCTCTATCAAACACCATTGTCTTCAGCCTGGCCCAATTGCAAGTTTGCCACGAAAACAGTGCCAACTGTGCCAAGGGTGTTGATTTTTACTATTTTGAATAAGTAACTGATGTTTTCAAAGGGTTAATTGCCATTGGGCACTGAATTCAACATGGATTTATTTAGAGGTGGATGTCCTCTATTAAAATCAGTGGCACAATGGGTGGTGTGGTTTGGCCGAGCTCTGACATGGCTGCCTGATCTCTGAGCTTCTGCGCAGGTGGCGCTTCCACAACTGACAGTAGCCTCCACTGATCAGCCCTGGACTTCATTGTAGCCTGTGGTGTTTAGCTTCCATGCCCAGGAGCAAGTTGAACCCCAAATCGAGCCAAGCTGAAATTGCCCAGTATTTTCCCCTGCTGTTGGTGGTGGTGCATTCAGAAGCTGTCAGGATGGCGTCGTCGTGAGTCCTTCTGTCGCGAAAGGTGAGCCTTGTCCTCGATGTGACAAGAAAGCTCTTGCTCACTATGAAGGATGACCTTCAGACTGACCTCAGGGCGGGCCTGGAGAGGCTACGGACGGACATTGGCGCACTGGGGACCCGCATAGCCAAACTTGAGCATTAAGTGGAGACTGATCACGCCGAGGCGCAGGCTATATTACGAGAGGTCTGCGACAACTACGTGTTGCTTCAGGAGGAAGTAGAATACCTGGACAGCAGGTCCCATCGCTCCAACCATTGTATCGGAGATGTCCCGGAGACAAGTTGTTCCACACCCTGTTGTTCATGCCACTCCGGAGGTGGAGTTGCGCCTAAATAGGATCCATAGAGCCCTGCGCCCATGCTTGGGTCCCAACGAACCCACCGTGGGACGTGGTGCTCAAGTGCTGGTATTACTCCACCAAGGATGCCCTGCTGCTTGCAGCCTGTTATGGCGCCTCCTTGATTGAGGGGGTTGCCCAGAATCTCTTCAACGATGTGGCTTCTTCTACGCTTCCGAAGAGCAGAGCCCAATGGCCTCTTACAGAGCTTCTTCCGCACAAGGAAGTCCGCTACCCTGGAGGTTTCCATTTTGCCCCATGATGGGGGCCTTCATATCCCTGCGCTCACCGGCCGATTACACTTGACTGTTGGAGGCATTGGGGATCCCCATGCCAGCAGATCTATTCGTGCTCCTGGACAGAGGCCGTGGAACGGAGGTACCGGCCTTACCACAACACCAGGCCTGGGTTAGCACCTGTCATCCCCACCATTGAAGCTCCTTGTAGCTCCCTCCGCTCCTCCAGTTTTGTGCTCCCTTATTTGCCGGGCCCTCGTCTTCCCGTTCTGCCGTGCTCTCCCTGGTCCCATACCCCTCAACCTTGCATTCCTCCATGATTTTTGATTCGGACGTTTTCTTGGTCGGCTGACCCTCCTATTGCTCTGGTTTGTTGTGATGGTACAGGCTGCAGGATCCCACCACATTTAAAAACTTTTTGCCTTTGTTTTGCCCTGCACCTTTTTTGCCCCATTGGGCCCCTTATTTTACATCCTGTTTTCACATGCCCATATGTGTGTTTCTGTTCCTCAATATTCTGCTTGCTCGGATACTGTGTTTTTCCTGCCCATTGCTTACGTGCATCAAGCCGCCACCTGCTGCGACCCGACTTTGGCCTTCGAACCATCTCCAGACTGGACAAGGGCGTCATTCCACAAACTGGGCAATGGCTGAGGCTGTGGTGGCCATTATATTCAGGGACTGGGGAATGGCTGGAGACAGTGGTGCTCCGGGATGTCTGAGGGTGGGCAGGAGGGTGAACAATAGGGACAGCTCCATATAAGTATGACCTGTGTTTTGCACAAGAAACAGATTCTGTTTGCAATTCAACCTAAAATGTGTCTTGCCTCGTTCTTGGGGCAAAACCTGCAGCTATAAGACACACTCTGCCCAGTAGTTGTATGTGCTACTATTGGGCCCTGACGCCGTGTATCTGGCAGCCGGGGTACTCCGTGATCGGCACATTTGTGCACTTTCTCATGGACCCTAGCCCCAGGACTTACTGATGCCAGAGTGGCGGGGGGGGGGGAGGGTGCACGGGGAGGATGAGCCTTTATGGGAGTGGACGCTCTTTCTTTTTGTATTATTCACATGACTATCGCATGGATCGCACTATAAATAGCGGTTTCAGTATGGATGACATGGGATGGGGGGGGTTTGTATTACTTTTCTGTCTGTGGGGATACTGTTATGTTCTGCTATAAGATTTTGGGTCTATGGATGTCTGCCTCGATTGGGACGGGGGGTTACAGTTTTTTCTTTTTAATCCACATGGACATTGAGTCACGTCCAGTGGTCCTGGGGGTGCCCATGCCTCGTCTGGTGTCCCAGGTGGTACCCGGCAGCACTGTGTTCGCTTTTCGCTGGCTGGGTGCCTATTGATATACCGGCACATGAGTGGCCAGGAGGCGCCTGTTAACCCTTTCTGGCTGTTGTACCCTGCAGATAGTAAGCTTTACCAACCATTCAAGGATCGGAGGGGTAGATAGGGTTCTGTATACAGGGACCAGCATCGTAGTTCTACTGGGGATCCGTGACACATTGTATAGTTCAGACTGTCAATAGTGGTTTACTTGTTGAGATGGACGGGATGGGAGGGGGGTTTAGTATAAGAGCACTCCCATAGGGTCACCCCACACTTGGAATGGGAGGGGGAATGTGTGCTTTATGCTAGTATGTGGGGTCACTGTTCTGTATTGCTATACTGAGGGTGGGGGGGGGGTTTGCTTTCATTCTCTGTACGGAGGTGCCAAGGACACAGCTGGATTTAGGGTTTTTCTTTCCTCATGGGGGGGTCGGGAAGGGGTGGGATTTTTTGGGGGGGTTTTTCCGGGAGCTTCTCTCTTTGGATTGGTGGGGGTGGAGGGGACGCATATATAGGAGAACTGCTTGTGATTTGCTCCAAGGGGGTTCAATGTCTTCTCAGCTCACGGTGGACGTGCAGTGTTGAGCCTCAGCCTTGTTGCCAAAAAGGATCTTGGTTTCTGTGCCAATCTGACTATTGGGCCAGGCAAAAGACAACTGTTTTTAACGAAGGGCATCCAACTCTATATAATTCTATGTTGAAATCAGTGGCCCAACCGCATTTAACCCTTTAAAAACATCAGTTACCTATTCAAATTGATGGAAATCAGTGCCCATAGCACAGATGGCACTGTTTCTGTGCCAAACTAACCATTGGGCCAGGCTATCAACAACTGTTTTTAATAGAGGGCATCCAACTCTATATAAATACATGGTGAAATCAGTGGCCCAACGGCATTTAACCCTTTAAAAACATCAGTTACTTATTCAAATTTATGAGAATTGGTGCCAATGGCAGTGTTGGCACTGTTTCTGTGCCAAACCGACCATTGGGCCAGCCTAACAAAAACAGTTTTTAATAGAATGCATCCAATTCTATATAAATTTATGTTGAAATCAGTGGCCCAACAGCATTTAACCCTTTAAAAACAGTTACTTATTCAAACTAATGAAATTTGTTTGCCTGGCACGGTTGTCACTGTTTGTGCCAAACTGACCATTGGGCCAACATAATGACAACTGTTTTTAATAGATGGCATCCAACTCTCTATAGATCCATGGTGAAATCAGTGGCCCAATGGCATTTAACCCTTTAAAAACTAGGGATGCACCGATACCACTTTTTTAAGACCGAGTACGAGTACCGATACTTTTTTTCAAGTACTCACCGATACCGAGTACCGATACTTTTATTTTATGTCATGTGAACGCTTTCCAATAAGAACAGACCTCATATAAAAATGCCCCCAGCTCTCATTGATTATGCCCCAGCTCACATGGATATGCCCCCAGCTCTCATAGATATTGCCCTCAGCTCATGGATATTGCCCCCAGCTCTCATGGATTATGCCCCAGCTCATGGATTATGCCCCAGCTCATGGATTATGCCCCAGCTCATGGATTATGCCCCAGCTCATGGATTATGCCCCAGCTCATGGATTATGCCCCAGCTCATGGATTATGCCCCAGCTCATGGATTATGCCCCAGCTCATGGATTATACCCCAGCTCATGGATTATACCCCAGCTCATGGATATTGCCCCCAGCTCTCAGATATGCCCCCCCAGCTCATGGATATTGTAGCGGATCAGCTACCCTGCAGGGGTAGCTCCGTCTGCGGCGCCGAGTCTTGCTGGAGAGCTTAGCCGGGTAGCGAGCTAGCAAGGTGGGAGAGAGATTGTCAGCGGTCCCTGGATGGTCTGGAAGCGAAGGATTCAGTAAAGCTGGCTTCTTCAGTGATGATGCCCTCCCCAAATACTAGTCGTGACTCAGTACAGGTTTGAAGGTAAATCAGAGTGTTTAATGAAAAGCAGAACATATACGGTCCTTTTATATGGTACAGTCCCATTGTTCTCTCCCATGCCCGCCCCCAGACCCCTGGAGTGAATTCTGCACAGGGGCTAGCCATGCCCAGGTTCTGATTGGTTGATTCCAAGACCATTGCAGGCTTCTCTCAGGTCCTCTCAAGTCTTCACTTGGGTCCACTGGTTGTATGCAGATGAAGTCTTCACCTCACAGTGACCACATACAGTGATTTACATAACCCATTGTAAAGGGAATCAGATAGTGGGTGGCTGAGACAATGTGACTCCCAGCCTTTCAGAACCAGTAAACACATAACAGATAAACAAAGAGAAAGCACCTTTGCATTTGCATAATCCACAAATTACACAAACCTATTGTACATTCTATACGAAGGAAAGCGTTTGACTCTAGTGGCGGGTAGTGTTTTTAAAACCACATTTAACTAAAGAAATATAAGTCTATTTAAAACTAAAATACATTTAAAACCACACAATATAATTGAGCATAAACTAGCAGGATGGTGCAGGGGAAAACATGATTAATTAGAAGTCTAGCAACAGTTTTACACTAAATCTAACAAAGGAAATTAGTTCCTATAAATAAAGGGTAAACGAAATATAACAAAATAAGACTGAAATTACACTAAATAAATCCTGTGGCGGCCGTTCCGTCACAGATATGCCACCCAGCTCATGGATATGCCTCCCCAGCTCATGGATATGCCACCCAGCTCAGTGTGTGTATGTGTATATATTACAGCAGGGGTGTGGGAATTATATCGCCCGACGCCCGTTATATGAAGATCCGGGCGCCGGACAAGTAAATAATTTTGAGATGCAATCCGGCGGGCAAGAAGCCCGCCGGACTGCTCCCAGCACACGAGCGCCGTCGGGAAATAAAGCGCGATCATCCATAGGAGGATCGCACTTTGTACACTGATCGCAGAGAGTGGAAGGAACGCCCACTCTCACGGACGTTCCTTCCTCGCTCTCACAGAGCGATGAGGGGAGAGGCCGGAGCTACGGCGCTTGCACACAAGCTTTCGATCCACACTCCCCATCCTGCACTGCTTCTATACCCGCCGAGAAGCATGAATATGGAACGGGGTGTCTGGGAGGACATTTGGGGGGGTTGCAGAGGCTGCCTGATACAAAACAGGCCCTGTGTTCAGGTGAGCAGCTCTGCCACGCAATATGCCAAGCAGCCCTTTACCTCGCTCCGTGAGCGTTTATCGTGAGGAGAGTGGAGCGGGATCTCCTGGGGTATAGTAAACAGAAAGCGGCGCTGGCACAGGGATAAAAGCGAGCAGCTCGGAGGCCGTGGAAATGCCTTACCCAAAGAAGATCTGAGTTAACCCTTGCCACTGTGCCCTTTAAATGCCCAAATCACTAGGTCAAACGAGGTTCAGTATTTTCCTGGCACACAAGGCTGGCCACGAGGCAGCGGGCAATCAGCACGGAAATACCCCGGCTAGATTATAGGAGAGGGGGAAAAAACATGTCCACATTCACTGTATAGCATGCCACATTCACTGTATGACATGTCCACATTCACTGTATAGCATGTCCACATTCACTGTATAGCATGTCCACATTCACTGTATAGCATGTCCACATTCACTGTATAGCATGTCCACATTCACTGTGGGCATTATCTGATCCGTGGTCTATATATGTGGGCATTATCTGGTCTGAGGTCTATATCTGTGGACATTATAAATTATGTGCATGCTGTTAACAATAAAGACCTCTAAACACTATTTTGTTGAAATTATTTTTCTTATCAGGACAAGTAGATCGGACTACCACTTAGTCCGTTGGACAAGTAGATATTTTTAAAATTTCCACACCCCTGTTACACATACACACACACACAGACCCCAGACCGGACATAGGGCGACTGTCCGAATGCTCCATCGGCATTCGAACAGGCACCTGGAGCTCTCCGTTCATACTTAACATCCTGAGCGACGCCGGTAAAGTTTCCGCGCGTGCGCTCGTTGGAAGGCCCCCAGCCACGATCACCCACGTGAAACTTTACCGGCGTCGCTCAGGATGGTAAGTATGAACGGAGAGCTCCAGGTGCCTGTCCGAATGCCGATAGAGCATTCGGACAGGCACCTGGAGCTCTCCGTTCATACTTACCATCCTGAGCGACGCCGGTAAAGTTTCACGTGGGTGATCGCGGCTGGGGGCCTTCCAACGAGCGGAAACTTTACCGGCGTCGCTCAGGATGGTAAGTATGAACGCGGAGAGCAGCTGCAGGGCCTGTCCGAATGCCGATAGAGCATTCGGACAGCCGCCCTATCGGCATTCGGACAGGCCCTGCAGCTGCTCTCCGCGTTCATACTTACCTTCCTGAGCAACGCCGACAAGGTCTTTGCGCGTGCGCTCGTTGGAAGGCCCCCAGCCTCGATCACGTGGGAGTCCCTGGTGATCGCGGCTGGGGGCCTTCCAATGAGCGCACGTGCGGAAGCTTTACTAGCGTCACTCAGGAAGGTAAGTATGATCACGGAGAGCAGCTGCAGGGCCTGTCCGAATGCCGATAGAGCATTCAGAAAGCCGCCCCAGCCCCTCGGATGCCGGCAAGTCGGCTCAATGCTGGCTTCCGGTATCGGGTGAAATATTGGGGGCACTGCACGAGTACCATGTACTTCTGCAGTACCCGGTATCGGCACTGATACCGATACTAGTATCGTATCGGTGCAACCCCATTAAAAACATCAGTTACTCATTCAAAACAGTAAAAATCAGCACCCATGGCACAGTTGGCACTGTTTACGTGGCAAACTTGCCATTGGGCCAGGCTGAAGACAGTTGTGTTTGATAGATTTATATAGAGGTGAATGTCCTCTATGTTGAATTCAGTGGCCCAATGGCAATTAATGCTTTGAAAACATCAGTTACTTATTCAAAATAATAAAAATCAGCACCCATGGCACAGTTGGCACTGATTTTTCTGCCCAAATTGCAGTTGGGCCAGGCTAAATTTGACATTGTTTGGTAGAGGGCATCCACCTCTATATAAATCCATGTTAAAATCATTGCCACAATGGCAATTTACCATCTAAAAATCAGGTTTTTATTGAAATTTTACATACTTAGAATTCAACCGAATCAGAAACCAACTTCCACGAATAAGTAACTGGCCGAATAAGAAACTAACTTCAGCCTCGTCAGTACATGATTGTATTTCACACACCGAGTCCTTGAGCTTGGAGCCTGGACCATTAAGCACAGCATTAAAGGCGAACCTAGACACTCCAGAACTGTGTACTACATTTCCCATGATGCACAGTAAGCCAGCTGTTAAAATTGCTAGGATACACTAAAAGGCAAAATGCAAGGCGCCCAAATCAAACCTATTTCAAGAATTTATCACTTTTGGCACAACTGCCGACACCTGAAATATTCAAGTCTGTAACCAACGCTCAGGCGCAAGGCTTGGAAGGGTTAACAGCATATTTTTATTCCATCTAATTTTCCCGAAATGCACAGTTGCCCGCGGTATAAAAAAAGCTGAGAGGATGGAGATGCGCTGATCCCAAATTCAAAACATTTAGCAAGGAGCCAGTTTGAAAGGATTTCGTTTTACTCTAAGTTTCTGGAGATGCAAAGTGCTTCAATACTCACCAGGTTGATCAGTCGTCGCATTGCATTTTCGTGAGAGCAAATGCACTCACAGAAATCGAAGTTACCTTCAGCCATCCTTACTGTTCACAACAACCTGGAAAAAAACATGACAGTGAGATCCTGCACAAATAGAAATGCCCAAAAATCTAAGAAAGATAATAAACTCATAATTGTGCTACATAGTATCTATACTCCAATGGGGGGGGGGGCTGCATCTGCTTTTTATCTGTTCAAGTCCTGTGACTTATTTCATATACAAAAACAAGTTATATCTGAAAACCCCAATTAAAAGGAGACACAAACACCAAAAAGTAAAATGTCCTTGTGTTTGCTTCATGTTGCGGATAGCTTGTGCTTTGTTTATCCCTTGTAGGATTAGTTAAGATAATATTTTACTCTGTGTCACTGGGTGCAGTGGCGCAACAAGGCAGGGGTTGGGCGGGGGGCATCAGGTGACAGCTGAGAAGGGGGTGTCACTTGAAGCGCCGCTGGACTGAATATTGGCGATATTTTTATTATCCACCAATCCTTGCAGGCAGCCGCTCGTGCGCCTGCTCTAGCGCTTGCTAGCACGCAGCAGGCTGCCTGCAAAGCAAACTAAGGCTAGGGTCAGACGAACGCATTTTTCGCGTTGTCCGTGAAAAAGCGCGTTTGAACGAATGGATGTATTTTTTCACGGAACACGCGATAGCGGTCATACGATGCGCATTTTCGGGCGTGATTTTGTACGGTTATCAAGAAAACCCTTTTTGCGCCTGGACGTTATGTTGGCCGGACATTAGCAGCGTCTGACGTCTCCTAATCACGCACACACGCCGCTAGCGGACGCAGCGCACTCTGTACGTCAGTACTAGCGGTTTCACATTCTCGAAAAAGCGTGTTCATTTGCCACTTGCGTTGCGCAGCCGCACTTTTGTGCTGCCGTTCTTCGTATGCTGCCCGGCATTGGACGTAATTTGCTGCTAGCGCAGCCATGATTTAGTGCGGCTAAACACATGTTAATACTGCGTTAGCCTTAAAGCGGTCTATTTCTCCCCCCCCCCAAGCTGTATTCCTGAGTGTGGCTCGGGGTTAAATTCCTATGTTGGAAGCGGTATCCCCGAGCAACACTCGGGATACCGCTGGATACATCACCTCTCCCTGCGCTCCCTCGATGTCCCCAGCTGCCTCCTCCGGCGACCGCGACCTTATACTTCCTGGTTCCTTCCTCGCGAGAAGGAATCCAGAAAGTAAAACGCCGCGATCGCCGGAGGAGACTACGAGGATCAGAGAGAGGGAGCGCAGGAAGAGGTGATGTATACAGCCCGAGTGTCTTGGCGTTACCGCTCTCAGCGGTGAAATTTAACCCCGAGACACACTCGGGATAACCGTCAGGGATGTTAAGCAAATGTTTGGCGACAGGTTTATCTGTAAAGCCATCTCTGTAGGCGGTGTTGATTTGAAGATCGATGTCCTTGGATGCGTTCTCTAAGAGTTAAGTCAGTTTTTCCTACATACGCTAATCCGCAGGGACAAGTTATGACATATAATCACAAATTCCGTTTGACAAGTTATCCGATATTTGATGCTGAACTTACGGCCACTTTGTGGATGTGCAATATGGGTGGTTGCACACATATGGTTACAAGTTACACAGCCTGTACACTTGAAGCATCTGTTCTGTTTTGTGGGCTTTTTTTTTGAAAAGGTGTGTCTGAGATCATATGATTGAACCGGATCTGTGTGCTGAGAGCGGTAACCCCGAGACACGTTCGGTGTCAGGGATCAGTATCTCCTGAGAGCATGCTTGGGTTCACGTGCAGTGAACTCAGGTTGGGGTGCACCTCTGGACACCAGAGTTTGTCTTGGTGCTGACATTTATATTGGGGTTTGCTGTGGAACCGTAGCTGGCTCGGGTACGGGAGCTGGCCTTCTTTTGGGTCTCACGGGACAGTTCGCCAGGAAATTAGAGGAAACCCCACAGTACAGGCATGGGTTCTGGTTCTTTCTCCTGGCACTCTCCTCTGGAGTCAGCGGCCTTTAGGTTTCTTCCCTGGAGGAACATACCTTCTGAGAGTGTTGCTTCTTAGGGAGTCCATAACAGCCCATAGCTTCTCCACTACAACGTATAACAGTTGGGCCAGATCTTCCAGGGCTGATAGCATCCCTGCAGGCTCAGTTGGTGGACTTCGCATTCTGTCAGGGTGGCACCTGGCATACGCCGTGGTGGGACCGAAGTTCAAGGGGTTTGAGCCTTTAGCGCAGGGATATGCAGGGAATACCTTGGAGTAGGCTGACTGATGCTGGTAGCAGTCCAGAACGCAGTACAAAGGGTATAGAGAGAGCGTGGTCAGGGCGGTCCTTGGGTCAATAGGCTGGCAGCAAGAAGGCAGGGTCGGTGGGCAATGCAGGGTCTGGTTCACGGTATCAGCATAAGACAGGTCAGCACAGTATCAAGGTTTGACTCTTAATGCGAAGTCAGTAAGCATAGGGGGGTGACTCTTTTATTGATAGACAAGGGGGTGTGGTGTGTTTGGTGCTTCCACTGTTAACCCCTTCAGTGCTGGACAGGACTGAGTGCAACACTTTACCTCTCCGTGCGCTCCCTCGCTGATCTCTGCAGTCTCTTCCAGCGATCGCGACGTTTTACTTCCTGGATTCCTTCTCATGAGGAAGGAACCAGGAAGTATAAAGTCACGGTCGCCAGAGGAGACAGCTGGGGACATCGAGGGAGAGGTGATGTATCCAGTGGCATCGCGAGTGTTGCTCGGGGTTACCGCTTCCAACATGGGAATACCGCGGGGGGGGGGGGCAAACCACAAAAAAAGACCGCTTTTAGATGCGTTTTTTTCACAAAAATTAGACCGTCGGGGGAGGTTAATGCTTTTTAGAAATTAGTTTGCGGTGTGTGTTGTATTGCATTTGTAGAAAAATTCTGGGTCGTTTTGGTTGTTGTACGACACCCAATGCTTGGCTACGTTTGGTAGCTTTTAGTGAAGCTTCCTCTAAACAATTATGAGAGTATCCTCTCGAGGAATCTAGAGTGCATCTCTTTGATGCGTTTGTTTGAAGCTGCCCGGCATTGGACGTCATTTGCTGCTAGCACGGCCGTGATTTAGTGCGGCTAAACACACGTTAATACTGCGTTAGTAGACGTGAAAAATGCGTTAGGCTAGGGTCAGACTGTCAAAAAGTGCGTCCGAATGCATGGACGCATGTTTTGACGGAATATGCGATAGCGGTCATACAGTGCGCAATTACGGCCGTGATTTTTGACAGAGCTATGAAAAACAAATGGACATGATGTTGGCCGGACATGAGCATCTGACTTCTAGTCATGCACACAGGCCGCTATGCCGACGCAGCGCAATGTGTCAGTACTAGCGGTTCGACGTTCTTGCAAAAATGCGTTAGTTTGCCGCTTGCATTGTGCGGCCGTACTTTGTATGTTGGCCATCATTTGCTGTTACCACGGCCGTAATAAAATGCGGCGAAACGCACGTTCACATTGAGTTTGTCTGACCCCAGCCTAAGGTCCTGTTCACACTGTGCGATTTTCATATTCGCGACATAGTGCAGCGGTTGTGTGATTTTTGAAAAGCATCACCAATACAAATCCCAAAATCGCAGATAGCAAAATCGCAAAAAAAGGGTCATGTACCAGCGACATGATGTGCACACCTCCATTGAAATGCATTGGAAAAGCTACACAGCGCAACGTCGCTCGGATTTTGCTGCGACGTCGCGGCAAAATCCACATGATAAATCGCACAGTGTGAACGGGGCCTTAGATGTTCCGGGCTGCCAGGGTGTCATGTGGGAGAGGGGGGTGTCTGTGGTGATATCAGTGCCCCCCCCCCCCCCGCTCCTCCTCCGGATCATCTGCCGGTGTTCTGCCCATCGAGCGAACTTGCCATAATGGTGAATCGCGTCACTTCCGCCTCACTTTTGGTGACGTAGGTGCACCGGATCAGCTGGATACAGCATCCGGAATGGCAGTTAAACCTCTGATCAGCTGCAGATAGGAAGGAATTCCTTCCTCATACACCAACCCAGGGCCCGCCCACTGCAGTCACGTGATCCAACCCTGCTGTGTAACATCTAACCCTGCACTCTGTATAAACACACAACCCCCCTCCCACGGCTCTGTATAGTGCACAACCCCCCTCCCAGGGCTCTATATAGTGCACAAGCCTACTGACTGTGACCCACACACCCTGAATATATAGAGGAATCTTGAAATAGCCAGTGTGTATTTAGAGATTCCTCTATATATATTCAGGGTGTGCGGTCACAGTCAGTAGGCTTGTGCGCTATACAGAGCCGTGGGAGGGGGGTTGTGCGCTATACAGAGCCGTGGGAGGGGGGGTTGTGTGTTACAGTTGTGTTCAAAATTATTCAACCCCTAATGCTGTAAAGGGTTTTAGGGAATTTAGTGTACATTTGTAGGATTTCATTCTGAATACAATTACAAGGACTTTTTAAAGAACCATATGCAACTAAAATGACATCAATTGGTTTTGTAATACAGTAGTAAATGTTTCTTTTGTGAATTCTTCATTGACACAATTATTCAACCCCTTAAAGACTACCACTCTGAAAACACTTGAATGAACCTCTGTTCTTCAATCAGGTATTGAAAACACCTGTGGATGTCACAGAGCAGCAATAAAGCATAATAAGCACCAATTAGGCAGCTTTAAAATGACTGATACTCAGCTCCTTCTAGACATTTACTGGTGTGGTTACAAACATGGTGAAGTCAAGAGAATGGTCCAGGAAGACAAGAGAAGAGGTGATTACTCTTCACAGGAAGGGCAATGGCTATAAGAAGATTGCAAAGATGTTAAACATACCAAGAGAGACCATAGGAAGCATCATTCGCAAATTCAAGGCAAAGGTCACTGTTGAAACACTACCTGGTCGTGGCAGAAAGAAGATGCTGACTTCGACTGCTGTGCGCTACCTGAAGCGTAGAGTGGAGAAAAGTCCCCGTGTGACTGCTGAGGAACGGAGAAAAGATTTGTCAGACGTGGGTACTGAAGTTTCAGCTCAGACAATACGGCGCACACTGCGTAATGAAGGCCTCCATGCCAGAACTCCCAGGCGCACCCCCTTGCTGTCTCCAAATAATAAGAAGAGTCAACTGCAGTATGCCAAAAGTCATGTGGACAAACCACAGAAGTTTTGGGATAGTGTTCTGTGGACTGATGAAACAAAATTAGAACTGTTTGGGCCCATGGATCAACGCTATGTTTGGAGGAGGAAGAACAAGGCCTATGAAGAAAAGAACACCTTTCCTACTGTGAAGCATGGCGGGGGGGGGGGGGGTCAATCATGTTTTGGGGCTGTTTTGCTTCTGCAGGTACAGGGAAGCTTCAGCGTGTGCAAGGTACCATGAATGCTCTTCAGTACCAGGAGATATTGGATGACAATGTGATGCAGTCCATCACAAACCTGAGGCTTGGGAGACGTTGGACCTTTCAACAGGACAATGATCCCAAGCATACCTCCAAGTCCACTAGAGCATGGTTGCAGATTAAAGGCTGGAACATTTTGGAGTGGCCATCGCAGTCACCTGACTTAAATCCGATTGAGAACCTCTGGTGGGACTTAAAGAAAGCAGTTGCAGTGCGCAAGCCTAAGAATGTGACTGAACTGGAGGCTTTTGCCCATGACGAATGGGCGAAGATACCCGTAGATCGCTGCAAGACACTTGTGTCAAGCTATGCTTCACGTTTAAAAGCTGTTATAACTGTAAAAGGATGTTGTACTAAGTACTAAGATTGAATGTCACTTGGGGGTTGAATAAAACTGATAATGATGTGAGCACAGAAAAGACATTTGTGGTTACTTCATTATAAATGTTATGTTATATTTGTCTGACCTACATGTGCCTCTTTGATTTAATTGTAAGCAAGATGACTGATCAAAATCAATGTCAAACTGGCCAAAACACTCAATTTCAGTGGGGGTTGAATAATTTTGAACACAACTGTATATAAGGAAGTAATTCCTTCCTATCTGTAGCTGATCAGAGGTTTCACTGCCATTCCGGATACTGTATCCAGCTGATCCGACTCACTTTTGGTGACGTAGGTGCACCGGAAGTGACGCGGTTCGCCATTATGGCAAGTTTGCTCGATGGGCAGAACACCGGCCGCCGACCCCCAACTTCCCTCCCTCCCACTCATTCCGGAATGCTCCAGCACGCAGCGCCTAGCCTCCTGGGGCATAAGCGGCAGGGCTGGGCTGCTGTGCAGTGTGTAGCTAAGCTAGGTGGGCCTTTCTTGGCCTCTGCTCAGAAACACTGAGGGGGATTGTCGGGGGGGGGGGGGGACGAAGACACTTGTGAGTGATCTGATTCTGCTGCTCCCTTGAATCAAACCTCATTAATACACCCACTCTGTTTTTTCAAGTTGACTTGCAATTTTGCAATATTTTTGAAAACAAAGCGATTTTTTATTTTAAAAAAAAGTTTACATTTTAAAGTCAGGGGGGGGGGGAACCAAATATAGGATCAGCCCCGGGTGCCAAACGTTCTAGGTACGCCCCCGACTGGGTGCATCCTTTGTGTGATCATTTGTGTTGTAAACTGCCGCCCACCCCCCATACAATACATAATTGTTTTGTGTGGGATGTATTCAAAGGACATCACGGGGGGGGGGTAGATTAGACAATTTAAGCTCCCTGTCATATCATTCAGCTGCCATCACTTATCTCCGGTAGCTTAGAGCAGTGTTTCTCAACCGTTTATGGAGACGTACCCTTGCAGGTCCAAAAATTAATTTCTATTGATTGATTGGGTGTGAGTGGCTGAGTAGGATGGGAGTGAAGGTCTGTTGTGGAGATTGTTCAGAGTGTGTGGTTGGCTGTGTGAGTGTGTGGTTGGAGTGAGCTAGGAGTGACTGTGTAAGTGAAGTAAAATAAGTATGTGGGTGAGGGACATGTGATTGTGTGTTGGGCAGAGTAAGAAAGAGTGTTTGGCTGATTGTGATGGGGATGAGTGGATTGTTAAAAGAGTGTGATGTTGGCCAAGTAATTGGCTGTGATGATTGCTGAGTCCACAGAGCACGCACTCCACCACACGCTATGTATACTGCAAACACTACACATATACAGGTACACACAAGAACACACTACACATTTCACATACGGTATACAAACACAACAGAAAGGTACATATATAATGCACGCCAAGTACCCAACTTTGCAGACCACACACACTGTGTACTTTTATCTGTGCGTCTCTCTCACCATCCTCCTGTCCCTCAGTCCTCCTGTGTGTCTCCATCCTCCTGTCCCTCAGTCCTTCTCTGAATTGTATGGGGATGGGCAGACACCCAAACAAAGAAAAAACACAGCAGCATGTGTTTTCTAATGTGGTTTTGTTCATTGTGGCTAATACGGCGGAGGAAGTTGAGAATCATTTACGGTCCTTGGGCCTGTCTCCCATTCCCATGGGCCAGGAGGCTGCGACTCGGCCTGGCGGCTCTACTTCACCCCCGACAACCCGGACTAAGATTGCACTTCTAGAGACGTATCGTCTGACCCCCCTCCATGGAGTTTTTGTGCTGCTGTGACTATTCCTGCGGCCCTCCCTTGTGACTTGTCATTTTTCTTTCCTTCTTTTCCCCATTTTTTTTTCCCCAGGGGTGCTCGTCCTGCAGGTGATGATGTTCTCCTCATTCCCCCCCCCTTTTTTTTGTGTGGCATACACCGGGTGTCCACGAGGTGTGCCATCACGGGATTACATGCCGTGCCTGGCCCTCGCTCTCCCGGGCCTCGTGACAATACCCATCCATGGCCTCCCTTGGGAGAGCGCCAGGAGAGTCACGGTTATGGCTCGTCACTTTTCCCGCATCCCCCCCCCCCTCTGGAGGAAACATACTGTCACGGAATGGCCCAGCACCCTCAGCCAGGGGCGGTGCAGTGACAGTGGTGGCTATGGACACTCGGGTGCGGTGGCACGCACCCAGTTTTACAAGTACTTTTATTAGATGTGATTGTGTGGTGTAATAAAGTGTCCCCGTTGATTTATTGCGTAATGTATTCTCCCCTTTGTTGCCTTGCTCGCCGCCATTTTCCGATCACCTTGTGGCGCAGTTAAGAATTCTCGATTCGGAAAATGGCCGATCCGAACCATCCGGTTCGGATCGCAAAATGGCCGATTCGGACCATCCGGTCCGAATTGGCGACTCCCTGAAGGCCAAGGGCCAATGGGTCCTGGGAGGGCGGGCAAGGAGTCCCATTGTATTCTAATTGTGTGCAGAGGTAATAAATGCTTGGACTGTAAACAATAAAGGCAGATTCTGCAGTGCATTCAGCTTTGACTGGTGTGACTTTATTCTCCACCGTATTCTCGCATCTGAGAGTCCCCCGCGATCTCAGGGTACGGTGTCCATCCAGGTACGAACCGAAGCGAGCGCTCTGGGCCTGCATCGTGTAGCAGGGCCGAGGCGCAGCGCATGAAGATTCGGTTCTCAGAGAGACGGAGATCCGAACCGAAGGGCGCGGCCGCGTACCGCGCTACGGTATTGCGAGGGATTGCGGGAAGATCCGAATCCCTCGCCCCTTCTGCCAGATCCGAAGTTCCCTTCAGCCGATCCGATCCGAAAGGTCATTCTTCCATTGAGATCCGAAAAGTTACCCGCACCGCGATCGGAAACGTTTCCCGCAAGATCCGAAACGTTTCCCACATAGATCCGAAGATTCCTCCGTGGCTGGCAGATCCGATCTCCACGGACGTCCCACACCCACAAGGTCAGTGAGCCAGCTGCTCGGGACGCTGAGCGCCGAATGGCTCAGTGGTCGGGCTGGTTCCAGGCAGGGGTCCCCTCCACCGCCCGCTAACCCTTCCCCAGGGTCACGCCAGGCCGCACGAGACGCCGAGTGCGCGTCACTCGGTAGTCGGGCCAGCGGTAAGCGACGGGGGTCACGCAGATAGAGCACACCCGCAGGCGGAACAACATCTCCATTCCGTCATACTGGTGGCAGCGGTGGGATCGCTCTCTGCAGGCCCCCTGGAGACCTACGCCATGGTGGTGTACACCTATTACGACCGGGACACCCTGCGTGGGATGTTGGAGAACCGGGGAGGAACGCCGGGTAACAAGAAAAGAAAGACGCTGATCAAGGAACTGACCAGGATGGATCAGGACGAGGCGATGATGCCCGTCCCCAGCCCTGTCCAAGCGGAGGTGGAGGAAGATGCTGGCCTCAGAGAGGTGCGGCGTCGGATTGCCCTGCTCGGGGATGCCCCGACGACGGCGGACAGATGCCGAGTGATGCGGGAGTTCTACCGGGAGGTGGAACAGGAAAAGGACCGCCAGCACGAGCTGCGGTTGGCAGAGCTCCGCGGAGCAGAGCCAGAAGATTTGAACCCCGAACCCTACCCCGTGGAACCCTGGGACGAGGCCTACAGCTTGACTGAAGCTTCCCCTTGGGAATCTGCAAACCCCAGTGACGGCCCTTGCGGGACTCTCAGCTCACCTGGAGCCTGTACTGAGGACGCCACTCATTCCAGCGACCCTCGGATGGAGTCTTACAGCTCGCCTGAAGCTGCATCTGAGGACGCCACATTCCCCGTTGAGGAGCGGTGCTCCTGTGCTGGTACCTTCGCCGACAGGAAGGTCGTGTTGGCAAGAGAGCTGCAGGAGGGCCTGGAGCGGGACCAGAGATCCACAGAGGAACTGTGGTATGAGGCCCTGGACCATGAGCGGGACTGCCATGATGCGTATATTCCTTCTGACGCTGTCGTCCATCAGGTGCAGTATGATGTGCGAGCAGCGTTCCTGCAGGGTCGGGCCCCAGAGGAGTGGGAGCCGAGCTCCGGAGCCTGGTGCAGGAGGAGATCGCACTGGACGCCGCGTACCGCGCGCTCCGGTGGCTAACCGCCGCTCCGACAGTGCGCCCTACTGGAGGCAGTTCCACGGCAGGGCCTCGCTACGGGGGTACGGGGCTGCTCTACGAGGGCATGGCCGCCGACCCCGAGTTTGGAGAGGAGACCGAGGAGCGGATGGAAGACATCCTGGAGCGACGGGAACTGGAGATCCCGTCAGACAGCAGGGACTCGGTGTTTGAGGAGCTGGAGTCCCTAGCCGAGCGAGAGTGGGAGCTCGAGGTGGCTTATCGGACGGCGTTCCGCAGTCGAGCCTGAGCTCCCCGTGGTGGGACGGGTCGGCGGAGGAAGTCGACAGTCCCCAGGTTTGGGACCTATGGGAGGCCGAGGCGGACCCATGGGTGCCCGTGGGGGGGGGGGGTCGACTGAGGAAGTTACCCCCTGCACCCCGCAAGAGGACAGGGTGGCCGAGGCCACGGGTCCAGCGGGGGAGGAGACGGATGGTCTCCCCGGGATGGGTTGCGCGCAACCATTGTTTGCCCCGGGGGGTGAAGAGACCATCCTTCCCGAAGGAGATCTCCAACCGGCAGAAGAGCTGGCTACGGGGCAGAGCGCCGCTGGTCTCTGCCCACTACTCAAAGTCTGCCAGGAGGAGCAGACGGATGGTTCCCCCGGGATGGGTTGTGCGCAACCATTGTTTGCCCCGGGGGGTGAAGTGACCATCCTTCCCCAAGGAGATCTCCACCCAGCGGAAGAGCTGGCTACGGGGCAGAGTGCCGCTGGCCTCTGCCCACTACTCAACGTCTGCCAGGAGGAGCAGACGGATGGTTCCCCCGGATGGGTTGCGCGCCACCACTGATTGCCCCGGGGGGTGAAGAGACCATCCCGCCACAAGGAGATTGCCAACCAGCGGAAGAGCTGGCCACGGGGCAGAGCGTCGCTGGCCTCTGCCCCCTGCTGACAATCTGCCAGGTGGAGCAGACAGATGGTTCCCCCGGGATGGGTTGTGCCCACCATTGTTTGCCCCGGGGGGTGAAGTAACCATCCTCCCGCAAGGAGATCCTCGCGCAGCTGAAGAGCTGGCCACGGGGCAGAGCGCCGCTGGCCTCTGCCCACCACCCACAGTCTGCCAGGTGGAGCAGACAGATGGTTTCCCCGGGCTGGGTTGTGCGCAGCCAGTGACGGTCCCGGGGGAAAAGAAACCATCCTTTCGCAAGGAGATCTCCACCCAGCGGAAGAGCTGGCTACGGGGCAGAGTGCCGCTGGCCTCTGCCCACTACTCAACGTCTGCCAGGAGGAGCAGACGGATGGTTCCCCCGGGATGGGTTGCGCGCCACCACTGATTGCCCCGGGGGGTGAAGAGACCATCCCGCCACAAGGAGATTGCCAACCAGCGGAAGAGCTGGCCACGGGGCAGAGCGTCGCTGGCCTCTGCCCCCTGCTGACAATCTGCCAGGTGGAGCAGACAGATGGTTCCCCCGGGATGGGTTGTGCCCAACCATTGTTTGCCCCGGGGGGTGAAGTAACCATCCTCCCGCAAGGAGATCCTCGCGCAGCTGAAGAGCTGGCCACGGGGCAGAGCGCCGCTGGCCTCTGCCCACCCCCACAGTCTGCCAGGTGGAGCAGACAGATGGTTTCCCCGGGCTGGGTTGTGCGCAGCCAGTGACGGTCCCGGGGGAAAAGAAACCATCCTTTTGCAAGGAGATCCCCACCCAGCGGAAGAGCTGGCACCAGGGCAGAGCGCCGCTGGCCTCTGCCCGTTTCTCCCAACTTGCCCCGAGGGGCAGAGCGAGGCTGTCCCCGTGCGACCGCGGTTGCATTCCCTGGTCCCCCTCGTCGGCCACCAGGAAGAGCAGCCAGGTCTGGCTCGAGGTGCTCCTTCGGTTGCCGTGTCCGTACCGGGCCATCCAGTGGAGGAGCTGGCAACGGGGCAGAGCGCCGCTGGCCTCTGCCCATTTTTGCAACCCTTGGGCTCGGGGGCCTCACGCAGCCACGGTTCTGTTCCACGGCTGACTTGGGCACCTGGGCGTGTGCAGTTGGCACCCGGGTTCCCCAGGTGAGCGACAACCCTGGGGGGACACAGGGGGTACTCCGGCCCGGATGTATGTACCTTTGCCCAGCAGGGGTAACCTGGAGGACGTGGGGGCCCGACCAAGCTGGCACGGCCGCAAGGCCAAATGGAGAGGCCTGGTGACTCGGCCTCCCCAGACGGACTATGGGCCTGGGAGCGCCGACTTCCCCGGTATGACCCGGTGGGGTCAGACCAGGTGCGTCGAACTGGGGGAGGGGGAGGAGTGTCACGGAATGGCCCAGCACCCTCAGCCAGGGGCGGTGCAGTGACAGTGGTGGCTATGGACACTCGGGTGCGGTGGCACGCACCCAGTTTTACAAGTACTTTTATTAGATGTGATTGTGTGGTGTAATAAAGTGTCCCCGTTGATTTATTGCGTAATGTATTCTCCCCTTTGTTGCCTTGCTCGCCGCCATTTTCCGATCACCTTGTGGCGCAGTTAAGAATTCTCGATTCGGAAAATGGCCGATCCGAACCATCCGGTTCGGATCGCAAAATGGCCGATTCGGACCATCCGGTCCGAATTGGCGACTCCCTGAAGGCCAAGGGCCAATGGGTCCTGGGAGGGCGGGCAAGGAGTCCCATTGTATTCTAATTGTGTGCAGAGGTAATAAATGCTTGGACTGTAAACAATAAAGGCAGATTCTGCAGTGCATTCAGCTTTGACTGGTGTGACTTTATTCTCCACCGTATTCTCGCATCTGAGAGTCCCCCGCGATCTCAGGGTACGGTGTCCATCCAGGTACGAACCGAAGCGAGCGCTCTGGCCTGCATCGTGTAGCAGGGCCGAGGCGCAGCGCATGAAGATTCGGTTCTCAGAGAGACGGAGATCCGAACCGAAGGGCGCGGCCGCGTACCGCGCTACGGTATTGCGAGGGATTGCGGGAAGATCCGAATCCCTCGCCCCTTCTGCCAGATCCGAAGTTCCCTTCAGCCGATCCGATCCGAAAGGTCATTCTTCCATTGAGATCCGAAAAGTTACCCGCACCGCGATCGGAAACGTTTCCCGCAAGATCCGAAACGTTTCCCACATAGATCCGAAGATTCCTCCGTGGCTGGCAGATCCGATCTCCACGGACGTCCCACACCCACAAGGTCAGTGAGCCAGCTGCTCGGGACGCTGAGCGCCGAATGGCTCAGTGGTCGGGCTGGTTCCAGGCAGGGGTCCCCTCCACCGCCCGCTAACCCTTCCCCAGGGTCACGCCAGGCCGCACGAGACGCCGAGTGCGCGTCACTCGGTAGTCGGGCCAGCGGTAAGCGACGGGGGTCACGCAGATAGAGCACACCCGCAGGCGGAACAACATCTCCATTCCGTCATACATACTCTTCCTCCCACGGCGAACTGTGTGTTACACCCCCCTTTTGTTTCCCTCCCTCCCCCACACTTGCATTTTATTTGACTTCTTGCAGTCAGCGTATCAACGGGTTTTTGCGGTCCCTACCTATAATAGTGGACTTTTATGAAGTCTCAAGTCATGATCTTTTGCGAAGTTGCTTCATGTTATCTTGCGTACCTGTTTATTCTTGGTGTGGCCCTGCGAGTCCACTTGTGACCTACTATTCAGAAATAAAAACATTTAAATAAACAAAAAAAAAAAAAAAGACACCAGGCTGCTGGAAAATATTAGTGGTTCAAACTTTTGAAATTTTGCGCCCCTAAGAAAATTGCTCCCGGGACGACCACCCCCGAGGCCCCCCCCCACGCTAAGCCACTGTGTGAGAAACAGATGTTTGTGAGGGTCCTGAGAACGAACAACAGCACTAGTGGCCTACTCTGCAGTGGGTGCCCGATCAGGTCTCACAAGGTTTTAGCTTGCTTGTGCCATTCCAGAGATGAATGCTCCATATGCAAATCAGCCTGCTCTCACCCAATGAGGGAGGCCAGTACTGATTGCCAAGGACGTCATCCCTGCACGAGAGGTGAAGCAACCCCCGATGATCGTGTCGGCCTTGTTAGGCCTCGTCAGGAGGGTATAGCTGACACCCCTCTAGGCACATCGAGCAAGGGGGTCCACGTCTGGATTACTCTGTATACTTATAGTGAGAAACAGATTTGTGAGGGTCCTGGCATTCAGTACTGGCCACCCTTCCTGGGTGATTGCGTCGGATTTGCATATGGAGCAGTTGTCTCTAATGGCACAATCGAGCTAAAACCTTGTGTGACCTGAGCGGGGGCCCATCGTAGAGCAGACTACTAGTGCCGCTGCTCGTCCTCAGGATCCTCACAAAACTCTGTTTCTTACACTGTATATGCAGCTAGAATACCCCGTAAAAATCTAAAAACCAGGTATAGTATTGAACGGCCAGGCAGTACACCTCACTTCACCCCTCTGTCAATGTCTACACTGGCTCCCGGTTTCCTTTAGAATTAAATTCAAAATATTGGTGCTCACATACAAAGCTCTCCATAACCGCGCCCCTGCCTACATCTCCTCCCTTATTAACAGGTATATCCCATCCCGACCACTTCACTCTGCCAATGATCTGATGCTATCAGCCCCACGTACCCGCACCCCCAACTCCCACCGTCAGGACTCCCGAACTATCCCCTTTCTATGGAATTCCCTCCCCCACAACATCAGACTCGTCTATTCAGCCCTTCAAGAAGTCTCTGGAAACATTACTTTAGAGAAGCCTAATCGGCTGACTCCATGATTCCCCACTGTACATTTCTTGCGCCGTCTTCCCAATCAGCCCTCATGCTCCCACTACTAAACATATTACAGGTACCCTCACTGTGTCACCCCTCTCCTCTTAGATTGTAAGTTCGAGTAGTGTCCTCTCTCCTACTGTTCGGGGTGTGTAACGTGTGTGTATGTATATTCACTTTTCTGTCTCTCTCATTGTACAGTGCTAAGGAATCTGTTGGCGCTTTATAAATGCTTGTACCTAACTAGGTTTATACCAGAGGTAAAATTCATGGGGCCATATTACAATCACCACGTTAAATGGGGACGCTAAGGAGGATATTGTGCACCTGCAGGTTTCTACTTAGCGTCCCCGTTTTAGCGTGATATTACGGGGCAGGCGCTAATCCAGCAGCCTGTCCCGTAACGCGGCGCTAATCCTCAGGATGCACGAGGCAGCACTAAGTGGACTCTATTGAGGCTTCTGCTGCCAGTCACATGACCTGCAGGATCTCGCCTCGGCGAGATCCGGCAGGTCAGCCGAATGATTCGCAGAGGGAGACTGGGACTTCCTCCCCCCCCCCCCGTGTCTCTCTGCTCCCAGCACCCAGAAGAGGTGAATCGGGCCATCGTTCTCACCGCGGGATGAGAGGGGAGTATCTGATTTTTGCAGCTGGTGCTGATGGATTCTGCAGAAGCGCAATCAGTTACCCACAGCTTGGAGCTGGTGCTAACTTTTCAGTTAACCGCAGAGGTGAGTAATTAGTGTTCGGACTTTTTAATCCTAACGCTAATTAACTCTTTGCGCTCCCCATGTTAAGCGTAGGGGAGCGCAAAGTGAGCTCACGCTGAAAAGCGCAAGATCCGAATCACTAATGGGTTTTTTAATCCATTAGCGTTCGGAATGTAATATGGTCAGCCTACACTAGGGCCACTTAACCTAACGATAACGTTAGCGCTTAGCTGTGTGAGCATTAAGTAGGTAATGTAAA
Source organism: Leptobrachium leishanense (assembly GCA_009667805.1). Lineage (NCBI taxonomy): Eukaryota > Metazoa > Chordata > Amphibia > Anura > Megophryidae > Leptobrachium > Leptobrachium leishanense. The sequence goes on along the minus strand of CM019063.1, from coordinate 478,148,079 downwards.
TCTCAATGTATCCTTCCTGGTAAAATCCTTTATACATAAATATGACCCAAACCCTGGATTTGAGCTTTGTTCTAATCCAGGAATCCTGAGCTCTGCCTCAACTCCCTCCAGACGTTTCTGAAATACAGCTCCCATGATTCTCTGGCTTTTGATTACATTCTGGGACTTGTAGGCCATCTGGGGGCCAGAGTTTACCCATCCAGTGATTAGAACAGGGATCTCAAAAGGAGGAAGTGTAAGGTTCATCAAACGATGACAGAGTGAAACAATCTGTAACATAGCCGAAATGATTTATAGAAAGAAAAATCAATGAAACTGCAATAAGCGATATGGACAGGTTGTCTCCGTACCATAACCAGTGTATGAAGTGCTATGGAGCACGGTGTACTCCAATCAAAACTGTTCTCTATTATGCAACACACCCTTATGTTTCAGTCTTAGTTATTTTTTTCATAGTCAAACAGATTTATGCAATTGTGAATTGGTAACCAAGAATTGGAGACAAATCTAAGAAGGAATAAAAAGTTTCAGCTGCAGGAGAAGATGTGTAGCTCAAATTTCAGATGGTCAGCCTATGCAAGTTGCAGAGCTCTGTTTGCACATGCTCCATGTGTCAGAGAAAACTCATACCTGGTATTGTGCCACTAGATGGCGATACTGCACCAGCGTTTTTATTTCCTTCAGCCTTTTTCATCAAAATCAAAATAAGCTTTATTGGCAGGACCAAATACATTTTAGCATTGCCAAAGCATATGGGGTGGAGGGGGGGGGGAGGGTAGTGGGACATATATGGGGGGAATGGGCAAGTCCATGGGCATTATCAGGGGTAAGCAATAATGTGAAGAATGACACACTGACAGACCAGATAACTGTAACTGTAACACTTCAATGTTCTTGAACCCAGGACATGCTTGAAAACGAGAGAAATCTCAATGTATCCTTCCTGGTAAAATCCTTTATAAATAAAATAATGAAATCCAGAAATCTAGGTTTAGAAAAAAATAAAATTATTTTTGTTTAGAGTTCTAGTCTATAATACATCTCCTGATTGCGTCACGGCTCCCTTGATCCTATATTGAGCGGCTTTCCCTCTTACACACCCCATTGCATCATTAGCCAACCAACTACGGAGACTACTCGGGCACACATGTTGACTACCAGTAGCAAACCAGGGCACCATGGCATAGGGTTTGAAAACCACTGAGTTAAGCACACCCATCATAATTTATAGTCCATAGAATACACATATCAGGATTCCACAGGACTAGTGGACAACCAATGAAAAATGTTTTCCATGTCTTCCTACCGGGGAGATCAAAGTTCTCCTCACAGATATATACACACACACACACACACACACACACACACACGTGTGGACTTAATTTGCACATCCTACCCAGAGTTCTTTGCTGCAGATGGGGAATGTAGCACATGAGCTCCGTAAGCGGTTCTCTGAGTTGCTAGGATGTGTAAATGTCCTCTGAAGCTGTAAACACACACACAGATATATTTATTTATTTTACAGTTAAAGGACGAAGTGCGGTTAATCTTAAAATTACCCGGGTAATCCTGACATTACCCAAAACCGCTGGTTAAACTGCAAATAAAAAATTCGGACTTTACCCGGGTAATCTTAGGAAGGCTTTTGGGTAACAGTCTGGAAGAACCAAAAAATTCGCACCTTACCCGGATGATCTGCAGACTATCCAACCCAGTTTGGATAAACCAAATTTCGTTATTGTTGAGATAAAAGTCTGAATCTTTACCTCAGCTGAGGAAGCTAATCCATTGCGAAACGCGTTCCGGATGTATTACTTTCTAATAATTTTATAATAAAATTTGTCTGAATTACTTTTACTTTGGTCCTGCTTTTTGCCGCTTGCTAAACGGAGGAACCTGTGAAGTACCAGATGCCAGAGGGGGTGATCCAGCGCACATCTAGTGCCAGATCTTGGCCACTTCAAAACGGGAGTGTGAACCCGTTTTTTTCTAACTTTCAAAACACATATATAGGTTACACTAGGTTAGCCTATTTTCTCCTCGAGGTAATCACCGCCGGAACAGTGAGAGAACAAATCCTGCACTCTGGTAAAGAGCCTAGAAGGAAACGCAGACCTCACCACATTAACTTCACCATTTATAACTGGTTGTTTTGGGATATGCCACCAAGTGGAAGAGGACAGTGGCGGATACTAGAAGTTTAGTTTTATTCCATTTCTTAGGACACCATTAGGAATTTGAAGACATTTTTAGAATTGAATGACATTTATTTGTATATAAACCTTACTTCAATATCCAAAAAGGAACCACTAGGTGGCGCCCAAAATACAGTATTTTCACATTGTGTATAACTAGTACTAGTGTACACTATACTGTGTGGCCAGGGGCGGACTGACAACTAATGGGGCCCCCGGGCAAAAGGAGGTCATGGGCCCCCCCTTGTTCTGCACCCACAGGAGGCCACACCCATATAAAAAAACACTCCCTACAACGCAACACTTACATGTACATTATTGTGCTAAAGAATTTATTTATGAACTCCTAAAAATAACCTTTTTTGAAAATCCACTTGGACCCAGCAGCAAATTGTCCCCCCCTCCATACACAGATGGCTCCACACTGCTGCAGCAGCCACCACCCACTCATTGCAGCCAAGGCTAGGGTCAGACGAGCGTGATTTCTACGGACTGTGCGTCCGTGCACACGGACGTATGTCAGTACGGAAGACGCAGTAGTGGCCACACAGTCCGTTTATTCACTGACGTATATTTTGACGGATGTAGGAGGGAAAATAAAATAAAAAGCAAAACCATTTTGTCCGTGAAAAATGCTGGACGTATAAATGCAGTCCGTCTGACCACGTTCCATCACTCACACACAAAGCTATGCGGACGTTGCGGACGCAGCGCACTTTGTGCGGCCGTTCTAGGGGTTGTACGTTCTTGCTTGCCTTGCGTCCGTGGGCCGCGGCCGTTGTGCGTCCGCAGTTCAGTGCGGACGTACTTCGTGTGTGGGGCTCCAATGGGCTGTCATGCTATCACGGACGTACTTTTAGGCGCAATCACGGACGTGAACACTACACTCGTCTGACCCCAGCCTAAGGCTACACCCCGGCACAGAAAGTCCCTGTGGAAAACTGCCGATCACTTTAACAGATACTGTACAATCCTGACACACTGTACATCACAGAGCTCCACAGCAATAAAACTCCCAGTAATGTGCAGAGTGCATGAGCGTATCAGAGTCCACAGCAATAAAACCCACAGTAATGTGCAGCTCGCACATGGATATATAGTGCCCCCAGCAGCTCGCACATGGATATATAGTGCCCCCAGCAGCTCGCACATGGATAGTGCCCCCAGCAGCTCGCACATGGATAGTGCCCCCAGCAGCTCGCACATGGATAGTGCCCCCAGCAGCTCGCACATGGATATATAGTGCCCCCAGCAGCTCGCACATGGATATATAGTGCCCCCAGCAGCTCGCACATGGATATATAGTGCCCCCAGCAGCTCGCACATGGATATATAGTGCCCCCAGCAGCTCGCACATGGATATATAGTGCCCCCAGCAGCTCGCACATGGATATATAGTGCCCCCAGCAGCTCGCACATGGATATATAGTGCCCCCAGCAGCTCGCACATGGATATATAGTGCCCCCAGCAGCTCGCACATGGATATATAGTGCCCCCAGCAGCTCGCACATGGATATATAGTGCCCCCAGCAGCTCGCACATGGATATATAGTGCCCCCAGCAGCTCGCACATGGATATATAGTGCCCCCAACAGCTCACTCATGGATATATAGTGTCCCCAGCAGCTCACTCATGGATATATAGTGTCCCCAACAGCTCACTCATGGATATATATTGCCCCCAGCAGCTCACACATGGATAGTGCCCCCAGCAGCTCACTCATGGATATATAGTGTCCCCAACAGCTCACTCATGGATATATATTGCCCCCAGCAGCTCACACATGGATAGTGCCCCCAGCAGCTCACTCATGGATATATAGTGACACATGACACGTCATGTGAGGGTGCGGCGCAGGCGCCACGTGAGGGTGCGGCGCAGGTGCCACCGCGGCATTTTCAGAGTGCGGTGCTGGCTGCCTTTTAATTTCTACGAGAAAACAGTCAGGGGCCCGCTGTGTCACCCCCAAACCGGGCCCCTACTGACCCGCTGGCAGTGCCCGATGGGTCAGTCCACCCCTGCGTGTGGCCCTCCCCGTCGAAACATCACAGCGCTTTGACCGACACAGGGAGGAGGGTGTCACATGAACGTACCAAGTGCACTCGTGTGACTGCAGTCTTAGGTCCCAGAGTTAAGATCTGATTAATACTCCTGATCAGGCCCGGACTGGGACAAAAAAAAAAAAAAAAAAAAAAAAAATAGAACCCCACCCATACATACATACTACACACCACATATTACTGTGAGTTTTAGTGTTGTGGAGCTCTGTGATAAGCGTATACACACACACACACACACACTACATCGTTTGCACTAAAAATGGGGACACTAATGAGGAAAATCTGCACCTGCAGGTTTCCCCATAGCGTCGCCATTTTAGCATGATATTCCGGGGCAGGCGATACTTCAGCAACTTGCCCCGGAATGATGCACTACCCAAAGTAGCGTTTCCACGCCGCTGCGAGTATCACCTCCTGGGACTCCATTGAGGGTTGCGCTGCAGGTCTGCAATCCACCTCCACCCTTCCCTGTGTGTATAGATTACTGCATATTGGGCTCTTAATCCTGCTCAGCTGATACCATACCTTACACCCTGGAGCCACATGATTCCCACAGTTTATTAGGATCTCGGGATCCATCCAGTGCTGGACCCTAAGGGAGATGCAGTTTGTGGTATCACAAAAGACGATTTACATCAGGTGTGCTCAACCTTGCCCTTCCAGATGGTTTGGAACTACAATTCCCAATAGCTGTTCATTAGGTTAAATGTGCTAAGCATCAAAGGGAGATGTAGCTCCAAACAACTGGAGGGCCAAGGTTGCTGACCCCTGATCTACATCAATACAATATCCATAGTGGCATCCCATGGAAAGTGAACATATTTTATTATTATTATTCTTTATTTATAAAGCGCCAGCATATTCTGCAGCGCTGTACAATAAGCACAGTATAGACAGGGTTACAATACATTGAACAACATTTGACAAACAGCACAGGAGGAGATGAGGGCCCTATTCCCGTAGGAACTCACAATCTAGGAGGGTTGGGGTTGGAAACAGGAGGAGAGGACTGTAAGGTGAGAGTGATTGATGGTTGCGTCAGTGAGTTGGGTGGTAGGCTTCCCTAAATAGGAACGTTTTAAGGGAGCGTTTGAAGGAAGAGAAGTTAGGGGAAAGTCTGACAGTACGAGGGAGAGCGTTCCAGAGAGTGGGGGCTGCGGGTGAGAAATCCTGCAGTCTATCATGGGAAGAGGTGATGCGGGGAGAAGCTAGGCGCAGGTCACTGTTTGACCTTAGGGAGCGGGCTGGGGTGTATTTGGTGATTAGTGAGGACAGGTAGTGGGGAGCTGAGTTAGTGAGGGTTTTGTAGGTAAGGATAAGGATTTTGAACTTAATTCTGCAGCGGATGGAGAGCCAGTGAAGGGACTCGCAGAGGGGAGCGGCAGAGACAGAGCGGCGGGTGAGGTGAATTAGCCTGGCGGAGGCGTTCAGGATGGATTGTAGGGGGGAGAGGCGGGACAGAGGGAGGCCAGATAAGAGATTATTGCAATAGTCGAGTCGGGAGATTACCAGGGCGTGTAGGAGTTGTTTTGTGGTGACAGCGGTAAGAAATGGCCGAATTCTGGAAATATTACGCAGTTGGTATCGGCAGGAGGAGGAAAGAGACTTGATGTGGGGGATGAAGGAAAGAGCAGAGTCAAGTGTAACTCCAAGGCAGCGAACTTGGTTTGATGGGGAGATGGTGATACCCTCCACTGTGATAGAGAAGTCAGGAGGTGGGAGGCATTGGAGGGAGGAATAAGTAGGAGTTCAGTCTTTGACATGTTGATCTTTAGGTGGTGGGAGGCCATCCAGGAGGAGATGCCAGATAAACAGTCACTGACTTTTGAGAGGACAGGGGAGAGAGATCAGGGGTAGAGAGGTAGATCTGAGTGTCATCAGCGTAGAGGTGGTAATTAAAGCCAAAGCTGTTGATGATTTTGCCCAGGGAGGAGGTGTAGATGGAAAAGAGCAGAGGACCAAGGACAGAGCCTTGAGGTACACAACAGATAGAGGCAATGAAGGAGGAGGAGTTACCAGCAAAGGACACACAGAAGGACCTGTTGGATAAATAGGAGTCAACCCAAGCAAGTGCAGGGTCACCGAGACCCAGAGAGTTGAGGGTCTGTAGAAGGAGGGGGTGGTCAACAGTGTCAAAAGCAGCCGAGAGGTCAAGCAGGATGAGAATAGAATAGTGGCCGTGTTTTTTAGCAGTTAGGAGGTCGTTGGTGACTTTGGTGAGGGCAGTTTCAGTTGAGTGTAGGGGACGGAAGCCAGATTGCAGGGGGTCAAGTAGGGAATTGGAGGACAGGAAGAGGGAGAGGCAGTTGAAGACTAGTTTTTCTAAGAGCTTTGATGTGAAGGGAAGCAGGGATACAGGGCAGTAGTTGGATGGAGAGTTGGGATCGAGGGATGGTTTCTTTAGTAAAGGGGTAACTAGCGCGTGTTTGAAGGCGGATGGGAAGAAGCCAGTGGAGAGAGATAGGTTGAAGATGTGTGTGAGAGCAGGGGTGAGGGAAGAGGAGAGGGGAGGCATTAGATGTGAGGGAATGGGGTCGAGCGGGCACGTGGTGAGATGTGAGGAGGACAATAAGGAATTGACTTCCTCCTCAGTGGCTGGGAGGAAGCGGCAGAGGGTGGCAGAGGGGACCTGTGGAAGTGGAGGTGGCAGATAACTATCTTGTGTTGGGATGTTGCTTCTGATAGTTAAAGTTTTACTGAGGAAGTAGTCTGCCAGGTCTTGACACTGAAGGCAGCTGTGGGGGGAGGTGCAGGTGGGTAGAGGAGGGTGTTGAAGGTGGACCAGAGCCGTTTAGGGTTGGAGGACAGCGTAGATATAAGAGAGGAGAAGAAGGATTGTTTGGCCAAGTGGAGGGCAGAGGTGTATGACCGGAGAATAAACTTGAAGTGAACAAAATCAGCTTCAGCGCGGGATTTCCTCCAGGCACGCTCTGCGGTGCGGGAGCATCTTTGCAGGTAGCGAGTCTGGAGGGTGTGCCAGGGCTGAAGCTGGCGGCGTGGGGCCTTACAGAGTCGAAGAGGAGCAAGAGTGTCTAGAGCAGAGATAAGCGTAGTGTTGTAGTGATTAGCGGCAGCATCAGGGCAGGTGAAGGATGAGGTATGAGGGAGGTGGTGAAGTAGGTTGGAGAATTGATGGGGGTCCACAGCATGTAGATTTCTGCGAGTGTGTGTGCGGGGTGGGGGAGCAGGGTGTTTAGGAAGTCCAGATAGGTTGAAAGCGAGAAGGTGGTGGTCAGAGATGGGTAAAGGGCGACAGTTGAACTCAGAAATGGAGCAGAGGTTGGAAAAGACAAGGTCAATAGCGTGACCATCGCGGTGGGTAGGGAGGAGGGAGGATTGTGTGAGTCCAAGGGAGGACGTGAGTGAAAGAAGTTTGGAGGCAGCAGGGGCGAAGGATCGTCAGTGGGAATGTTGAAGTCCCCGAGAATTAGGCATGGAAGATTAGATGACAGGAAGTGAGAAAGCCAGGTAGCAAAGTGGTCAAAGAACTGGGAGGTTGGTCCCGGTGGGCGGTAGATGACTGCCACCCTGAGAGCCAGAGGAGAGAACAGGCGGATTCAGTGTGTCTCGAAGGAGGAGAAGGAGAGGGATGGGGGTGGAGGGAGATGCTGGTAGGTGCAGGTGGGAGAGAGCAGGAGTCCGACCCCGCCACCATTTCTCTCACCCGGTCTGGGGGTATGGCACAAGTGTAGACCGCCGTGTGAGAGAGCAGCAACGGAGGCCGTGTCAGAGGGAGTTAGCCAGGTTTCAGTTAAAGCTAGGAGGTTGAAGGAGTTTGAAAGGAAGAGGTCATGGATTGCTGCGAGTTTGTTGCACACAGAGCGAGCGTTCCAGAGGGCGCAGGAGAAAGAGGACAGGCGCTGAGGGATTATGGGAATGAGGTTGCTGGGCTTGCAGGGAGGTGATTTATGTGCGATGGAGATAGGATGAGAGGGAAGTATTGGATGTGTTGTGGGGCCAGGGTTAGGGGATATGTCACCTGAATAGAGTAACAGCAGGAGGGTGAGAAAGAAGGTGGGAATGGGATTTGTGGGAGTGGGAGTGATTGGCAGCACGAGAGTTAGAGGGAGACCATGTTCTGAGGAAACAAAGGAGCTCATGCGAGGCCATCATGTGGGACGAGAGGAGGGAGGGAGAGATGCAGATAGTGTAGGGGTCGGTGGTAGAGGGGCAGGAGTTCCATTTAAGGAGAAAGGTAGAAGTAAAGAGTAGAAGCGTGAGAGAAAGCATGATATAGACGTGTGTTTACCCAGAGTAATAAGTGGGCCTTGCAGTTCCTTCCTCCAGTCCCGCAACTCCAGGATTCAACTCTGAACGTCCACTTAGGGATGCCACTCAACTCCAGGAATCAACTCTGAACGTCCACTTAGGGATGCCACTTGGGGATCTCACTAGAGCCACTCTTAGCTGTTATATAGGGCAGACTGATTGCATTCAGGCAGTTAAAATGTAAACACCTGAAGCTGGATGGGCTGTGTCAATAGAGCAGGAGATTCACATGCTAATTTGCAAAGCAAATGGTGGAGAAAAACAAAAAATAAAAACAGAAAAAGACCAAGTTAACGTTACAATGTGGGTGCCTGCGAATACTGGGTGATGGGGGTCCTACCAGCAAAAGTATGCAGGGGATCAGTTGAGATGTGGGTGTCTGGATAATGGGTGATAATGTCCTACCTGTGGAGAGAGGAGACACAGGAATTAGGGATCGTGATGGTGGATGGCATAGGGGATCTTGGATAAAACTCCAGGAATCAACTCTGAACGTCCACTTAGGATGCCACTTGGGGATGTCACAAGAGCCAAGGCTCACTAGAGCCACTCTTAGCTGGTATATATCCTCTGGTTGTCTCAATGTATGAATCCCTGTCTGCTGGATTCTTGTCCTTCTCCTGCAGGGATGGTGGTGAATCGTCTGTACCCCGATGCTTTTGGCACTACATATTCCCTGATGCGCAGTCTGCTTTAAAAAAAGGACACGACCACTTACATAAATTGCAACTAGATTGCTTGTGCATTACAATCAAAACCACCTTCTAAAAAGCAAACTCTGCCGTCTTTTTTCCTTTAAAATAATTGCATGTAAAAAGTTAAATAAAATTATGTTTTTCATCCCGTTTCCATCTCGTGCATTTTCCCATTCTGCAAACACTTACCAAAATCTTATGGTGACTGTGGCTGTGCTTTATCCTTACAGTATTTAACAGTTGATGAGGTGGAGGAAGGAATGTATAAGTAAGGCAGCAGGAGTTCTATTGTAATCAGCATGCTACTCCAGATAAGAGACGGCAGCTGAATGAGATACGACCGAGAGCTTAAAACGCCTTCTAACCTACCCCTGATTATGTTCTTCGAATACATCCCACACAATACAGTGATAAACCCATAGACTCCATTCTAGGTCCTCACTTTGTAGCTTTGGCCAAAGTAATTTAAAGATTATTTGTGTGGGGGGGGGGCAGTTTACAACACAAAATATCACAAATAGATGCACCCAGTGACTCCTATAGAGTAAAATATTTTCTTCACTAAACAGGAGAGAAAAAAAAAAGCACATGTAAGATATCAGCAACATAAAATAAAGACAATAAGGGCATTTCATTTTTTTGGTGGTATTGGCTCTTTAAGGCTGCCGGATTACCATGGAATATTTAAGGGGAAAAGACTGAATTCGATTCCCCTGGCAGAATGCCTCATTCACAAAACAAATAAACCCTCGCCTCCACCCACTGTATGTCTTTCACTTCCCCATTCTGTAACCTCCGTTGCTGAATAATACATTCATTCTTTGTGACCTTTGATTTCTAGTTACATGGCGTTTGTTTGCATATTCACGCTCTGACGAGGGGGTTCTACCTCTAACTGCACGGGTGATGTAAAAAGTCCCTATTTACTAGCAGAGCCTTACATTTTCTGTCATTTACCACAAATCAGGAGGACTTGGGGGAAATAGTAAGAAAATTATAGATTTAACAGAAGATTCTAAAGTCTACATTACAAGGATCACACAATCAAACAGCTCGACCAGGGCCGGCCCGTCCATGGAGCTGGATGGGGCAATGGCTCCAGGCGGCATTTTGCCACCCTGTCAAAAGGCCTCAACTAGGCCCATTCAGGGCGTGTGTAGGTAAGCATGTTGATGTGAGAGTGTGTGTGTGTATGGATGGATATGTGACCACGTGTGTGGATGTATGACTGCATTTGTGTGGAGGTATATGTGTAGCTCTGATACAGTAATGAGCAATGTGTATGAGCGTGAGTTTTAATGCTGTGGAGCTCTAGGATATATTAAATGTGTGTGAGAATATCACAGACCACCACAGAAATAAAACTCCTAGTAATGTGCAGAGTTTTATTGCTGTGGGGCGGTGTCATACCACCACGTTTTTTTTTGGGGGGGGGGCCGCATTTCATTCTTGGACCCAGGCAGCTCTGAGCTTAACTGATAGCTGATTAGTCCATATCCTGCAATCTGGAATTATTAAAAGCACACGGTTAAAAAGGGACACTTTCGCCTCCATGACCACAAAGGGATTTTAAAAATAGTCATGGTGTGATTAGGACCTGTTTAGAGTCCCATAGCGGTTCCTGGCTGCTGCACAGCCTAATCTGCATGTTTAGTTAACTGTGACATGAAAATACACGAGTGGACAGAATTTAACTATGCTAGTTCAACCAGGCGACGCCATGATGCTGCGAGATAAATCTGACTGGATATCTGTGTGGTAGTCAAGCGGCGAGTGTCCGGTGGATGGCATTAGGCGACTTCCTGAAGCCGGTGCCAGCCACTGGAAAAGCAGCCAGGGCTAAACCTGTACTGGAACAAAAAAAGGAGCTTTATCACACTCCAAGTTAAAAAGTTTAAACCAAGGAGCCCCGATTCAAACACAGCTGTACTTTGCTCATTCAACAACGCTTGGGTCAGTATTCAGATATGGACTCCAGGAGTCAATACCTGCATCGTTACTTCTGGTATCAGGCTGCACCTCCGTTACATTCTGCGGCCAGCTACTAATAAAGTGTCCAGGAGTGGTATTGACTGAACCACATGGGAAATGTAGTTCCCAAAACATCAGGGAGCCAAGGTTGCTGACCCCTGGTCTAGATGAACACATTTGGGAAGAATAGAAATAAATCTAGATTCTGTTATCCCTTCAACTTCAGTAATTCTCCCCCCCCCCCTCTAACTACATTGCAAGGTCTTAGCAATTCACGAATATCAATAACCTCTTAAAGTGTATACGGGAAGAGTGAAGAGAAACCACAATGGCAAACATCACACTGCAACTTTATATACAGTTCCGGTCCATATATATATATTTGGACACAGGCAAAATTTTAGTTTTTTTCCAGGTATTTACCAAAACATATTGAAGCTATAGTTCTATAGTGGATACGGGCTGAAAGCGCACACTCTAAGGTTTAATTGGAGGGTATGTACATCCAAATTGGAGTATGGGTTTAGGATAGGGATGCACCGATACCACTTTTTTAAGACCGAGTACGAGTACCGATACTTTTGTTCAAGTACTCACCGATACCGAGTACCGATACTTTTATTTAATGTCATGTGACGCTTTCCAATAGGAACAGACCTCATAAAAATTTATATGAGATTGACCGCAGCTCACATGGATTTGCCCCGCAGCTCACATGGATTTGCCCCGCAGCTCACATGGATTTGCCCCGCAGCTCTCATGGATTTGCCCCGCAGCTCTCATGGATTTGCCCCGCAGCTCTCATGGATTTGCCCCGCAGCTCTCATGGATTTGCCCCGCAGCTCTCATGGATTTGCCCCGCAGCTCTCATGGATTTGCCCCGCAGCTCTCATGGATTTGCCCCCCGCTCGAACGCTGGGGAAGCTGGCCGTGTGCATGTAAAGCACGCGGCCAGCGTTCCCCTCCGGCGCGCCAAATACTCACCCTTCCTGAAGTTCCGGTCTCTGGGCAGTGATGCGGTCACGTGGCCGCTGGGCGCATCTGTGACGCTGCCTCCAGCCGAGAGGCCGCGTCACAGGAGCGCCCGGCGGCCACGTGACCGCATCACTGCCCAGAGACCGGAACTTCAGGAAGGGTGAGTATTTGGCGCGCCGAAGGGGAACGCTGGCCGCGTGCTTTTCATGCACGCGGCCAGCTTCCCCAGCCCCGCGGATACCGGCAAGCCGGCCCAGCGCCGGCTTCCGGTATCGGCGGGATGTATCGGGCCGTTTGCACGAGTAACAAGTACTCGTGCAAACAGCAATATCGGCCCCGATACCGATACTAGTATCGGTATCGGTGCATCCCTAGTTTAGGAATTAGAGATATCTCAGGCTTCAAAAAGGCACCATCTGGTACCTCGTTATCGAGATATCCCGATATGCAGCCCAAAAAGCAAATGAAACGTGTTTGCTGCAAACAAATTTCTTTTGCTTTTGGGCTGCAGAAAGTGCCCCCAACGTTTTAGCCCTGTGGGCATAATGTCCAAAGAGCTAAAACTTGTAAAAATCAGCTGCTCAAAGCTCTGAAATAAATATATCAGGCTTTCAGCAGCTGATGCAGGGAGAAAAAAAAAAATAGACCAGCTGCTCAAACCTAACTCAATTTGGCAGTAGATGGCGCCATCTACTGGCCAAAAATAAGTTATTTACAGTAAGAAATACAATGGGTATAATCTCAAATATTTCTTACTTTATAATTAATGATATTACAAAAAAAAACAAAAACACTGGTTTCTGACAATGTTTTTTAGAAAATCACGTTGTAGTGAAGGGGTTAAGAGTAGCCACCTCCCTTTTTCAAGGGACCAAGTAATTGGACAATTAAATCAAAAGCTGTTTGTAAAATGTCTGGAGTTGATTTTAAGTGTGGCATTTGCATTTGGAATCTATTGCTGGACCTGAGTTTGGGAGGGAGTTTGCGAGGAAGGGCCCGAACTGGAGAGAGGGAGGGAGGCAGGGAGGGTGGGGTTGTGGTATAGAAGCTGCTCCCACAACAGAATGGTGGCGGCCTCGACTAAAGAACTGTAAAGTCTGGCAGTTGCCGCAAGAAGGGAGCACGGACAAAAAAGTGGAAGACTAGGACTGAACGTAATGGGAGGAAACAAAACAAAACAACCCAGCCTCAAGCAGAGGCACAGGCCAAATAAACCCTCGATCTGGGGACAGCGAGCACCCACGGGACCTAGAGATCTCAATGCATGCTGTGGCTACTGGAGAGTACCCAAACGGCAGCAGGGCAGAAAATACAAAAAGCACACAGCGCTATGGAAGGAAGCAAGAATAATATTATTATTATTATTAATATGAAAACCCACAGAAAATCCAGGAGCAAGAAGGATAAGGACTTACCTGGAGGTAAGCAGCAAAGAAAAGAGGGGTTTAATGTCCTTTTAAGCTATGCCCTTTTTATTTTTGATTAAAGATAACATGGTGACAAGGAGAACCAGTTTCTGTCTTTGCTGCTGGAGCTTAATAAAAAAGACGAGAGACTGCGAAATATGAGCCTCCTCTCTGGTCATATCAATATAGTATATAAATGCCTATATAGTCCTATAAAATTATTACTCTTCAATAAATTGTCCCTGCGTGCTAAGAGTTATTATTCACCCCAGAAGGTAAAGTCAACGTAATTTCACTTATCACTGCGACACAGACACTCCTGGCATCCGAGTGTCATAACACAATGACTGTTTGTATAATGCCCTATGGGTGGGCTTTCAGCTTCATATAAACGGCTTTGCCATTTGCCGCAGTGAATCACGCACACATCAAATCTCCAACCGTAAGCACGTGTGACACCAGGAACTGGCTGACGGCCAACAAGGAGATCCTGGTGTTAAGTGGATTCAATGTACCTAGTGTGTTTGTGTGGAAATTAAATATTGACATTAAAATTACATATACATCTAAAACCAAAGTACAACATGGTGGTGGCTCAGTAGTCAACCACACTACATTAAAACCACCTGCCTAACATCATATAGGTCCTCCTAATGCTGTCGATAAGATGTTTTCTTCAGCCCATCCCACAGATGCTCAATCAGGTTGAGATCTGGCGAATTTGGAGGTGAAGGCAACACCTTGAAATCTTTGTCTTGGTCCTTAACCAATTCCTGAACACGTTTTGCAGTGTGGCAGCGAACATTCTGCTGAAAAAGGGCCCACTGTCATCCAGGAACACCATTGCCATGCAGGCGTATACATGGTCTGTAACACTCTCTAGGTAGGTGGTAAGTGTCAAGTGTGTTCTGAAACCTGTCATGGTCAGCATTACATTTTTCAGCAGTTGGGAGCAGCAGTAGCTCTTTATGGGTGATCGGACCAGATTGACTAGCTCTCGCTCCCCACGTGCATCAATGAGTGGGTCCGACTCACTTTTGGTCACAATTAATTGGACTTTTTTTTTAGGCCCCCAACTGGGGAATGCTCATTTGGTGACAATGTAACCGGAATCTGCTAGGTTCACTCGGGACGAGGCTGGACCGGACACGAGCAAGGATTGTCTGAACACGAGTCTCTTCAGGAAAGGCAAACTTTATTGTGATATCACAACAGAGGCTCAAACAGGATTCAATCGCAAAGAATGAGCCCCGATTACACAGTCACATGAAATCTTATACCCCAAATACAGTGGTGTTCAAAATTATTCAACCCCCAATGCTGTAAAGGGTTTTAGGGAATTTAGTGTACATTTGTAATTGTATTCAGAATGAAATCCTACAAGGACTTTTTAAAGAACCATATGCAACTAAAATGACATCAATTGGTTTTGTAATACAGTAGTAAATGTTTCTTTTGTGAATTCCTCATTGACACAATTATTCAACCCCTTAAAGACTACCACTCTGAAGAACAGAGGTTCATTCAAGTGTTTTCAATCAGGTATTGAAACCACCTGTGGATGTCACAGAGCAGCAATAAAGCATAATAAGCACCAATTAGGCAGCTTTAAAATTACTGTGATACTCAGCTCCTTCTAGACATTTACTGGTGTGGTTACAAACATGGTGAAGTCAAGAGCATGGTCCAGGAAGACAAGAGAAGAGGTGATTACTCTTCACAGGAAGGGCAATGGCTATAAGAAGATTGCAAAGATGTTAAACATACCAAGAGAGACCATAGGAAGCATCATTCGCAAATTCAAGGCAAAGGGCACTGTTGAAACGCTACCTGGTCGTGGCAGAAAGAAGATGCTGACTTCGACTGCTGTGCGCTACCTGAAGCGTAGAGTGGAGAAAAGTCCCCGTGTGACTGCTGAGGAACGGAGAAAAGATTTGTCAGACGTGGGTACTGAAGTTTCAGCTCAGACAATACGGCGCACACTGCGTAATGAAGGCCTCCATGCCAGAACTCCCAGGCGCACCCCCTTGCTGTCTCCAAAGAATAAGAAGAGTCGACTGCAGTATGCCAAAAGTCATGTGGACAAACCACAGAAGTTTTGGGATAGTGTTCTGTGGACTGATGAAACAAAATTAGAACTGTTTGGGCCCATGGATCAACGCTATGTTTGGAGGAGGAAGAACAAGGCCTATGAAGAAAATAACACCTTGCCTACTGTGAAGCATGGCCGGGGGGGGGGTCAATCATGCTTTGGGGCGGTTTTGCTTCTGCAGGTACAGGGAAGCTTCAGCGTGTGGAAGGTACCATGAATTCTCTTCAGTACCAGGAGATATTGGATGACAATGTGATGCAGTCCGTCACAAACCTGAGGCTTGGGAGACGTTGGACCTTTCAACAGGACAATGATCCAAAGCATACCTCCAAGTCCACTAGAGCATGGTTGCAGATTAAAGGCTGGAATATTTTGGAGTGGCCATCGCAGTCACCTGACTTAAATCTGAGAACCTCTGGTGGGACTTAAAGAAAGCAGTTGCAGTGCGCAAGCCTAAGAATGTGACTGAACTGGAGGCTTTTGCCCATGATGAATGGGCGAAGATATCCGTAGATCGCTGCAAGACACTTGTGTCAAGCTATGCTTCATGTTTAAAAGCTGTTATAACTGTAAAAGGATGTTGTACTAAGTACTAAGATTGAATGTCACTTGGGGGTTGAATAAAACTGATAATGAGGTGAGCATAGAAAAGACATTTGTGGTTATTTCATTATAAATGTTATGTTATATTTGTCTGACCTACACGTGCCTCTTTGATTTAATTGTAAGCAAGATGACTGAATGATCAAAATCAATGTCAAACTGGCCAAAACACTCAATTTCAGTGGGGGTTGAATAATTTTGAACACAACTGTACATAATTAGGTACATCCCAATTAGCCCACCTCCCTATGACACTCTCCCACCCCACGTGGGTTAATACCTCCCTTTGGCTAATACAAAGACATTCCATTAAATTGGCTGTAAATTGGCAAACTTTATGTTAGTTTCAGTGAATCATAATTAGTTGTTTTTCCTATTCCGGGCTGCGCCCTCCTCCCTAGTGCCTATAATCACTTGTTGCAGCTAACACCTGGTCTGATCTCTATACTCCTCTGTCTCTCAGCGGGCCTCAACGACCTTGGCGTGTCTACTCCTCTTTCTATCCTTCCGTGCCAGGGACAGCCTAGACCTTTCTCAAATTCTAATTACTTTTTCTGCTAATCTAACACATTCCTAAATTTCTACGTATATGTCATTCTAGTTTCAGCTAAAAACTTGCCTAGTTATTTTCAAGTGAACCAATATTCTGAACAAGATGGCCGCCTGGCTTATAATGGCGGTCATCTTCCAGCCTATTTCCACTTCAACAATACAAGGGTACAAGAGATGAACAGGGCTTAGGTTTGCAAGATGGAATTGGTCCATGGAACTGTACATTAAATATATTGCCACAAAATTAACACAGGGCATGGGTGCCGCCAAGTTGATCTTTGTCATAAATTGCACAATATTCCACCTTTAGAATGTTACAGATATTTGTAAATTAAATTTTGGAAACAAGCCGGTGCATTGGCATGCCAGGTAGAGTTTTCTCTAGCAGGATGCAATTATTTCAGGGACTCATTGGGCAGTATTACAAAGCTGGTGCTAACTTAACCAGAACTGTTGTAAACTTACCAGAGAGTCTATGGAGTTAAGTTAGCACCAGCTTTGTAATACTGCCCATTGTGTTCAGAGCACAGATGTCTCTACAGTGGGGCAAGAGGGTGATGGGGCAATTGCCCCCCTCAGGTTATTCCTTGCCCCACCCACCTGGGATCCAGTTTGGTGGAGGTGTTATTGGAAAAGGCAGAGTCTGGCCTTTCCAATGATACCCAACATGACCTTCTTCAGGGTAAAATAGGAACTATTTAACCCCAGATCAATCAGGCTTTCGTCCAAATCATGCAACTACAACTGCCCTTTTAAACGTTTGTACAGATATCCAAGCTGGCATGGAACAAGGAGACCTAACTGGAGCCATCTTCCTTGATTTTGCCAAGGCCTTTGACACCGTAGACCATGGCATCCTATTACAAAAACTTAAAAACTCTGGTATTGGTTATAGCACGCTAACATGGTTCCAATCATATGTGTCTGATCGGTCGCAATATGTGTCCATATCTGACAGCACTTCCCTTCCCCTCCCAGTCACGTGTGGTGTACCCCAAGGCTCGATACTCTGCCCCCTGCTATTCACAATATTCATAAATGATCTGCCCAATGTCTGCAAAGCCTCAACTGTACACATGTATGCAGACGACACTAATCTATACCAGTCAACCAAATCTCCTGCAGCTGGAGGCCATGCTGCAAGAACAATTCACAGGGGTAGAAAAGTGGATCAAAGATAACAAACTTTTTCTAAATGCTGACAAAACTGTTACAATGCTCTTTGGAACTGCACCTAAACTACACAAATTGCAAACACCCCATCTATGTGTGGGGACAAGATCAAATGACACGCTGACTACAGCCACTTCTCTCAAATATCTAGGTATGTTGTTAGACCCAAATCTATCTTTTGGCCCCACATCGAAAAACTCCTCTAAACTCTACCCCAAACTAGGTGCCCTGTACAGAAACAAATCCTGCCTGAGCCCCACGGTAAGAAAGCAGATTGTGCAACAAGTGCTTATGCCGGCTATTGAATACGGAGATGTAGTGTATGCAGCTGCCCCTCAAACACACCTCCAGAAACTTACTACATTGTAGAACTCATTCTGCCGCTTTGTGCTACAATGCAACTACATGACCCACCATTGCGACATGTTAAAAGAGCTAAACTGGCCATCGCTGGAATCCAGACGCACCCTTCACCTTTCCAACCTGGTGTTTAAGAGCTTTTCTGCTACCACCCTACCTGAATAGACTGCTTCCCCAGCAGTTCCTTCATCCTATAACCTCAGATTCAGGACCAGCACCTTACTTGCAATACAAAAAGAAAGTGTCTCGAACCTCATTTTCCTACAGAAACATAGAAACATAGAAAAATGTCGGCAGATCAGAACCTTTCGGCCCATCTAGTCTGCCCAATTACATGGATACTTTACCTGGATTTATCTTTTGTTTATGATAGCCTTATGCCTATCCCATGCATGCTTAAATTCAATTACTGTTTTGGCCTCTACCACTTCTACTGGAAGGCTGTGCCATGTATCCACCACCATCTCAGTAAAATAATGCTTCCTGATGTTACTTTTAAACCTTTGCCCCTCTAATCTAAGACTATGTCCTCTTGTTTTGCTACTTTGTTTCCTTTTAAATATACTCCCTTCCTCTACCTTGTGGATTCCCTTTACGTATTTAAATGTTTCTATCATATCTCCTCTGTCTCGTCTTTTTTCCAAGCTGTACAGAGCACCGCAAATATCGAATAACCTCCTAGACACCATCAAATCTTCCCCCAGTCTAAAGTCCCTTAAGAGTTCCCTATTAACATACCTCAATACGATATGCACCTGTAAACATGTAACATAATGACTTTATTTCCTCCATATTTATTTTTCTGTTAATCTGTATATTTGGTCTTGTGTTAATATCTTGCATTTTACTATTTTGTATTTCTGTAACCACTCAATGTTCTCAAACCCAGGACATACGTGAAAACGAGAGAAATCTCAATGTATCCTTCCTGGTAAAATCCTTTATAAACAAATAAATCGTAAAAAAAAAAATTCCCACAGGGTGGAAATGGCTCTGCAGTTAAGGGGTTAACGGTCAGACTATATTTCTTTTATTTTTGCCTTGGTTTAGTTGTATATTAAGGATGCTGGGTTTTAAGTGACTCCTTACAGTGTAAAACGACAGGTAGGAACATCCAGAATCAATTATTTCAAGTTAGAATAACTTAACATGGAATAATATTATGTGCACAATGTAAGTTAAGAACATCCAAAATCCATTAAATATGGACCAATCGTTTCATACAGTAAGGATTGGGGGGCGGGGGGTTAAAAACGTGTTTTACAGACAGTGTTCCTTTTTCCCGCCAGTGTACCAGGGCTTCTCAGAAGCGCAGCGTGAAGAGTCCAGGATATGACATGAAATCATATCCTGGCTCTTCTATTCGCTTCCTCTGCCCTCTGAGCGCACCCAGAAGACTGGCGCTTCCGAATAGCGATCATGGGACACAGTAAGGGGATACATGCTCTTGTGGGCACGCGCAGCAATAACATTTGAACACACGCCGACACGGAGGTCTCTGCGTAATGTCTCCGCATCAGCGTGTGCTCAAAGCTGCGCATGCGCACATCAAAAGAAGCCGGGATTCCGTACAGCGGACCTCCGTGCACCCGCGTTTTTCGGTTTATCGTCCCAACAATAACGGGACAGGACTTTCAGGCGCCGGGGCAAATTTTGTGGTCGCCATGGCGACCTTGCACCCTGACTTTGTCGAGCTCTGTATTAAGGGTTAATGGGCAGGCTTCACCCCTCACAGTATGCATTTTAGTGTTTTCCCTTGATTAATGCCATTTTTGGGGTTAATGGGTAGGCCACATGCCACACTGTTTATTATATTTCCCTGCTTTATAGCTTCTATAATAACCCCTAAAATGCCATTTAAACTAAAGGGTCTATTCATCTTTAGATCCTTTGCTTTTGGTCACATTTCAGGGAATCCGTTTAGTGATCGTCTCCGTTGCTGAAGCAGTTATCGGATCTCGGCAAAAACTGCAGCGAATAAAATATTGAAGTATTAATATTAGTACAGCAAAAATGTATCATTGCACCACATTACTCTGATATTTTGGAATTTTATTCTTTTCAGTGGTATAATGTAGGGCCGAAAATTATTAGTGCCCCCCCCCCAGCTTTGATTGTGGGGTCGTATGTGCCCCCACCATATATTGTTCCTAGAGTCGCCTTTGGTTCAGAGCAGTGTGAAGTCTACACGTTCCTCAGCGCGACATGCGCCCAGCAATACAACACAATGTGCATTTACCTGGCAAGAGTTAAACACACTATGCGCTCACAGAATGCTGTAAAGCATATGCAAACAAAGTACAATTACCATCACCAATAAGAAAGAGACACATGGATGCCAACACCCAGGATTTTGTCAAACAGGTGAATACCTTAAAGGTCAAAATCAGCTTTAAAATGCGGAAGTTGGTTAGGATAGCATGTAATGGAAACAAAACGTCATCATTTACCAGGTGATCTAACCACCTAAAGCCTAAACATTTCACACAAAAACAAAAGTAGTGTGTATATAAAATGATTTCCCTCTTTTTGCTTGATAGGTTATCACAAACCATGGCTATTTGCTCCGGTGCCGGGCACTGCCATCGCGCGAGGGGCTGAGGTTACGGCAGCCAGCGCTTGCATCTTTCTCACTTACAACCTTCCCTAACCCGTGTTTGGAATTTTCAAGCTGTCCCTAAATTACGATCCCTTCAATGCATCCGAATATCGCTGGAAAATTGAGCTGGATAATTGCCGGTTAATGAGCCTGTGCGCATGCAGGCAGACGTGATACTAGACAACAACCTATCAAAAACCTCGATTCGTCTGAAAACTAATGTAAACAGCCATCGGCAACTGGCTTCATCAGAATGCCATCAGTCATGGACCGGCTGCAAAGACCCAGAGAAGATCCTGTAGGCCGACACTACTGCCCTAGCCAAGTGCCGTTTGTTGGCACAATATCCCAGACCCCCCCCCCGTGCCAGCACCTGGGAGGAGGCAGGCAATTAGCAAGGCCCAGAACTGTCAATTAATATGCCCTACAATACAACGCATCTGTAGAATATAAATTGCACACACTATTGATGTACACACTGGGCAGAAATAAAACTCCCGTTGGGATTTCACTCCTCTCACCGTCTTACTATAAGGGCCAGTCTCCACCTTCACTGTAACAAAAAAGTTCAAAACTTTACCGCTGCATTAAAACAGCCAGGGGTTTGGAAGAATACAGGAAGCGCTCTGGAGATCACTCACTACTGTACAGGGATGGGATTCAGCAGGTTATATTTGCTGAAAATCCCTGTTCAGTACAGATACAAGGTGTTACTGTAGTTTCCATACACCGGCCTTTTACCACAGATATTTTTATATTGATATTTTTTGGAAGCCGCATAATAATCTCATTATGGTCACTACAAACCCCCATAAATAGAACACTTGACCATTTTGTCTGTCTTTATCAAATTTACTATATTTGACGCTAGCAGGTCTATTCAGAGAGAGGGGAAAACAAGGAGAAGGACTGGAGAAGTGAAAAATTCTAGGTCAAAATAGCCAAACCAGAAAAATGTTCCCATTTATCTCACTTTCCAAATCGGCTATTTGGTCTAGATTGATCTCTCCTCCTGCCAGTTCTCCTGGTTCTCACTTTTCTCTGAATAACTCTGAAAGGCTTTTTTTTTTTTTTCTGTCTGTATGCTGATAATGCAGACCCAGTGGGAAATTCTGGAAGATATGGGTTCTGGGGGATGTACTTCTAGCACACACAAATCTCCTTCACCTTGGATTTTAAAAAAGGGAAAAATAAGACATTTTAGAGGACGTTTTCTCAGGGCAGGTTGATATTAGACACTGCAGATGTTCATGAAAATATAGATAAATCAGTTGCGTTTTGCATGTGGGTGAGGGTTTGTTTCCGGGAGAAAGTCGTGTAATTTTTTGAGGCAGAACAGAAGGTTTCCTTCTTTAGAACGAAGGCATTGTAGCATCACAGACAAGTCACCGTCTTATGCCACCTGGCCAAAAACCCAAACACAAGAGGAGAGACAAAACAAATTGAATGATCACTGCAAGGGGACAGCCTGTGTTGTCAACAGCGACCCGGTAATATTGTTACATAATTCTGAGAAGGTGTGGACTTTCCATACGAAAAGGTTCCAGATTCACTCCCGGTCCCCATGTTTCTACCTAGAAACCAATAGAGTATAGATCAATGATGGAGAACCTAAAACCACACAGGTTTCTAAAATCCCATGATGCTCAGCCAGTCTAAATTGTGACTAAGCATCATGGGACATGTAGTTCTGAAACATCTGGGAGGAGTGCCAAGTTTCACCATCACTAGTACAGATCAAACGTTGGCAATTTAGTGTTGTAATTTTTTGGCTTTTTTTCTTAAATAAAAAGGGTGCCCCACAGCTCTATTGTGATGGTTATACCCCTGTGAGCGGCAAACAGTGGAGATAAAGATCAAATATATAGGTCTGTCGGATATACATGAAATACATAGAAAAAGGATCTTTCTCCATCATTTAACGCTGACATTTTATTGGTCACGCCTTGTGAACCTGTACACAAGAAACGGCAGCAGAACTGGTTTTGGGATTTTTTTTACGCAAAACAGGTTTTGAAGATCACGTCTGACTATCTTTGTAAATGTTTGCAAAGTATTAATCTACAAGCTTCCACCACGCGTGACCTTTTGTAATCCTATTAAGATATATTTAAGGTCTGGAGGGGAAAAAAAAAAAAAAAACACAAAACAGGATCGATTCCGTATACGATTCTTGGGCACAAACAGCAGAGTCCTGTGTAATACGGTGATTATTGTGAGCTATGATACCTATCCATTTACTACTGACTCGCATACATTACAGTAAAAATATTCATCATCAATGTACACTGGTAAAAAGAGCAAAAACCACACATCGCCAAAAGTAGACTTGGTTGCCTAATTTTCACTTGCCAACTCAACACTGTAAGGCACTGGAACAACTGATACAATTTTGTTGAATTACACTTACTTCTCATGGCACTCCTGAGGAAGCCTGTCTATGGCGAAACGCGTAGTGTGGGGAGTATTGATTTTCTAACTGATATCTTGTAATCCATTTCTACTGAGGCTTGCTGGTTTTTGGGGTACCTTTGGTGTTATGTTAAAGATATGGTGTATGGAACAAAAGGTACAGGACATCACTAATGTAAAGCAGAGGATCACTGATGCCATTGCCACCATTGATGAGGGGATGCTACAGCGAACATGGCAAGAAATTGAGTACCGCGTCTTGCTGTGCTTTGTGCAACTAATGGTTTCTATATAGGAGGTGTATTAAAGGAGGCAAAAAAAAACCTTAAATATATACACGTGTCATTTTGTAATAATTTTCACTTATCTGTCTTTCCATTGGTCTTTGGAATACATTTTTTAAATTGTAAAGAGACTTTATGGACCAATATATATACTATTTTATTTTATCTGGGCATCTATATTATCTTATGTATAATAAAATATATTGCCTGTCGGTTCACCGTCAGTTTGTTTCTGCAGATCCCTTTCCTTAGGATGGTGAGCTATCTCATCAGCCCAGTGTTTCCCAAACCTGTCCTCAGGTTCCTCTAACAGGCTGGGTTTTGCAGATCACCTTGGGGGAAAGCAGACTGAATCCTGCAATCACTGAGCAGCGAATCATATCGCCTGCGCTGTGCTTCACATATCCTGCAAACCTGCCCTGTCAGCAGATCCTGCATGAACACCGGTTTGGGAAACACGATTTAGCCCATTTATTTTTCATTTTGGCTTCTAAGGTAGAGTTACTTTTCGTACACACAGTCTTTTCTTTTTCCACTTGAACAACATTACCTTGGCCCCAGTATACTAGAAGACCACCAATCCAAATGCCATGTCTAATGAGAAGGATTAAAAACACTTGCACAACCTAACCAAAGATCACACCGTATTGGCATGGCCAATCCACAGAATCATATTTAATATTACACAACAAAAAAAAAACAACCCTGAAATTATATATATCCACTCAGTGAAGCTGCACGCCTGAGATGGAGGGCCCGGGCTGAGGACAAGAAAAGGACAAGAAAAAGAGAGCTGAAGGAAGAAAGACAGCGGAGTGGTGAGCCAGGGCCCAGCCTAGACCCAGGGCCCAGACCCCAAGGCCCAGACCCAGGGACCAGACCCAGGGACCCCAAGGCCCAGACCCAGGGACCAGACCCAGGGACCCCAAGGCCCAGACCCAGGGACCAGACCCAGGGACCCCAAGGCCCAGACCCAGGGACCAGACCCAGGGACCCCAAGGCCCAGACCCAGGGACCAGACCAGGGACCCCAAGGCCCAGACCCAGGGACCAGACCAGGGACCCCAAGGCCCAGACCCAGGGACCAGACCCAGGGACCCCAAGGCCCAGACCAGGGACCAGACCAGGGACCCCAGGGACCAGACCCAGGGACCCCAGGGACCAGACCAGGGACCCCAAGGCCCAGACCCAGGGACCAGACCCAGGGACCCCAGGGACCAGACCCAGGGACCCCAGGGACCAGACCCAGGGACCCCAGGGACCAGACCCAGGGACCCCAGGGACCAGACCCAGGGACCAGACCCAGGGACCCCAGGGCCCAGACCCAGGGACCCCAAGGCCCAGACCCAGGGACCCGACCCAGGGACCAGACCCAGGGACCCCAGGGCCCAGACCCAGGGACCCCAAGGCCCAGACCCAGGGACCCCAAGGCCCAGACCCAGGGACCCCAAGGCCCAGACCCAGGGACCCCAAGGCCCAGACCCAGGGACCAGACCCAGGACCCCAAGGCCCAGACCCAGGGACCAGACCAGGACCCCAGGCCAGACCCAGGGACCAGACCCAGGACCCAGGGACCAGACCCAGGGACCCCAAGGCCCAGACCCAGGGACCAGACCCAGGGACCCCAAGGCCCAGACCCAGGGACCAGACCAGGACCCCAAGGCCCAGACCCAGGGACCAGACCCAGGGACCCCAGGGACCAGACCCAGGGACCCCAGGGACCAGACCCAGGGACCCCAGGGACCAGACCAGGGACCCCAGGGACCAGACCCGGGACCCCAAGGCCCAGACCCAGGGACCCCAGGGACAGACCCAGGACCCCAAGGCCGACCCAGGGACCCCAAGGCCCAGACCCAGGACCCCAAGGCCAGACCAGGGACCCCAAGGCCCAGACCCAGGGACCCCAAGGCCCAGACCCAGGGACCAGACCCAGGGACCCCAAGGCCCAGACCCAGGGACCCCAAGGCCCAGACCCAGGGACCAGACCCAGGGACCCGACCCAGGGACCCCAAGGCCCAGACCAGGGACCCCAAGGCCCAGACCCAGGGACCAGACCCAGACCCAGGGACCAGACCCAGGACCCCAAGGCCCAGACCCAGGGACCAGACCCAGGACCCCAAGGCCCAGACCCAGGGACCAGACCCAGGACCCCAAGGCCCAGACCCAGGGACCAGACCCAGGACCCCAAGGCCCAGACCCAGGACCCCAAGGCCCAGACCCAGGGACCAGACCCAGGGACCCCAAGGCCCAGACCCAGGGACCAGACCCAGGACCCCAAGGCCCAGACCAGGGACCAGGCCCCAAGGCCCAGACCAGGGACCAGGCCCCAAGGCCAGACCCAGGGACCAGGCCCCAAGCCAGACCCAGGACCAGGCCCAGGCCCCAAGGCCCAGACCCAGGGACCAGGCCCAGGACCCCAAGCCCAGACCAGGGACCAGACCCAGGACCCCAAGGCCAGACCCAGGACCCCAGGCCCAGACCCAGGACCCCAAGGCCCAGACCCAGGACCCCAAGGCCCAGACCCAGGGACCAGACCCAGGGACCAGACCAGGACCCCAAGGCCCAGACCCAGGACCCCAAGGCCCAGACCCAGGGACCAGACCCAGGACCCCAAGGCCCAGACCCAGGACCCCAGGCCCAGACCCAGGACCCCAAGGCCCAGACCCAGGGACCAGACCCAGACCCAGGACCCCAAGGCCCAGACCCAGGGACCAGACCCAGGACCCCAAGGCCCAGACCCAGGGACCAGACCCAGGACCCCAAGGCCCAGACCCAGGACCCCAAGGCCCAGACCCAGGGACCAGACCCAGGATCCCAAGGCCCAGACCCAGGGACCAGACCCAGGACCCCAAGGCCCAGACCCAGGGACCAGACCCAGGACCCCAAGGCCCAGACCCAGGGACCAGGCCCCCAAGGCCCAGACCCAGGGACCAGGCCCCCAAGGCCCAGACCCAGGGACCAGGCCCAGGACCCCAAGGCCCAGACCCAGGGACCAGGCCCAGGACCCCAAGGCCCAGACCCAGGGACCAGACCCAGGACCCCAAGGCCCAGACCCAGGACCCCAAGGCCCAGACCCAGGACCCCAAGGCCCAGACCCAGGCCCCAGGCCCAGACCCAGGGACCAGACCAGGACCCCAAGGCCAGACCCAGGACCCCAAGGCCCAGACCCAGGACCAGACCCAGGACCCCAAGGCCCAGACCCAGGACCCCAAGGCCCAGACCCAGGACCAGACCCAGGACCCCAAGGCCCAGACCCAGGACCCCAAGGCCCAGACCCAGGACCCCAAGGCCCAGACCCAGGGACCAGACCCAGACCCAGGACCCCAAGGCCCAGACCCAGGACCCCAAGGCCCAGACCCAGGGACCAGACCCAGGACCCCAAGGCCCAGACCCAGGACCCCAAGGCCCAGACCCAGGGACCAGACCCAGGACCCCAAGGCCCAGACCCAGGACCCCAAGGCCCAGACCCAGGACCCCAAGGCCCAGACCCAGGGACCAGACCCAGACCCCAAGGCCGAGACCCCAAGGCCAGACCCCAGACCCCAAGGCCCAGACCCCAAGGCCCAGAGTCCAGACCCAGGCCCCACCCAGGGTCCAGACCCCAAGTCCCAGACCCCGCCCCACCCAGGGTCCAGACCCCAAGTCCCAGACCCAGGGTCCAGACCCCAGGGACCAGGACCAGACCCAGGGTCCAGACCCCAAGTCCCAGACCCAGGGTCCAGACCCCAAGGCCCAGACCCAGGGTCCAGACCCAGGCCCAGACCCAGGGTCCAGACCCCAAGTCCCAGACACCAAGGCCCAGACCCAGGGTCCAGATTATAATGTGAACAATGATGCTGCACTAACGATTTTTTCTATGGGGGGCGTTTGCTAAAAAACACGTAATTTCCCCCAAAAAAAGTAACGATTCCTCATTTCTAAAAATTTTTTAACAAGCGCACCCCATAGAAAATATAACCGCAAAAGATCGCATTTTAAAATGTGAAAAAAACCACTTTACACATTGTAAATTATTGAAAATTCAAATTTTATTGCATATTTTGTTATAATATACAGACATGACATAACGTATACATATAATAATGACATATTATGAATCTGCACAGTCTGCCGGAAAGAACGATATATAATATGTCTGGGTCATATATTAAAATAAGGCTTCAAAACGCGGTTAAACATGATGAGCGAAACCGGTAAAAATGACCTCAGCACAGAGGTGGGAAAAGGCTCAGAAGCGAAAAGGTAAAAAAAAAAAAAAAAAAAAAAAATTTTTTTTTTTAAACCAAACCTGGTCATGTTTGGTATTATTGGAAAGGCCATGATCAGGCCTTTCAAATGATGTCAAATATGACCATCTAGCTGTCATGGATCAGGAGATAAAGGGATCCTTAGGATCCCCTTATCTCTACATGGCAGCTAGATGGTTAACTGGCCCACTGACATCCTCACACATATGGTGAGGTTGTCAGTGGGTGGGGAGGACCTGGAGGCTAGGCTGACATCCAAGATGCCCCCCTCCAGGTTCGAATCGCGTTTTGGCGCCAATTTGCGCTAAAACGCGATCCGCGGCGAAACGGTTAATGCTATACACCACTGAAAGGGGGAGACTCTCCCCTTTTCAGCGGTGCAAAATGCATCTCCCTAACTTCAATGGTTGGGGAGATAGAGGGCTCCGAAGGAGCCCCCCCCTCCCCTCCATTGATTTGAATGGGGGCACCTGCTGATGACGTCACCACGCAGCGTGGCGACGTCAGCCTCGCCTGCCCATGTAAATCACATGGGCAGGCTTCCTCCCTGCCAGATCACCGAGGGATCCAGGGAGGTAGGTGAGTATCGGGCGGGAGGGGGATTTGGCGCCGCTGACATACCCTGTACGTCCGCGGGTCTAAGGGAGACCTGTGGACAGGACGTACAGGGTACGTCAGGGGTCCTTAAGGGGTTAATCCTACTGTTAATATTTTATGCTTGCATCTATCTATCAATACTTTGGCTGTTTGTTTTCTTGTTGAAAGTATGCTCTGGTTTTTTAAACCCATGCTCTCAAATGGCCGCCCCTCCCCCTCATGTCATAAAATATGCTTTCCCTATACAGACCACGTGCCCTGATTCTGTGACCTCTTTCTCCTACAGAACTGCAACCAGTTCAAATCACACTCTGCAGTCCCACTCACCCAGTGCTGGTCTGAAATTTGTAGCTTACTTTCCAGCTGCTTCCACTTTGCAAATCACCCTAATTAACACAAGGTTTCTAGCCCTTCCCATGAAATGTTAATCTGTATATTTGTGTTGTTTTTAATATCTTGCATTTTATTACTTTGTATTTCTGTAACAACTGTAACCACTCAATGTTCTTGAACCCAGGACATACCGTATTTTTCGCTCCATAAAACGCACTTTTCTCCCCCCAAAAAGTGGGGGGAAAAATGGGTGCGTCTTATGGAGCGAATGTCCAAAAAATGATGCCCAAAAATGATGATATGCCTCAGCTCACCTGCCGCCGCGTTCGGCTCCCTTTGAGCGTGCGTCCGGCGGCAAGGAGCTTGGGCACTCGCCTGGGGGAGCCACGTGACCGCGATCTCGCGAGATCGCAGTCACGTGGCTCCCCCAGGCGAGTGCCCAAGCTTCCTGCCGTCAGACTCACGCTCAGAGGGAGACGAACGCGGCGGCGGCAGGTGAGCTGGGGGACAGTATATCCACGAGCGGAGCTGGGGGACAGTATATCCACGAGCGGAGCTGGGGGACAGTATATCCACGAGCGGAGCTGGGGGACAGTATATCCACGAGCGGAGCTGGGGGACAGTATATCCACGAGCGGAGCTGGGGGACAGTATATCCACGAGCGGAGCTGGGGGACAGTATATCCACGAGCGGAGCTGGGGGACAGTATATCCACGAGCGGAGCTGGGGGACAGTATATCCACGAGCGGAGCTGGGGGACAGTATATCCACGAGCGGAGCTGGGGGACAGTATATCCACGAGCGGAGCTGGGGGACAGTATATCCACGAGAGGAGCTGGGGGACAGTATATCCACGAGAGGAGCTGGGGGACAGTATATCCACGAGAGGAGCTGGGGGACAGTATATCCACGAGAGGAGCTGGGGGACAGTATATCCACGAGAGGAGCTGGGGGACAGTATATCCATGAGAGGAGCTGGGGGACAGTATATCCATGAGAGGAGCTGGGGGACAGTATATCCATGAGAGGAGCTGGGGGACAGTATATCCATGAGAGGAGCTGGGGGACAGTATATCCATGAGAGGAGCTGGGGCAGTATATCCATGAGAGGAGCTGGGGCAGTATATCCATGAGAGGAGCTGGGGCAGTATATCCATGAGAGGAGCTGGGGCAGTATATCCATTATTACACTATTTGATTCAGAATATTTATTTTCCTGTTTTCCTCCTCTAAAAACTAGGTGCGTCTTATGGAGCGAAAAATACGGTACTTGAAAACTAGAGAAATCTCAATGTATCCTTCCTGCAAATCCTTTGCAAATAAATAAATAAATAAGTCAATGTGGTGTCTAATCTATGGATTTAGATCGATATTGCACAATGTACTCACCCTGGTTCCAGCACCAGTCATGGCCATAGTTACATAGGCTGAAAAAATGCGTCCATCGGGTTCAGCCTTTCACACATCACCTACTGCTGTTGATCCAAAAGAAGGCAAAAAACCAAGTCTGAAGCGCTCACCAATATGCAACATACTGGGAAAAAGTTTCTTCTTGACCCCAGAATGGCGTCAGATTTCTCCTTGGATTAAGAAGCTTTTACCCACATACTAAATATTATAACCCTTAACCCTTTCGCTGCTGAGGCTTGTCACACCTCTGTGCTGAGGTCATTTTTACCGCTTTCGCTCATCATGTTTAACCGCGTTTTGAAGCCATATTTTGATATATGACCCAGACATATTATATAATCGTTCTTTCTGGCAGACTCATAATATGTCATTATTATATGTATACGTCATGTCTGTATATTATAACAAAAAATGTAATAAAATTAGAATTTTCAATAATTTATTATGTGTAAAGTGGTTTTTTTCACATTTTAACATGCGATCGTTTGCGGTTATATTTTCTATGGGGTGCGCTTGTTAAAAAAAATTAGAAAAATGGGGACTCGTTACATTTGTTTTTGGGGAAAATGTCACTTTTTAACAAACGCACCGCATACAAAAATCGTTAGTGCAGCATCATTGTTCACATTATAATTGAAATGGGAACAATATTGCTGCATTAACAAAACAAAAAACTTATTTTTTTTTTAGAAATTGTTTTAAAATATTTTTTTATTTTTTATTTTTAAAAAAACAAATTTCATGGTCATGTTTGGTATCGTTGGAAAGGCCATGCTCTGGCCTAACCAACGATATCAAACATTAGCCCCTAGCTGCCACGGATCGGGAGATATGGGGTTCATTGGAACCCCCTATCTCCACCATTGCTGGCATCTAGGGGTTAACTCCAGGACTGGCGTCATCGTGCGCTGAGCGCGTCCTCCGCAGTGAAAGGGTTAATATGGGTTTTTGCAGGAAGTCACCCAGTCGTTGTTTAAAAGTCTGTACCGTCTCTGACCCAACCACCTCAACAGGCAGTTCTTCCATCATCATTTTCAGTAGTACTGCATGATTGGCCCCAAGCAGAAATGTGGGTACGCGGGTCAGTCAGTGTGTCTTCAGGCAATGAGTGAGCATTGAGTGAAGGGCTGCCCTAAAGTATGACACTTCCAATCACAGCTGTCATTCTAGTGACATGCCACACAAAGTGTTTGCAAGAGACCGAAAGGGAAGGATTACAAATTTTCCTATACTTGGTTTTAGAAAAAAGAAAAAAAAAAAGCTAACAAATACAGAGGCAGTGGCTCCTTGACAAAAAAAAAAAAAGGCCTTTTGTTCGACATGAGAAATGCCCCTTAAAATGGACAAGGTGGCTAGAGTGTCCATTATTAAGGCCAGCATCAGACGGAAGCAGTTATCACGTCTGTGTTGCCGCACAGTTTAACGTCCGTCGTAGCATAGAATCATGATCAAGAGACCCACACACGAAGTACGTGCGCACCGAACTGCACAAGTACAACGCACGTGGCAAACGGATGCAAGTTAGACAAGAACTTAAAACTGCTATACGGACGCGCAGAGTGCGCCACATCCGCATAGCGTTCTGTGTGAGTGATGAGATGTCAGACGCAGAGCATTTGCGACGTCCAGCACCTTGACACACAAAATGGCTTTTCATAACCTTTTCAAATTTTTATCATTTTTCATATTAATTTTAATTCCCTTAGTTCTTTTTTTCTACGTCCGTCAACAAAAACGGATCGTGTGATGTCTACAGTATCTTCCGTCAGTACGTCTGTCCTTTGTGCACGCATGCAGAGTGCGCTCAGACTGCGTTCGTCTGACCTTAGCCTAAAAAGGAACACTATCCCTCACAAACTAACTAGATTACTTGTTACTTACAAATAAAACCACATTATAAAACACAAGCTGCTTTTTTTTTTTCTTTGAAGTAATTGCATGTAAAAATGATGCAACATTTGCCAAAAGCTCTGCTTTGTGGCCCTTAATCTACAGTATTTAACACTTAATGAGGTGGAGGAGGGAATGTCTAGATAAGGCGGCAGGAGGGCATTGTTCTCTAGGTTAACAGAGATAAGAGCTGGCAGCTGCATGAGATATGACAGGGAGTTTAAAATACTTCTAATCCACCCCGATGATGTCCTTTGAATACATCCCACACAATATAAATGATGAGAGTCGGTTTCCACGACTATATAGACCCATTCACTCCATTCTATGGCCAATGCCCCACAGTGAGGAGCAAGTGCTATAAAAGATACTGTGTGGGGGTCAGTTTACAACACAATGGATGCACCCAGTGACACATAGGAGGAAAATATTTTCTTAACTAAACATACAAGAAAAATAAAACACATGTAAGAAATCAGCAACATAAGGACATTTCATTTTTTGTGGCAGTGACCCTTTAAGATCCCTTAAGAGCTGCTTCAAAAGGTGGCCTGAGACTGAGTAAAGCATATATATTGAGGATTGCGCCCTTTAGCCATAAAAAAAAAAGTCACACTGTAGGTTTAATCCCTGCAGTAAGAATAGGAGTTGTGCTCACAGATATTGGGCAATATTCCATTGTGGACGCCAACATGGAGACTGTAAGCAGGATAATGTGCACCTGCAGATTTTCCCTTACCATCTTCATGTTTTAGTACATTCCCAGTTACAAGTTACAAGTTTTTACAAGTTTCAAGTTTTCCCCGGAATGTAGCGCCAACCTACCTGATGTCTGCAGTATTGTTTCCGTGCCGTTGTGCGTATCAGCTCCTGGAATCCATAGGACTTCCATGGAGGCTTGCGATTCTGCACGACCTTCCTCTCGGAAGATCGGAGACTAAACAGTCTAGTTCTGCTCTCGACAAGAAGCGGCAGACTGGGCAACCCTTTTTGCCGCAGGATGAAAGGAGAGTATGAGATTTTTAGGGAGGGGGCAGGGGATGGAGGTTTACAGAATCATTTAGGAAGTTGTCATTTTGCATCCCAACAGTAAATTGCACCAGCACTTTGTAATAACTCATTCTGCGCTCCCCCCGTGTTAGGTAAAGCAGGCGCCAAGAACAGTAAGCTCGCGCAAGCTGGAAGGCGCAAACTGATTTAACCCCAGTATAGCGTCAAGATCAGAATAGCGATGCCAGACGTTAAACTTACGAATGTAAGCGCTTACATATCGAGACGCTACATTAGTGCCAACTATGGAATAGAGCTCATTATATATTGTGGTGGTTATAGTGATGGCTATAAAAGGACAGTGTCAGACGAGCGCACTGACGTGGCTTCCAGCGTCCGTTGCGATGGGGCCGGCCAGACGCTGCTGCGCGTGCATAACAGCAGCCGTGCAGCAGACCTCTCCGTCAAAGCGCTAGGACGTGCGTTGACAGAGCCGCAAAGCGTGATCCTACATAGGAGGATTGCGCCTTGCGGCCCTGTGCGCATTAACTGTGCTCAGTGAGGCGGCCAGACGGGTGTTGAGTGGAAGGAACGTCCACTCTCACAAACGTTCCTTCTGCTCTGAAAAACGCTTGTCTGACACTAGCCTTAACCACTTCAATGCTAAGGACGCGCTCAGCGCGTCCTCAGCATTGCCGCTGGTATGCGGAGGACGCGCTGAGCGCGTCCTCGCATTGGGGTCAGCGTTCGGCCGGGTTCCGGCCGATCGCTGGCCCCTCCGGTGCGGGCTGACATCCTGGATGTCAGCCCGGCATCCGGAGCAGTGGCCGCCATTGTTATGTGTCATCGCGCCCCCGCGATGACACATAATTCAGGCGCCCCCCCGCATGTGCGGAGGAGGCGCCTGAAAGGGAGGGGGGGAGGTCCTTCGGACCTCTCTCCCTCCCGATCGGCGGCTCACAGGGGCTTAACCCAGGCATCATTTGGAAGGGCACAGCCTGCCCTTCCAAATGATGCCTGGCATTAACCCCTGGGGAGCTGGATCGCAAATCGGCGCTGAAAAGCGCCGATTTGCGATCCTTCCCGGGAGCTGGCCGACATCTTGGATGTCGGCCAAGCTTCCGGGAACTCCCCCAGAGGACTGGCGTCATCGTGCGCAGCACGATGACGCCAGTCCTAGCATTAACCCCTAACTGCCACGAAGTGTGGAGATAGGGAGTTCCAATGAACTCCCTATCTCCCGATCCGTGGCAGTTAGGGGTTAAATTTTGATATCGTTGGATCGGCCAGAGCATGGCCGTTCCAACGATACCAAACATGAAAGTAAAAAAAAATGTAAAAAAAAATAAAAAATAAATAAATAAAAAAAATTAAAAAAAAAATTAAAAAAAAAAAAATAAAACACTTTTTTTTTTGTTTTTTGTTTTGTTAATGCAGCAATATTGTTCCCATTTCAATTATAATGTGAACAATAATGCTGCATTAACGATTTTTGTATGCGGTGCGTTTGTTAAAAATGGTGTCATTTTCCCCAAAAAAAAATGTAACGAGACCCCATCTCTAATTTTTTTAACAAGCGCACCCCATACAAAATATAACCGCAATTGCTCGCATGTTAAAATGTGGAAAAAAACACTTTACACGCTGTAAATTATTGAAAATACATATTTTATTGCATTTTTTGTTATAATATACAAACATGACATAACGTATACATATAATAATGACATATTATGAATCTACCGAGTCTGACGGAAAGAACGATATATAATATGTCGATGTCATATACTAAAATAAGCCTTCAAAACAGGTTTAAACATGATGCGCAAAACAGGTAAAAAATGACCTCAGCACAGGGGCGGGAAAAGCCTCAGCAGCGAAAGGGTTAAGGGTAAACATTCTGCATTGTTTTAGTTGCAACTGCTCTGTTTGCTTGGTATGGCCTAAGGAACGAACACACACACACAGTAAAGTTTCAACATTTCTGAAACTTATTGCCCCCAATGTCAGTTATTAGAGGGCAAATACAGAAATCATTTATGCAATAAAACGGAACTTGTGTAAAAACAGGGAAGGCTGGAGGAAACACCTAGAACAGTTGGGCTTGTAGGCACTTGCATTGTAGGAAAATGGTCCAAAAAGTAGAAAGGAGAAAAGAATTCCAGCTCTTTATTTTGGTTGGTGTCAGGGATCAGCACCCGTGTGCGCAACAATCAATGCTATCCATGTAAAGTGCTGCCTCAGACCTGTCCAGCACTGATAGGGGTTAACCAAAGTCTACACCAAACACACCACACCACACCACACCTTCTGTCTGTCTATCAATAAAAGAGAAACCTCCCCCTGTGCAACTTGGCTTTGCAAGTCATTCCCTGAAAGCGTCCTGACCCCTCTCTGTTATCCTGCTATCAACCGTGTACCAGACCCTGCTTGACCCACCGACCTTGCCTCATTGCTGCCAGCCACTGATCACGGACAGTCCTGACTACTCTTTTGCTTGCTCCCTTAGTACCTCGCCATGGACTCTGACCTGCCTCCGTAAGCCTACTCTCAGGTACCTCCAGTATATCCCTGCCTAGAGGGCTCAAACCACCTGAACTTGAGTCCCACCACGGCGAATGCCAGGTGCCACCCTGACAGTTGGGTACAGGGTGGCTGGATGGAGTCACTGAGGCAGTAGGCGTGAGCTTAAATGGACTCCTGAAGATGGTAGAGGACAGGAACGCCATCCATGGGGTTGCGACGGGTCAGACACGACTTCGCAACTAACAACACGGGGGGGGGGCAGAAGCAGGTACAGTAAAATAAAACCTACAGCTTGAGTATCTTGTCATGGAACGGACATAGCGCTCCCCACGTCAAACCAAGACTTTTATTTCCAATGGCAAAAACCCCAAAAGACAATTGCCTTGGGAAAGACTATGATCATTTATATCGTGTGATTTTTAAACATATTTTACATTGCCTGGTTTTAGTTTAAATGTAGTGTAAATTGCGTAGCTTTAGTTTTTAAATACTTCTTTCTTTAGGTAAATGTGTTTTTGTGTAGCCAGTAAACAAGCTTTACTACTGTGTAATTTATGCAAAAGGACTTTTCCCCTGATCTGACTGCTGGTCCTCGGCAACTTTAATGTTGATTGGCGGAATCCTAAAAACAATAAACACTGCTCACTGTTTAAGGCTTTGCAGCCAACACAATCTCCTCCCCCACTCGCATTAATATGAAAAGCCCTAACCACACCTTGCTGGACTGGAGTCTCTCCTCATGTCCTGATCGAATACAGGAGGCAGGCGTTCTCGCTAACAGTTTCAGTGATCACTGCCTAGTGTACTGTGTGCGCAAAATAAGGGCCATAAAATGTCCACCAAAAGGTAATAATCACCAGGTCTTTCAAGAAATTTAATCTTGAATCCTTCCTAAATGATCTCAAACAGCTCCCATTGTACAGACTAAACCTAATCCCAGACCTGGACTGTGCAATTGAATACTTTCAAGCCGAGCTCCTGAAAGTCTGGAACACCCATACCCCACTGCACAAAGTGCGAGTAAAAGGGGCCCATCTCCCCTGGGTTACAGATGACCTCATGCATATGTACCAGCTTAGAGACTCCCTGTGGTCAAAGTTCAAGAGTACTGGATCCATGAACGATCACTGTGAATACCGAAAATGCCGGAATGAATGCACAAAAGTGGCTAAAGCCCAATACTTCAATGAAAATTTAAACAATAACATATCAAACCCCAGAAATTTTTGGAAAATCATAAGTAACATACAAGCACCCCCCAGCCACTCCCAACCAGCTGCTTTAAAAGGAAACAACCAAACTGTACAACACCCCCTAGATGTAGCAAATGCTTTTAATAATTATTTTGTTGGATGCGCCACCACCCTGATTGCTAAGCTAGGAAATGACACGCAATCAGAAAGGCCGCACGCAGGTCAGGACCCACCAACAGTGCAAAGACCCCGTAACCCAGAGAAATTCAGTTTTAGGCCAGTGCCTGTCAGTGCCATCACTAAACTTCTCCGTAACCAAAAAATGAAATACCAGTCTGGACCTGATCAAATCCCAGCAATGCTGCTGAAAATCAGTGCACCAGCAATTGCAAAACCTGTCGCAACCCTGATTAATGAATCACTGGCGACTGGATACATACCCAAACTCTGGAAGACTGCAAGGGTGGTATACCTATCTATAAAAGTGGAGACAATACTTTGGTATCCAACTACCGCCCAATATCACTGCTCCCTGTAATGTCAAAAATTCTGGAAAAATGTGTCTACACTCAATTACGTGATTATTATCAGTATCAGAACTATTTAACCCCAGATCAATCAGGCTTTCGTCCAAACCATTCAACTACAACTGCCCTTTTAAAAGTTTGTAATGATATCCAAGCTGGCATGGAACAAGGAAATCTAACTGGAGCCATCTTCCTTGATTTTGCCAAGGCTTTTGACACAGTAGACCATGGCATCCTATTACAAAAACTTAAGAACTCGGGTATTGGTGATAGTACATTAACCTGGTTCCAATCATATGTGTCTGATAGGTCTCAATTTGTGTCCATTTCTGACAGCACTTCCCTCCCCCTCCCAGTCACGTGCGGTGTACCCCAAGGCTCGATACTTGGCCCCCTGCTATTCACAATATTCATAAACGATCTGCCCAATGTCTGCAAAGCTTCAACTGTACACATGTATGCAGACGACACTATAATCTATACCAGCAAACCAAATCTCCCACAGCTGGAGGCTGTGCTGCAAGAACAATTCACAGGGGTAGAAAAGTGGATCGCAAATAACAAACTTTTTCTAAATACTGACAAAACTGTTACAATGCTCTTTGGAACCGCACCTAAACTACACAAATTGCAAACACCCCATCTATGTGTTGGGACAAAATCAAATAGCACGCTGACCACAGTCACTTCTCTCAAATACCTAGCATACCAAATCTATCTTTTGGCCCCCACATCCAAAAACTCTCATCTAAACTCTACCCCAAACTAGGTGCCCTGTACAGAAACAAATCCTGCCTGAGCCCCGCGGTAAGAAAGCAGATTGTACAACAAATGCTTATGCCAGCCATTGAATACGGAGATGTAGTGTATGCAGCCGCCCCGCAAACACACCTTCAGAAACTTACTACATTGTATAACTCATTCTGTCGCTTTGTGCTACAATGTAACTACATGACACACCATTGTGACATGTTAAAAGAACTAAACTGGCCATCGCTGGACTCTAGACGCACCCTCCACCTTTCCAACCTGGTGTTTAAGAGTTTTTCTGGGAAGCTACCACCCTACCTGAATATGCTGCTTCCCCCGGCAGTTCCCTCATCCTATAACCTCAGATCCAGGACCAGCACCTTACTTGCAATACAAAAAGAAAATGGCTCGATCCTCATTTTCCTACAGAGCACCGCAAATATGGAATAACCTCCCAGACACCGTCAAATCTTCCCCCAGTCTAAAGTCCCTTAAGACTTCCCTATTAACATACCTCAATACGGAATGCACCTGTAAACATGTAACATAATGACTTTATTTCCTCCATATTTATTTTTCTGTTAATCTATATTTGGTCTTGTGTTAATTTCTTGCATTTTACTATTTTG
Organism: Leptobrachium leishanense; assembly: GCA_009667805.1. Taxonomy (NCBI): domain Eukaryota; kingdom Metazoa; phylum Chordata; class Amphibia; order Anura; family Megophryidae; genus Leptobrachium; species Leptobrachium leishanense. The sequence goes on along the minus strand of CM019063.1, from coordinate 478,109,339 downwards.
TATTTCTGTAACCAATCAATGTTCTCGAACCCAGGACATACTTGAAAACGAGAGAAATCTCAATGTATCCTTCCTGGTAAAATCCTTTATAAATAAATAAATGTTTGATTCAAGAAGTCTGGGATAGTGTTGGTCTTTTAATCTGATGTGTTAGAACAAGCATGCAGTCAGATCAGGGGAAAAGCCCTTTTGCGTACACAGTAGTAAAGCTTGTTTACTGGCTACACAAAAACACTTACCTAAAGAAATATATTTAAAAACTAAAGCTACGCAATTTACACTACATTTAAACTAAAACCAGGCAATGTAAAATATGTTTATGTCTTTTGGGGTTTTCGCAATTGGAAATAAAAGTCTTGGTTTGACACGGGGAGCGCTATGTCAGTTCCATGACATATCCCTTATTTGAATTGTTTGGGTACACACGTACGTTGGAAGAGTACATTGGAGATCCTGGATTAGTTCAAATGAAGCTCCTCCAGTGTGGGAAGAGCCAGACCCTTTAGTAGAGTTGTGCCAAGACAGAACATAGGCAATACATACAAATATAAAATTATTTTAACAATACCGTCCTGTAGAAAAATAAAACAGGGGGGGGGGGAAACACCACACTATGGGGGTTATACAGAGAGCACCAAAATGTTGCTGACATGTCGGTGCTCTCCTGTTCCCTGAACTTTGGGGAATCAAATTTCCCCACCCTGTGGTGAATAATACAGCACTCACCACAGGGTCCACGGAGTGCAGGGAACGGACCCGAAAATCCACCGCAACACTTGCTGAAAAATGCATCCGATCCAAAGTATCGGATCACTTGAACCGCCACAAAATAATTTTTTTTAAAAAACGTGCCGAATATGTTCGGGGGGAAAAAACGAGCCGCTGAACACCGTGCAGACCGGCCCCCGGAAAAAGCCGACAAGCTGACGAACGGGGGTAAAAAGAAGAAATAAAAAAACTATTTAAAGTGTCAAACTTTAAACGCTGTTTGCAAAAAAACAACAAAAAATGCCTGGAATATATATTAAGGTCCTATAAATGATAATAAAAAAAGGTCCGTTACGGAAAAATGAAACTCTATTAAAAAAAAAAAAAAAATAGACGACTTTTTACTGCAGATTAAAATAAACCATTTATTAGATATTGAATTAAAAACTGAATATTTTTAACATTGACGCCTATGGGATTCGCCTGAATAAACCTGCTGCATGAAAGCACGGAAAAGCAGGGCACTTCGGCAACTTGTCACTGCTGTTCGGTGTCTCTGAATAGACAAACCATTGCTTCTTTATGGGAGATTTCACTGCCCTCGAACAGGCACTGTACTTGCTGGCAGATCGCCAAAATTTGGCGAACTGCCTTTTCTCTGAATAGCACCAAAATGTCCCGAACGGGGAAATTCCCTGGGGAAATCTTCCGTCAGTACGTCTGTCCGTTATGCACGCATGCAGAGTGCACTCTGACTGCGTTCGTCTGCCATTAGCCTGAATGCTATTTTAAAAAAAAAGGTGTTTTTAAAATAGAGTTCCGTTCCGTCCGTCCCCCTCCCCCCCACAGGTTCGGTGACTGGTTCAACAGATCATCGGTGGGCTGATCCCGTTCGGTGCACTTCGGGACCCTGGAGTGAATGTTAAATTCCCCACAGAGTCGGCGAAGTGAAATCACCGAAGAGCACTGAACGAGAGCGGACTGAAGTCTCAATGCTCTCTGAAGCCCTCATATTACTATTTAGGAAATCTGATTGGGACCAGAGAGCCGCGTATCGCACCAATAGCATGAACAGTGTTTTCTGAAGGACTAGGAGGACACATCAGCAAAAAAACAAAGATCACATGATGTAGCATGTCTATTCACTAAGGGGTGAAGTCAGGAGAATTGGCAGAAGTGAAAATTCTAGGTCAAAATGGCCAAAACAGACAAATTCTCCCATTGATCTCACTTTCCAAATTGGCCATTTGGTCTAGATTGTTCTCTTCTTCTGCCAATTCTCCAGTTAGTGAATAGGACCTTTTGGTTTTGTTTCTGCCCAGAATTCAAGATTTACATCAAAACACAAGAAGGTGTGGAGGGCGGAGGAAAGCGTGCCGAACCAATAAAAACTACTCACTTTTAGGACCAAATCAAACCAAACCCCGAAGCAGCTGTCCATCCCAGAAGAACTAATAATAACCAGCAGAAATCATCCCTATGCACAGCTGCTTCCACACGAGCACCCTTTACATCCCAAAAGGATATTCAAGACGAGACCAAGAAACAGATGTTCAAGGATAGGTTCCGCAAAACATCCCCGTTCACGACCAGTGTAACGATCAGAGGATAGCAAGCTGAATACAGAAAGAAGGATCACACGATTTTGATACAATATACTGTATACACACCATTTTATCCATTGGATGTTGTAGATTTATATCCAGTACACCAGTGATCAGCAGCGGACCGTCAGATGTTTTGGAACTACATCTCCCATGATGCTCAGCCACTCCTTAGGCTTACTGTACCTCATGGGAGATGTAGTTCCAAAACATCTGGAGGGCCAATGTTGCTGAGCTGCCTTAAATGCACAACGCAAAATCTGGTCTTCGCTTAAATATCTAATCTTGACGTTTTAACCCAATAAGCCAGGATTCGGCAACCTTGGCCCTCCAGATGTTTTGGAACTACATTTCCCATGATGCTCAACCACTCATGCGCATTGAGCCTCAAAGGAAAATGTAGTTCCAAAACACCTGGAGGGGGACAAGGTTGCTGATCCATGCATTAGAGGTCTTTGTCAGAAGAAATAATAAATATCTTGAAGCGAGGGGGGGGGGGAAATCAAAATGTCGATCAGCTTTTAATGGAGATTAACTAAAGATCAGCCTTTATATCCCAGGAGCGCGTCCTGGTTATGGCATGTATAAGTAGACATCTATGTGTGTGTGTGGGGAGGCGGGAGAGAGAAGAAAAAATAAAGATAATCACGAGTGAAATAAAACTCGTGTGGCGACACTAGATTCAATCTGTGAAAAGCTGAAGGGTCCAGAGTGAGGTGAAGCCTCCAGGACCTCAAAAAGAATCCCATGTGCTTGGATTGAAAAGAAAACAGCATAAAGACAAAATGTGTCAATAAACCCATAAATAGAAGCACTGACACCTCCTCTCACCCTCAGCCAGCACATCAGCTGATACACATCATACTGTCACCATTCCCTGTATAGCAAAACAATAACACAATGCACACAACAAGGACACAACAGAAACAGCAAAGTTAACAAAGACACAGAAAATACCAAGAGGGGGGGGGGTCTATATCAGTTACATATACTATATCAGGACACCTTGCCCTCCTGACCTGCACAGCCCTCCTCACCCAGCGGCCCCCGCTCCTGACTTCCCACCTCGCCTGTGCAGCCTTTGTCACCTGACAGGTCTTCATGACACCTGTGCACCATGCATGGCCCTTTAGAAACCCTCCTCACCCCTGAGGGTGCCCTCCTCACCTGCACAGCATCCAGTGTGAGCGCTCAGTCACTGCTCAGATTGGTCACTGTCTGCAAACCCGGATTCTCCTAAACAGCACTCGGGGGAGGAGGACACTCAGTCAGCACTCAGGGCTCCTCCTCACCCGCCCACAACTCATCCTGGAGGGAGCACTCAATGAACAGCACTCAGGCTGCCATGGGGAAGAAGGGGTCACAATGTGTCACTCAGGCTACCAGGGGTGGGTAATCAGGTTGCCCGTAAGGGGGAGGGGTCACTCACCGTGTTGCTATCGCTCTGTTTTCATTACGCTGGACACGTCACGCACGCTCGCTCGCTCGCTCCCGAGAACCCGGATCCCTCTCGGCGCTCGCGCCCGCTGGCCACAAGCAGAATCTCGGCCGAACAGCTGGCGAGGGTGGAGCTACGGAAACATCCGGCCAATCAGTGGCCACATTCCAAGCCTTAGGTTCGGCTCCCGACAGCCAGGCAAAGACTGTGATTGGTGCGGACGTCGTGACACCACGTGACGGGGCCGCTTTTAGTCTGCCCGGGGTACATCATTGTTTTGGGCATTACTCTCTCAGCAGCTGTCTGTCAGCATTCCCGCTTTACTCCATGATTTACAGGCAGCCCAGGACGCCCTCTGTGCATGACTGAATATCTAAATAAGCATCAAGGGAAATGTAGTTCATCCCAATAAACGTGCATCACTCCTAAGCAATGCCTGGTGTTGCCCTGCATGGAGGGGATGCTATGAAATCAGGCTTTATTCGGTTTCTTTTCAGAAAGGATTTTACCAGGAAGGATACATTGAGATTTCTCTCGTTTTCAAGTATGTCCTGGGTGGCGAGTATGTACCGTTAGATGTCTTGCCCAAGGACACTTACTGGAGAGGTGCTCTTGCTGGGATCGAACCTGTGTCTCCACGGTTATAGAGCAGTGATGTTACATCTACTCCACCCAGTTGCTGTGCAATGCCGTTGTGTGGGTGGTGGGGTTATCATTTTTTATTATTAATCTTTATTCATAAAGCGCCAACATATTCCGCAGCGCTGTATTATTGTTCATTAAAAGTAAAGGTAAAACACTGAATGATTGAGCAGCGGCTTCATTTTCCTTTCAGTTCATCATATCTTTGCACAGAGATTCTTATTTAGAAGTCGATATAAGTGGTGGTGCCAGTGGCGTCGCTAGGGGGGTGCGGCCCGCACCAGGTGACACCACCCCCTAGGGTGACACCCTAAAAAAAAAATTTTTATTTTTTTTTACACAAAAATATTTTACCAGGAAGGATATATTGAGAATTCTCTCATTTTCAAGTATGTCCTGGGTAGGCAAGGCCTAGGCTGGCACTTTCCAGGGGGTGCAAAAAAAACACCACAAAAAGGGATATTCACAGAGCACCGAAATGACGCAGACATTTCAGTGCTCTGTTGTTCCCCGCACTTTGGGGAATCAAATTTCCCCAGTGAATTCACCACAGGGTCCCTGAAGTGCATGGAATCAGCCACCGAATGCTGCCGCAAACCTGTCGCCTGCTGTTTTAAAAAGAACTACTGAATGAAACTATTTGGAATTAACAGGTGAAACTTAAAAAATTAGAATATCATGCAAAAGTTCATTTATTTCAGTAATGCAACTTAAAAGGTGAAACGAATATATGTGGTAGACTCATTACATGCAAAGCAAGATAGTTCAAGCCGTGATTTGTCATAATTATGATGATTATGGCTTACAGCTCATGGAAACCCCAAATCCACAATCTCAGAAGATTAGAATATTGTGAAAAGGTGCAATATTCTAGGCTCAAAGTGTCCCACTCTAATACGCTAATTCAGCCATAACACCTGCAAAGGGTTCCTGAGCCTTTAAATGGTCTCTCAGTCTGGTTCGGTAGGAATCACAATCATGGGAAAGACTGCTGACCTGACAGTTGTGCAGAAAACCATCATTGACACCCTCCATAAGGAGGGAAAGCCTCAAAAGGTAATTGCAAAAGAAGTTGTATGTTCCCAAAGTGCTGTATCAAAGCACATTAATAGAAAGTTATGTGGAAGAAAAAGGTGCACAAGCAGCAGGGATAACCGCAGCCTGGAGAGGATTGTCAGGAAAAGGCCATTCAAAAGTGTTGGGGACTTTCACAAGGAGTGGACTGAGGCTGGAGTCAGTGCATCAAGAGCCACCACACACAGAGGGATCCTGGACTTGGGCTTCAAATGTCGTATTCCTCTTGTTTAGCAGCTCCTGGACGACAACGTCAGAAGCGTCTTATCTGGGCTAAAGAAAAACAGACCTGGTCTGTTGCTCAGTGGTCCAAAGTCCTCTTTTCTGATGAGAGCAACATTTACATTTCATTTGGAAACCAAGGAGCCAGAGTATGGAGGAAGAATGGAGAGGCACACACTGCAAGATGCTTGAAGTCCAGTATGAAGTTTCCACAGTCTGTTGATTTGGGGAGCCATGTCATCTGCTGGTGTTGGTCCACTTTGCTTCATTAAGTCCAGGGTCAACACAGCCGTCTACCAGGAGATTTTGGAGCACTTCATGCTTCCTTCCGCAGACGAGCTTTATGGGGATGCTGACTTCATTTTCCAGCAGGACTTGGCACCAGCCCACACTGCCAAAAGCACCAAAACCTGCTTCAATGACCATGGGATTACTGTGCTTGATTGGCCGGCAAACTCGCCTGCCATGAACTCCATAGAGAATCTATGGGGCATTGCCAAGAGAAAGATGAGAGACATGAGACCGAACAATGCAGAAGAGCTGAAGGCCGCTATTGAAGCATCCTGGTCTTCCATAACACCTCAGCAGTGCCACAGGCTGATAGCTTCCATGTCACATTGCCGCATTGAGGCAGGAATTGCTGCAAACCAAGTACTGAGTACATCTGCAGCTTATACTTTTCAGAGGTCCCATATTGTTCTATGTACAATCCTTGTTTTATTGATTGCATGCAATATTCTAATTTTCTGAGATTGTGGATTTGGGGTTTTCAATTCATGAGCTGTAACCATAATCCTCACAATTATGACAAACCACAGCTTGAACGATCTTGCTTTGCATCTAATGAGTCTCATATATTAGTTTCACCTTTTAAGTTGCATTACTGAAATAAATCAACTTTTGCACCATATTCTAATTTTTTTCGAGTTTCATCTGTAAATTCTGATGAATGATAATAAAAAGGTCTGTTACAGAAAAAAAAGAAAAATTGCTATTAGAAAAAATGTTTTTTTTTTTGAAAAATGCCTAAAAGTTACAAAAAAAATAAAATCAATAGATTTTTTACTATGGATTAAAGGAATAAATGGTTTATTAGATATTGGATAAAAACCGGAATATTTTTAACATTGAAACCTATGGTGTTCGTTCGCCCTGAATAAACCTGCCAAATGAAAACACCGGACATCAGGACATTTCTTTGCTGTTCGGTGTCTCTGAACAGATTAACCATTACTTCTCTATGGGGACTTTCACTGCCGTCGAACAGGCACCGTACTTGCTGTCAGTTTGCCAAAATTTGTGTGTGAGCATATCACAGAGCTCCACAGCAATAAACCTCACATTAATGTGCACAGTCTATTATGAGCATTCAGTGTTATATGGGAGTACTGATTTATGAGTAAAAGTAGTTAAAAAAAACCCCGTAAAACTCGGGGGGGGGTGACACCATAAATTACCGCACCAGGTGACACCAACCCTAGTGAGGCCACTGGGTGGTGCTCCTCAGGACACAGAAGGGATTATACAACGAGAGATGAATTGCACCGAACCGTGAATTTCCCCATACAGTGCAATTTCGGGGCCATTTGGCTATTCAAAAAGCTGGCGATTTGCCAAGTATTGGTGAAATACAGTGATCTTCAGTGGCAGTAAAACCTCCATAGAGAAATAATGGTTAATCTATTCAGAGAACGCCGAACAGCAGAGAAAGGTCAGTGAATTGACCAGCATGTCTATTTAGAGAAAGGTGAAAACCAGGAGAACAAATTACCAAACCAGAAAAATTCTCCCATTTATCTCACTTTCGAAATCGGCTATTTGGTCTAGATTGTTCTCATCTGCCAATTCTCCTGGTTTTCACCTTTCTCTGAATAACCCTGAAGATTTTCGTTCGAGAAATTTAAACAGACGAATCCCATAGATTTCAATGTAAAACAAATTCCCTGTTTTTATTAAACTTTTATTCAACCGTTTATTCTTTTCAACTGCAGCAAAAAGTCTTTATAAATTTATTTATAATTTTTGGGTGACTCTTTTGATCCTGATATTTTTTTTTACCCCATAGTGACCTGACGATATTACCATTGTCTGCCTGAATGTACCCACTGCTGTTTTTACATTTCTGAGCTGTTTGTGTTTAGCTCTAATTTTCCTCTTACTCGTTTATGCAACCCACACATATTATATACCGTTTTTCTCGACATTAAATGGACTTTTTAAAGATACCATTATTTTCATTATATCGTATAATTTACTATAAAACATTTTATGTAATATGAAGAAATGGAAAAAAACCTCACTTTTTCAAACTTTGACCCGCAAAATCTACAACCACCAAAAAAGACCCCGGCTAAATAGTTTCTAAATTTTGTCCCGAGTTTAGAAATACCCAATATTTACATGTTATATTTTTTAACCCCTTCACTACTGAGCCATTTCAGCTCTGTGTGCTAAGCTCATTTTGGCTGTTTTGTGCCCATCATATTTAAACGCAATTTGAAGTCATATTTTATTATAAGACCCACACAAACTTTTCTTTTTAAAAAAACACGTTTTATTTTTTTATTTTACACCAAACCTGGTCGTGTTTGGAAAGGCCAGTGCATTAGCAATGTTACCAAACATGACCCTCTAGCTGCCACTGATCGGGAGATATGGTGTCCAAAGGAACCCCCTATTTCAGTTTGGCTGCTAGGGGGTTAACTGCCCAACTGACATCATTGTGCATATGGCGATAACGTCAGTGGGTGGTGGGAGGCCCCAGAGGCTTGGCTGACTTTCAAGATGTCAGCCACCTCCGGGAGAGGACCGCGGTTGAATAAAAAGTTAATAAAAACTGAATTTTTTTACATTGAAACCTATGGGATTCGCCTGGTTAAAGCTGTTGAACAAAAGCAACGAAAATCTGGGCATTTTGCCAACTTTTCACAGCTGTTTGGCGTTCTCTGAATAGATTAACCTTTTCTTATCTATGGGGAATTTCACTGCCGCCAAATTGCAATGTATTTCGCTGGCAATTCAATTGATGGCTTTATGAATAGCTGAATTGCCACAATATTGCACCGTAATTGGGAAATTCAGTGGCAAGTCTGTCTCTCTCTGAATAACCCCTATAGTGACACTTTGATATGTGAGAATACCTGTAGTGATGATTCAAAGGAATGTCTTTGAGGTTTCCTATGTACAGTAATTGCCTAATACTTTGAGTTACATACAGTATCTCACAGAAGTGAGTATATCCCTCACATTTTTGTAAATATTTTATTATATCTTTTCATGCGACAACACTGAAGAAATTACACTTTGCTACAATGTAAAGTATTTATTTATTTATTTATAAAGGATTTTACCAGGAAGGATACATTGAGATTTCTCTCGTTTTCAAGTATGTCCTGGGTTCAAGAACATTGAAATGTTACAGAAATACAAAATAGTAAAATGCAAGATATTAACACAAAAACAAATATACAGATTAACAGAAAAATAAATATGTAGGAAATAAAGTCATTATGTCACATGTTTACAGATGCATTCTGTATTGAGGTATGTTAATAGGGAATTCTTAAGTGTCTTTAGACTGGGGGAGGATTTGATGACGTCTGGGAGGTTATTCCATATTTGTGGTGCTCTGTAGGAAAATGAGGATCGAGGTACTATATTTTTGTATTGTGGTTTTGCAAGTAATGTGCTGGTCCTGGATCGGAGGTTATAGGATGAGGGAACTGCTAGGGGAAGCAGTCTATTCAGGTAGGGTGGTAGCTTCCCAGAAAAGCTCTTAAACACCAGATTGGAAAGGTGAAGGGTGCGTCTAGAGTCCAGCGATGGCCAGTTTAGTTCTTTTAACATGTCACAATGGTGGGTCATGTAGTTCCATTGTAGCACAAAGCGGCAGAATGAGTTATACAATGTAGTAAGTTTCTGGAGGTGTGTTTGAGGGGCAGCTGCATACACTACATCTCCGTATTCAATAGCTGGCATAAGCATTTGTTGTACAATCTGCTTTATTACCGCGGGGCTCAGGCAGGATTTGTTTCTGTACAGGGCACCTAGTTTGGGGTAAAGTTTAGATGAGTTTTTCGATGTGGGGGCCAAAAGATAGATTTGGGTCCAACCACATACCTAGATATTTGAGAGAAGTGACTGTAGTCAGCATGTCATTTGATCTTGCCCTGACACATAGATGGGGATTTTGCAATTTATGTCGTTTTGGTGCTGTTCCAAAGAGCATCATTACAGTTTTGTCAGTATTTAGAAAAAGTTTTATCTGCGATCCGCTTTTCTACCTCTGTGAATTGTTCTTGCAGCACGGCCTCCAGCTGCGGGAGATTTGGTTTGCTGGTATAGATTACAGTGTCGTCTGCGTATGTTGCACTCTTTAGAATAAGAGACGAAGCTTGTTCTGGTACAACACATTTATTTTATGAGTTCACCTGAAACAGATAAAAGATTCTGCTTTTACTCTGGATGCACTGTGCACAATCTCTCTTAACTGCATCCAGTGGTAACTTCAGGATTACTAAAACCTATATAACATAAAATCCTAATCTATTATACAGTCTATCTTAAATAACAATTGGTACAAACATATCTAAAATTAAACAAATCTACCTAGCAACAAAATATAATCTGGTTTCACTTTCAATCTCTGTTGGAGATTGCACAGAACAAATATCATACACAAGTAATAACATTCTGCACATCTTCTCAGAAATAAAACCTACTTAAAACTGATTCTGGGAACTGGAGTTACTCGTACATAATGGAAAAATGTGGTGACAGTCCGCGCTTCCCTCTTTTTTCTCCCAAAAATCTTGGTCGAGGATCTTCTTTAAGCAATTAATTGCTTTCTTTTATGCAGTCCTCAATTCTCAAGATATATGGGGATAGAAATGAGAAACATAGTGTGATCCATAAAGACACATCCAGGTCCCCAAAATACAATAGTTCAACTCACATTTGGAGGTGTCATAAATCAGACACTAGATGTATCTCACAACCGATATTTTTAGGAGATATCGGGCTCCCCTTTTCCTCCTCTGTCCGATGATGTTGCTCCAAATAGAAAAATAAGGTTGCAGGATATCGATGAACAAAATTAAAATTTATTAAAATTTATTCCATAAAACAATAAAAACCATAAATAAACAAACGCCAATACGCGTTTCGCGATACATTCGCTTCATCAGTTGGCATGTAAATCAATTCCTTCACAATCTCCTGCAACCTCCTTATATACCCTTTAAACTGTGTTGTGATTGAGTGGGAAACGCCCGTTTTCCCTTCCCTCAAAATTACAATTACTCCTTCTGCACCTGCGCGGGGCGTTCCCCTATTACAATGCACGATCAGTTTCATAAATGGTGATGCATCTCATCAAACGCTCTCCTGCATTTCAATAAGCCTTTAGTGCTTATAACATCGCGATTTTCGCTCGCATCCTACACTTTCCCCTCCTGCACCTGCGCAGGGTGTTAACCTATTAAAATACGAGATCCACTTGCAATCTCCCCGGAACCTCTCTTATGTTCCCATAAGGTCTCTAGTGTTTGTTACACCGCGATCTCCGCTCGCATCCTATATTCGCTCGGCTTTTGTTTGATATTCTTCCTAAGTGCCTGTAAGCTATTTTTCCATAATGCAAAACATCATGAACGCATATGGACAATGATAAAATTGTCCATATGTGACACCGATCATGATGTACAAATATCAGATCAACCCAAAAAATGGTGGTGATACATCTCATTGTGCCCTCTTACATGTTCCTTTTAAGATCTCTAGTGTTTAAACTCCTAAAGTTTCTGCTCCACCTTCTTTCTACCCACAAGGCTTATTATTATCTATCTTCATGTCCATCCCTAAATGGGTTATTGGTGCAATACTAGATATATATGTATTGCCACATCATTGGAAATCCAATCATGTGCTATATATCAATATTTTACCATGATGGAAAAAATCTCACACAAGGGGGAGTGTGGAACTCTCTCCATCCTCTATCCATCCTCTATCCGGAATTCCCCATGAAATCCTCTGCGTGAGATGCTAATTTTTAAAAGTGCTAGGTTTATAGTGCCTTCTGCAAAGTTTAATATGCTAATCTTAATTAAATTTATATGAATACTGTTATCTGAACTAAAAATTTGATTCCTTATATGAGTAAAGAATTTATAATGTTATTTAATAAAGTGCTCTCTTTTTAAAGTGCTACTCTTATAATGTTTTATACCGAATTAAAACTAACCCATTTATTTCTATACCCCTATATAGAGTGCTAATGTGTAAACCGAAATAAAGTGCTTGTGCCTACCTAACAATATGCATATAGGGTGATGGTTTATTGATACATTAGTGTTAAACACGTTATGACCTCCATATTCAATAAATATTTGGTTACAGTGTATCCTAATTCATACAAACATCTTCAGTACACCCTTCTAAATGGATATTTTATAAATACACAATTCTAATTAATATAATACAAAAAACAAAGACATATCCTCATTTTGTGAAACATTTATACAATGATTTTGTGAACTTCCTAGTATGTAGTTTTGACCTATTCTAAAAAGTGGCAGACCTCAAAATCCTGATTCAAACCCCTAGGTACTAGTGTTTTTAAATTATATATCCATCTCATCTCTGTCCTATTAATTTTATTGATGAAATCCCCTCCTCTCCATTCCTTTTCTACTTGCTGGATCGCCCGAAATTTTGTCCCATTAGGATCTTTATTATGGTTATCTTTATAATGTTGAGGTACAGTATGTGAATCTACGCCTTTTCTAATATTATTCAAATGTTCGCGAATGCGAACATTCAAGCTTCTTGTTGTGCGACCAACATACATCTTCCCACACGGACAAATTAAAATATAAATAACATTTTTTGAAAAACAGGTGAGTGTGTCGTATATCTTGTATCCTTCTCCGGACATACTATTGAACTCTTTTATATGTCTTTTTTGGTTCCCTGTTGTTCTACATGCAAGACAATTCCCACATCCATAAAAACCATTCTCTAAACCGAAATGGTTTTTTTGTTTCCTGCTTCTCAAATGGCTGCTTACTACACGATTTTTGATGTTTTCAACCCCTCTAAAGATAATAGTAGGAGAATTCCCCAATATCTGCCGAAGGTCCTCATCCTTGCGTAGGATGGGCCAATACTTTCTAAGGATTCTTTTAACCTCCTTATGTTCACTGCTATATTGACAAATGAAAGGGACCTTGTTATTCAATCCTCCCTTCGATGTTTTTTTCTTATTGAGAATTTGTTTCTGATTTATTTGTGACACCTTTTTTCTTCCCATACCACAGATTCCAGGCTTCTAATAATATCACCAGTATCTTTAAGATAGGAGGGGATCCTTTTAACAATTGGTTGGAGGAGGTGGTCCAAATATTCAGCTACCTTACTCGAAACGGAATTGATCCCTGATACAATTGGTCTTCCTGGGGGTCTCTCCATATTCTTGTGGATCTTAGGTAAGTGATAAAAAACAGGTATCCTTGGATGTTTCACTGTGAGATAGTCCGTCTCCTTGTGAAGGAATTGATTTACATGCCAACTGATGAAGCGAATGTATCGCGAAACGCGTATTGGCGTTTGTTTATTTATGGTTTTTATTGTTTTATGGAATAAATTTTAATAAATTTTAATTTTGTTCATCGATATCCTGCAACCTTATTTTTCTATTTGGAGCAACATCATCGGACAGAGGAGGAAAAGGGGAGCCCGATATCTCCTAAAAATATCGGTTGTGAGATACATCTAGTGTCTGATTTATGACACCTCCAAATGTGAGTTGAACTATTGTATTTTGGGGACCTGGATGTGTCTTTATGGATCACACTATGTTTCTCATTTCTATCCCCATATATCTTGAGAATTGAGGACTGCATAAAAGAAAGCAATTAATTGCTTAAAGAAGATCCTCGACCAAGATTTTTGGGAGAAAAAAGAGGGAAGCGCGGACTGTCACCACATTTTTCCATTATTGACTCTTTCTGGTGGTTGGATGTGAACTATCAGTGTGTGAACCATCTGCTGCTGACTTTTTAAACTGCAATTTAATGCTCTATGTTCTTTGGACTCAAGAATAGTTTGTGTACAAACAGCATTGTTTAACTATATCCATTAGGGGGCGCCAGATACTTGTCTATTCTGTGTTACTCGTACATAAGGCTTCTGTTACTATACTAGCATGCTTTCCTAATTCAGCCATGTTGATTACAACACGTGGCTGCAGTAAATCCATTTAGCAACCTGTGTAACCAGACCGATTTAACAGCATAAAACACTGATGCTTCCTTCATTCTGTTAAATGACATTCTCCATGTTAAAGGAGTGAACAACTATACAGACATTAATACAGCTACTGCAGTTTACAATGCATATTACACCAGGCCTGTCACAGCAATTAGTCTGCAGGGGTCTGTCTGACCAAACTCCTATTTACATAAAATCTCTAATAACCTTTCTCATTAACTGTTAGACTTTAGATACTTTTCTGCCTACCTGAAACAGGTAAAAGATTCTGCTTTTACTCTGGATGCACTGTGCACACTCTCTCTTAACTGCATCCAGTGGTAACTTCAGGATTACTGAATCACTGAGACAACCACATGGTATTAAGTACAGTTTCTGTGGCTGAGGACACAGCAGTGACACCCGCTGGTAGGAGGTCAGAACAGCAGCAACAGAACTATGTTCTGGTAAATTTCAATAATAACAAAACAAAATGCTTTCTACTTAGTCCTATTTACAGTACTCTTTTGGGGTGCAATGAGTTTAATACCGATTTAATACACAGAGTGCCACACTCTCCCCCACAAAATTTAATGTCAACAGACATTTCCTCGTTTAGATCAGTATACTCTGATGTCTATAACAGTAATATTTACAACGTCACATCTCTAAGTATCACTTTAATAAGCGATCTGTAAGTTCATTGTATTCCACGGCCTCCAAAAACTGGAACTGCAATATTTAGTGTGAATGTCCTTCACCGGTACTTCTCTTTGTATCACGGAAGGTTGCCCTAAAGTTTCATAAGTCAACATCCTTGGTTGGCGTCTCTCCCTTTGTGGGTGTGACCTAGGTGATTGTTCAGGAGTCTCTTGTTCTTCATCGAAGGACGGTTCTGCTTCAAATGATGGCTGGGGAACTTGATCCTCGCATCCATGGTATCGGTTATCCTCTAAACCTTCATCAACCGGTAGGTAGTCATTTGACTGTTGGGTGACTTGGGGTTGGAAAACTCTAGCTCTCGGGTTTAGCATGGGTTCTCCATTTCTTGAATTCTTCTCTACGAGGGGCCTGAGTCTGTATACTAGTTGGTAGTCATCACCTGAGTCACTATCTGAGTCATCTTGAGGTTGTCTCTTTCGCGTTGCTTGTCTTTTCTTCTCCAGAGAATCACGTTTCTTTGGTATTGCCTGTTCTGCAGCCTTCTCAGGTTTTTCTAGTGGTAAGTGGTCACATGGCATCAACAAATTTCTGTGAATTACTCTATTTCTACCTTCTCCATTTTCCGGTTTGATCTCGTAGACGGGACTTTCTTTGCTTTTCCTTTGTACCACTACGTGAACTTTATCTTCCCAGTAAGAACGAATTTTTCCAGGTCCTCCTCTTTCAGTTAATTTCCGAACCAGCACTCGACCACCACATTGTAATTCATTTCCCTGGATTCTCCTATCATAGTATACTTTTCCTCTTGTTGCTTCTTTCTTTGTGGTTCTAGATGCAACAACATAAGCTTCACTCATTCTCTTTTGCCACTCTGTTACGTAGTCTTCATACGTTTCTTGTTTTTCTTCAACCGCACGATTGAACAGAAGGTCGATAGGAAGCCTTGGGGATCTCCCAAACAGTAGGTAATACGGTGAGTATCCGGTAGCCTCACTGCGCGTGCAATTATAGGCGTGAACAACTTTTCCCAATGAGTTCTTCCAGTCTGTCTTCTCTTTTTCCGTCAGGGTTCTCAACATGGATAACAGTGTTCTGTTGAACCTTTCAACTTGGCCATTTCCTTGAGGGTGATAGGGTGTCGTATGAGAGCCACGAACTCCAGAGAGTTCTTTCAACCTTGTAAACATCTGATTCTCAAACTCTTTTCCCATATCATGGTGGATCTTGCTCGGGAACCCGAACTTGAGCGCAAAATCATTAAAGATCTTCTCAGCTACTGTCTTGGCGGATTTGTTCCTTGTGGCATAGGCCTGTGCAAACCGGGTGTAATGATCCATGACTACTAGGATGTATTCATACCCTTGTTTACATTTCTCCAAGTGCAGGAAGTCAACGGATACCATTTCAAACGGATACGTTGTGGTAATGGTAGACAACGGTGCTCTCGTAGGCTTATTGGGCTTCTTCTTCTTAAGACATTCACAGACTCTGGTCACAAAGTGTTCAACATCCTTCTGCATATGTTGCCAGTAAAATCTGTCTCTAATTAAAGTAAGTGTCCTTTCAACACCGAGGTGTCCCATTTCTTGATGTAACTCTTTGGGCAGGATCAGTTGATCTCGTTCTGACGTTTTCCTGTATAACACCCCCTCTTTGTTCACAAACAGTTTTGTCCATTGTTTCAGCAATAACTGGACATCCAGATGCTCTGTCTTTAAGACTTCATTTCCTGGACGCTGATTCTTTGTCTTGTATCTCAGAACTCTTCCAACAATTGGGTCTTCTTCCTGGGACTTTCGAATCTGCCCCATAGTCAGGGGGCTAGTAACTGTACTATGTGGTGCCTCTTGTACCAGTTCCAGTGCCCTTGTGAAAACGGTTCCTATTCCCTGAGACGGTTCTTCCAACTCTACCGATATTCCCAGTATTGAAGAGCTGATGATATCCCGTTTGAGTTCTTCAGTACATTGGTTCATGTAGTTGTTCATCTCTAACGGCATCCGAGATAAACCATCTGCATCTGCATTTGACTTGCCTGGACGGTATCGAATCGTGAAGTTAAAATCTGCAAGCTGTGCTACCCACCGGTGGCCTGTGGCATTCAATTTGGCTGTGGTGAGGATATAGGTGAGAGGGTTGTTGTCTGTATACACAACAAATAAGCATGCGTGGTACAGATAATCCCTGAACCTTTCACAAATGGCCCATTTCAACGCTAGGAATTCTAACTTCCCAGAATGCATATGATAATTCTTCTCCGGTGGTGTCAGTGTTCGGGAGCCATATGCAATCACTACCATCTTGCCTCCTTGCCTTTGGTATAACACCGCTCCGAGACCTTCCTGTGATGCGTCACAGTGTAACACAAACGGCTGTGTGAAATCTACATATCCCAGGACAGGTGGTTTCAACAAATAGTGTCACGGATCCCTCTGATTACCAAAAGTGTGGTCCCTTTACGCAGACCGCTCTCTACCCTTCCGATCCTTGAATGGTCGGCAAAACTAGAAAGACAATTAACCAGACAATATATAAACAAGGGGTAACACCAGACAGAGATATGGAATAGAGTATTGTCACGAATCCTTCTGACTACCAAGATATTGATCTCTTTATGTAGCTCACTTTCTACTCTTCCGATCCTTGAATGGTCGGCAAAGCTATATAGACAATGAAGCAGGTAACAGATAAAGAAAGGGAAACACCAGACAGGGGTACTGACCAGATCCCAAGTCCTCCCTAGGACTTTAGTAATAGCAGAGGTAATCTGATGCGTGCTTAGGGTGCCACATAGACTGACCTCGGTACCAACGTTAAGGGCAGAACCTAGAGCAGAGTAAATGCCAATACCAGGGGTCATACACAGGAGGGTTCGTTTGCCAATGCCAGGAGTCATACACAGGAGGGTTCGTTTGCCAATGCCAAGGGTCATACACAGGAGGGTTCGTTTGCCAATGCCAAGGGTTATACACAGGAGGGTTCGTTTGCCAATGCCAAGGGTTATACACAGGAGGGTTCGTTTGCCAATGCCAAGAGTCATACACAGGAGGGTTCGTTTGCCAATGCCAAGGGTCATACACAGGAGGGTTCGTTTGCCAATGCCAAGGGTCATACACAGGAGGATTCGTTTGCCAATGCCAAGGGTTATACACAGGAGATAGCCAAATATCACAAGAGCTCTGCGGGAGGTGAATACCACGTCAGGGCACCGGTGTAATGGTGAGACTGGGTTTTAAACCCGGCGGGTCCGCGTCATAACGCCAGGCCCCGCCCCTCGGCGTCCCACGTGAGCGCACCCGGAAGCGTTTACATTCGGCGCCTGGCCAGCGAGCAGCGAGGAAGCTGCTGCCAGGCGCCCCATCCCCTGACCCACCGTGACAGAACCCCCCCCTCCAGGGGCGGCCACTGGACGACCCCCAGGGGCACGGGGGTGTGCCAAATAGAAGGCCTTCACTAGTCTAGGAGCATGGACTTCCGCAGCCGGTACCCAAGAACGATCCTCCGGACCGTAACCCACCCAATCGACCAAGTACTGCAAAGACCCCCTAGACATCCTGGCACCCAGAATGGCCTTAACTTCGAACTCCTCCTCGCCCTCCACAGAGACAGGAGGCGGTGGAGCATGGACTTTGGTGTACCGGTTACATAACAACGGCTTCAAAAGGTTTACATGGAATACATTGTGTATCTTAAAATGGGGGGGTAACGCCAAAGCATAGGAGACAGGGTTGAGTCGCCGTAGAATCTTATAGGGCCGATATACCTAGGAGCCAACTTCATGGAAGGCACTAAGAGCTTGATGTTACGTGAAGACAGCCAAACCCTGTCCCCAACTTGATACACGGGTGCCTGCCTCCTGTGTCTGTCGGCCTTAGTTTTCTGGATGGCACTACTCTCCTCCAGTGCCCGTCTCACTCTCCCCCAAGTCTCTTTCAATGATGCCAGTTGCTCATCTAAAGCAGGAATCGTGGTATCAGGAAACGTGGCGGGGAGCACGGGAGGATCAAAACCATAAACAGCGAAGAAAGGAGAATGTCCTGTGGATTCACTCACTGCGCTGTTCAAAGCATATTCTGCCCATGGTAGCAGGTCTGACCAGTTATCTTGTTGTTCTGAGATAAAGCACCTGAGATATTTCTCTATATTTTGGTTTGCTCGTTCTGCTGCTCCGTTGGTCTGGGGGTGATAAGCCGAAGAGAAAGAGAGGTCTATCCCTACGTTCTTACAAAACCCTCTCCAGAATCCGGAGATGAATTGGGTCCCCCTATCAGAGACAATCTCCAGAGGGACACCGTGTATGCGGACCACGTTGGCAATGAATATGGGCACCAGTTCAGCTGCCGAAGGTAGTTTCCGAAGAGGAACATAGTGGCCCATCTTGGAAAATCGATCTATGATCGTAAGTATCACTGTATTCCCTCTTGACTCAGGTAACTCTACTATAAAATCCATGGCTACATGTGACCAGGGTCGTTCGGGATCGGCAAAGGCTGGAGTAAGCCAATGGGTGCTGTTTTGGGACTTTTCTGCCTTGTGCACACTTCGCACACGGCAATGTAATCTTTGACATCTCGGCGCAACGTGGGCCACCAGAGGAGTTTACTGATACTAGACACAGTCTTGGTGATACCCATATGCCCGGAAGTTTTATTATCATGATAGATGTTAAGTACTTCCTCTCTTTCGTTCTCAGGTACAAAGAGTCTCGCCGGAGGTTTTCCCCCAGGAGCTGCGCCCTGGACGGTCTGCAACCTTTTCATTAGAGGAGACGAGACACTAATCGTGGTAGCGGCTATAATCCTTTCCTGGGGTACAATGGGATGCTGATCTTGGATATTATGTTCATAAGACTCATACTGTCTCGACAATGCGTCTGCTTTAATGTTTCTGGACCCAGGTCTATAGGTAAGCACGAAATTAAAACTTGAAAGAAACAATGACCATCTCGCTTGTCTGGAATTTAAACGTTTGGCATCTCCAATGTACGTGAGATTCTTATGGTCGGTTATGATAACGATGGGGTCCTTAGACCCCTCTAATAAGTATCTCCATTCGGCCAAGGCCGCGATGACTGCTAACAATTCTCTATTTCCAATGTCATAGTTCTTCTCTGCCGGGGACAACTTCCGAGAATAGAAACCGCATGGATGCAAGGGTTTGTCAGGAGCCTCCCTTTGGGACAAGACTGCACCAAGACCTAGTTCGGAGGCGTCAACTTCTACTTGGAAAGGCAGAGCCGGATCTGGATGTCGGAGAACAGGGGCAGTAGTAAAAGCTTGCTTTAGTGCCTCAAAGGCTTGAGTGGCTTGAGGTGTCCATTTCTGATTTCCCACCCCTTTCTTTGTCATAGCCGTGAGGGGGGCCACCAAGGCCGAAAAATCTTTAATGAACCTTCGGTAATAGTTCGTAAACCCCAGAAACCTCTGAATGGCTTTAAGTCCTTGGGGTAGAGGCCAGTCAAGAATAGCTGAGAGCTTCTTAGGATCCATTTGAAAACCCCCAGGAGTTATTATATAACCAAGGAATTGCACAGTTACTATGTCGAATAGACATTTTTCTAGCTTACAGTACAATCCAGCCTTCAATAGTTTTTTCAACACTTGTTTCACGTGGACATGATGAGTGTCCACATCAGGAGAGTATATCAGGATATCATCCAGATATACTATGACGAATTCTTGCAGAAATTCCCTTAGAGTGTCATTTATAAGGTCCTGGAAGACGGCTGGCGCATTACACAACCCAAAAGGCATCACCAGGTATTCATAATGCCCGCTACGTGTATTAAAAGCCGTTTTCCATTCGTCTCCCTTTTTAACCCTGACCAGGTTGTACGCTCCGCGTAAATCAAGCTTCGTATAGACACGAGCCCCTTTTAATCGGTCGAACAATTCTGTTATGAGAGGTATGGGATATGCATTTCTTATAGTGATCCTATTCAAACCCCTATAATCGATGCAAGGTCGCAGATCTCCCTCTTTCTTGGAAACAAAAAAGAAACCTGCTCCTGCTGGAGAGGAGGACCGTCTAATGAAACCTCGTTCCAGATTCTCCCTTATGTATTCCTCCATAATGTCGTTCTCTCTTTGTGATAAAGGGTATACGTGACCCCTAGGAGGCATCGTACCGGGGAGTAAATCAATGGCACAGTCATATGGACGATGTGGTGGTAGGACCTCAGTCCTGGCTTTAGAGAACACCTCCTTTAATGCCAGGTAACATTCAGGAACCTCTGTGGACAAAGGAGGGGCTGTGGCAATATTGAGGCTACCAATCACATTAACTCTGCCTAGGCACTTAGACTGACAACTCTGACCCCAACATTTTATGTCTCTCTGGACCCAATCGACAACTGGGTTGTGCTCTGTTAGCCATGGAAACCCAAGAACGACAGGACATGAGGGTGATTCAATAATTTGAAATCTTATTGTTTCCTGGTGCAAAACTCCTGTTTTCATACATACATCGACTGTGTCGTGAGTGATATGTGGACATGACAGGGGTTTACCATCTATGGCCTCCACCATTAGAGGTCTTTCCTTGAGAACCAGAGGTATGAGGTTTTTGGCAGCAAAATTCTTATCCATAAAATTGCCTGAGGCCCCAGAGTCTAAGAACGCCTCAGTCTTGAGGTGAACCCCCTCCCAGGTTAGGGAGATCGGTAACAGAATCCTGGATTTTTTTTTCTCATTATCCACAAAGGAGGCACACAGAGAACCGACAACCTGGGTGTCTCCTGTTCTGAATCCCACTCTGCTATGTTCAGCCCTGCCAACCCTGGGTCTCTGAGGACATCGAAGGCGGAAGTGATCTGCCCCTGCACAATAGAAGCAGAGCCCCTTTTCTCTTCTGTGCGCTCTTTCTGCTTCTGAAATACCTGTCTTCCCTATTTGCATGGGTTCAACGACTGGTAATTCTGTTTTCACATTCTCCGAACCACCTGACGTACTGGTGTGTCTGGGTAACGAGGGTAAAGGAGGCAAGACCCTTCTGGGTCTATCTCTGGGGTGTCTCCTTTCCCTGATTTGATCGTCCATGGCTATACAGAAATCTATCAGGTGGTCCAGACTTTCTGGTAATTTTAAGGGAGCCAGCTCAAACATAAAAGCCTCGTTCAAGCCTTCGGTAAAGGCTAAGGTTAAAACGTCGTTCGGCCAAAGTACCTCAGAAGTCAAAGTTTTAAACTCTATGGCATAATCGGCGACCCTCTTATTACCTTGTTTGATGTGAAACAAGGACCTACCCGCATTGGTAGCCCTTCTAGAGGGATCAAAGGTACGTCTTAACTCAGAGGTAAAACCCTCATAGTCATAAATGATGGGTTTCTTATTTTCCCACAACGGCGTAGCCCACAATAAAGCTTTTTCTGTTAAATGATTAATCAGATATCCTACTTTGGCTTTATCAGACATACAAGAACCTGGATTGTTCTCAAACAAGATCTCGAGTTGAGTCAAAAACCCCCGACATAGGCTTGGTGTACCATCATAGCGTAGGGGTGCCTTCATACTAAGCCTATGTCCTTCAGGGGGACGGAACTGACCCTAGGTAACACTGGATCTGGAGGGTTTGTGGTACCTGTATTGGACCGATTTAACAGGGTTTGCAGAGCGAGAGAAATCTGGTCCATCCTATGGTCCTGTTCCTCTTGTCTGGCTGCGATACGTGCCAGCTGGTTAGAGAGGTCTGCGGGATCCATTGGCCCTGACGTAATGTCACGGATCCCTCTGATTACCAAAAGTGTGGTCCCTTTACGCAGACCGCTCTCTACCCTTCCGATCCTTGAATGGTCGGCAAAACTAGAAAGACAATTAACCAGACAATATATAAACAAGGGGTAACACCAGACAGAGATATGGAATAGAGTATTGTCACGAATCCTTCTGACTACCAAGATATTGATCTCTTTATGTAGCTCACTTTCTACTCTTCCGATCCTTGAATGGTCGGCAAAGCTATATAGACAATGAAGCAGGTAACAGATAAAGAAAGGGAAACACCAGACAGGGGTACTGACCAGATCCCAAGTCCTCCCTAGGACTTTAGTAATAGCAGAGGTAATCTGATGCGTGCTTAGGGTGCCACATAGACTGACCTCGGTACCAACGTTAAGGGCAGAACCTAGAGCAGAGTAAATGCCAATACCAGGGGTCATACACAGGAGGGTTCGTTTGCCAATGCCAGGAGTCATACACAGGAGGGTTCGTTTGCCAATGCCAAGGGTCATACACAGGAGGGTTCGTTTGCCAATGCCAAGGGTTATACACAGGAGGGTTCGTTTGCCAATGCCAAGGGTTATACACAGGAGGGTTCGTTTGCCAATGCCAAGAGTCATACACAGGAGGGTTCGTTTGCCAATGCCAAGGGTCATACACAGGAGGGTTCGTTTGCCAATGCCAAGGGTCATACACAGGAGGATTCGTTTGCCAATGCCAAGGGTTATACACAGGAGATAGCCAAATATCACAAGAGCTCTGCGGGAGGTGAATACCACGTCAGGGCACCGGTGTAATGGTGAGACTGGGTTTTAAACCCGGCGGGTCCGCGTCATAACGCCAGGCCCCGCCCCTCGGCGTCCCACGTGAGCGCACCCGGAAGCGTTTACATTCGGCGCCTGGCCAGCGAGCAGCGAGGAAGCTGCTGCCAGGCGCCCCATCCCCTGACCCACCGTGACAAATAGTCAATGAGCTGGTTTAGAATTTCCTGGTGGCAGTTTGTCCAGCTAATAGATCTGCGGGACGGTAGATGTCCTTGCTGCTTGGTTGTTCGCCCCTTCTTCTTTACTTGGGGGGCTCTCTCTTGTACGGACACTGTGTCTTTCCCATTTCGCTCAGATTCGGTAAGAGATAGCAACTCATATAAGGGCTTGGCAGTTCTGGAAAAGTTTGGAATGTAGGACCGGTAGTACGAAAGAAATCCCAACATCTTTCTCAAATCTCCTATTGTTTCAGGTTTCTTTTCTTTTAATTTCTGTACTGGTGCAATCTCGGCTGGATCCATCGTGTAACCCTCCCCCGAGACCATCTTTCCCAGAAATCTCACTTTTCTCTTGAATAGTTCGCACTTCCGAGGAGTTAGCTTGACACCATGTTGCTGGTGCCTTTTGTAAGACAGTCTGAACATGCTTCAGGTGATCTTCAAATGTACTGCTATGAACAAGATTGTCATCCAAGTAAGGTTGGCAGATATCATCTCTCAGACCTGACAGACACTCTTCCATACTCCGTTGGAACTCAGCAGGAGCTGCACTGAGCCCAAATGGGATACGGACCCACTGATACAGTCCCCATGGAGTAATGAATGCAGTTAACGGGCGACTTTCGGTGTCTAGAAATCCCTGATTATAGGCCTTCCCTTGGTCAAGAACAGAGAACCATGAGCTGCCACTCAAGGAGTCTAACATGTCCTGTATTCTCGGGATTGGATGGTGATCAGGCACTGATTTTCGGTTCAATTCTCTATAGTCACAGCAGAGCCTCAGACTTCCATCCTTCTTCCGGACACAGACTACAGGTGAAGAGTATGATGATCTTGACTGAGTTATCCATCCCCTGTTTAGCAAATCCTGGACGTACTCCTTCACTTCTTGATGGAGGGGTTTCGGAACCGACATGTAGGTCTTCTGGACAGGTGTGGTATCCTTAAGAGTGATGTGCATGTTAAGAGAGGGGATGCAACCAATATCGTCATCATCGAAGGAAAAAGCATGACATTCTTCTCTCAACACATGTCTTACTGTTTGCTGCTGAGCCTCACTTAAGTGGTCCACATTTACCGGAGGATCCCACCTCTGATTACTTCTACCACCGCTGTTAGCCCGCTTCTTTACTTCAACCTCTGGTGGCTTCAGCACATTGTTCGAGTGGTGACTTATTTGTTCACGTTGTAACTCCCTATCCCTGACTGGTTGTACTGCTGCTGGATACACTGCTTTTACAGTTTGGAGGTGACCCAGAAGACAACGTTGGTCTAATGTGATATCATGCTTGGTGGTGTTTCCAATAGGGATGGGTACATAGATTGGACTTCCCTTACAAACATCTACTACCACTTCACTGATGATCACACCTTCTGGTAAGGGACACAGTTCGGATGGAACAAAAATCATCTCTTGGTCTTTGGTTTGGACTCCCACATGAGCCCGGGCATGTATAAAGGTAGTCTGGTTTGCGGGTAGGACTATCTTCTTCCGTCCTGTTCTCACAATGCCTTCATCATAACTTGTAGCTGAGGTATGCATGAGTCCCAGCATGGTTTCAGCTGTCTTTGCGGTTACTGAAAATGCCCTGCTCATCATCTGTATAACACTGGCTGATGTTTCTGCTACCCTCTCCTCTTGACTTATTAATTCTTCAATTACATTGAACCCAATAATTGGATTTTCAGCTACTTGCGGGTCTTCTGAGACTAAAATTGGGACTGTCAGTGTCTCTACTGATGCTGATTCACCCACCAATTGAAATCTCACCTCAATCCATCCAAGGAATGGTATTTCTGTCTGGTTAGCTGCTAGTCCAGTTAGAGTCCCAGGTCCAAGCAGTTCTTCAATGGGCCGGATCGTGGTGTGTGGGAGATATTGTTTCCTCCACCCATCATTCACAAGGCTGGCTTGTGCCCCAGTGTCCCACAAAGCTTCAATGGTGACCTCATCCAGTCGGCAACGGACAAGGCACCGTCTTCCAACCAGAGCTATTAGCTTGGCTTGCCGTTGTGGTGATAAATAATTTACTGCGTTCATAGAAATCTCATTACTGGACACTCTACCCTGCTGTTTTGGAATGTTAGTAGGATGCTGGTGTCTTTTCTGTTCGGAGTTCTGACTGGTGTGTGCTGGTGTCGGTGGGACACGTGGTAAGGAGCTACTGGGGGTCCCGTCTCAGCAGCCCGTTCAAGTTTTCCGTCGGCTGTGCCCTTACTCTGCATCCCCGTGACAAGTGTCCTACTTGACCACAGCGGAAACAGTGGTTACATGTGGCTCCTGCATTGGCCCCTTGGCATTCCCTACAACCTCTCTGTCTTGCTGGTGTCTGGATCATTGGAAACTCTCTTGGTCGTAGTAGATTACTGGTCTCCATGACTGTGAGGAACATTTTCTTCATTTCAAACATCTCTACCTTGAGGTCTTCCATTAACTTATACGGATCTGGGCCAGATTCTTTAAGATTTGCCGGTGTTTTCTTTAAATCTCTAGCAGTTTCACCCCTTGCTGTTGCACAAATCTCTTTTGACGCTCCAGGCAAAGGTTCCTTTTCCTGGCAGTTTACCTCCGTGTGGAGTTCGTTTAGTCGTGGATTTTTCCCATAAGCAGTTTTCTTTAACTTCTGTTGTCTTTCCATCTCTAAATTAGCTGCTTCATTCACTCTTTCAATCAATACATCATCTGTGACAGCAATATCATTAAGGTAAGGCTTTACCTGAAATTTTATGGCGTCACTCAGAAGTCCAGTTTCAATAGAACGAAGAAACTTTCGTTGAATAAGATCTGTACTGTACTTATCTTCCGTTTCTTTGTCACTTGACTTCCACCGTAGTTTTTCTTTCAACTCAATTGCTCTGAATAGGAAGTTCTGAGCTGACTCTTTGGGCTCTTGAGAGATATTCATCAGCTTATGCAGCAGGTCAGAGGAGCTATCTTCACCATAGTGTCCCTTCAGGATGATCTTCAACGTGCTGAGAGTCAGTCCACTCTTAATCTCCAACATATCTCTGAGATGAAGTCCAGGGTTGACTGCCCGTATCACTGCCTCAATAATCTCCACTTCAGAATGTCCCTTCCGGATTCCTGCATCAATCTGATGGATCAGGCTTGTGTATGACAGTTTGTCTTTCTGTCCCCCTTCTCCAATCTGTCCACAGATTCTGAATTCCCGCCGGAGGGTTACTTCTGCCACCGTGCAGTGGCGGAAGTACCAGGGTCGCAACGGTCGCAGTTGCGACCGGGCCCTGGCATTCCGCCACTGGAGGGGGGCCCAGCGCCGCCGCCAGATTCCGGCAATCAGCGCCGGAATCTGGGAGCCGCGCGCTGGCCGTCCCTCTCCCTACGCGAGCGGCCGCTGACATGCAGCTTGGCCGCTCACGTGGGAGAGAAACCACCTGACCAGCGCACGAGACCTCGCGCTGATCAGGTGGTTTCCGGCGAGCGGCCAAGCTGGATGTTTCCAGCAGCCGCTCGCCAAGGTCGACATCCTCATCGCCGGCGGAGCCTGTCCGGGGCCAGCAGAGGTAAGTAAGAGCTGAGGGGCCCTTATACCCATGAGCTGGGACCTGGGGGGCCCTTATATCCATGAGAGAACTGGGGGGCAAATCCATGAGAGAACTGGGGGGCAAATCCATGTGAGAACTGGGGGGCAAATCCATGTGAGAACTGGGGGGCAAATCCATGAGAGAGCTGGGGGCAAATCCATGTGAGAACTGGGGGGCAAATCCATGAGAGAGCTGGGGGGCAAATCCATGAGAGAGCTGGGGGGCAAATCCATGTGAGAACTGGGGGGCAAATCCATGTGAGAACTGGGGGGCAAATCCATGAGAGAGCTGGGGGGCAAATCCATGTGAGAACTGGGGGGCAAATCCATGTGTGAGCTGGGGGGCAAATCCATGAGAGAGCTGGAGGGCAAATCCATGAGAGAGCTGGGGGGCAAATCCATGAGAGAGCTGGGGGCAAATCCATGAGAGAGCTGGGGGGCAAATCCATGAGAGAGCTGGGGGGCAAATCCATGAGAGAGCTGGGGGGCAAATCCATGTGAGAACTGGGGGGCAAATCCATGTGAGAACTGGGGGGCAAATCCATGAGAGAGCTGGGGGGCAAATCCATGTGAGAACTGGGGGGCAAATACATGTATGAGCTGGGGGGCAAATCCATGAGAGAGCTGGGGGGCAAATCCATGAGAGAGCTGGGGGGGTATATCCATGTGAGAGCTGGGGGCAAATCCATGAGAGAGCTGGGGGGCAAATCCATGTGTGAGCTGGGGGGCAAATCCATGTGTGAGCTGGGGGCAAATCCATGAGAGAGCTGGGGGCAAATGCATGAGAGAGCTGGGGGGCAAATCCATGAGAGAGCTGGGGGGCAAATCCATGAGAGAGCTGGGGGGCAAATCCATGTGTGAGCTGGGGGGCAAATCCATGTGTGAGCTGGGGGGCAAATCCATGTGTGAGCTGGGGGGCAAATCCATGAGAGAGCTGGGGGCAAATCCATGAGAGAGCTGGGGGGGCATATCCATGTGTGAGCTGGGGGCAAATCCATGTGTGAGCTGGGGGGCAAATCCATGAGAGAGCTGGGGGGCAAATCCATGAGAGAGCTGGGGGCAAATCCATGTGTGAGCTGGGGGCAAATCCATGTGAGAGCTGGGGGGCAAATCCATGTGAGAGCTGGGGGGCAAATCCATGTGAGAGCTGGGGGGCAAATCCATGAGAGAGCTGGGGGGCAAATCCATGAGAGAGCTGGGGGGCAAATCCATGAGAGAGCTGGGGGGCAAATCCATGAGAGAGCTGGGGGGGCATATCCATGTGAGAGCTGGGGGCAAATCCATGAGAGAGCTGGGGGGCATATCCATGTGAGAGCTGGGGGCAAATCCATGAGAGAGCTGGGGGCAAATCCATGAGAGAGCTGGGGGCAAATCCATGAGAGAGCTGGGGGGCAAATCCATGAGAGAGCTGGGGGGCAAATCCATGTGAGAGCTGGGGGGCAAATCCATGAGAGAGCTGGGGGGGCATATCCATGAGCTGGGGGGGCATATCCATGTGAGAGCTGGGGGGCATATCCATGTGAGAGCTGGGGGGAAAATCCATGAGAGAGCTGGGGGGCATATCCATGAGCTGGGGGGGCATATCCATGAGAGAGCTGGGGGGGCATATCCATGAGAGAGCTGGGGGGCATATCCATGAGCTGGGGGGGCATATCCATGAGCTGGGGGGCATATCCATGAGAGAGCTGGGGGGGGCATATCCATGAGCTGGGGGGGCATAACCATGTGTGAGCTGGGGGGCAAATCCATAATCTGGGGGGCAATATCCATGTGTGAACTGGGGCATATCCATGAGCTGGGGCAAATCCATGTCTGAGCTGGGGCATATCCATGAGCTGGGGCAGTATAAATATATATATATATATGGGGGGGATATACATGTGAGCTGGGGCATTTTTATATGGTCTGTTCTTATTGGAAAGCGTCACATGACATTAAAGAAAAGTATCGGTACTCGGTATCGGTGAGTACTTTTAAAAAGTATCAGTACTAGTAATCGGTCTTAAAAAAGTGGTATCGGTGCATCCCTAGGCAATACTATCTTTGTTTTATTTTGCAGTGAAAAATAAGTAAAAATACATAGATTTTTTTTGGGGGGGGGGGCCCTTCGTGGATTCTTGCACCGGGGCCCTCAGGTTTCTAGTTACGCCACTGGCACCGTGGCTGGTAATGGTACAGTCATTTCCCCCACTTTACTCACGCTTCCGCTGCTCACGCTGATCCTATCCTCTAGTGTCCTCATCTCCTCTTCTAACGCTTTGCGAGCTTCCTCTTGAGATTGTTGCAGTTGGAGGTATTTTTCTCTGAGGTCTCTAATCCGAGTGTCCTCCTTTACCATTAATTCTGCATCTGTCACACCGGGCTTGACCCCTAAAATAAATGAGAACAGGTCTTTTAAATACTGGCAAACCTCGTCTTCCTCTTGACTGCCTTCAATCTCCTCCAAAACTGTCTCTGCCTTCCTAATCAGGGTTCGTCTAGATTCAGTGAGGAAACCTGTCCCGCTTTCTTCAGGGCACTTTAGAAAACGGCAAACTTCAACAAGATGAGCTTTCTCTAGCTGCAGTAGCGTAGTGCTCACTTTATCTTGCAATTGCTCCATCTTCTCACGTTGTCCTCCAAGAACTTTCTACTGACTTCTAGATTCGTCTCTGATAAAAGGAGTAGTCTTTTCTTGCTTTACTTTACTCCTCCTGGCTGGCTCGCCAAAATATGTTGCACTCTTTAGAATAAGAGACGGAGCTTGTTCTGGTACAACACATTTATTTTATGAGTTCACCTGAAACAGATAAAAGATTCTGCTTTTACTCTGGATGCACTGTGCACACTCTCTCTTAACTGCATCCAGTGGTAACTTCAGGATTACTAAAACCTATATAACATAAAATCCTAATCTATTATACAGTCTATCTTAAATAACAATTGGTACAAACATATCTAAAATTAAACAAATCTACCTAGCAACAAAATATAATCTGGTTTCACTTTCAATCTCTGTTGGAGATTGCACAGAACAAATATCATACACAAGTAATAACATTCTGCACATCTTCTCAGAAATAAAACCTACTTAAAACTGATTCTGGGAACTGGAGTTACTCGTACATAAGGCTTCTGTTACTATACTAGCATGCTTTCCTAATTCAGCCATGTTGATTACAACACGTGGCTGCAGTAAATCCATTTAGCAACCTGTGTAACCAGACCGATTTAACAGCATAAAACACTGATGCTTCCTTCATTCTGTTAAATGACATTCTCCATGTTAAAGGAGAGGACAACTATACAGACATTAATACAGCTACTGCAGTTTACAATGCATATTACACCAGGCCTGTCACAGCAATTAGTCTGCAGGGGTCTGTCTGACCAAACTCCTATTTACATAAAATCTCTAATAACCTTTCTCATTAACTGTTAGACTTTAGATACTTTTCTGCCTACCTGAAACAGGTAAAAGATTCTGCTTTTACTCTGGATGCACTGTGCACACTCTCTCTTAACTGCATCCAGTGGTAACTTTAGGATTACTGAATCACTGAGACAACCACATGGTATTAAGTACAGTTTCTGTGGCTGAGGACACAGCAGTGACACCCGCTGGTAGGAGGGCAGAGCAGCAGCAACAGAACTATGTTCTGGTAAATTTTAATAATAACAAAACAAAATGCTTTCTACTTAGTCCTATTTACAGTACTCTTTTGGGGTGCAATGAGTTTAATACCGATTTAATACACAGAGTGCCACACGTACATGTGTACAGTTGAGGCTTTGCAGACATTGGGCAGATCTTTTATGAATATCGTGAATAGAAGGGGGCCGAGTATTTAGCTTTGGGGTACACCGCATGTGACTGGGAGGGGGAGGGAGGAGCTGGCAGAAATGGACACATATTGCGCCGATCAGACACATATATCACCAATACCAGAGTTTTTAAGTTTTTGTAATTGGATGCCATGGTCTACTGTGTCAAAGGCCTTAGCAAAATCAAGGGAGATGGCTCCAGTTAGGTTACCTTGTTCCATGCCAACTTGGATATCATTACAAACTTTTTTAAAAGGGCAATTGTAGTTGAATGATTTGGACGAAAGCTTGATTGATCTGGGGTTAAATAGTTCTGATATTGATAATATTCACGTAATTGAGTGTAGACACATTTTTCCAGAATTTTTTAACATTACAGGGAGCAGTGATATCAGGCGGTAATTGGATACCAAAGTATTGTCTCCACTTTTATGGATAGGTACTACCCTTGCAGTCTTCCAGAGTTTGGGTATGTATCCAGTCACCAGTGATTCATTGATTAGGGTTGCGACAGGTTTTGCAATTGCTGGCGCACTGATTTTCAGCAGCATTGCTGGGATTTGATCAGGTCCAGACTGGTATTTTATTTTTTGGTTACGGAGAACTTTAGTGATGACACTGACAGGCACTGGTCTAAAACTGAATTTCTCTGTTACAGGGTCTTTGCACATTTGGTGGGGCCTGACCTGAGTGCGGCCTTTCTGATTGCGTGTCATTACCTAGCTTAGCAATCAGGGTGGTGGCACATCCAACAAAATAATTATTAAAAGCTTTTGCTACATCTAGGGGGTGTTGTACAGTTTGGTTGTTTACTTTGACAGCAGCTGGTTGGGAGTGGACAGGGGGTGCTTGTATGTTATTATTTTCCAAAAATTTCTAGGTAGTGGGGGTATAGCTTGTATAACAGTGTAAATTTGCTGTCCCCTCAAAATAACTCAACACACAGCCATTACTGTCTAAACCGCTGGCAACAAAAGGGAGTACACCCCTAAATGAAAATGTCCAAATTGGGCCCAAAGTGTCAATATTTTGTGTGGCCACCATTATTTTCCAGCACTGCCTTAACAACCCTCTTGAGCATGGAGTTCACCAGAGCTTCACAGGTTGCCTGTCATGTTCACTGGGTATAAATATAAATGAACCATCTTAGAAAATCCATCAACAATGGTAAGTATAACCGTATGACCATGGGATACAGGGAGATCTGTGATAAAATCCATGGATAGTTGCGCCCATGGTCTCTCAGGAAGCAGCAGAGACTGGAGTAACCCAATGGGCAAGGTTTTGGGGGTTTTGCTTCTACAGCATATCTCACATGTGGCAATGTAATCAGAAACATCCTTTCGCATACCTGGCCACCAGAACTTCTTCTCCAGTGTAGCCATGGTGTTTGTTATCCCCATATGCCCAAAAGGTTTAGTATCGTGGTAAACCGACATAACCTGTATTCTTTCCTCTTCAGGAATGAAGAGTCTACAAGGTGACTTCTCAGCGGGAGTGGTACCTTGGACAGACTGTAATCTCTCAAGCAATGGAGAAGATACAGTAACCAGAGTGGTAGTGAGAATCCTCTCTTGAGGAACAATCGGACTTTGGTCAAAGACATGATGCTCGTATGTTTCACGAAAAAAGAAAGAAAGATTGTGGCAAAATATATTCGTTCCTATAGGCATACCTATGCCACTTATGCTGGTTTCAAAATATTAAACATACAATACATAGAACTTTTATTGAATAAGTCTAAATTAACAAACAACAATAAACCATAATAACATTGAATCCATGCGTGAATTGGGCAACCAGACTAATATTAAATGATTTATCCGCCATTGGAGGAATGCCTATATAGTGTAGGGTGTACTGAGAAATGAAACACTTGCCTAATTGCAAAGATTACCGTTCTTAATGAGTACTGTGATAACAGATATTGCGGTAATTAAATTCAGTAACACCCCACTGGGTAGCGAACCGTTTGGGACTAGATTTATAATAGCACACAGCCCAAAATATAAGATAAAAAGCGGTGCATCCAGCTTAGGGTAGATTGATCTATAAGTCGGTTTTAAGCACAAAATCATGGAGGTGTGTTCGTATGGTCACACCCTCCTATGGAAATGCGGTCCAACTCTTTTGAATATGTTTCATAAGAAACCCAAATACATTTGACAGCAGCTCTAAAGTTGGTATAATGGTACACTTGACCCGCACTTAGGTCACTAAATTAGCAAGAGAATAGGATCTCACAATAAAAGAACCTAATCGGTTGTGGTCCATTTTAAATTGCTATAGTATAGTTAGACACATAAGTTCAGAGGGAAGACACGCTAATAATTCAACATTAGCAAGCTCGTAAATAGATACAGGATTATGGAACGCTCTTAATCCATGGAGAGGACCATATATACATCTAGAAATAAGTCACAGACTGTGCCAACAATCTTTCCCTAAACTTGGTTTGATTTCTGCACTAGCCCCTGTACTACATAGCCTGCATCCACAATAGTACAATTGATTTAAACGCATAGCCCCATGGCTAAAAAATAGTGAATGATGGTCAATTGCCTGAAAAAAATAAGTTGCCAAACTGCCATCACCAAACAACCGCTGACGCACGTTTCGCCGCTATCAAAAACGGTTTCGTCCAGCGCATGATTGGGGCACTCACCCCCTACCCCTATTTATATCACCAACCGCTACCTCCCATCTGTATTGGCAATGCCCTGCTATCCTGCGGCGTGTAATACCTTTCGCATCTCGCGTTTGCTACAATCAACGAGTCACATGGTTCCACTGGGCCAATCAGGTCACGATTTAATTAGCAAGTAGGCAAACAGTCAATACATTGTTGCCGATTGCTTGCTAATGTCTGGCACACACACGTATCCGAGGGTTGCTATGGTCAGCCCTATGAAATAACAGAAGACTCAAAACTAATTGCGATACCAGTCCTTGAGTTGGCTGGGTTACGCAATAGCGATAGGTGGACCTATAAGGCAGGGATGTAGGCAAGGAGGACAGAAACCAGTCCTTAGAGTGGCTGGTTTGGAGACAGGAAAGTACGAAGTACCAGAGGGGTTTAATGCAATCCTAGGTCGTAGGAATACGCAGTATACAAGGTCAAAATACAAAAGCCGAGTCAAAGGAGTAAAGAGGTACACAGGTCGAAAACCAAAAGCCAGGTCATACACAGAAAGTCAATCAAAGGTATAAAGGAGCAAGTATATAGGTATAGACAAGCAGAACCACGAAAGGGCAATGAGAATAGTCAAAAAGCACTTTTAAATATCGCACCCTGCGATCCGATTGGCCATCAGGGAGCAGGGAGATGCAGGGAGACCCACGGTGGAGGCGTGATGACGCCGCGCCGCCGGCAGTAGCTTAAAGCCGTTGGGGCCGGCGGCATGCGTGCAGAGGGCGCGAGGAAGGGCTGCGGGGAAGACGCAGACCCCGAGACTGCAGAGAGGGACACCGGCGCCGTGCCAGCCTCCGAGGACTGACAGCTAATTAGCCGGCAATTCAGTACTAGATAGCCAAAACAGACTTACCATAGATCGATCTGTAAAAGACTAATATCGCTTTCAATACTTAAAATCTGCACCAAAATTCTGGCCCCAAGTAGACATGCCTATCCTATCAGCGAGTCACATGGTTCCACTGTGCCAATCAGGTCATGATTTACTTAGCAAGTGTGCAAACAGTCAATACATTGTTGCCGATTACTTGCTAAATAGCCGGCAATTCAGTACTAGATAGCCAAAACAGGCTTACCATAGATCGATCTGTAAAAGACTAATATCGCTTTCAATACTTAAAATCTGCGCCATAATTCTGGCCCCAAGTAGACATGCCTATCCTATATAAACCGAAATGACAATATGTTAGACTTGGTAAACCGAGCGTGTCGTGTATATACATGCAAATAGGGGAATTGTCAGTGAGTGCTTAGAAAGGTGAACAACAAAACTAAATATTAAAGTGAAAAAATTCTTTGGTAGTGTAGCGCTGTTTAAAAACTCTGATGTATTGCTCAGGTTTGGCCACCAGAGGGAGACAAGCGCAATGTAGAGTATACTGGACACAACGGGACTACGTTTTCCACCATGCTTTGCGGCAGGGACAGGAAGTGGGTGGGAGAGAGCGAAGGACATCCGCAGCCTCGTACGAAGGAGAGCCAGTGTGAGCCGAGCGACGAAAGGTGGAAGACGCACGTGAGACTGCCAGAGATTAAGACCAGGCCGGAGAGCAGGAGCTGCCTTGCGGGTGCTGAGAATCAGAGACAGTGCTGGCGGAGATCTATCCACACATCGCTGAGAGGTTTTGCGCAGACACAACGTTCCAGTTTGGACCCCGAGTAAGGAGACCGTGATGATCCACTGGGAGTGCAGGCAGTAGGCCGTAGTTCTCGTTACCGAAATCGGACAAGCGGGAGAAGCAGATCTGGTGGCACAGAGTTCCAGTATAACCAAGCGGAGACAGATCCTTGATCGGACAGCGGAACAGATTGTCTAGCGGATGGGTGAGAGGCCTTCCAGGCCACAGTCCAAGTTTAAACAAAGCACGCTGCAGTATTGTTTAAATCTACAGGGCCCCAACGTGACTAGTCGAAGATTTGCTCAATCCATTCACTGGCCAGTTGAATATAGTACCTGGGTACCTGAGATAACAAACACACCTTTTTGGGACACTACTTTTACGGGACTTACACTCCAGAAACGAAGGGGTTAAACTTTCCTTTTTGCCGCCGCGTGTTTTCCCGCATTACGAAAATCCTGTCGCTCATATACCGTGTTCCCATTTTATATATGCCACTTTATTGGGATCAGTAAAGTATATAATCTATAAAATCCACAACAGTGCTGGTGTATATTTATTCCCTAGTGCGGTGAGACTAACCTGAGGTTAAATTCAGCGGCTCCTCCGGGAGTGAGCGCTACAG
This sequence comes from Leptobrachium leishanense, assembly GCA_009667805.1. Taxonomy (NCBI): domain Eukaryota; kingdom Metazoa; phylum Chordata; class Amphibia; order Anura; family Megophryidae; genus Leptobrachium; species Leptobrachium leishanense. Next base: position 478,073,756 of record CM019063.1, on the reverse strand, counting down.
TAGAAATATGGATTTAGGATCTTGTATATCTATCAGGGGAATCGTCCATTAAGATTAAGGGTAACACTTAAATAAAAGGGGTAAATGTAAAGCCCTCATTAAGACCCTCTGGTGCCAGTGTGTGTAAAGTATAAATCCAGAAGCATTCTCTGCGTCTTAACATCAAATCATAATCACCCTTTCTCTAGCGATGTTTTACCAGTTCAACGCCACAGAACTTAATGCGACTGGTATCACCTTTCTGACACTGTCTCACATGTCTGGCCACTGGCGTATTCAAAAGTCCATTCACTGATCTAATATGCTCCCTGATCCTTAATTTAAAAGGGCGAAAAGTCTTTTCAATATACTTTTTTCCACATCCACAAATAAGCATATACACTAGGCCAGCTGTGTTACAGTTGAAAAAGGAGCGACTAATGTACTTTTTATTGTTTCTGGCATCTTGAACAAGTTTAGATTCCCTCAAAATATGTGTGCAGCTCTTGCATCTTCCACAAGCTTACTGTATGTGCCTTTTAAGTTGTTGCCTAACCACCCATCCGTTCTTTGCGTATGCTTGTAATGGCTCGAAACCAAAACATCCTTTAGGTTTCTGCAGCGTCTATTCGTAATCGCCGCATGGGCACTTACTGACTCCTTAAGATGTGGATCCAGGGTCGGGAGGGGCCAATATCTCTCCAAAATGTTTTTAACCATTATGTTACCAGCATCAAAATTCCCAATACATCGTTTCATGGGTGGATTGACCCTTGGTATGTCTTGCAACAAAATTTCTCTGGTACTCAGTGCTGCTTTCTGATAGGCATGCTTGGGAATGGTTAGGGTAACCTTTCTCCTTGAAATTGGCTCTAAGAACCTTAGCTTTCTCTTCATACTCCTCATCTGATGAACATATTCGTTTTAATCTAAGATATTGCCCATACGGTATGCCCATTTTTAGAGGTGCAGGATGGAAATTTGTCCAATTCAACAAGTTATTCGTCGCTGTCTTCTTCCTATATAGGGTGGTGTCCACCTGTCCCTGATTATTTTTGATGGTCACATTCAAAAAATTAAGTTGACCATCATAGATCTCATGGGTGAATCTCAAATTTAGCTTGTTCTGATTTAGATAGTTAGCTAGTTCCAGGAATTCTTCACGTGTCCCTCCCCATATTAGGAAGACATTGTCTATAAATCTCCTCCAATGCAAGATTTTAGAGCGAAAAGGGTTTAAATCAGATAATACAATTTGTTCATTCCAAATGCCCAGGTACACATTGGCATACACTGGAGCACATGTAGTGCCCATCGCATTCCCCTGTATCTGATGGTAACATTTTTGATTAAAGGCAAAATAGTTGTGTTTTAGAATAAACGCTAATATTTCTAAGATAAAGGTCACAGCTTCACCTGAAAACTCCCCAGAATCCCTTAGGGCTAGATCTACATGTTTTAGCTCTTGCACATGCGGGATCGAGCTATACAGTGCCTCCACATCAAAACTGCACAACCATGCATGTGCAGGAAAAGTAAAATTGTTCATTAATTGCATAACTGTTTAGTATCCCGAAGATACGAAGGCTGATTTTTAACAAGATTTTGTAAAATTTGATCCACATATTTACTGCAATTCTGCGTCAGATTGCCGATGCTTGAGATAATTGGTCGGCCCAGTGGAGATACAAGGTTCTTATGTACTTTTGGCAGTGCGTAAAAGGTCGAAATCATTGGCTTAGTAGTTTTCAGGAATTTATATTCTTCCTCCGAGATCACTACCTCTGTGTACCCTCGGTTGAGGATCACATTCAACTGTTCTATACATTTATTAGTGGGATCCTCTGGCAGCCTAGTGTAGATGTTACTATCACCCAGTAGATTATAGATCAGGTTCTCATATTGATCTCTTGACATAATTACCACATTCCCCCCTTTGTCCGAGGGTTTTATAACCAAATTCTCCATCCCAATCAATTCATTAAGGGCTTTTCTCTCCCTCATTGTAAGGTTGTCCGGCCTGGGTCACCTTCATAAACCTGATTTCAAATTTTCAATGTCTTGACAGACCAATCTCCTAAACAGTTCTAAATATTCATATTCTTTAATTGGTGGAGTGAAACTCATTTTTTGTTTTAGCGTTGTAAACGGAGGGCCCTTCCTTGGTCCTTCATTTTCACTTAGAAGTTGTATCAGGGTTTCTAAACTCTAAAGTCTAGCTCCTTAACTTCTAAGCCTTGTGATTTCGCTTGTTTTTCTCTCTTAATAGCTTGAAATTTCTTTAACGCTAGTTTCCGAGTAAATAAGTTAATATCTTTAACCCAATTGAAGATATTAAATTTGGGTTTGGGTACAAAAGAAAGTCCCTTCAACAAAATGCCCTCCTGATCTTTAGTAAGAGGTTCTTTAGTCAGATTAATTATTTTCAGGCTTGCTTTCAATAATTGCTTCTCTTTCCTCGCCTCCCTCCTCTCCCCCGGCCCCGCTGTCTCCTCGGGGACTCTGCCTCCTCTAAAAAAGGGAACGCAAATGATATTCCCTTCTTGAGGATACTGCCTAGACCTGGCATCTGCCTTGGTATTCTTGGAACCAGGACGATAGGTAAGTACATAGTTAAAGCTGGACAGGAATAGAGACCATCTAGCCTGTCTGGCATTCAAGCGTTTAGCATTCCCAATGTAAACCAGATTCTTATGATCAATTATAATGATTATGGGGTCTTTGGAACCCTCTAGCAGATATCGCCATTCTGCCAGGGCTGCGACCACTGCAAGCAATTCCCTGTTACCTTTTTCATAATTTTTTTCTGCAGATGTCATTTTCCTAGAGAAAAAACCACAAGGATGCAACGGTTTATCAGGACTTTCTCTCAGGCATAGGCGCAGTCCTATCCCAATCTCAGGCGTCTACTTCAAGCTGGAACGGCAAACTCAGCTCGGGGTGCAACAAGACTGGTGCTGTAGTGAATGCTTCTTTAAGCTTTTCAAAAGCCTGCATGGCCTGAGTGCTCCATTTTTGGTTCTGAGCACCCTTTTTGGGCATGGCTATAATGGGAGAAACCACAGAGGATTTTTTTATGAATTTCATGTAAGAATTGGTGAACCCCAAAAACCTCTGTATTGCCTTCAACCCTTGGGGCAGAGGCCAATCCCTGATGGCTGAGAGTTTGTGAGGGTCCATCTGAAAGCCCTCGGGGGTGATTATATAACCCAGGAAATTAACAGATATTATATCGAACAAACATTTTGCGAGTTTGCAGTACAACCCGTTCTCAAGCAATCTATTTAACACCGTGCGTACATGAACATGATGTGTCTCCATGTCAGGAGAGTAAATCAGAATATCATCAAGATAGACATTCACAAACACTTGTAAGAAGTCCTTTAGGACATTGTTTATAAAATCTTGGAAAACTGCGGGTACATTACACAGACCAAATGGCATGACTAGGTATTCATAGTGCCCACTTCTCGTGTTAAACGCAGTTTTCCATTCATGATCCTTCTTGACTCAAACTAGATTATATGCCCCACGCAGGTCTAATTTCGTGTAGATCTTAGCACCTTTAAGGCGATCAAACAGTTCAGATATCAGAGGAATGGGGTAAGCATTGCGCACGGTGATTCGTTTGAGACCTCTGTAGTCAATACAGGGACGTAACTCCCCCTCTTTCTTAGATACAAAAAAGAATCCTGCCCCAGCAGGGGAGGAGAAATGGAGTATAAACCAACGGGCAAGGTTATCACAAATATATTCCTCCATTATGTCACTCTTTCTGTGAGAGGGGGTATACATGACCTCTCAGGGGCATGGCACCAGGCAGAAGGTCTATAGCACAGTCATAAGGGCGATTGAGGAGGCAGAATCTCAGATTTCTTTTTATCAAAGACCACCTTGAGGTCACTACCACTTTGGCACCTCTGTAGACCGAGGAGGTGCAGTAGCCATGTTCAGATTACTACAACAGTGCCAATCCCCAAACACTTAGACCAACATTGTGAGCTCCAAGAGCCCAATTCCCCTTCAGTCCAGTTCATGACTGGGTTGTGTTTGGCTAACCAGGGATAGCCTAGAACAATAGGTACCATAGGAGACTCAATTATTTGGAATTGTATTTTTTTTCTCCATGTAGGATACCTGTATAAAAAGATAGAGGGATAATGTCGTGGGTAACATGTGGTCTCAATAAATGTCTGCCATCGATAGTCTCAATGACGAGAGGAGTCTCTCTCTTGACCAAAGGCACCTGGTGTATGGCAGCAAAACCTGAATCCAGGAAGTTCCCTGCTGAACCAGAATCAATCAGAGCTTCAGTGTCTAGCTTGATATCCTTCCAAGCTACCGACACTGGGACCACAATACGAGACCTCTTTTTATTTTTAGACACGAGAAACACTGCAGTCATGTCTAGAACCTACCTCTCAGTGGATTCTAGACACGATCGTTTCCCGACAAGGAAGACCTCCTAGGTCATTTAGAACATTGCAACTGAAAATGGCCTTTATCAGCACAGTAAAAACATAACCCCTCTGAGACGGTGTTGTCTCTCCTCACCCGAGATAATAGAGCGACCTAACTGCATAGGTTCAGGAACTGCTTGTTCCACCCTGGGAGGTGAAGAAGTACGAACCACACGAGGATTAGAAGGGGTTACCTGGGGAGGTTTGCAAGGCTTATCACGGCCAGACCTCCTTTCTCGAATCTGGTCATCGAGCGCAATACAGAATTCAATGAGGTCATCTAGCTCCTCTGGTAATGACATAGGAACTAATTCATACATCAAAGCATCGTTGATTTGCATGATAAATCCCCTGCAAGTACCAGATGTACCATCAAAACTTATGGGAGATTTCAGATTTATGTTAGGTTTTTCAATGGGAGGAGGGAAACATTTACCACTGGGGAAGAAGGTAGTGAAGCTTTGCTGGACTGATTCATCAGAAAACCCAAAGCCTGAGCAAATTGGTCCATGCGGTGGTCCTGCTCCTCCTGTTTGGTGATAATATCACTCAGCTTAGACATCAACATGGACAAATCTGTTGGATCCATGTATGGCCTTGATGTAATGTCAGGTTCGCTGTATCACTCGCCCTCGATAACCATGGTGTGGATCCTTTTGGACAAACCTCTAAGCCCTCCGATCCTTGAGTGGTCGGGGCCACTAACACAGAGTACAACCTTGGTATATTGGCAGGAGGTCTCAGAACAGAACATGCACTCAGGCAGCAAGGGGTAATCTTAATAGCAGCTAAGGAGTAACCTGGGTCAGGCTTATGCAAGTCGTTCATACACAAGGATTCAGTAATGGCATGGTCAGGTAAACAATCCAAGTTGGCAACAGACAGGGTCCTCATACAATCAGGATCAGCGTTATGCAGGGTCAGTATACTATCTGAGTCTGTTCTGGGTATTTCACACATACAGACTTTGTCAGAGGAAGAACAGTCAAGAAAGCAGTCCGAGTCAGCAACAATCAGGTTCCTCATAGAGTCCAGGTCAGCAACGTTGTAAATTAAACAATGAATTAGTGACTTGAATGAACGGTACACTAGCGATGCGGGAAACAAACTCCACGTCAAGGCAACGAGACAATTCGCGCTCCCTGTCTATAAAGGCCGGTGGCTACGCATCATCATGCTGCGCCCCGCCCCCTAATTAGGCACATGAACGCTGGAATCAGCATGGACACTGGGCACCCATTCAGCCAGCAATGCCGTCGGGTGCCTGACCCCCTCCTGTGACCCCCCCCAGGCGCCGAGGGTGTGACATTGCCACTGGAGTCCTCTTCCTCTCCTCCATGACGACATCATGGAGCTGGTGAATGTTAGAGACCTTGCGCTCCTCCACCTTCCATTCGAGCAGGAGCGGGATTGAAGCGAGTGGGCTGTATTGAACGGGTGACTGAACTGTGACCTCTTCGTTCCTGTGCGGACACGAAGCAGACTCGACCAGAGGCACTTGGGTAGTAGCATCATTGCTGTCAGGGTGGCGTCCGGCGAGAGCCAGGTTGGGACCCATATAGCGGGCAAAGAGCCCTATAGGCAGGGGTGCAAACAAACGGACAGACAGTAAATGAAATAAAGACACTGATGGGCAGGACTCAATACAAATGAATATCGGAAGGGGTTAAGGAAGGTCAAAAACACAGCAGCAAATTGAAAGGGAAAACCAAAACGAATGCAGCGGTCCTTCGGTGGCCGTGTACAGTCTACAGAGGGGAAACAATGAAATCAGCATGCTGCTGGGTAGGACACGAAACAAGAGATGACCAGAAAGGAAGGGGTTAAGGGTGGATACCAGAATAAACAGACACAGCTGGACAGCTAAAATATATCCTAAACTGAACAGTCCTTATGCGGCCGCTATAAATATAACTAAACAGAATAAGGAAATACAGGTTACAGGAACAAGTAAAATATAATATACAAAACACAGAGCGAAAATACAAAGAGGTTAAAACAGAAAATACTGAGCGTAGTACCAAAGGGAAAAACAGAATAGTCAGGAAGAATAGCCAAATTCGGTACACAGGTTATCAATCAGGTAAACAAAGCAAGGAGGAACAAGGAGGAGAAATAAACCAAAATATCTCAGAGAGTTGGAAATCTACTAAAGAAAGGTGAAGCTAACAAAGGAATAATATCAATCAAAGGGAACAAGGAACAAACAAACAAAGCTGAGATGCAAAAAGGGGGAACAATAACAGAGACTAGAATATAATATACAGACGCTAAATCAGATGGCAAAATATCAGGACTCGGGTAGACCTTTATTATGCAAGATTATTGCATAATGGGAGAGAAGGTCTTATATAGGGAGTTGCTCAGTCAGGTGGTCTGACTGGTCAGGCTGTAGAGAATCCTGGAATGTACTGGACCAGTAGAATGGAGCAGAAGCATGAAACACCGGCCTGGATTCTGAATAAGGCCAATATATGGATCACCAGGCTGGGAGTCTGACAATTGCAACCCCTGCAGGGCATTGGTTTGGCCCATAACGGAGCTCTGTGCTCTCAATCAGCCAGAGGGAACCTGCCAGGAAAGAAGTTCTAAACAATAAAGACGTTGCGACTGTGAACTACTTGTAATATGTATGTTTCGGGCCTGGCCTGGTGCTAGCCCACTGAAAGGGTGGGCGTGCTCTGCTGGAGGGCCATGTCTTGTGTGGGCCAGGTGTGCTCCATGCCACAGCCATTGACAGGACGGCAAAATGCCGCCCCTGACAAAGGGCCGCTTGGAGCTGCTGCTCCACCTGGCTCCATGGACAGGCCAGCCCTGCAACTCACTAATACAACTCACTGCCCCAACCAGTCCATCACTCTCACCTTGCAGTCCTCTCCTCCTGTTTCCACTCCCAACCCTTCTAGATTGTAAATTCCCACGAGAATAGGGCCATTGTTCCTCCTGTACTGGTTTATTAAAATGTTGTTCAATGTTTTGTAACCCTTTGTTCATCGCTGCAGAATATAACGGCGCTATATAAAAAAAAGAATAATAATAAATAATAATGGTTCACTACATTGATTATACATGCATGCATGATGACATTGTCATAACTCCCACACCGCTGCATGCCAGAAGTCTATCATTGGGCTTCTGTAATTGATGGAGTTTGGTTGATAGCAGCTACCACAGGAATGAACACAACCACCGCTACTATCTGTACCGCAATAACACAGGTTATATTAGACTATGCTGCAGTTCCACTACTCCTATTGAACTGCTGCCCCCTTGTGGCTACATTTGGGTACAGCCAATAGAGCTCTTGCGTGTATACACTAACCACCTTAGTTTATCGTGCTTGCAATGATGATACACTTCAGTGAGCCTGGTTAGGACATTCCATCAGGATAAAATTTAATGATGAAATCCATGATGCGCTATTTAATTTTCCATTTCGGGATTGCCAAAGTTTATTGTTGTTGCAACAATGTAAATTTTGTTGGGTAGTGGATATCTCTGTTGGGTGGAAAAAATTTCAAGGGAATAGTTAAGTATAGCCGTTCTGTCGAAAAACATTCATGGATGGAGTGCCAAATTGCTGGGGTTCCTAGGCTCTCTATACTCTCTCGTGGCATGTTACTTAGTGGCTAATATTGGTGAACCACAATCTGTAACGTGTAGGGATGCACCAAAACCATTTTTTTAAGACCAAGTATGAGTACCGACACTTTTTTCCAGGTACTCACAGATACCGTGTACCAATACTTTTCTTTAAAGTCATGTGACCACTTGCCAATAAATAATTTAGGATTTTGCTGAAAGCCTGTCCAGTTTGTTAATTTTGAAATGTATGGCCAGACCCCCATTTACCCCCTGCCTGCACACACCCTAACCACACACAGACAGACCTCACCTCAGCTATATACTGTATGTACAGTCAGGTACAGAAATATTGGGACATCGACACAATTCTAACATCTTTGGCTCTATACACCACCACAATGGAGTTGGAATGAAACAAACATAATGTGCTTTAACTGCAGACTGTCAGCTTTAATTTGAGGGTATGTACATCCAACTCAGGTGAACGGTGTAGGACTTACAGCAGTTTGCAGATGTGCCTCCCACTTGTTAAGGGACCAAAAGTAATGGGACAGAATAATAATCATAAATCAAACTTTTCCTTCTTAATACTTGGTTGCAAATCCTTTGCCTGAAGTCTGGAACGCATAGACATCACCAGATGCTGGGTTTCATCCCTGGTGATGCTCTGCCAGGCCTCTACTGCAACTGTCTTCAGTTCCTGCTTGTTCTTGGGGCATTTTCCCTTCAGTTTTGTCTTCAGCAAGTGAAATTAATGCTCAATGGGATTCAGGTCAGGTGATTGACTTGGCCATTGCATAACATTCCACTTCTGTCCCTTCAAAAACACTTTGGTTGCTTTTGCAGTATGCTTTGAGTCATTGTCCATCTGCACTGTGAAGCGCCGTCCAATGAGTTCTGCAGCATTTGGCTGAATGTGAGCAGATAATATTGCCCGAAACACTTCAGAATTCATCCTGCTGATTTTGTCAGCAGTCACATCATCAATAAATACAAGAGAACCAGTTCCATTGGCAGCCATACATGCCCACGCCATGACACTACCACCACCATGCTTCACTGATGAGGTGGTATGCTTAGAATCATGAGCAGTTCCTTTCCTTCTCCATACTCTTCTCTTCCCATCACTCTGGTACAAGTTGATCTTGGTCTCATCTGTCCATAGGATCTTGTTCCAGAACTGTGAAGGCTTTGTTAGGTGTTGTTTGGCAAACTCTTATCTGGCCTTCCTGTTTTTGAGGCTTACCAATGGTTTACATCTTATGGTGAACCCTCTGTATTCACGCTGGTGAAGTCTTCTCTTGATTTTTGACTTTGACACACATACACCTACCTCCTGGAGAGTGTTGTTGATCTGGCCAACTGTTGTGAAGGGTGTTTTCTTCACCAGGGAAAGAATTCTTCAGTCATCCACCACAGTTGTTTTCCGTGGTCTCCCGGGTCTTTTGGTGTTGCTGAGCTCACCGGTGCGTTCCTTCTTTTTGAGCATGTTCCAAACAGTTGTTTTGGCCGCACCTAATGTTCTTGCTATCTCGCTGATGGGTTTATTTTTGTTTCTTCAGCCTAATGATGGCTTGCTTCACTGATAGTGAAGGCTCTTTGGATCTCATCTTGAGAGTTGACAGCAACAGATTCCAAATGCAAATAGCACACTTGAAATTAACTCTGGGCCTTTTATCTGCACATTGTAATTGTATTGGGGTAATGAGGGAATATCACACACCTGGCCATGGAACAGCTGAGAAGACAATTGTCCCATTACTTTTGGTCCCTTAACAAGTGGGAGGCACATCTGCAAACTGCTGTAAGTCCTACACCGTTCACCTGAGTTGGATGTACATACCCTCAAAGTAAAGCTGACAGTCTACAGTTAAAGCACATTGTGTTTATTTCATTCCAACGCCATTGTGGTGGTGTATAGAGCCAAAGATGTTAGAATTGTGTCGATGTCCCAATATTTCTGGACCTGACTGTATATCCACACTAGACCTCAGCCACATGTATGCTCACAGACCTCAGACACTGGGGCTGCTGGCAGAATGCATTAACTGTATTCCGACAGCATTCTTCTATAGCTGGCCGCATTGCACGGAGCGGCTGCTGGCTTGTGAAGGCTGTGATGCGCTCACAAGATTTTGCAGAGGTCACGAGATCTCTCGAGCCTCAAAAAATCTTGGAAGAGCGCGGAGAGCTGTTACAGGCCGGCGGCCGCTCTGTGGAGCGTGGCAAGCCAGAGGGGAATGCTGGAGAAATGCTGTTAATGCATTCTGCTAGCAGCCACTCGTATACCGGCAAGCCAGCCCAGCGATGGCTTCTGGGTATCGGTAGAGGTATCGGGGCATTTGCACGAGTAGCTGGTACTCGTGCAAATGCCAGTATAAACACCAATCCTGATACTGGTATCGGTGCATATCTAGTAACATGTAATGGTAAAAGTGTATACACTAGGTATGTGCATTTCGATTCAGACCGATTCATTTTTTTCACTATTCAGTGCTTCGGATTCGTCCGATGTTCCGGATCGGCAACGAAATACACAGCATCCGAAATAAAACAAAATAATTTCGTTATTTCGTATGAACGTGAAATTTGTAAAATAGCAAGTCATTTTTGTTCCAATCGTGATTTCGGTTCCTTTTCGGTCTTCGTATTTTTCGGTTCCATTACTGATTCCATAATTTCGTATTGTTTCAATCAAATTCGATAGTTACTCGATATCCATTTAGGCTAGGGTCAGACGAGCGTGATTTCTACGGACTGTACGTCCGTGCAGTACGGACATCGTCAGTACGGATGACGCAGTAGTGGTCACACTGTCCGTTTTTTTCACTGACGGATTTTTTGACGGATGTAGGAGGGAAAAATAAATTACAATGAAAAAACATTCTGTCCGTCAAAAATGCTGGACGTATAAATGCAGTCCGTCTGACCATGCTCCATCACTCACACACAAAGCTATGCAGACGTTATGGACGTGGCGCACTCCGCACGTCCGTTCTAGCATTATTACGTTCTTGCCTAACCTGCGTCCGTTTGCAGCGTCCGTCATGCGTCCGCAGTTCAGTGCGGACGTACTTCATGTGTCAGGCTCCAATGGAGTTTCTTTCATGCTATCACGGACGTACTTTTAGGCGCAATCACGGACGTGAAGACTACGCTCGTCTGACCCCAGCCTTATTTATTTATTTGCAAAGGATTTTACCAGGAAGGATACATTTAGATTTCTCTCGTTTTCAAGTATGTCCTGGGTTCAAGAACATTGAAGTGTTACAGTTACAGAAATACAAAGTAATAAAATGCAAGATATTAAAAACAAAACACAAAAATACAGATTAACATATCATGGGAAGGGCTAGAACCTTGGGTTAATTAGGGTGATTTGCAAAGTGGAAGCAGCTGGAAAGTAATCTACACATTTCAGACCAGCACCGGGTGGGAGGAAGGGACAGCAGAGTCCAAACGCAAGCGCTGTGGCAGTGGGTGATATGAACTAGCTTCAGGTCTGTAGGAGAAAGAGGTCATAGAGTTAGGGCATGTGGTCTGTTGAGGGAAAGCATATTTTACGACATGGGGGAGGGGCGGCCATTTGAAAGCATTGGTTTAAAAAAGCAGAGTATACATTCAGCATGGAAACAAACAAAAAACAGACAGCCAAAATATTAATAGATAGATGCAAGCATAAAATATTAACAGTAGGATTAAAGTTGAGATTGTGGATTTGATAGTTCATTTCAAATTCGATAGTTGCAGCATATGAATCCTCAAACTGCCGGGCAGCACCTCTACAGTATAATTAATGCATCATTTGATTCTGCACAGTGCCGGGCAGCACCTCTACAGTATAATAATGCAGCATATGATTCCGCACACTGCCAGGCAGCACCTCTACAGTATAATTAATGCAGCATATGAATCCTCACACTGCCGGGCAGTACCTCTACAGTATAATTAATGCAGCATATGATTCCGCACACTGCCAGGCAGCACCTCTACAGTATAATTAATGCAGCATATGATTCCGCACACTGCCGGGCAGCACCTCTACAGTATAATTTATGCATCATTTGATTCTGCACACTGCCGGCCAGCACCTCTACAGTATAATAATGCAGCATATGATTCTGCACACTGCCGGCCAGCACCTCTACAGTATAATAATGCAGCATATGATTCCGCACACTGCCAGGCAGCACCTCTACAGTATAATTAATGCAGCATATGAATCCTCACACTGCCGGGCAGTACCTCTACAGTATAATTAATGCAGCATATGATTCCGCACACTGCCGGGCAGCACCTCTACAGTATAATTTATGCAGCATATGATTCCGCACATTGCTGGGAAGCACCTCTACAGTATAAATCAATGCAGCATATGATTCCGCACACTGCTGGGCAGCACCTCTACAGTATAATTAATGCAGCATATGATTCCGCACACTGCTGGGAAGCACCTCTACAGTATAATTAATGCAGCATATGAATCAGCACACTGCCGGGCAGCACCTCTACTGTATGATTCAGGGACGTGCAGTCAGGGGTGTCAGAGGAGGCAGAGCCTCCCCTGCCATTCCAGTAAATTAATGTGCTGTAATGACGTGTGTGTGTATTTAAACTGTAAATAAATGGTTATATTGAAAAAAGTTCTCATACTCACCTCTCCACGCTCCCTCGCTGTGCTTGCTTCTTCTCTCTCTCTTCCGCTTTTTTTTTTCACTTCAGTTTGCCGGCTGCTGTGTGTGTGTGATTCACTACACAGACAGCAGGGGCAGCACTGAGCCAGTCTAGGCTACGCAATTTGTGCAGCTCTACGCTACGCTAATTGCAAAGCCCAAGCTGGTGGCACGCTCTCCAGTGCCTCTAGGCACGGAGAGCACATGAAAGCTTCAGCCAATGGGAAAGCTCCCATTGGTCTCAAGCATATCTTTTTTTTTAAAAAAAAATGCCCACCATGGGGGGCAGAGCTCCTCATGGTTTGATTGACGCAGGACAGTCATGTGACTGTCCTGGTCAGTCATGGGGGCGTTGCCATGGTGGCCCATATACAGATTTTCTTACTTGCAGTGAGGTGTGGGCTGTCTTCTCCCCCTGCACTCCAGCAGCATCATGGCTGAGGACTGCGGGACACTGTGGTGTTTGGTGGAGGAGTTTGAGGGCCAGCAGGACAGCAAAGTCGCAGAGGTGGCATCAGGTATGAGGCTATATACAGACAGTGCTATTACAGAGCAATGGGACTATATACAGACAGTGTGCTAATACAGAGTAATGGGGCTATACACAGACAGTGTGCTAATAAAGAGTAATATGGGACTATATACAGACAGTGTGCAAATACAGAGTAATATGGGGCTATATACAGACAGTGTGCTAATACAGGGTAATATGGGACTATATACAGCCATGTCCAGAAATATTGGGACAGCGACACAATTCTAACATGTTTGGCTCTATACACCACCACAATGGAGTTGGAATGAAACAAACACAATGTGTTTTAACTGCAGACTGTCAGCTTTAATTTGAGTGTATGTACATCCAACTCAGGTGAACGGTGTAGGACTTACAGCAGTTTGCAGATGTGCCTCCCACTTGTTAAGGGACCAAAGCTAATGGGACAGAATAATAATCATAAATCACACTTTCCCTTCTTAATACTTGGTTGCAAATCCTTTGCAGTCAATCACAGCCTGAAGTCTGGAACGCATAGACATCACCAGACGCTGGGTTTCATCCCTGGTGATGCTCTGCCAGGCCTCTACTGCAACGGTCTTCAGTTCCTGCTTGTTCTTGGGGCATTTTCCCTTCAGTTTTGTCTTCAGCAAGTGAAATGCATGCTCAATGGGATTCAGGTCAGGTAATTGACTTGACCATTGCATAACATTCCACTTCTGTCCCTTCAAAAACTCTTTGGTTGCTTTTGCAGTATGCTTTGGGTCATTGTCCATCTGCACTGTGAAGCGCCGTCTAATGAGTTCTGCAGCATTTGGCTGAATGTGAGCAGATAATATTGCCCGAAACACTTCAGAATTCATCCTGCTGCTTTTGTCAGCAGTCACATCATCAATAAATACAAGAGAACCAGTTCCATTGGCAGCCATACATGCCCACGCCATGACACTACCACCACCATGCTTCACTGATGAGGTGGTATGCTTAGGATCATGAGCAGTTTCTTTCCTTCTCCATACTCTTCTCTTCCCATCACTCTGGTACAAATTGATCTTGGTCTCATCTGTCCATAGGATCTTGTTACAGAACTGTGAAGGCTTTGTTAGGTGTTGTTTAGCAAACTCTAATCTGGCCTTCCTGTTTTTGAGGCTCACCAATGGTTTACATCTTGTGGTGAACCCTCTGTATTCACTCTGGTGAAGTCTTCTCTTGATTGTTGACTTTGACACACATACACCTACCTCCTGGAGAGTGTTCTTGATCTGGCCAACTGTTTTCAAGGGTGTTTTCTTCACCAGGAAAAGAATTCTTCGGTCATCCACCACAGTTGTTTTCCGTGGTCTCCCGGGGGTTGCGGAGCTCACCGGTGCTTTCCTTCTTATTGAGAATGTTCCAAACAGTTGTTTTAGCCACGCCTAATATTCTTGCTATCTCTCTGATGGGTTTGTTTTGTTTCTTCAGCGCACTGCTGGGCAGTACCTATACAGTATAATAATGCAGCATATGAATCCTCAAACTGCCGGGCAGCACCTCTACAGTATAATAATGCAGCATATGAATCCGCAAAAACCCAAACGAGCCGAACCAAAACAAACCGGAAGAAATAAACAAACAAAAAAAAAAAAACGTGCACATCCCTGGTATGCTGTTAGAACATGCAGTTCTGTGTTGCTGAAATCTAAACTGTCTTTGATATTGTAAATGCAACAAAGGAATATGATCTAAAACATAAAAAAACACATATACAGTAGTGTAATATCCCAATATGCATAAGCTACTGTGATAAGGTGAAGGGATTGATCTTCAATGGTGTATATATTCTCCCTGTGTTTTTAAGGGAAATTTGGGATATCTAAGCCCAGGGGGACTGTGTTTTTTTTCTTTCTCTTTTTGGTTCTTGCAACAGGTTTTTCCCACCTGCTGTTTTTCAGGGAAATAAATGGTTCCTACATGGGAGAAAACCTGAGATAGTGAGGCTGGGAAGCAGCTTGGAATCCTACAGCAAAGGTTGGTAAAAGTTTTTGTTATTTTTTTCCAGATTAGAGAAGGATGCTTGTTAGTTAATGCACAGATGACCTAGGTTTTTTCCCCCCATTATGTTTTGTTTGCTTGTCGCCACAGCAATAAAGTTCACAGTAATGTGCGGTGTGTATGAGCATATCAGAGAGCGCCACAGCAAGAAAACGCACAGTAATGTGCAATGTGTATGAGCATGTCACACAGCGCCACAGCAATAAAACTCACAGTAAAGTGGGATGTGTATGAGTATCACAGAGCTCCACATATCTCACCACAGTGACAAATCCATATATGCACACAGGAGGTCACATATCCACACAAGCAGCCTCATATCCATCCACATACACACAGTCACACATCCACAAACTTACCCACACCCCACCCCCTGAACAGGGCAAATCAAGGCCCAGGCGAGGCCTTTGACAAGGAGGCAAAATGCCACCTGGAGCCAAGGCCCCATCCGACCCAATGGATGGGCCTTATTCTGGATTATACAGTGATAGCAGTGATACCAGGGACGTGCAGTGAGGTCAGGGGCTGGTGAGGCACTGGCAAGTATCAGAGCCAGATATATATGAAACAGCAACAAATATATATGAAACACAGCAAGATATATACTGTATGAAACAGAGCCAAATATATATTGTATGAAACAGAGCCAGATATATAATGTATGAAAGAGAGCCAAATATATATGAGAGCCAGATATATAGTGTATGAAACAGAGACAGATATATATCTGGCTGTGTTTCGTACAATATATATGAAACAGAGCCAAATATGTATGAAACGGAGCCAACTATATACTCAGAGCCAAATATGTATGAAACAGATCCAGATATATATACTGTATGAAACAGAGCCAAATATATATTGTATGAAACAGAGCCAAATTTATATGAACAGAGCCAGATATAAACATGTAACCTAGTGAATATATTTATTTTCTGTTAATCTGTATATTTGTGCAATTTCTTTTTAATATTTTGCATTTTATTACTTTGTATTTCTGTAACACTGTAACAATTTAATGTTGCTGAACCCAGGACATACTTGAAAAAGAGAGAAATCTCAATGTATCCTTCCTGGTAAAATTCTTTATAAATAAATACTATCAGGGTTATTCAGAGAGCGGGAAAAGCAGGAGAATGACTGGAGAATGAAAAATTCTAGGTCAAAATAGCCAAACCAGAAAAATTCTCCTTTTCATCTCACTTTCCAAATCGGCTATTTTGACCTAGAATTTTTCATTCTCCAGTCATTCTCCTGCTTTTCACGCTCTCTGAATAACCATGTATATGAAACAGAGCCATATATACAGTGGTGTCGTAACGTGGGGGCGGGGGGTGCGGCCCGCACCAGGTGACACCCGCCTTTAGGGTGACACCGTCACCCTAAGGGCGGGTGTCTCACCCCCCGCCGCGTATTCGCTCCCTGCGAGCGTCCGAAGCATGCAGCTTCGGCGCTCGCCTGGAGGAAACACGTCACCAGCCAATCGCGGCTGGTCACGTGGCTCTCCCAGGCGAGCGCCCAAGCTGCGCGCCGCCGGACGCTCAGAGGGAGCGAACAGAACACGCGGCGGAGGTGAGCTGGGGGCCTGGCAGTATCCATGTGCTGGGGCATTCCATGAGCTGCTGGGGCATTCCATGAGCTGCTGGGGCATTCCATGAGCTGCTGGGGCATTCCATGAGGAGCTGGGGCAAATCCATGTGTGAGCTGGGGCATTCCATGAGGAGCTGGGGCATTCCATGAGTGAGCTGGGGCATTCCATGAGGAGCTGGGGCAAATCCATGTGTGAGCTGGGGCATTCCATGAGGAGCTGGGGCAAATCCATGTGTGAGCTGGGGCATTCCATGAGGTGCTGGGGCAAATCCATGTGTGTGCTGGGGCATATCCATGAGGAGCTGGGGCATTCCATGTGTGAGCTGGGGCATTCCATGTGTGAGCTGGGGCATTCCATGAGGTGCTGGGGCAAATCCATGTGTGAGCTGGGGCATTCCATGAGGTGTTGGGGCAAATCCATGTGTGTGCTGGGGCATATCCATGAGGAGCTGGGGCATTCCATGTGTGACCTGGGCATTCCATGAGGAGCTGGGGCATTCCATGAGGTGCTGGGGCAAATTCATGTGTGAGCTGGGGCATTCCATGAGGTGCTGGGGCAAATCCATGTGTGTGCTGGGGCATATCCATGAGGAGCTGGGGCATTCCATGAGGAGCTGGGGCATTCCATGAGGAGCTGGGGCATTCCATGAGGAGCTGGGGCATTCCATGTGGAGCTGGGGCATTCCATGAGGAGCTGGGGCATTCCATGTGGAGCTGGGGCATTCCATGTGGAGCTGGGGCATTCCATGTGTGAGCTGGGGCATTCCATGAGGAGCTGGGGCATTCCATGAGTGAGCTGGGGCATTCCATGAGCTGCTGGGGCATTCCATGAGCTGCTGGGGCATTCCATGAGGAGCTGGGGCAAATCCTTGTGTGAGCTGGGGCATTCCATGAGGAGCTGGGGCAAATCCATGTGTGAGCTGGGGCAAATCCATGTGTGAGCTGGGGCATTCCATGAGGTGCTGGGGCAAATCCATGTGTGTGCTGGGGCATATCCATGAGGAGCTGGGGCATTCCATGTGTGAGCTGGGGCATTCCATGTGGCTCTAGAGGCAGAGCAGCGGGAGGAAGAGGAGGCCTTCCCTAGTTCTGAAGGCCCCAGTCTTTCCGCAGACAGCATTCCAGCGGGTCCTCCTCAGATCAGACAGGAGGAAGATGAGGAGGAGGAATATTTAAGTAGTGGGGGCATTGAAGGTGGGGATTCCTCAAGGGAGGGTTTTGTGTGCCCAGAAACAAGGACTAGTACGTGGCTGGGAGGAGTTCACGATGGGGTCATCCTCCTCATTGACCAGGAAGACTCGGAAGCTAATGCCACCTCCAACCTACGCTGCATGGGCTCCCTTATCCTGCAAAGCCTGCTAAAGGACCCCAGGATTTGTGCTATCAAGGAGAGGGATCATTACTGGTTGGCAACCCTTCTTGATCCACGATACAAGGGTAAAGTTGCAGAGCTCATCCTGCCTGCACAGAGGGCGCACAGGATGAAAAAACTTGAGGATGCTCTAAAGCGACACTTGTGTAACACCTTTCCAGGCACTGGTAGGTTACCAAGTGATGACACCGATGCTTCTGAGGCTGCGGATGATCAGAGGAATAGTGGTGAAGGCCGGGGCCGCTTGACTGATGCCTTTTTAAATTTTTTCAGTCCACGACGCCCAGGGACGTCAAATGTAGGCACCTATTGCCAGCGTCTTCACCGTATGGTGCAGGACTACCTAGGGGCAAGGGCAGACCTGGCTACCTTTCCAGCAGATGATCCACTGGCTTACTGGGTGTTGAGATTGGATCACTGGCCAGAACGTAGCCAATATGCTATGCAGCTACTAGGTTGCCCTTCATCTAGCGTGCTTTCTGAAAGGACGTTCAGTGCTGCTGGAGGTTTTGTCACAGACAAGAGTGCGTCTGTCCACCGACTCTGTAGACCGGCTGACATTTATAAAAATGAATCAGTCCTGGATCAGCAGCTATTAATCCCCTGATGCTGACGTAACAGAATAGATCGGGGATGTCTTCTGCATTCACAAAGCCTCCAGCACTGAACTCTTCCACAATACCACAAAAGGGTTACGGTGTGAAGGCACTTGCTGCCATGAAAGGCACAATATTTGGCTGCACTGACGCCTTTACCAGATTCATATCTTTTTAATATAGGACCACATGGTCCACCCCTGCACTCTTCCACAATACCACAGAGGGGTTACTGTATGATGGCACTTGCAGGCCTGGCACCAAAAGGCACAATATCTGGGTGCACTGACGCCTTTACCAGATTTCAATACCACAGAGGGGTTACAGTGTGACAGCACTGTTGCCAACGCTGAAGGCCCAATTTTAAAGCACCTATTGTTACTTTCATCCAAAGCCTGCATAAGTTTCACCATAATTTAGCCCAAAAAAAAATAAAAAAATCACTAAACTTTTTCTGCGCGTCCTAAAATGTCTTTTCATACAGTCAGGCTTCCGCCCCAAGCAGTTGTTTATGAATAGATTAAAGGAAAAGCATTTACCGTCATTTGAAACGTAATTTTTTTGTTTTTAAATATTTCTATACATCCTAGAAATCTGCCACTTCACGGGCAGGTTATGGGGACCTCCTAGGCACGATAGTTGAAGGAATTTTTAGTTTTTATTTTTAACCCTTATTTCATGGAAAACTCACTGTCCCTTTTAAAAACTTTTTTTTTTACTTTTTGTCCTTGTTTCCTGTCCCCCAGGGCACTACCCGGACCCCTATACACATTTTATGGCATATATGCCCTCTTGGAGGGCACTCTAAAAATCGAACTTTGAGTCCCATTGACTTGTATGGAGTTCGTGTTCGAACTTTTGAAAAGTTCGAATCAAACTCGGGGGTGTTCAGCTCATCCCTATTCATAATCTCTTTCATCTTCTCCCATGTCCCTTTCAGGTCTTTCAGATGGTCATCCAAGGCCGGCAAATCAGTTGCCTGGAATACAGAAGGGAGCATAGGAGGATCATAACCATAAACGGCATGGAAAGGTGAGTGGCCTGTGGTATCACTTACTGAGTTGTTTAAAGCAATCTCAGCCCAAGGTAACAGGTCTATCCACTCGTTTTGTCTTTCAGACACAAAGCAACGCAAGTACTGCTCACCACTTTGGTTGGCTCTCTCTGGCAAGCCAATTCTCTCAGGCAAGCCAATAATGCTTCTATGTCAAATGTGACCTTCTCCCAACCAATGGTTACAGGCACTACCACACGAGATTTTTTCTTTCTTTTCTTATCAGATACAAAAGACACGCTAGTGGTACATAGAACCTGTCTCTTAGGAGATCCCAGATTTGCTTGTGACACATTAGGCTCTGGTTTAGAGGGTACAGGTCTGGGAGGGGAGACCTCAGGAACCGACCCGGGAGTAGAACAAACAGCCTGGGCAGGCTTATGTGAGTTGCTATGACCAGACCTCCAGTCATGTATTTCATCATCAAGTGCTATACAGTAATCAATGAGGTCTTCCAGATCCTCAGGTAACAATAGCGGTGCTAAAACATGCATCATAGCCTCTGAGAGTCCTTCAAGGAACGCCAGGACAAGCACATCATTCGACCAGAGAAGTTCTGATGACAAAATTTTAAACTCTATAGCATATTCAGCAATTCAGCGGTTACCTTGGGAAATACGCCATAAAGCTCTGGCTGCCGCTGGTGCCCTTCTAGTGGGGTCAAAAGTACGCTTCAAGCTATTCATAAATTCAGAATAATTGTATATCACTGGTCTGTCCAGATCCCATAAAGGGGTTGCCCACAGTAGAGCTTTATCAGTCAGGTGATTGATTACATATCCCACCTTGGCTCTGTGGGACACATGCCAGGGTTTAATTCAAACATAATATTTATTTGGGTTACAAACCCTCTACAAGACTCAGTACTCCCACTGAAACTTGTGGGTGTCTTTAACCACTTCAATGCGGAGGACGCGCTCAGCGCGTCCTCCGCATTACCGCTGGTATGCGGAGGACGCGCTGAGCGCGTCCTCCCATTGGGGTCAGCGTTCGCCGGGTTCCGGCCGATCGCTGGCCCCTCCGGTGCGGGCTGACATCCTCGATGTCAGCCGCGCATCCGGAACCACTGGAATTAGGTGTCATCGCGGCAGCGCGATGACACCTAATTCAGGCACCCCCCCGCATGTGCGGAGGAGGCGCCTGAAAGGGAGGGGGGGGAGGTCCTTCGGACCTCTCTCCCTCCCGATCGGCGGCGTTGCGGGGGTTAACCCAGGCACCATTTGGAAGGGCACAGCCTGCCCTTCCAAATGGTGCCTGGCATTAACCCCTGGGGAGCTGGATCGCGAATCGGCGCTGAAAAGCGCCAGTTCGCGATCCTTTCCCGGAGCTGGCCGACATCTTGGATGTCGGCCAAGCCTCCGGGAACTCCCCCTGAGGACTGGCGTCATCGTGCGTAGCACGATGACGCCAGTCCTGGACTTAACCCCTAATGGTGGAGATAGGGAGTTCCAATGAACTCCCTATCTCCCGATCCGTGGCAGCTAGGGGTTAAAGTTTGGTATGGTTGGATCGGCCAGAGCATGGCCGTTCCAACGATACCAAACACTACTGTGAAAAATTTTGTCAAAAAAAAAAAAAAAAAAAGGAAATAAAAAAATAAATAAAAAAAATTAATTATAAAAAAAAAAAAAAATTTTTTTTTCGTTTTTTTTGGTTTCTTAATGCAGCAATATTGTTCCCATTTCAATTATAATGTGAACAATGATGCTGCACTAACGATTTTTGTATGCGGTGCGTTTGTTAAAAAGTGTAATTTTCCCCAAAAATAAAATGTAACGAGACCCCATCTCTAATTTTTTTAACAAGCGCACCCCATACAAAATATAACCGCAATTGCTCGCATGTTAAAAAAAACACTTTACACATTGTAAATTATTGAAAATACATATTTTATTGCGTTTTTTTGTTATAATATACAGACATGACATAACGTATACATATAATAATGACATATTATGAATCTACCGAGTCTGACGGAAAGAACGATATATAATATGTCTGGGTAATATACTAAAATAAGCCTTCAAAACACGTTTAAACATGATGAGCAAAACCGGTAAAAATGACCTCAGCACAGGGGCAGGAAAAGCCTCAGCAGCGAAAGGGTTAAGTGAACTTGAGACACCTCAGTGGTGATCCCAGAGACTGCTTGTGTGGACCCGTCCAATCGTAGGAGGGGGAGGCGGCGAGGCCTTGTTTACCTGCGATATGACTAGGCCCAAAGCCTGAGTAAACTGATCCAAACGTTGCTTTTGATTTTCTTGCATACATATTATATTACTCAGCTTAGACATTAGGTCAGATACAGTTGCCGGATCCATTTGGCCCTGTTGTAATGTAATGGAAGCTATATCGCTTCCCCAAGAGTAGCGGAGTTAGGATCCTTAAGGGCAACAATACTTTCTAGATAAACACAGAAACTGCACAAAATACAGGTATAATTCAAGAACCAAGAGACTCAAAGTGTAGCCGGTGCCTCTAGGCTACGAGGGTTTCGTGACCGACAGAAAGCCTAGGACACACTCAGAAACATGATATGATGAACGACAGTTCGTGAAGTATGCAAGGTGCAGAGCAGTCAGGAATGCAGAAACCAAACGGTGAGTGATCAACCCAGCAACCAGCATGGGGTTAAATCACTAAACCACGAAGACAGACAAATACACACGAAAGAGATTGAGAATAGTCAAAGCCAAGCCGGGTCAAATACAGGAGCAGGAATCTCATACAAGCAGGGTCATCACCAGGGAATACAATCAGATACAGGACATAGCAGTGCGTGAACTAAACTCCACAACAGGGCAATGAAGCAAGGCCTTGAGTCCTGTTTTAAAGCCTGCGGCTCTTTGTAATCACACCTGACCCCGCCCCCTCAGATGCCGATCTGCCAGAAGAAAGTGCTGGCACCCGGCCAGCCAGTGGTCCCCCTTCTTGCCCAGACCCCTCCAGGGGGCACAGCGGGGGCTGAGGATGTAACACTCCCCACTACCTGTCCTCGCTAATCAACAAATACACCCCAGCCCGCTCCCTAAGATCAAACAGTGACCTACGCCCAGCCTCTCCCCGCATTACCTCTTCCAATGATAGACTGCAGGATTTCTCACGCGCAGCCCCCACTCTCTGGAACGCTCTCCCTCGTACTGTCAGACTTTCCCCTAATTTCTCTTCCTTCAAACGCTCCCTTAAAATGTTCCTATTTAGGGAAGCCTACCACCCGACTCACTGATGCAACCATCAATCACTCTCACCTTACAGTCCTCTCCTCCTGTTTCCAACCCCAACCCTCCTAGATTGTGAGTTCCTACGGGAATAGGGCCTCATCTCCTCCTGTATTGTTTGTCAAATGTTGTTCAATGTATTGTAACCCTGTCTATACTGTGTCTATGTCGGCGCTTTATAAATAAAGAATAATAATAATAAAGAAAGCCGACAAGCCGCCGGATGGGGTAAAAAAACGATACGATTGAAAGTGTCAAAATTGAAACGCTGTTTGCAAAAAAACTACCGAACGAAAATGTCTGAAATTTACATATAGGGTCCTATGAACGATTAATAAAAAGGTCTGTTACAGAAAAAACAGCCTGCTATTAAAGCAAAACGGAAAAATAATTCCCGAAAAAAGATCCTAAAAAAATCAATAAAGAGGCTTATTACTGCAGATCAAAAGAATAAACAATTTATTCGATATTGGATAAAAATGGGAATATTTTTAACATCGAAGTCTATGAAGAAACCTGACGAATGAAACCAGCGAACAGCAGGGCAATTTGCCAAATTTTCACTGCTGCTTGGTGTTCTCTGAATAGATTAACCATTGCTTTTCTATGGGGGATTTCACTGCCTTCGAACAGGCACTGTACTTGCTGGCAATTCGCCAAAATTTGTCAAAATGCCTGCTCCCTAAATAGTGAGTGTTCGGTGAGTGCTCTGCAGCTTTGCGGTGGGTTTTTCCTGCACTACGTGGTGCCCTGCGGTGCTTGCTGAATACATCACAGTGTCAGCAAACTAGAATCGCAGAATCGCCGCGAAGTGCGGGGAAAGAAAAGTCTACATTTGTCTAGGGCCACGGAAAATATTGTATTATACTTCCTATAGGGAAATGATAATCTCCATGCAAAGATTTGAAGAACTGAAAAGAAAGTGACGCCATCCCTGGACATATTGGGCACTATCAGCTGGTGTGAGTTAACCCCATTTGTGGTAGAACGAATTGATAGAGTTGGAAAAAGGAAATCTATACCCTTTGGCACCACCCAGTGGTGTTAGAGAGGTAGTGTGCCTTTTAACTTCAATTCAGGCAAGTAAAAACAGACATAAAATATAGCATAAAATTAATATAAGGTATAAGGAATTGGCAGCTTGTAAGGTGTCTGTGTCTCTGTGGATGTGTCTCTAAAGACAAAGTCTCTGTGTGGCCTCTTTCAATTGCCAGTGTCTGTTGGAGGGAAAACAAAAAAGGCTTTATCTTTTACCCCTCTGCAGTCAGCAGCCTCTCACATCCACTTGGTGATATATCCCTTCCCACCTTTTGTGATACAGAATCAAGGGAAAATGTGGCAGAGTTGGCGCTGCAGATGCTCTGTTGGTGATATATTTGCAGGATCTTGCTTCTGGGGTCTTCTGTAGCCATCAAAAGCAGAAATCATATACTGTATGGCGTAGCACAGTTTGAAATATAAGTGCAAGTATACCATAATTTATGCTACTCACGTTTACGGGTGTCTCAGAGCTCAGACACCAGATTTGAAGGCAGCCAGTGATATTATCTAGGTGCACCGGATCACCTATCAGCCTCAGCCACCTCCTTGGTCGATGTGAATCAGCCAGGACCCAAATAGGATAAAAACGTGGTGGTTTTATTAAAACGTAATAATAAAATTATAAAATGATATACTGGTAATTTACATTTTACTACGGCCGTGATAAAGTGCGGCTGCATGCGCGTTCGCACTGCGTTTGTCTGACACTAGTCTAAGGGCCACCCCACGTAAATGACATCATCGCGCCATGCGCGATGACATCATTTTCGGGCAACCCCCGGACTTCGCATGGAAGGGAGGGTGGTCCTTTCGGATCCCTCTCCCTCCCGATCGGGAGGTCGCAGCCATTCACACTAGGCACTGCTTAAAAGGGGAGGTCTCCCCTTTTAAGCGGTGCCTGGTTTTAACCCCTCACATACCGGGCTATGATACAGCGCCATCTGGCGCTGGGTCGCAGCCTAGCTCTGGTGGGGCCGCCATCCAGGTCCCCCTGGCTACCTAACGTCATCGCACATGGTGCAATGACGACAGTTAGCCAGGGAACACCTACCTGCCCAAGGAAATCCCCTGGTGGAGAAAGGGGGTTCATTTGAACCCCCATATCTCCTGAACTGCAGCTAGGGGGTCATGTAGGGTATCATTGGAAAAGCCTGAGCATGGCCTTTCGAATGATATCAAACATGACCAGGTACAAAGTAAAAAACAATTTAAAAGAAATTAAAATATTTTAAAAACACATGTTTTTTTTAGTGTGTTGTTTTTATTCATGCAGTGATATTGTTCACATTTCAATTATAATGTGAACAATGATGCTGCACTAATGATTTTTTTCTGTGGGGTGTGTTTGCTATAAATCATGTAATTCCACCCAAAAAATGTAACGAGTCTCCATTTCTAATTTTTGTACAAGCGCACTCCATAGAAAATATAACCGCAAACGCTCATGTGATAAAATGTGAAAGAAAACACTTTACACTCTGTAGATGAATAAAAATTTAAATTGTATTGCATTTTTGTTATAATATACAGGCAAGACATGACGTATACATATAAAAATGATATATTATGAGTCTGCCGGAAAGAACGATATATAATATGTCTGGGTCGTATAATAAAATGTGGCTTCAAATCGCGTTTAAACATGATGAGCGAAAGCTGCAACAATGAGCTCAGCACACAACGGTGAAATGCCTCAGCAGTGAAGGGGTTAAGGTGGTGATCTCCATAAACCTGCCTGTAGAAATTTAAGAGACAGTGAACAACACTGAGACAACTTCCCTGGAAACAGAGTTTCCCAACAGTTACACAACTTGCGCATGGTGGCAATTAGAGTGGAAACATCCCGGTGGAAAGCCCACTGAAACTGCCTCGAACTACACAAACGGCATAGGCATTGAATATTACCGGATGTTCGCCGTAATCCATCTCTAAAGTCTGCTCAAATTCATTGACATGTAAACAACCCCCTATTTTCCTACAGAGAACTCGTCCTATTAATATTTGTCAGTTTTTGGGGGGCGAAAACCCAGAAAGATATACCAGTAAGTGAATAAATTTGTGTAAACAAAATCCCCGTCTAGTAATTCTCAATTTTAATTAGTGATATCAAGTAGAAAAGACAAAACTTACAGGGTTATTCAAAGAGCTCTGAAATGTGGCCGAAAGGTAACTGAACGCTGAAATTCAGCGTACAGTTACCTTTCCTGGCCATTCGGCTATCCAGAGAGCAGGCAGTTTAGCCAAACGTTGGCGAATTGCCTGCACATACGGTGCCTGTTCGGTGCCTGTTCGAGGGCAGTGTGATCCCTATAGAGAAGCAATGCTTTGTCTATTCAGAGAACAAAAACCAGCAGTGAAAAGTTGCCGAAGTGCCCTGCCATTCGGTGGTTTAATTCGGCAGGTTTATTCAGGCGAATCCCATAGGCTTCAATGTTAAAAATATTCCTGTTTTAATTCAATATCTATTAAACCGTTAAGACTTTTTACTGCAGAATATTATAATTAACAGTCTCTTTATTAATAGATTTTTTAGGATCTTTTAGGCACTTTTCGGTATTTTTTTTCCCATTTTTAAAAATAGTTTATTTTTTCTGTAACAGCCCTTTTTATTATCATTTATTGGATCTTATATGTAAATTTCAGACATTTTCGTTCTGTAGTTTCTTTGCAAACAGCGTTTCACTTTTCAAACATTGAAGTGTACAGGTTTTTTTATTCACTCCATTCGTCTGCGGTGTCGGCTTTTTCCGGCGGCTGCTCGGGTTTTGCCGGCGCGTTCAGCGGGGTTAATCCAGATGTTTTTGTGGTTTTCGGTGTACGTTCGCCGGGTTTTGCGGTGAGTGTTCATCGGGTTTGCCCTGCACTACGACGACCCTGTGGTGCTTGCTGAATACACCGCAGGGTCGCCGAAATGGGATCGCCAAATCGCACCGAATTGAAGAGAACGAAAAGTCACCGAACGTGCGATGACTTTTCGACTCTCTTTGAATAACCTCTTTGATTCAGGAACTTTGCTCTGTTTATAGATAAATGGCATCATCCAAGCTCAGTGTTGGGTATTTTGGTTAAAATTGCATATGTAATAGAAAAGTGCCGTAACCAGTTCTGAATTTTGATAATTTTTTTGTTTTAAAGAGTGCAATGTATAAAAAAATGCACTTTTTTTGTTTTTACATTTTTAGAGGCGGTCTCCTAACACACCATGGCACATACAGTGAAGGGGTTAACTGGCCGCTTGACCCTTTGGTGGGATGGACACTCGGTAGAGGAAGAACTCGTCCAGCGCTGGGAGAGAGAATGGACCAGAATGAACACACAGACAGATGCTCAGTTGGTATAGCCTCTCTGCTTTAATGATCTCAAGACACTAGCTTTATATTGTAAAAACCACTTACGCAAGTGGAAAAGCAATATGCGTCATACATCCTGCAACATAAACAAAATACCACATTAATCAGTCGTGACACACTGAGGCGGAGGTAACATATCTCTTGCGGCATAAACAAATTATTGTTGGTTACTTTCACACGTAAGCGCTTGCAGAAGTTCTGAGAAATGCACATTTTAACAAGTTATCTAAAGTTCATATTATGGTTTCAACTGTACGGACACATTGACCACGTTCCTTTCTATGTGTTGTGGTTAAGCTGATTACTGCCTTTGCGTACAAAAACATAGTTTGCAAGGACGTGAGCTGTTTGCAAGATAATAAAAGATGCGCGACCTTCTACAGAGATACAGCCGCGGGCCGCATTCCTAAACTACAGCAATATATTATTTAGATACATAAGGGCTTCTGGATGTTTAACTGTGTAGGGGAATGAAATCCCTTCAATCCCCTCTTTTCCTCATATGTTAATTAAGAACATATGATGAATCTAGCGAGATGGTGACATATGGGATTTCAGCAGGAAACCTCACATATGTCAGGTGGAGCACATCGGAATAGTGGAAAATATCATTTGCGGAAGGGGTAACACGCAAATGCATCTACTCCGGATACTCCGGCCCCTCTTTCTATTGCATCTCACTAGATTGTTTCCCTGTTGTTGGAGAGGTTGCGTATGTGTCTGCGGAGGGCAACATAATCGTCATATCGGTGAGGGTCAGCGTAGGGGTGAAAAAAGAGCCAAAAGAAGGTATATGATAATAGTTTCCACCCAACCAGTGGATGACTGGTGAGGCTGGGTGGCATGGGGTGTGTCATCATCCTGTCTAGGGGTATGGGCCGTAGTTGGTGGTTCTGTATCTTCGGAGGCCTCGATACTCTCCCTTTGTCCCATCATGGCGTAGGAGGTCGGGACCTTTAGGTCCCCGTTATCGGGTGCTGGGGTGACCGCTAGTACCTCTTTTGTGCTGTCGTGGGCTTGACTCCCCTTTGCTTTGTCTTTGGCTTTGTCTTTGACAGAACCAGTTTGGCGCGGGAGGCGTGGATCCAAGTAGGGCTGGCCTCCGTGAGAATGGCGGTCCTGGTGATGGCAACAATAGTGGTGGGAGGTCCGTAGGCGAAATCCTCGGGACGTTTCCCCTTCTGTAGGTGCTTGAGGAGGATCTGGTCGGAGTACCTGGGAGGGAAGGAGATCTGAACGTAACTTTGTCTCTGGTGGATTCTAAAAGAGGTGATCAATTGCCTGACATACTCATCCCTAACTTGTTGGAGGTCCCCGAGGTCAGTGAGTACCTGATGACGGGCCCAGGGGCTGGGGAACGGTCTACCCATTAGGATCTCAAATGGAGAAAACCCTGTATTCCGATTGACGGACATACGGATTTCCGCCAAGACTATCGGGAGGACAGACTTCCAGTTATGAAAGGTGCCCCCCGTAGCTTTACGCAGGCGGTCTTTGTTTGATCGGTTCATGCGTTCGTCGAGGCCAGAACTCTGCGGGTGCCAAGGGATATGATACTTCCAGTCCACCTGAAGGGCCTTATAAAGGCTCTTTGCCAATCTGGAGGTAAATGTGGGGCCTCTGTCAGAATTGAGCTGGAGAGGAATCCCCCACCGGGGAATTATTTCTCGAGTCAAAATACGAACCACTGTCTTAGCATCCTCTGCCCTAGTGGGAAATACCTCTGGCCAACGGGAGAACATATCTACCATAACAAGTGCGTACTCCTGAGCTTTCCCAGCAACTCTGGGAATGTGTGTGAAACCAATTTGCAGATGTGTAAAAGGAGTCGTGGGGTACTCTAGATGCTGATGTGCGATACAGGGAGGGTTGTTGGGGTGGTTGCGAAGACAAGTGAGACAGCGGGAAACATAATCCTTCGTGAGGGCTAGAAGATCAGTGATATAAAAATGAGACTCTAGCAACCGTTTGGTAATGTTGATGCTGTGGTGGCTGGCGCCGTGAAATTGATCAATGAAAAGTGTGGCACTGGATTGGGGTATGCATACTTTACCGTTCTTGGTAATCAGACCAGCAGTGAGATTCTTTCGCAGGGTGGGATAGCACCAGTCTTTTAACTCTGTGTCTGTGGCGTACCGCTGTAGCTCAGAGAAGAGAAACTCATTAGCAATAGAAGGGGGTTTTAACATGGGAAGGTGTAGGTGGCTATTGCCGGTGGAGGCCGCACGTTTAGCAGCCATGTCAGCTAAATTGGACCCTAGGGAGACAGCGTCATTCCTACGCGTGTGTGCTCTACAGTGCAGAACAGCGAGGGCAGAGGGGAGCCTGAGGGCACTTAGGAGATCATCCACAAGGGATAAGTGTGATATTGGTTTCCCATCCGCTGCTACGTAGCCGCGTTTCTGCCATATCCTACCATGGTCGTGCACAACGCCGAAGGCGTATTTAGAATCAGTGTAAATAGTAACGGGCATACCTGTGTACAGAATGCAAGCGCGTGTGAGAGCAATGAGCTCGGCAGCTTGTGCAGAGCGGTAGGGGATAGGTTCTGCCTCGTGAATAAGATTAGGCAGGGAGACAACGGCATATCCTGCATAATAGATGGTGTCTGTGGGACGGGTACATGAACCGTCTACAAATACTACGTCAGCTTCTGGAAAGGGGGTTGTGCACATGTCTGGGCGGGGGGAGGTATCAGAGTCAATGGTAGGGAGACAGTCATGATCTGGTGGGGTATTGTCATCAGTGCCCTTAAGTCCCAGGAGAGCGTTAAGGATAGCGGAAGGACCTACAATGGAGATACTATACTCGATATGTAGGGTCGGGTTGCTGAGAAGAGTCACTTCATAGCCTGAGAGTCTTTGTGATGTCATATGTTGGGTGTGTATACCTTTTGAGGAGGGTTAGTACGTCATGGGAGGTGTGTAAGTGTGTTTCATGTCCTAAGGTGAACTGAGTAGCCATTTGCACCGCCATCGAGCTAGCTGCCAGGGAGCGTAGGCAAGAGGGCATACCTTGGACTGGAGTTGGCATAACTTTAGAGAAAAAGGCTACGGGACGCAAACGGCCCCCGTGTTCCTGGGTGAGCACACCGGCCATGGTTTTACAGTTGTCCCTTGCAAACAAATGAAATGGTAACATGTACTCAGGGAGCCCCAAGGCTGGACTGGACATAAAAGCGTTCTTTAAGAGCATTATATGCGTTTGTCATCTCAGGGGTCCAGGTGAGCTTGCCTGGATTCCCCACAGTGTGTTGTCTCAGGATGTTATCATAGTAAGAGCAGTCAGGTATCCATTGTCTGCAGTAGTTTATCATTCCCAGGAAAGACAGCATTTCTTTTCTGGTACTTGGGGTGACCAGGCCCATGACAGACTGGATCCTTTTGTGACGGATACTCCTTTCCCCCTGCCGTAAAACAAAACCTAGGTATTCAACCTGTGTTTGACACCATTGTAATTTTTCAAGTGAAACCTTATGACCACAATTTTGTAACCATTGTAGGAGTGACAGTCCGTCAGCCTTGGCGGCTTCGCCTGATGGACTACAGAGGAGGAGATCATCCGCGTACTGTAGCAGGACTGAACCTTGGCTGGGGTGCCACGATTTTAGGGTGGTCTGAAGCACGATGGCAAAGACCACTGGGGCATTAATATACCCCTGAGGGAGACGCTTCCATGTATACTAACAACCCTCAAAAGAAAAGGCAAATAGTAGTGCCGTGTCAGGGTCCACAGGAATGCTAAAAAATGCGTTCTTTAGGTCGATGACTGTGAAATGACTGTGTGTTGTGGGAATAGAGGAAAAAAGCGTTGTAACGTCAGGAACTATAGGAGCAATGGGAATGATTAGGGAGTTCGGGTTTGCGGACAGGGTTGATGGGAGTGGAAAAGGGGGAAACAACCTCTTCCAGGATACCGTCTGACAAAAACTGTTACAGCATGGGTCTGATGCCCTCAATCTTTTCTTGGGACAACGGGTACTGTTTTTGGTATACGGGGTCAACATTCTTGTGCACTCGGGCCTTATAAGGGGTGCATGGTATCATTCACTTGTGACCATAGTGAGGTGAGTTCTTTCAACTCAGATGGAGCAGTGGCTGGGGTGAGGTAGAAATGACGTGTTCTGCATAGAGTGGGTATCACCGAGCTTTCAATGTGGATGCCATCTGGTGTGTTATGTATGGACAATTGTAAAAGAGCCAGTAGATCCCTCCCCAGTAGACTAACAGGGCAATCTTTGATAAGTGTAAAACAATGTTGTAACAAGGTTGTGCCGTCATCGGAGGTTAAAGGGAGAGGAACAGTGGTGTATGTAGGTGTGGATACGCCATTGATACCTGTGGAAGGTTCTGACTCAGAAAGGGGACCCTTGTAGTGACAAGCCTCCAGAGTACTGGTGGTCGCACCTGTATCTACCAGAAATGGGATAGGTTTGCCATACATATACAAAGTAATCATTGGGTCATCTCGCCATTTACCAGTGAGTTGGGGTTAGAAGCCATTGTTCTCCTCCTAATTGCATATACTGTTTATCCCAATCTGGATCTCCTTCGTAATATGGAAATGCTTCTGAGTCTCCAAGACAGAGACCTTTCACCATATCCATATGAAATGGACTATTGTCTCCTTCTCGTGGGAAGGGATCACAACCGCCCACTGCCTCTGTCCATCCCGCCATGTTATCTGCCCATGGATCGACCAGATATCTATCTGTGCCCCCTACTCTAATTACATAATCCTTGCATGGTTCTCCTGTCTCTGGGGGTGGATATACTTTATAACTGTTTTTATTCGCCATATTCTTATACTCTATACAATCAAGACAGAAAAAAATATAACAACAGTCAGGGAATGTTCGTCTTACCATCTACTAATTCACCTGATTATACCATACACTTATACTTTATATCATAGACAAACAAATAAAACAATACACCACGAGGTTCCACACCGAGCGTCCTCCCAAATAAAACAATCTTTTTGTCTTTAGTAAAGGTAGTCCCAGACCTCCCTTTTATCTTATCATTGTCTTTAGTAAGGGTAGTGCCAGACCTCCCTTTTATCTTTAGAACTTTAGAACTTTAGTGTTAACCCCGAGTTCGTTTTATCTCACAGCGGTCTCTGTCACATACCGGAGTACATATGGTACTCACCCGGTTAAATGAGCAGAGCCTGTCGGAGATCTCAGCAGTGCCTCCAAGTTGAAGGGGTTAACTGGCCGCTTGACCCTTTGGTGGGATGGACACTCGGTAGAGGAAGAACTCGTCCAGCGCTGGGAGAGAGAATGGACCAGAATGAACACACAGACAGATGCTCAGTTGGTATAGCCTCTCTGCTTTAATGATCTCAAGACACTAGCTTTATATTGTAAAAACCACTTACGCAAGTGGAAAAGCAATATGCGTCATACATCCTGCAACATAAACAAAATACCACATTAATCAGTCGTGATGAAGGAGAATCAGGCTGAAGGATGGTTGTTACTATGAGCCAGGCAGCCATCTTGTGCAGAATATTGGTTCACCAGTAAATAGAATAGATTTTTATTAGATGTGCAAAGTAGAGCTTACATAGAATTTCAAGAATGCGTGGCAGATTAGAAAGCTAGCAATAAAACCAGACAGAATCCGGCCGGCTCTTGGCACGGAGAGACAGGAAGATTTATGAATGAGGCAAGGTCACTGAGATGTGCAGAGGAACAAAGAAAACATAGAGAACAGACCGGGCCCCAGGCTATCTGAATAAACATAGCCGATAGGGAGGGAGGTACTGCCCTGAGAAAGACAGCACAACAAATCACAGACTGTCAAACTAACATGAAGTGTATCAATTTATAGTTATATGTGGAATGTCTTTTGTGTTTGGGCTAATGATGGGAGGTATTAACCCACGTGGGGTGGAATAAAGTGTCATCGGGAGGTGGGCTAATTGGGATGTACCTAATTACGTATTTTTGGGTATAAGATCCCTTGCACGGGGGGGAGAAGGGGCTCACTCTTTGCGATTCAATCCTGTGTGAGACACAATAAACATTTGCCTTTCCTGAAGAGACTCGTGTTTGGACAATCCTTGCTTGTGTCTGGTCCGGCGCCGTTCTGAAAGTGAACCTGTCTGACTCCGGTTACATTTCTGGGGACTCGATAGCCGGGATAACGGGCCTTTTGCCAAGACACAGGCAACGGCTGCTGAACACAGTGCGGCGATATTGACTGCAGGTGCACGAGAATCCCGCTGGTTGGGCGTCCGTTGAAGGTGAGCTGACATCTGCAGGCGCCAAGCAGGATTTCCTGTTCAGTGGACCTCGTCTCGTCCCAAACGGACCCCCGACCAGGGAACTGGGACACCACTGAGTCTGAGGAAACAGCAAGCAGCGCCGGCGATAGGTAACGTGTCTTCTATGTTTTGTATGTCTAAAGGAGATACCGGTATCTAAGGGAAACGTCCGACTGAGATAGACGGATAAGAGGATGCGATGGCCACCATCCTATTGGCATATCTAGCCCGCCGCTGATAGCACTGACATTGAAGGAGCCAGAGTGGCTAGCGGGTGTCTGGATTCGGGGGAATTGAATGCCAATCAAAGGGTAGTTCTGTAAGTGAGGGAGAAGGTAACCACGTGGAGTTGCATAAGTCAGTAGTCAGTGTTTGTAAATAGAGCTTCACCACGTGGGTAAAAGGGAAAGGAGGAGGGATTTTCTGTGACTGGGCTGAGAGCCTGAGTCAGTGCTAGTGTGCACGTCGTGTAGTGAAAAGGGCTCATAGTGGAGCCAGCGGTAGCTGCAGAGATAGTGGTGCTGAGTGGGTAGATTATCCATAAAGCAGATTGGAATTGCAGATGGAAGTATAGATAAGGAACGGGGTGCACATAATCACACGCAGTCAAGAGTTAGAGTTCAAATTACGGGGTATAAGGAGCCACAGAGGAGGGACTGAGTAGTACCCTTGGCTAGTAGAAAGAGTTGAAGTGCCTATGTTCTGTTGTTCTGTTATGTGATGAAAGCATCTGATACGGTATGTGTTGTGAATGAATTGACTCGAGTGCTGTGAGTGAACGTGCGCCTACTTGCTCCGCGAGGAAGCAAATACGAGATTTGACCCCGAACGTACGGTTCCGGCTCAGGCGACTGCAGACGGCTACTGAAGGGGGAAGCGCCTGTAGACACGGATAAATTGTTGACTGAAGTATCAGACTGTAGATTTTAACTGTTGTTGAAATAATATATCTGTATTGCAAAGAGTACTGTTTTCAAGAGTAATAATGGGTAACGGGTCATCTAAGCCCAAGAAGGTGAAGGAGGGTAAGACGCCCCTAGAATATATGGTGCGGAATTTCGAAGTTTTATATAAAACGCATGATTATGGTGTAGAATTGACAAAAGAGAAGTTAAAAGTAATGTGTACAGTTGTGTGGCCGTTATTAGTCCCAGGATGGCCAGAGCAGGGGTCAATGGACCCGGAGTTGGTACAGAAGGTACATTCCCAGGTCACAGAGCAGTACGGACATCCTGAACAGTACCCGTATATAGATATATGGAGATATTGTATTAAAAACAAGAGTCATTTTATAATGATAGCGGGGAGAAATAAGAAACAGGACCCCCAAAATAATAGAGAGAGAGAAGTGTTAGTGGAACAACCGGAAAAGAGTGATGTTTTGCCCCCGTCCTATCCATCATGTTATGGGGCAGCCAGAGAAGCTTTGAATGCCGCGGTTGCGCGGGCGGAGAGGGGGGAGCGGACAGCTGCTGTGTCTCGGTCAGCTCCCTCCGCTCCGTCCCGTGTGACTGAGGAAGAAGAGCAGGGCGCAACGGGTGGAGGGGACAGAGAGGCTCCACCAGAGAAGATTGAGATGCCCGATGGGAGTATATATATATATTAGTGCCCCACGGGGATGGTGATGATGAAAAGGAGGATAAGGACCAGGGAGTTACCACACGCGCAGCGAATAGTATATATAAACCCCGGGATCCGTACCAACACAATCCCTACAAGAATGCTATGCAGTTGCCTTTGCGAGAGGTGCCAGGCCCCCCATTGGCGGATGGAAATCCAGGGCCAATACAATACACATACGTCCCGTTTACGACAACGGATCTTTTTAATTGGAAAACACACACACCACTGTATTCCACAAATCCCGCAGCAGTGGCCAGTATGATAGAGTCAGTTATGCTCACACATAACCCCACATGGGCAGATTGTCAGCAATTAATGTTGACAATGTTCACCACAGAAGAGAGAGCCCGAATAAATAGTAGCGCGCAAAAGATTTTACTCGCCCAGGCTGTAGCAGATGCTAAGCCTCATCCAGAAGCATGGGCAGAGAAACATTACCCCAAAACAGATCCTAAATGGCCATACAATACAGTTGAAGGAGTTGCCCATCTGCAGACATACAGAACCGCTGTAATTATGGGTGTTAAAGCGGGAGGGAAGAAGCCCACAAACATGGGAAAAATAGCAGATGTGGTGCAAGAGGTTAAGGAATCCCCAAGTGCGTTTCTAGAGAGATTGCTGGATGCGTACAGGATGTATAGTCCCATTGATCCTGAAGCGACGGAGAATCAGAGGTTAATAAACTCTTCGTTTGTGGGACTGGCGGGGACATCATTTGAAGGACAGGATGTATATTGACGGGGACCTGGGCCCATCCCGCTCGGTAGCCACGAGCCCACGGTCACAATGAGAGTGGGAGATAAAGATGAAGTTTTTATGGTTGATACCGGTGCCGAATATTCTGTTGTAACAAAGCAAATTGCACCTCCAATGGGAAATGAGGTTGATATTATGGGAGCAATGGGAGTGTCTGCTAAATATCTTTTTTGCTTCTAGAAAATGTAGTGTGGGTGGGCATAATGTTGAACATGAATTTTTGTATATGCCCGAATGTCCCATCCAACTCCTGGGGCGGGATATCTTTTGCAAATTGCAAGCCCAAATTATGTTTTTTCCCGGGGGTCACGCTCAATTAGACTTGCCGGAGAGTGGCGGCTCTGCTCGGCAGCATATTCCAGCCAGTCCGCACAATCCACAATCTGTGAAAATCGCAGTAGTTATGTCAAAGGAGGAAGAATGGCGCACGGCACCTACTCTGTCTGCCACGCCGGATCCGCACGCACTACTCCTTGGAATTCCTGAGGTGGGGGCGGAGGAAAACCCGCCCAGATGAGTTGAATCACAGCCCGGCGCAACACCGGTGGCTCTAACAATATTATATCCCACAGAAAGCCAAGCAGAATATACAGATATATTTACAGAGATTTAAAGATCACGGCATATTAAAATTCTGCGTGTCACCATGGAACACACCCCTATTGCCAGTCTTGAAAGAGAGGACACAAGAGTATCGCCCTGTCCAAGATTTATGAGCTGTCAACGAGGCCACAGTAACACTACACCCTGTGGTTCCTAATCCATACAATTTACTGGCGTTAATTCCCGGAGATACACAATATTACACAGTGCTTGATTTAAAAGACGCTTTCTTT
Organism: Leptobrachium leishanense; assembly: GCA_009667805.1. Classification (NCBI taxonomy): domain Eukaryota; kingdom Metazoa; phylum Chordata; class Amphibia; order Anura; family Megophryidae; genus Leptobrachium; species Leptobrachium leishanense. Next base: position 478,036,823 of record CM019063.1, on the reverse strand, counting down.
TGCATCCGTCTGGCTCCAGCAAGCCAGCCCCTTTTTTTTTGCATTTCAGTGAGAAAAGTCTACCACGGGGGCGCGCTATCAAATGACGTGGACGCGCCTCCCTCAAAGTTTCAAAAAAAAAAAAAAAAATCGCCCACGATTTTCAGGTACGCGCTTAGCCAAGATCTCCTCGCCTTCAACGCTCAGCCAGACAAAGTAGTGTTACTACAATATGTTGATGATTTATTACTGGCTTCCCCCACAGAAAAAGACTGTTTATCCGCCACAAAAGTTTGGCTACATCTGCTAAGCCAAGCAGGTTACAGAGTTTCTAAAAAGAAAGCACAAATATGTAAACGCAGTGTAAAATATCTGGGCTTCCAGTTAACAGGTACCAAACGTGCACTGGGGGCAGAAAGAAAAGAAGCAGTGTGCCGCATACCCCAACCAAAGACCAGGAGGCAAGTCCGTGAGTTCCTGGGAGCTGCAGGCTTCTGCCGCCTGTGGATCCTCAACTTCACAGATATTGCCAAGCCGCTTAATCAGGCCACGAAGGGGGGGGGGCAAGATCCCTTTCATTGGAAACAAGAGCAAACAGCAACAGGAGTATTGGTCCAGACTTTTGGCTCATGACTGAGGCCTGTGGCCTACCTCTCCAAGCAACTCGACCCTGTGGCCTGCGGCCTACCCCCATGCCTGAAAGCAGTGGCTGCCACTGCAATGCTGATAGCAGAAGCAGACAAGCTGACCCTTGGACAGGTTCTTCATGTCAAGGTGCCCCACGCTGTCAAGGCTCTGCTGAATGTCAAAGGAGGTTGCTGGTTCAGCAACAGCCGGATGACGAAGTACCAAGCCATGATGTGTGAAAATCCACGGGTTCATTTGGACCTCATCGCTACCTTAAACCCTGCTACTTTACTGCCTGACTGTGAAGAGGATCCAGATCATGAATGCCTCCAAGTTATGGAAGAAGTGTTCAGTAGCAGGCCAGATTTGAAAGACGTACCCCTAGACAAATACGACCTACAGCTATTCACTGATGGTAGCAGCTATATGGATGATGGGATGAAAGTCTCCGGCTATGCAGTAGTCTCAACAGAAGAAGTCATCGAAGCAAAGCCACTGCCAGGCCATACATCTGCACAATTGGCTGAAATAACAGCTTTAACCAGAGCCCTTGAAATTTCTGAAGGAAAAAAAGTAAATATCTATACAGATTCCAAGTACGCTTTCATGACAGTCCATGCACATGGTGCACTCTATAAAGAAAGAGGCCTACTCACGTCTTCAGAACAACAAATTAAATATGCGGCTGAAATCGCGGCCCTCCTGGAAGCAGTGTGGAAACCAAGTGCTGTCAGCATCATGCACTGTCGTGGCCACCAAAAAGGCCGTGATGAAATTCCAGAAGGTAACAGACGCGCAGACCAAGCCGCAAAAGCAGCTGCAAAACCACCACCGCCAGCAGAAGACCAAGCTAAAGTATTGATCTGCAAGCAAGAACCGCAATCCTCTATGCCAAATTACGAGTTCTACATGAATTTGAGAAAGTTTGAACCCCACGGCAAGTTCATTGCAATAATATTGCACAAATGGCAAGATGATTATGAACTATTAGAACTCAATTATGATTACATTCAATGGCTTTTCCCAACTCGGACACAAGGCCGAAATTTCTACTCTACTTCCCTAAGGCTGGTGTCAGACGAGCGTAGTGTTCACGTCCGTGATTGCGCCTAAAAGTACGTCCGTGATAGCATGAAAGAAAGTCCATTGGAGCCTGACACATGAAGTACGTCCGCACTGAACTGCGGACGCACAAGGGCCGCGGCAAACGGACGCAAGGCAGGCAAGAACGTAATACTGCTAGAACGGACGTGCGGAGTGCGCTGCGTCCACAACGTCTGCATAGCTTTGTGTGTGAGTGATGGAGCATGGTCAGACGGACTGCATTTATACGTCCAGCATTTTTGACGGACAGAATGTTTTTTCATTGTAATTTATTTTTCCCTCCTACATCCGTCAAAAATAACTTCAGTGAAAAAACGGACTGTGTGACCACTACTGCGTCATCCGTACTGACGATGTCCGTACTGCACGGACGTACAGTCCGTAGAAATCACGCTCGTCTGACCCCAGCCTAAATCCGCAGGAGACACGCCTAATGGTTAACACCTCAGAAGTTCAGCAAAGACTGCGCAGAGCCTACAACATGATGCTGAAATTCTTCGGCGTAAAAATAGTGGGGGAGGAGGAAGACAAAGAAATAACCGAAGTTGAATGAGCAGAAAATTTTGCGTCACGTTTTGAAAATTTGACAATCAATCCTCACAATAATCTACGGATCACACGAATACTGCACAGTCTGGGAGAATTGGGAGCAGAAGAATATCAAGTCCCACTGGTGAGGTTCTTCCTCAAGGAGATCCTTATCAAGAACAGACTGCCAAGAATGAAGAAAAGTGCAATGAACTTTTTCATACCAGCAGTAAGAGATTCACAAGACAGACAAGATTTGTTATTTTTCGCATGGCGATACTATTTCCCAAAAGTATCCAGAACTGTTTGCAACAACTTGCCCGGCTACTGGGCATCACCTGGAAGCTACATACCGCCTACAGGCCCCAAAGTTCGGGAAAAGTTGAAAGAATGAACCGTACCCTAAAGACTTTGATGTCCAAACTGTGCCAAGAGACGTCACTAGGCTGGTTGGACTTGCTGCCGATAGTCCTTTTGCACATTAGGTGCAGACCAACCCCCCAATTGAAGCTAAGTCCGTACGAACTTATGTTTGGACGGCCAACCCCTCTAATTAATGGACTAAGGGGGGACCTTCGGGCATTGGGAGAAACTAAACTAAATGATCAGGTAGTAATGCTGGGTAAATCAATGCAGAAATTAAATACTTGGGTGGGGGATAATATACCGCATTTTCTGTATCCTTCACTGCATAAGTATTGTCCGGGTGACTCAGTATGGGTAAAAGAGTGGAAAAATGATCCACTAGGTCCAAAATGGAGAGGTCCTTATCTTGTCCTGTTATCAACCCCCACAGCAGTAAAGGTTGCCGAGGTGGTCCCGTGGATATATCACTCCAGAGTGAAAGCAGCTGCAGCCAGTCCTGAACCAGCATGGAAGGTCGTTACCAACGAGACCAACCCGCTGAGGCTGAAGCTGACAAAGACCACAGCCATGAGCACCTAAATGATCCTAACCCAGATAATACAGAGGATCAACAAGTGGGTGTTTTGATGGGCACAGGTCCTGACCACCCGCCAACGGGGGATACCCACAGGGTGCTTTTTAGGGGCCCGCCCCCACCCTTGATCATCCAGAAATGTTTTTTACTTTTGAAATTCCGGTGGGGAGGGATTGGGTTTATGTGACTGTGAAAAGAATTGCCCAAGGAATTCTGACATTCGAGGCATTTGTGGTGCTGATTTTATATTTTGCTAATTTGATTTATGGACTCTCGCGTGGAGCAGGCCCTAATTGTACGGGCAATGTGGGGAAAGTAAATATTTCCCATATCTGGAATGGTACGCACCCGGTGATGGAGAACCGTACCATGTGGAGACAAAAACGAGAGGCGCTATCTGGAACCAACCCAAAAGGACATTTACTTGTGCAATTCAAATATGACTATGCTAAAAAGTCTGGGCAAACCGCATGCTGGGTGTGTAGTAGACTGCACCCAGAGACAATTCATATACCATTTGCCTTTGTTCCAATGAATTTGAGTATGTTTGTATCAGGGAATGTCACAATACATGCTGTCGATGCACCAAGGGAAAAGACAGAATCAGTTAGTCCCGGGTACCCCATAATAGGACCAGTGTATCCACCAGAATGGTGTTTTCAACTAGGACCAGATAAAGAAATAAATAACGAGGGTGGGTTATGTAACTCAAGTCAGTTCAACTGGACATTATACATTTACATATTCAAAACAGGACAAAAGGCGAATTATTTATACATACGATGCAGGCAATTCACTAGAGACCAAGAGGCGGTGATTGGGAATGTGACCAATGGGAGGCAGGGTGCAGTGGATATGATGAGACGGCTGAGACACCTTGCGATAGAGATATCAAAGGGAACACTACATTCATCACCATTTATAGTGAAAGGAGGGTACCAGGTGTGCTGTGAAAGGGTGTGTTACACATGGGTACCACCAACAATAACGTGAATGTGTTATTTGGCTAAGCTGGTCCCAATCCAGAGACTAAGGGGAGAAGACACAAACACAGACACAGAACTACACCCTAGGTACCCACTGGTGTTTGAAAGACCAAAGAGAGAATTGTTCGCGAAGATGGATCGAATATGGACATGGTTGCCAGCATGGACTGGATGGGGAGGAGAGATGATGAGGAGATTGAATAGCTATGTCAATTTGATGGATGAGATTCTGAATAGAACCAGTATGGATATCCAGCTGCTGAATCTGGAAATGCGTGAGTTACGAAAGGTGCAGATGATACATGATATGGCGCTTGAGCAGATCAGTGCGGCCTTGAATGGATTGTGTGAAATGACAATGCACTATGAATGTTGCACCTTCATCAGAAACACTACACATGAAGTCCCAGATTATTACCAGGTAATTCAAGATCACCAAGAGAAGGTAGCACAGTTGCAGGATACAGCCAGGAGGATTGCTGCCGAAGGCTGGAATCCGCTCCGTGGGTTTGGAGCAATGGGAGAATGGTTTGGTTCCATCTTGAGATTTATCTCACGGATTGGATCCATGATACTCATGATAGTGGTGATCTTGATCATAGGGATACTGATATACCGCATAGGGCTATGCATATGGCCACTGTGCAAGACAGCACTGACACCCACACAACACAGAAGATACCACTGATAATTCCACAGGGAATGTTCCCAGTGAACGGAGAGCCCCCCAGTATGCAGAGTTTCAGAATAGTGGAGTGTAATGGCTACAAGTGCCAGGAAAGAGATCCTGACACTTGAGCCAAGGGGGGAATGAAGGAGAATCAGGCTGAAGGATGGTTGTTACTATGAGCCAGGCAGCCATCTTGTGCAGAATATTGGTTCACCAGTAAATAGAATAGATTTTTATTAGATGTGCAAAGTAGAGCTTACATAGAATTTCAAGAATGCGTGGCAGATTAGAAAGCTAGCAATAAAACCAGACAGAATCCGGCCGGCTCTTGGCACGGAGAGACAGGAAGATTTATGAATGAGGCAAGGTCACTGAGATGTGCAGAGGAACAAAGAAAACATAGAGAACAGACCGGGCCCCAGGCTATCTGAATAAACATAGCCGATAGGGAGGGAGGTACTGCCCTGAGAAAGACAGCACAACAAATCACAGACTGTCAAACTAACATGAAGTGTATCAATTTATAGTTATATGTGGAATGTCTTTTGTGTTTGGGCTAATGATGGGAGGTATTAACCCACGTGGGGTGGAATAAAGTGTCATCGGGAGGTGGGCTAATTGGGATGTACCTAATTACGTATTTTTGGGTATAAGATCCCTTGCACGGGGGGGAGAAGGGGCTCACTCTTTGCGATTCAATCCTGTGTGAGCACTTGTGTGACGACACAATAAACATTTGCCTTTCCTGAAGAGACTCGTGTTTGGACAATCCTTGCTTGTGTCTGGTCCGGCGCCGTTCTGAAAGTGAACCTGTCTGACTCCGGTTACAGTGACACACTGAGGCGGAGGTAACATATCTCTTGCGGCATAAACAAATTATTGTTGGTTACTTTCACACGTAAGCGCTTGCAGAAGTTCTGAGAAATGCACATTTTAACAAGTTATCTAAAGTTCATATTATGGTTTCAACTGTACGGACACATTGACCACGTTCCTTTCTATGTGTTGTGGTTAAGCTGATTACTGCCTTTGCGTACAAAAACATAGTTTGCAAGGACGTGAGCTGTTTGCAAGATAATAAAAGATGCGCGACCTTCTACAGAGATACAGCCGCGGGCCGCATTCCTAAACTACAGCAATATATTATTTAGATACATAAGGGCTTCTGGATGTTTAACTGTGTAGGGGAATGAAATCCCTTCATACAGTATGTAGTAATAATACACTTCGAATCTGCTGACAAATTATGTAATACGTGTGGGTTCTGCAATAAAACATGACTTAAAACATCATGATACTTGAAAACGAGAGAAATCTCAATGTATCCTTCCTGGTAAAATCCTTTATAAATAAATAAATAATGAACAAAATGGTGACTGTGAGCTTGGTTATTTTCAGGGGGGTAGGGGTGTGAACTGGCTGAGCATTGAAGGGGTTAATTCCATGGCCAGGGGGCAGCTCCCTCCCACACAGGGCACACACACCGCAACTCATTGTCTACATGCACCTGGCATCAGGCCCTCAAGGGAAAGGCAGGCAGTGCGCGCGCAGCCCGAGCGACGCGCGATGTGACTTCACGGTGACGCGCCGCCGATGACGACCACCGGGCCCCAGTCAGGAAGTCGCGGCTGCGCACTGCGCATGCGCGGAAAGCCTCCATTTTGCCGTTCACTGATCTGTCGGGGTTCGCTTTCCGGGCCCGGGCAGGCCGTGCGTTCACACCCCGGAGCGGACGGGGCGAGCAGGCCGGGAGCCGGGCACTCATACGCCACGCCCACAGCGCGCACACCCAGTCCACGCGGGCCGGAGCCGGGGCAGCCATGGCCAACATCGCGGCGCAGAGGATCAAGAGGGAGTTCAAAGAGGTGCTGAAAAGCGAGGAGGTGAGAGACCACCGGCACGGGGCGAGCGACCCCATTACACCCTGTATCACTCCGCCTGGAGAGGGGCGGGGCCTGTGCTAGACCTATAGCAATGTATTACACCCAGCCCGGTGAGATATGTGCCCTGTATTACACCCAACCCGGAGAGATATGTGCCCTGTATTACACCCAGCCCGGAGAGATATGTGCCCTGTATTACACCCAACCCGGAGAGATATGTGCCCTGTATTACACCCAGCCCGGAGAGATATGTGCCCTGTATTACACCCAACCCGGTGAGATATGTGCCCTGTATTACACCCAACCCGGAGAGATATGTGCCCTGTATTACACCCAGCCCGGAGAGATATGTGCCCTGTATTACACCCAACCCGGAGAGATATGTGCCCTGTATTACACCCAACCCGGAGAGATATGTGCCCTGTATTACACCCAGCCCGGAGAGATATGTGCCCTGTATTACACCCAACCCGGAGAGATATGTGCCCTGTATTACACCAACCCGGAGAGATATGTGCCCTGTATTACACCCACCCGGTGAGATATGTGCCCTGTATTACACCCAACCCGGAGAGATATGTGCCCTGTATTACACCCAACCCGGAGAGATATGTGCCCTGTATTACACCCAACCGGAGAGATATGTGCCCTGTATTACACCCAACCCGGTGAGATATGTGCCCTGTATTACACCCAACCCGGTGAGATATGTGCCCTGTATTACACCCAACCCGGAGAGATATGTGCCCTGTATTACACCCAGCCCGGAGAGATATGTGCCCTGTATTACACCCAGCCCGGAGAGATATTTGCCCTGTATTACACCCAGCCCGGAGAGATATGTGCCCTGTATTACACCCAACCCGGAGAGATATGTGCCCTGTATTACACCCAGCCCGGAGAGATATGTGCCCTGTATTACACCCAGCCCGGTGAGATATGTGCCCTGTATTACACCCAGCCCGGTGAGATATGTGCCCTGTATTACACCCAACCCGGAGAGATATGTGCCCTGTATTACACCCAACCCGGAGAGATATGTGCCCTGTATTACACCCAACCCGGAGAGATATGTGCCCTGTATTACACCCAACCCGGAGAGATATGTGCCCTGTATTACACCCAACCCGGAGAGATATGTGCCCTGTATTACACCCAACCCGGAGAGATATGTGCCCTGTATTACACCCAGCCGGAGAGATATGTGCCTGTATTACACCCAGCCCGGTGAGATATGTGCCCTGTATTACACCCAACCCGGAGAGATATGTGCCCTGTATTACACCCAACCCGGAGAGATATGTGCCCTGTATTACACCCAACCCGGAGAGATATGTGCCCTGTATTACACCCAACCCGGAGAGATATGTGCCCTGTATTACACCCAGCCCGGAGAGATATGTGCCCCGTATTACACCCAACCCAGAGAATGTGCCCCGTATTACACCCAACCCAGAGAATGTGCCCCGTATTACACCCAACCCAGAGAATGTGCCCCGTATTACACCCAACCCAGAGAATGTGCCCCGTATTACACCCAACCCAGAGAATGTGCCCCGTATTACACCCAACCCAGAGAATGTGCCCCGTATTACACCCAACCCAGAGAATGTGCCCCGTATTACACCCAACCCAGAGAATGTGCCCCGTATTACACCAACCCAGAGAATGTGCCCCGTATTACACCCAACCCAGAGAATGTGCCCCGTATTACACCCAACCCAGAGAATGTGCCCCGTATTACACCCAACCCTGATATGTGCACCGTATTACACCCAACCCAGTGAATGTGCCCCGTATTACACTCGACCCTGATATGTGCCCCGTATTACACACTCGACCCTGATATGTGCCCCGTATTACACACTCGACCCTGATATGTGCCCCGTATTACACACTCGACCCTGATATGTGCCCCGTATTACACACTCGACCCTGATATGTGCCCCGTATTACACACTCGACCCTGATATGTGCCCCGTATTACACACTCGACCCTGATATGTGCCCCGTATTACACACTCGACCCTGATATGTGCCCCGTATTACACACTCGACCCTGATATGTGCCCCGTATTACACACTCGACCCTGATATGTGCCCCGTATTACACACTCGACCCTGATATGCGCCCCGTATTACACACTCGACCCTGATATGCGCCCCGTATTACACACTCGACCCTGATATGCGCCCCGTATTACACACTCGACCCTGATATGCGCCCCGTATTACACACTCGACCCTGATATGCGCCCCGTATTACACACTCGACCCTGATATGCGCCCCGTATTACACACTCGACCCTGATATGCGCCCCGTATTACACACTCGACCCTGATATGCGCCCCGTATTACACACTCGACCCTGAGAGATGCGCCTCGTATTACACACTCGACCCTGAGAGATGCGCCTCGTATTACACACTCGACCCTGAGAGATGCGCCTCGTATTACACACTCGACCCTGAGAGATGCGCCTCGTATTACACACTCGACCCTGAGAGATGCGCCTCGTATTACACACTCGACCCTGAGAGATGCGCCTCGTATTACACACTCGACCCTGAGAGATGCGCCTCGTATTACACACTCGACCCTGAGAGATGCGCCCCGTATTACACACTCGACCCTGAGAGATGCGCCCCGTATTACACACTCGACCCTGAGAGATGCGCCCCGTATTACACACTCGACCCTGAGAGATGCGCCCCGTATTACACACTCGACCCTGAGAGATGCGCCCCGTATTACACACTCGACCCTGAGAGATGCGCCCCGTATTACACACTCGACCCTGAGAGATGCGCCCCGTATTACACACTCGACCCTGAGAGATGCGCCCCGTATTACACACTCGACCCTGAGAGATGCGCCCCGTATTACACACTCGACCCTGAGAGATGCGCCCCGTATTACACACTCGACCCTGAGAGATGCGCCCCGTATTACACACTCGACCCCCACCTTCCCTTTCTAGTCAGTAAGGTGAAAAGAGATGCGCCCTGTGTTATGTACACTCCAACCCAACATGCCTTTCTAGTCAGTAAGGTGAAACTCTGGAGAATTAGCAGGAGAAGAGAACAATCTACACCAAATATCTGATTTGGATAGTGAGATACATGGGAGACTTTTTTTGGTTTGGCTATTTTGACCTCGAATTTTCACTTTTTTTTTCCAGTCATTCTATTCTCCTGAGTTTTACCTTTCTTTGAATAGACCTGCTGGTTTGTTCTCTGATCATTGTGCACAGAAGTTTTTGCATCTATTGTGCACGTCTGCTATCCAGCGAGCAAAATCCAACCCCTCTAGGCAATGTTACTGCGGACGGCCATGATCATTACCTTGTTACTCTTCGTAGAATGAGTACTGCGGCTGGTCTCCTTTCAGCATTGTAATACTGTTGTTTTAAGCACCGTTGAGTGTATTTTGGTGATTATTATTATTATTTTTTTTTAAGTGACGATTAAGGCCCCCGGCACACGAGCGTATTTATGGCTCAAATGCGCCCGCACTTCCCTGCGTCCGTGGGTTTTTGATGGGGAAGGTCCTCCACCGGACGTGAAAAAGCCCTCCCCGTCAAAATGCTAAACGGACGCTAAAAGGATACAAAGCGCGATTCTCCATAGGAGAATTTTACGGACGTTCCTTCCTCTGCTCGTGTGCCGCCAGCCTAACACACTGCTGGAAACTACAGTGAAACCTAGGCAGAGACAGTTTGGCAGAAACTACGGTGGAAAGAACTGCGAAAACTATGGTGAACTGTGGTGTAACCTCCATAGATAGTGCATCCACTGTACACGGCTGAATTAAATCCAGTTATTTAAATGAAAGAGCACTGCTTAGTGAATAACCCCCGCAGCCTGCGCCCGGTATTATGGAGACTTTTCAGACACCGGGAGCCTCGTGATTTGTTCAGTGAAAGTGTAACCGGTTTCAGTCAGCGTATCTGCACTTTGATACATGTATCACTTTCACATTACTGTGTAACCGACGTGTCTGAACATTCCCGATAAGAATCCTCCTTGGGTGTAAGTGGATCTCGGACCTTCTCTGAGCCAAGCTGGCTTGTTGGTGGCGCAGCATGAACATTTCCAAACCACAATTACTACACCCTCTGTACCGCTAACCCTCGCCTGTGACGTGCGCACTGGAGCAGTGTTTTAATTTCTACTCCGACAAGTCTATTTTGTAGCTGTATACGATCACAGGGATAAACCGATGCCAGGTGTAAAGTAATGCTGGGGTATGTTTTAGTGGAAGACGGGCACAACGCGGTGACACTTATGAAAATACATGCGTGGGGAGGGGGCAGGATTATCAGATGAGTTAGCAGGGCTGGATGGAGTAATCTTCAGGATGTGGCAACAGTATTTGCATTTAGTATAGTGCTGTTAGCTCTTAGACCGTGGTCAGATGAGCACACTGTGCGCTTGTACTGACGTGCCTACTTGCGTCTGTCGCAGCGTTGTGACGCTTCGGGGCCGGCCACATGCTGTAGTGCGCGCATGAATTGCGTGCACTACAGGGGGCATGCTGCGGACGTTCTGGAATCCTCCCCGTCGAAGCGCTATGACAAACATTCCTCCATAGGAGGTTCGAGCCTTGCAGCGCTGAGCGCACTAACAGCGCTCAGCAAGGTGGCCAGACAGGCGTCAGAGTGGAAGGAACATCCGCTCTTAAAAACGCTCATCTGACCCTGGCTTAGGTGCTTTAGAACGACTTGGCCCATAATGCTGAGGCATCACAGCAGCAGGGTATTATGGAAAATGTAGATATGAAATGCCAGGTGGTGCCAAGGTTGAGAAGGTCTGTTTTTTTGACCATATAGTTTGTGTCTTACTTCCTATACAGTCCACGCACTTTTTTAACCCTTTCCATGACACAACTTAATGATGTGTCGTTCTTGCAAACTAACCCACAACATATGTCGTATCAGTGCGTCGGATCAGATGACCCGGGCTGCCGGTGAGCCACAGCACTGTTACATTGGAAAGAACACAGTAGGACTAAAAATAAAGCTTGAGCCTTATTTTTTTTGCATTGCTAAGGCTGGGGTCAGACAAGCATTTTTAAGAGCGGAAGGAACGTCTGCGAGAGTTGACGTTTCTTCCACTCTGACGCCCGTCTGGCCACCTCGCTGACCGCAGTTAGTGCGCGCAGTGCTGCAAGACTTGATCCTCCTATGGATGATTGTGCTTCGCAGTCCTGTCAAACGCGTGCCGTAGCACTTCAACGGGGAGGCTTTCAGCACCGCCGCTGTAGCAGATGCATTTCGTGGGTGCGCTACGTGTGGCAGGCCCCGTCACAGCGCTGCGACGAAGCCGGGAGGCACGTCCCTACGGGCGCACATAGTGCACTCCTCTGACCCCAGCCTAAAGGAAAAAAACCTGTAATTTAGGGTTGAAAGCAACTACATTTCAGTCAATTCAAGCTTGAGGTTTTTGCTAGCCTTCTTATAGAACAGCTTTCCTTAAATTCTCCTTCCTGCCCTCATCCAATCTCCCTTCTTGTTACCTTCTCTCACTCCATCTCCCCTTCCCATACACCTCTCCCCTGCTGTATCTCCTGTAAGTCCTTTGTCTGCTTCACTGTTCCTCCCATTGGCACGGTGCTCACGGTGTGGAGGCAGTGAGGCTTCTGCTTGCGGTGCCCACAACGTGTCTGTGATGGAATTGGGAGAAGATGTGACACCACATCCCGAAAGACATTACATTTCACTTGGACAGTCTTGCAGAGTAGGGGTGGTGAGTGAGGGGTGCAATATTTACCTGGAAATGCCCTGATACCATGGACACCCCCTAAAGGGTGCACTGAAAATCAAGGGTTGCCATTTGCTAAATTAACAGGGCAGAGGCTGGTAACATTTGTATCCTAATCACTCTTTAGGAAAAGCTCTGCTAAATGGGTTTAAACCGAGAACCTCAAACTCTGGCACCCTGGATGTTTCTGAACTACAACTCCCATGATTCTACTGCCATCTGTTGCATCAGAGAATTCTGGGAATTGTAGGCAATTCACATCTGAGGGCTGTGAGCTGCTCATTGATAAGCCCACTTTCCCTGTGATACCCCATCAGAGGGTGGATATCTTACTGCTCATAAAATTCATTGCAGTATCCCTTCATTTTGAGATTTATTTTTAAAGTATTTTACCAAGAAGGACACCTTACGATTGCTCTCGTTTTCAAGTATGTCCTGGGTTTGAGCACATTGAAATTTTACTTTAGGTACAGAAACACAAAGTAATAAATTCAAGATATTATAAACAAAACACAAATATACAGATTAACATAGAAAATAAATGATATAGGATAGCGATGCACCGATACTAGTATCGGTGCCGATACTGCTGTTTGCACGAGTACTTAGTACTCTTGCAAATGGCCCGATACACCCCCCGATACCGGAAGCCAGCGCTGGACCGGCTTGCCGGTATCCGCGGGGCTGGGGAAGCTGGCCGCGTGCATGAAAAGCACTTGGCCAGCGTTCCCCTCCAGCGGGCTGCGATACTCACCCTTCGAAAGGTCCGGTCGCACGGCTGTAATGCGTTCACGCGGGCGCCTCTGGCGCTGCCTCTCGGCTGGAGGCAGCGTCACAGAGGTGCCCGGCGACTGCGTGATCGCGTCACAGCTGTGCGACCGGACCTTCCGAAGGGCGAGTATCACAGCCCGCCGGAGGGGAACGCTGGCCAAGTGCTTTTCATGCACGCGGCCAGCTTCCCCAACCTTCGGTCTGTGAGAGCTGGGGGCAATATCCATGAGAGAGCTGGGGCATTCTGTATATATATTTGGGGGGGTATATACATGTGAGCTGGGGCATTTTTACGAGGTCTGCTCTTATTGAAAAGTGTTCACATGACATAAAATAAAAGTGTCGGTATCGGTGAGTACTTGAAAAAGTATCGGTACTCGTACTCTGTCTTAAAAAGGTGGTATCGGTGCATCCCTAATACAGGAAATATATCACAGCGGGTACTTTCACGGTCCCACTTTTGGTCGCCGCTGAAGAGTATTTTATATTCTTTATGTTCCTTCTCTTGGATTGCAGTGAAAGGGGTCACAGTGCTGCGATGTGCAACTGGTCCTCTGCAGTGATGTCGACATGCTGGCACCATCAGCCATTGCATAGGCAGTCAGTCGGCTGCTGGAGTCAGTGGAGGGATGTCCTGTGGGACATTCACAGCCATCATTCATTCCATCAGATCGCACCGGGAGTGAGTGGCAGCAATATTTTTTTTTTATCAGGATTTTCTCAAAATTTGAAATACAATTTTTCACTAACACAATGTATCATATGTCTTGGGTATAAAGTCCCTGTCTATTGAACCTGGTTTCTTTTTGTCATGAGATGCCTACTTTAAGGAATTACTTGATTATACGATTCATAGCAGGGTGGGGTATAGTGTGTCATGTAATACACACCGGCTGGGTGGAGTAGAGGTAATGTCACCGCTCTGCATGGAGAGAGCCTGTGGAGTCATGGGTTCGATCCCAGCGAGCAACCTCTCCAGTAAGTGTCCTTGGCAAGACACCCAACGGTACATACTCGCCACCCAGGACATACTTGAAAACGAGAGAAATCTCAATGTATCCTTCCTGGTAAAATCCTTTCACAAAAAAAAAAAAAAAATATGCTGGCTGTGGAAATCCCTCCATGGAATCAAATGACACCATCTGGGTAAATCCTTCCTGTGTGATCACCAGGGGATTCCCGAAGCTCAGAATGAAGAGGAAACAAAAACACCCTTTATAATACTCCTGGAATCAGCAATTTGCCCCAGTTGGTCTTGGTGTGCTAAGCGAAGCTACTCTCTGAACAAACGAGAGTCTGAAAGCAACAAATATTTGTTCAACTTTTTGTTTTCTTGTCTGTTCCTGTCACATTTTCCCTGAAGTGTCGTGGAACGTCCAGGTGATCTTTGGGCAAGCTTGAGTCGCGCCCCAGTGCTTCATTTAAGCGGTGGTTTCCTTCCTTGAACACCACTCTTGTTCGGTGTTTTTGGGCTCCTGGACATGTGCACTCAGATGCTCAGTTTGTAGCATTTTCTGGAGGTCTTTTGTTGTCAAACAGTTTTCTCGCGTCTCTCAGGATTGCCTGTTCTACTCTTGAAGTGATCTTCAGGTGTAGCCAAGTGGGTAGAGTACCAAGGGTGCTGAATTTTATGCATTTGCAGATGGCTTCTACTCACCGTGATGGACACTGTATCGACTTAGTGTTTTCCTACCTCTGCACCATTTCAGACTTCACCAATCAGCCATTCCCCATATCTGACCACCATCTGCTCTCTTTTAATGTCATCCCATCAACGGAACCAACTTCGTCTCCTCCATCCCATCCCTGCACCCAGAGGAATCTCCGGGCCTTGGATCCTTTGCATTTCTCAAATCTCATACAAAGTCCCCTGTCCCACACAAACACTATAACCTGCCCCGACCGTGCGACATCCCACTACAATAACACACTCTCCTCTACTCTAGACTCTCTTGCTCCTAAACAACTGCACAAAATTCCACGTCGCCAGTTTCAGCCCTGGCACTGTAAGCAGACGTGCTACTTGCAGAGATGCTCCCGCGCTGCGGAGCGTGCTTGGAAGAAATCCCACTCTGAAGCTGACTTCATCAACTATAAATTCCTTCTCCGCTCATACACAACTGCCCTTCACCTCGCCAAACAAACTTACTTCTCTCTTTATATCTTCACATTCTCCAACCCCAAAAGATTGTTCTCAACCTTCAACTCGCTCCTCTACCTGCCTGCGCCACCTCCCCCATCCGACCTCAGCGCTCAAGATCTTGCTGACTACTTCATAACGAAAACACTCACAATCCATAACAATATCCCAGCACAAGCATACAGCATTTCTCCTCCCCCAGCCAACCCCACATCGACGCTCAGCCTCTTTGCCCCAACCACAGAGGATGAGGACCATTCTCTACTGTCTTCTTCACGCCTCACTACCTGCCCACTAGACCCTATCCCTTCACACCTATCTTCTCTGTCCACATCTGTCACTCTTGCTCTTACACACATTTTTTTTTTTTTTTTATTGTAATAAAGGTTTTATTAAGTTATTTGAAAACATACATCACTTGACATTAAATGCATTGCCACATATTCAATCAATTGTGAATTATTTGGGACGTAAATATCAGATAATAAAGTGTGTATTTTCGATACAGCGTTTCTGTGTACATCACATATGAATACATATAATACAAATTCAAGCAAAAAAGAGGGGGGGGTAGGGGTACAACCTGTGACAAGGGAATAAAAGAAAAAGGTGGGGGCTAGGGGGTTTGGCCAATCATTTGTTATTCAA
Source organism: Leptobrachium leishanense (assembly GCA_009667805.1). Taxonomy (NCBI): domain Eukaryota; kingdom Metazoa; phylum Chordata; class Amphibia; order Anura; family Megophryidae; genus Leptobrachium; species Leptobrachium leishanense. Next base: position 478,020,784 of record CM019063.1, on the reverse strand, counting down.
TTGTAGTCAAGAAAGATCTACAGAGTTGTGAGGTGGGGAGCAGGCTGGTGTGGACCAATAGAACCAACGCCTCAGGTGTTTGGCAGATGTGCCGGAGGATTGGTGCATCAGATCCTCTACATCTCTTATACGTTGGACTTCGTCTAGCCATTCTCGGAAAGTGGGGGCTATCGGAGATTTCCAGTGCCTGGGTACTACCGCTTTGGCGGCGTTCAGTAGCCGAATATCAAGTGAGTTTCTGTAGGTGTCCACAGGCAGCGGTGTGTGGTGGAGCAGCATGGCCGCTGGCGTATAGGAAGGTGGAGTGTCAGAGATGTTGCTAATGGCATCATGAACCAGTGTCCAGAAGGGTTGCAACACTGGGCAGGACCACCATATATGCAAGAGATCAGCGCGCTGTGATCCGCACCTCCAGCAGGAGGCATCTGCCGTGACTGAATATGTAGCAATAGTGGTGGGTGCCCTATACCATCGTGACAGCAGCTTGTAAGCCGTTTCTTGTGTGCGAGTAGCAATAGAACACCGGGTATTGAGCGCAAACATTTGACTCCACTCTTCCTCTGTGAATGTTTGGTGGAGTTCCATCTCCCATTTCGCAACGTAGGGGGGTGTGGATGGGGAAAGATTTTGCAGGACACCGTACAAAGTCGATATACCGTGTTGGGGAGGAGTCTTACGGGTGATCACTTGTTCAAATACGGTCAGTGGGCGAGTGTATTTTTCCAATGGAGCTAGGGAGCGGAGATAGGTTATGAGGCAGTGCATATGGAATGTCGTAAGAAAGGAGTCGGGGTGGGTCAACGGTACATCCTTCGGGGCTTTAGGTCGGTCCCCATCTATGTAAAGGCCCGGCAGGGGGTTTCGTGGCAGAGCCGCGTCAGTGAGAGGTAACAGTCGTGGCGAGAAGGCCGGTAAGTGATTGAGAGGGAGAAGCGGAGAGGGCCAGGGGGCTAGCTGCGTGAGCCTCTGCAGCCGTCGCCAGATGGCCAGTGTGACCGAAACTGTCGGGTGTGTGGGGATGTCAGTAGGGGCAGCGGTGCCTAAAAGCCAAGGGAGGGAGGTTAGCGAGCGGCCGGCCAATTCATGCTCTAACGCCACCCATTGTTTATCTGAGGTACCCAAGCTCCACTCCACCAATCGCAAAAGATGAACAGCCTGGTAATAGCGCTGCAAATGTGGCAGAGCTAGACCTCCACGAGAGCGAGGAGCTGTCAGCAGCGCCACACTCAGCCTCGGTTTACTCCCGGCCCACACATATCTAATAAAGAGAGACTGCAAGGAGCGGAAGAAGGCAGATGGGACATGTACACACATTTTCAACCTCTCTCTTTCTTCCGGCTCATTCCCCTCTCCTTTCAAGCATGCCACGATCACACCCATTCTCAAGAAAATCCTCCCTCGACCCACATTCTCCTGAAAACTACCGTCCAGTTTCACTACTTCCACTAGCATCAAAAGTGCTAGAAAGACTAGTCTATGACTGCTTAACCCTCTTCCTATCCTGTAACTCCTTGCTTGACCCACTGCAATCTGGCTTTCACGCTCAACATTCAACAGAAACCGCTCTCACAAAGGTTACTAATGACCTCCACTCTGCTAAATGCAACGGCCACTACTCCATACTGAGCCTACTTGACCTCTCAGCTGCCTTTTGATACAGTCGACCATCCCCTCCTCATAGAGACCCTCTTCTCTCTTGGTCTCTGATACCACCCTCTCCTGGCTAAAATCGTACCTCTCCAACAGATCCTTCTCAGTATCCCTTGCTGACAATTCCTCCTCTTCAATGCCTCTGTCAGTTGGGGTACCTCAAGGCTCAGTCCTAGGTCCTCTGCTCTTCTCCATCTACAGTGGCAAGAAAAAGTATGTGAACCCTTTGGGATTACGTGGAGTTTTGCATGAATTGGTCATAAAATGTGCTCTTATCTTCATCTAAGTCACAACAATTTGAAAAACACAGTCTGCTTAAAATAATACAATACAAACATATGTTTTCATATGTTTATTGAACATAGCATGTAAACATTCACAGTGCAGGGTGGAAAAAGTATGTGAACCTTTGGACTTAATAACTGGTTGACCCTCCTTTGGCAGCAATAACCTCAACCAAACGTTTCCTGTAGTTGCAGATCAGACCTGCACAACTATCTGGAATAGTTTTGGACCACTCCTCTTCACAAAACTGTTTCAGTGTAGCAATATTCTTGGGATGTCTGGTGTGAATCGCTCTCTTAAGGTCATGCTACAGCATTTCAATCGGGTTGAGGTCAGGACTCTGACTGGGCCACTCCAGAAGGCGTATTTTGTTTTGTTGAAGCCATTCTTTTGTTGAATTACTTATATGCTTTGGGTCATTGTCCTGTTGCATCACCCATCCTCTGCGGAGCTTCAGTTGGCGGACAGATGGTCTTACGTTTTCCTGCAAAATGTCTTGATAAACTCTGGAATTTATTTTTCCATCAATGACAACAATTCGTCCAGGCCCTGAGGCAGCAAAGCAGCCCCAAACCATGATGCTCCCTCCGCCATGTTTTACAGTGGGGATGAGGTTTTGATGTTGGTGTGCTGTGCCTTTTTTTCTCCACACATAGTGTTGTGTGTTTTTTCCAAACAACTCAATTTTGGTTTCATCTGTCCACAGAATATTTTGCCAGTAGTGCTGTGGAACATCCAGGTGCTCGTTTGCAAACTTCAAACGTGCTGCAATATTCATTTTGGACAGCAATGGCTTCCTCCGTGGTGTCCTCCCATGTACTCCATTCATGTTTAATGTTTTCCTTATTGTAGATGTGTCAATAAAAATTTTAGCATGTGCCAGAGATTTCTGTAAGTCTTTAGCTGACACTCTTGGATTCTTCTTTACCTCATTAAGCATTCTGCGCTGTGCTCTTGCAGTCATCTTTACAGGACGACCACACCTAGGGAGAGCAGCAACAGTGCTGAACTTTCTCCATTTGTAGACAGTCTGTCTTACCGTGGACACATGAACATCAAGGCTTTTGCAAATACTTTTGTAACCCTTTCCAGCTTCATGCAAGTCAACAATTCTTGATCGTAGGTCTTCTGAGAGCTCTCTTCTGCGAGGCATGGTTCACATCAGGCAGTGCTTCTTGAAACCAGTAAACCCAAAATTGGTGTGTGTTTTTAAAGGGCAGGACAGCTTTCAGCAACACATCCAATAATATCACACTGATTGGACTCAAGGTTGGCTCACTCCTGGCTCCAATTAGCTCTTGGAGAAGTCATTAGGCTAGGGGTTCACATACTTTTTCCACCCTGCACTGTGAATGTTTACATGTTATGTTCAATAAACTCATGAAAACATATAATGTTTGTGTTGTATTATTTTAAGCAGACTGTGTTTTTCAAATTGTTGTTACTTAGATGAAGATCAGAGCACATTTTATGACCAATTCATGCAAAACTCCATGTAATCCCAAAGGGTTCACATACTTTTTCTTGCCACTGTATACCTCCTCACTGGGTAAACTCATCACCAGCTATGGCTTAAAGTATCTCCTATACGCTGATGACACTCAGATCTACCTCTCCACTCCCGATCTCTCCCCCCTCCGTTCTCTCTCAGGTCAGTGATTGTCTGTCTGGTATCTCTGCCTGGATGGCCTCTCACTACCTGAAGATCAACATGTCCAAGACCGAGCTCCTTCTTATTCCCTCCCTCTAACTCCAATTTCTGACTTCTCCATAATTGTTGACGGTATCCCTATCCTTCCTTCTGCACAAGTTCGTTGCCTTGAAGTGACTCTTAACTCCAGTCTTTCCTTCAGCCCCTACATCCAATCACTCTCACCATCTTGCCGCAATCACCTCCGTAATATTGCCAAAATTCTTCCATTTCTGACTAACACCATCAAACAACTTATCCACTCGCTTGTTCTCTCCCGCCTGGACTACTGCAACAACCTCTTGATTGGCCTTCCTATCTCCCCGCCTCTCCCCCCTGCAGTCCATCCTAAACACATCAGCCCGGCTTATCCATCTCACCCGTCGCTCTGTCTCTGCTGCTCCTCTCTGAATCCCTGCACTGGCTCCCCATCCACAGCAGAATAAAACTACTCACCTTGACCTACAAACCCTCACTAACACTGCCCCTCACTACCTGTCCTCACTAATCACCAAATACACCCCAGCCCGTCCCCTACGATCCAACAATGACCTGCGCCTGGCATCCTCCATCATTACCGCTTCACATGCCAGATTGCAGGACTTTTCTCGTGCGGCACCGACCCTATGGAACGTGCTTCCTCGCAATATCAGACTATCCCCAAATCCGACTTCATTTAAACGCTCCCTAAAGACCCTTCTGTTTAGGGAAGCCTACCACCCGACTCCGTAACAAGACATCCGATAGACCTAAAAACAGTCCTCACCTCTCCCTGCATTAACTCATCACTGCAGTCCCCCCCCTCCTGTTTCTAATCCCCTCCACCCATCTAGATTGTAAATTCCCACGGGACTAGGGTCCTCATATCCTGATGTATCTGCTGGCAGGAATACTGACCTGTCTCCTGTATGTATTGTAGAAATGTCCTGTCTTTGCCCATTACACCTTGTACAGCGCTGCGGAATGTGTTGGCGCTTAATAAATAAATAATAACTTGTCTTTACGCGGAGTGATGGAAAGCATGGCTGTTACATTGCTTTTGTAACCTTTTTAGCTTCATGCAGCTCTATAATACAGAGCGCTTGGGGCCGAGATGTCCACGCTAAACAATATTCTTGAATAATAACAGACTCTAGAAACTGGGCGTGCTCATGTTTACCTGTGCAACTCATACTTACCATCCTTAGCCCCTTCTTACTTATAGCCCCTACCATACTTAGCCCCTTCTTAAAAGTGAGACGCAAATGGGAAAACATTTGCAGGAGCAGTTTTCATTTGTGGCTCACCTTTTAAAGTCTGTATTTCTTCCAAGCTGCTTTTGCGGCTCGTGGCAGTATACTCGTGAGCTGTATTAGGGTAACGGCAGCAGCGCTGAGCTGTTATAAGCTCCAGGAGTCCATAGACCTCTATGGAGACAGGCGCAACCTCGCTCGAACTCTGTAGGATCTGCTACGAGCAGGGCCAGGCTGGGATTGCAGAAAGATTCATGGAAGAACACTGGGACCTATTTGATGCCAGTGTTCAGCTGCGTATGGAGACAGGAAGCAGTGGATCGTGACGCTCCCAGCACTGAGGAATATGAGGCGTGTAAGGGATTCTTCCCTTGGGCTACATCTCATTCATTTATCATTGTTTTGGAAATGCCACATATGCCAACTTTTTGTGTTTTAAAAAAAAAATTGAAAGGGACATTACCAACACATTACTGCTAAAATAATTATTTGAAAAGGTGATATGAAGGAACTGTTTCCAAGCGGTCACCAAAACCGATAAACAAAGGTGAATATTTGTAGAATGCAGACAAGGGCTATCTAACACTTCTCGTGTTTTCTCCAGTCAGTTTCTAGCAATATTTTTAAAATGTTTTTTAATTCACACAAACACAATTTTAAATTCTTCATTCTGAAGATCACCATATAGATTTGTATCACTGCAAGAAAATCTCATGAATTTCCCTGGAATTTTAAGTTCCTTTAAGCTCCACAGGTTTTGCAGTGCTCCACATGTGCAGCTTTGGAATATTTTTTTTTTTTTTTTTTTTTAATTTACAGGTTGAAATTAGGTACGTAATCATTTACTTTCTGTCATACGTTTTGGCAGTTTTTGCATATGTTGCGTGTTCTTTGACACAGCCTAAATTTAGCAGTTTTTTTTTTCCCCCTCCTTTTTTTGTTGTTGTTTTTTTCGGCTGATGGAGGGGAGGTATGGGGTATTGTTTGATAATTGGATCTTCCTGGTAAAAGTTAAGCTGTGCTTCCACCTAACCTTAGGGATGTAACGTGCCGACCAATGAACATTAAAGCCCTCGTTTCTTCCTGGTGGCATGCAACGGCTGAATGATGTAAAGGACGCAACTAAACTGGAGACTCCAAGCACAATATGTGGAATAAAATCGCACAGTGGACTGTGAAGGGGCCTAACCTGGAATTCAGCAGTAGCTTAACCACAAAGAAACTAAAGTGAGCAAAAGACCCAGACTGAGAGAGGATTTTATTACTAACACACACCATAGCAGTGTTTAGGTTCTGCTGACTCTTTTTTTTTTATTATCTATTTGTCTGGGGGGGGGGTTTCTTAACATTCTGCTGTTGAAGGCAAAATACTTTTATTAAGGACTCTTCCCATGAGTCATTAGGTTCCACTTTGAGTGTTTGATTTTTTTTTTTTGTGTTTTTGCATGGCTCGATGTTCAGCGTGGTTGTGTCAGCTTTAAACCTGGTGTCTCCCCCACCCATGCAGCGCTTTACGTGAATTGAGTTTCTATGAAAGGCAGACCTTTTTAGAAAGTGTTTTCAACCCCAGAGTCAGCAGATCGCTTCACCGTTTGCCTTTTGTGTCAACATAAAGTTTCCCAAAGCCAGCTTTTGCATTAGCTAATCTCTGGTAATGTAACGAATTACCAGCACTCACATAATGAGTTTCCCTTTACCTCTGCGATGGCTAACCTGTGCTACACTTCTTGATGCGGGTTCTGTTCCAGGACAGGAGGATCTATTCTTAAAAGGGTTACTGTGACAAATGCTTAAAGGGACACTCTACTCATCCTGACCACTATATTGTTTTAAAGTGGCCAGGATGTGAGGAGTGCTCCAACCCCTCCCCCCCCCCTCCCCTGCTGCCCTGATCTGGCACAATCACTGGATGAAGTGGAAGCGTTTCTCCCACCCCATCCAGCGTCATCAGCGGCCAGGATTTTGAATTTTACGTAAGTTGGTCGCTAGTGATGTCAACATGCAGAAAGCGTGCCGATGTCACAAAAGCGAGCAGTCTGCGAAGCCGTAAATGTTTAGAATCTGCACGTGCAGCTCCGATCCATTGGTCTGCGCAGGTGACATGGAACGTGCGGTCCTATCCAGTGTACAGGGTTGCAGGGTGTCGAGCGTAATGTGCAGTAACAGAGTGGAACAGGCAATAAAGATGGGAGAATGGGTTTTATTTACTATCACACATGAGGGAGTTAAACAGAAAGCAATACTGATACAAATGAATAAGCAGAAGGAGGAGGCAGGAAAACAGGGAGACGCTGGATATTAATAAACACAGGAGGCAGGGTTAAGAAAAGGAGCCATATAATGAGAAATAGGGCAGACTCTGAATATATTACTGAAGAAAAGCAAGAGAATAAGGATTATAGAGAACAGGTTATAGATACTGAGGGATAGAAAGGGTTAACTAGGCACATTCACAACAGACTGAAAACAGAGTTTAAATAAAAAGCAATAATATAACTGGGTATGGTGGGGATCCAGGAGGTATTGGGAGTTGCAATCCAGAGAAATAAGTCCAGAGATATTGGGAGCAATGATCCAAGTAATAAGGGGTGCAGTTCAGCAACAGAAATAAACGTATGGGAGGAAAAGCAAAGTTCTTGATATAAAGCAAGGTATTATACGTGGTATCCAAGGGGTTATTCCATAAGCAAGTCCATATCCGTAGGTCAAGGGGGTTTTAGAAGGCCAGCAGAATCCGTATATTCAGGTGCAAAAGAGTTCAGGAAGCCAGGGGAGCAGGTCAGGCTTCAACAGCAGGTTAACACTAGAATGTGCCCGATGATGCAGAAGCATTGCATTATGGGTCCTTAGCGCTTTAGTAGGGGAGAGCTAGGTAATTATTGAAAGCAACTGTGACAATAGCATTATCAGGTTACACAGGATGGAACGGGTAAGTGCTACAAGGGTTAATGCAAGGTCTTAGTCTTTTTGCCTTTCTTGCGGACACGGCGCCGTGGGTTATGACACTTGCGTACCTAAAATTGCCAAGTCCCGTAGCGATGTGCAATTTGAGGTTCCAACACTATACAAGAGGTTGTGTAAGAGCGTAAATTGTGCAGAAAAAGCTTCAGGGACTTCCGGGTTCAGGAGTCCCTGAGCTGAAGAGGAGGAGCTGCGTGTTGCCAGGGACTAAAGGTGAGTAATATTGCCTTAAAAAAAATTGAGCAGAGACTGTCAGCAGGCTCTGCCCAATTATTTAAGGTCAAGAAAAGGGAACTCCTATTTTTCAATTGTGTTTCCTTAATGGAAAAATATGATTGGGGACTGTAACAATACCTGTAGAAAACCAGACAGAAGACGGAGGATTCTTTGTGCTTTTCTCACTGTTGCATAGATTTCAGAAAACTGCTGGAGTTCGTAAATTAAATGACCTATGATCTGTGGTATCCTGTTATCTATGACAAGTAATGTGGTTTAATCCACTGACTGTTCATGAGGAATTGGCCTATGTGGAACCTGGTTTTATTGCCCGCAGTCAGGTTAATGGATGTGTGGTGCACTTTTTTAAAGGTGTTGCAGTTTTTGGTTTTTTTACCTGTTTGTTTTCTAAAATTGTGCCATGTTCTGGCTCCTCTATTCTCAGTCTATACCACCTCAATTCTCTTGGTGACCTAATAATCCCTTTCTGTGGTTTCCAATATACCCTGGACGCTGATGACACCCACATCTACCTCTCCTGATGTGTCTCCCCTAGTGTTGGCTTGTTACTATACAACAGGAGAAGCCAGAGACTCTTCCATATAAGCAATAGAACACTTATTTGGTAGCGTAAAGCGCAAACAAAAATATATACAAAATGTAACCAGCAGTCACGCTGACGAAATTATACAATTCTAAATGGCACTCAATGATTTATCATAGAAAAAAAACTTTTAAAATCAAAGTCCTAATACTGTCAGGTGGCCTGACAAGCCTGCCCAGTGCTGGCTTCTGGTATAGGTAGCAGAGGGGGGTTATTATGAGTCCAAACTTGGGCGCCAGTACAACATTTCTAGTCGCCATGGTGACCTGCTGTCCAGGTTTTGTCAAGCCCTGATAGATTGTATAGTGAGTTTTTATTTATCTTCCCTCTTGAGGATTGGTGGCGTCAAACATCAAGAAATAATAGAAGAAAAAAACCTTTAAATAAAACCAACTTCTAGACCACAGATCTCCAAACTCCAGCCCCCGGAGCTTAGGGGCATTATCCATGAGAGCTGGGGGGGGGGCATTATCCATGAGAGCTTGGGGGGGGCATTATCCATGAGAGCTTGGGGGGGGCATTATCCATGAGAGCTTGGGGGGGCATTATCCATGAGAGCTTGGGGGGGGGCATTATCCATGAGAGCTGGGGGGGCAATATTTATGAGAGCTGGGGGCATTTTTATATGCAGTATGTTCTTATTGAAAGCGTTCACATGACATAAAATAAAAGTATCGGTAGTCGTACTGTCTTAAAAAAGTGGTATCGGTGCATCCCTAATTGCATTTACAGAATTTTAGGCCATCAACATCTGGGGGTGCTTGAGTTTGACAGCCCTCTTCTAGATCCATGTCTGACATCACCGTTTCACAGAATTCTCAGTCTCATGTGCCATATCCGACACCATTCAGCTCTGAGCTGTTTCACACCCAAAGCCATTGATAGGGAAACTTTGGACGCCAGATATTTCTAAACTGCATGTCCCATGGCCTAGTCACTCGTAAGGCCTTCTGAGCATCAATGGACATGTAGTTTAAAATCCTCTTGGGTGCTAAAATTTGCCATCACTGCCTTTAAGCTATCCAAAACAATTACCCAGAGGGCTGTGCCACGTCCCATGTTGGCACACCACCTGCAAAACTGTTTTTTAAATATCTGCTGCCATCCATACGGAACAGATATTTACATTTCTGTATAGTGAGCATCTGCTTCTCTAGAGAATAAGCTCCTAAACGTTTTTTATTTACCATAGGTTATTTTGCCCACTGGCTCTCTGCCAAGAATTTCATATTCTATGCATAGAGGTGACGGGTACAGTGTATTAAGACAGTGTGATAGGCCACAACTCCACTACTTATGGAGCTGGGAGGAGAGGAATGCAAGGACGTGTCCTACTTGTCCTTAGCACTAAAGGGGCCATACTGAAATAAAAATAATTAGGGGTGCATCAATACCCTTTTTTATTTATTTATTTTTTTAGTTACTTGCCGATTACCGATTCATTTTACTTAACCTCCGCTTACCACGTTCCAATTTATAGTCTAGGATTTTGCTGAAAGCCTGTCCAATTTCTATTAACCCCTTACGCCAAGCGGTATTGTGCCCGGTGGGGGGGGGGGGGTGTTAACGCCGGCGGGGCTTTCTAGAACACCCTGCAGCCAGGTGCTGCGGCAGGTCTCCCCTTCGGCTTGCCCACGCAGCAGACTCGTGACATGCGTCATTGGCTGCAGGTGGACGGCCTGAGTTCAGGACGTCCCGCAACAGCGTAGGCTGAGGCGTGCCATAGAAGTCAATGTGGCGTACTAGGACGCCCCGTGGTTTCAAGGCCCACCTGCCACAGGGACAGCATAGTGTGCCCTGCGGCGGGAAAGGGTTAATATTGAAATGTATGGCCAGACACCTCATTTTACCCACTGCACAGGCCTATACATACCCTGACCCCACACACACCGGCACCAGGCCTCTGATGCGGGTATACCGGCACCCTGGCCTCCTCGTTAACCAGATATCACTCCCCTCGACTTCATTCTATGGGTTATGTTAAAGATATGGGTCATATTACATAGCTGGTGCTAACTTAACCAGAGCTGTTGTAAACTTACCAGAGCCATTATAGCCTATGGAGGTTTTAGGTTTACAACAGCTCTGGTTAAGTTAGCACCAACATTGTAATATGGGCCATGGTGTATGGGACAAAGGTACGGGACATCACTAATCTAAAGCAGAGGATCGCTGATGCCATTGCCACCATTAATGAGGGTATGCTACAGCCAACATGGCAAGAAATCGAGTAGCGTCTTGATCTGTTTCGTGCAACTAATGGTGCCCATATAGAGGTGTATTAAATGAGGCAAAAAACTTAAATATATACGTCTCATTTTGTAATAATTTTCACTTATCTGTCTTTACAATTTCAAAAATTACAAGAAAATGAAAGTCTTTATGGACACCCTGTATAATTATGCAAAGTCTACAATTCTGGTTTTGTATTCCTTTGCAAATTCTGTGAATAAACAAGTGTGTATATATGTGCAACGTGTACATTATTAGAAGTTTTTTTACTGCTATGGAACTCAGTGATACGGTCATACACAAAAAAATTTATAACGTGTAGCACAAAGGTGCTTTTTATCAAAATTAAGTGCTGTGATTACATGCAATAATTACACTCCATCACACACCCTTGTGGAAATACGAGGTATGTACCGCTTATTGGTGTGAGCTGCAAAGGAAAAATGTAGAAGTGTATATATAAATATCTATCTCTACTTTAAATTTTAGTGCCGTATTCACCCTCAACCATCTGATTTGTATGCTCATACACACTGCACATTATGGTGCGTTTTATTGCTGTGGATCTCTGTGATACACTCATACGCACCGCAAATTACTGTGAGTTTTATTGCTGTGCAATTTTGATCGGCTTGATAGCCACAGGCATCCAGTATTTTACCTCTGGCATGTAGATTTGTGTATTACTCCACATACAGCAGCGTGCAAATATTTGCTGACCTCATAAAAATAATGTACTATTTACACACCCTGACTGGAATTTCCCTTTAATGAAATGATTCACTTTTTTTTTTCCATTTTTTTTATTTTATGAATTTTCAATACAATTAGGTACAACATTCACCACTTGACATTCGCAGGATACCACAGATCACAAATGGAGTGTACCGAAACGAGGTCTCTTTTTATAAATGAGAACTCAGAAAAGGGGGAAGAAGAGGAGGGGTAGGTGGGAAGAAAAGCAAAACACAAAAAAGACGAGAAATGCGATAAGACTGTCCAAACCAGGTCACATCGTTGGCTTAGGCCAACGGGAATAACAGCAATGACTGTATGGTCCCACATAATCATCCCATAGACACTGTTTTCTCGAACCTGGGCAAGGTTTGGCGGACGATCGCCATTAACTCCTCCATGAGCCGCACATCAGATAACTTTAGTCATCACTAGGCTCATCGACGGGGTGTCACCCGACAACCACTGGGAGGAGGCCAGGGAATGGCGAGCGGCCAGGAGGATGCAACAGAGCAGTGCCTGCTTGGGGTCAGTGAGGCCCGGCACCGGGCGTGACCGAAGTCCCTGGGATCCACCGTCATGGGCCGTTTGAATACAGATGTGAGCAATCTACCCACCTCACCCCAGTACCCCCGTGCCTTCGGGCAGTCCCACCACAAGGGTATGAATGTGGCCACAGTTCCGCAAGCAAAGGTCGGTGGTGGTCCTACCCATCTGGCATTTACCGGGGTTGTGTACCATCGGACCAGCATTTTGAAGGATTGTTCTTGGTGGGTGACACACATCGAAGACTCAGTAGCGGCCTCCCATATCTCCTCCCGCTCTTCCCCAGTAAGGACTCGTTCAAGTCGGCCTCCCAGCGAGAACAGTATGCTAGCTCGCCCCATTCCTTGGAGCCTGAACATAGTTGAAATTAAATGATTCACTTTTGAAGTAATTCTTTTGGGATATTGCATGCTGGGTAGCTCGGAAAACCATTAGCTCATATATTTCTATATCTGGCTCCTAAGATTTTGGATTGCGCCCCCCCCCCCAAAAAAAAAAAGTGGTTTCTGGACTCCAAATATGTGGTACCTCCTTATGCTGGGCCAGCCCGATCTTTCCATTCCTGCAATCAGGCATTCGCATAGTCTAGATCCCAGATCTCAAGCTCCGGTCCCCAGATGTTTATTCCTACAATTCCCTTAATTCTTTGAATGCAGTCAGTGGGCAGGGAACCATGGGAGTTGTAATTCAAACTTCTGGGGGGGGGGCAGCAGATTTTGAGATCCCTTGTCTGTTCCAGGGCTGCTGAATGTGGCCAGAGGAAGTCTTGCAGTGCGGCTGACTTACTGCACTACAAATTCATGCTCCATTCCTACTGTCTCGCTTTATCACTCACTAAACAAACCTATTTCTCATCCTTAATCTTCACCCTTTCTCATGATTCCAGACGTCTGTTTCATACCTTCAATCTGTTAATGTGTCCCGCTTCCTCTCAACCTTTCACGGACCTCACTGCTCTCAGCTTTGCTGACTTCCTCACTGACCAAGATTAATAAACTTAGACTACTAGTCTCTTCACTTCCCTCCTCCCCAAACCATTCAACTGCGCTCCTTCTCTCCCTGCACCCTCTTCTACTAGAGAAAGATGAAACTCAGGAGAGGAGAACAATCTAGACCAAATAGCCGATTTGGAAAGTGAGATAAATGGGAGAATTTTTCTGGTTTGGCTATTTTGACCTAGAATTTTCACTTCTTTAGTCATTCTCCTGAGTTTCACTTTTCTTTGAATAGACCTGTATGTCTTTTCTCCAGTTTCAGAGGAGAACGTTTCAGCACTTCACATGTCCTCCTGCCTGACCACCTGGCAGCTCGATATCATCCCCTCGCACCTTATTCGGACTGTCCTACTGGTTATTGCTTCTCCTTTGACTCACATTTTCAGCTTCTCCTCTGGAGTCTTCCCTTCTGCATTTAAATGTGCTTTGATCACCCCCATTCTGAAATAGCCATCTCTTGATCCTTCTTTTTCGAACTACCGTCCCAACTCTTTGCTCCCCTTTGTGAACTCCCTACTTGACCTGCACCAGTCTGGCTTTCGCTCCCAGTACTCTAACACTGCTCTGACCAAGGTGACTAATGATTTTGTTGCCGCTAAAACAAAAGGTCACTTCTCATTGCACGTGTCCGTCCCTTTCTTAGTCAAGACTCTGCTAAAATGCTCATCCAAGCTCTTATCTCCCGCCTTGACTACTAGAACCTCCTTCTCGCTGGCCTTTATAGGTCCCTGATTCTCCCTCTGCAGTCTGCTATGAGTGCCTGTGCCAGATTCCTCCACCTCACCTCTCACACCTCCCTCCTTTGTCAATTGCTGCACTTATTCCCCGTTTCCTCTTTAGTGTCCAATTCAAAATAGTGGTGTTCCCATACAAAGCTCTCCATAACCGCATTCTTAGCTACATCTCTTCTCTTATTAGCAGGTACATCCCATCCCGACCATTGCTCTGCCAGTGATCTGATGTTATCGTCTCCTCGTACCTGCACCCCCAACTCTCGCCTTCAGGACTTCTCCCGAGCTGCCCCCTTCTTATGGAACTCCCTTCCCCCGCAACATTAGACTTTCCCCATCTCTCCAGTCCTTCAAAAAGTCTCTGAAAACACATTACTTTAGAGAAGCCTTTTGGCTCATTCCATGATTTCCCCACTGTACATTTCTTGCTCCATCTCCCCTATAGCCCACACCTGTGTCACCCCTCCTCTTGGATTGTAAACTCGTGAGCAGGGTCCTCTCTTCTTCTGTCCTGTGTATTTAACTTGCATGTATATTTAGTCGGTGTCACCCATTGTACAGCCCTCTGCTACAGTCGGCTGCTTCCTCCCAGCCACTGAGGAAGTCTGTTCCTTACTGTCCTCCTCACGTCTCACTACGTGCCTGCTTGACCCCATTTCCTCACATCTAATACCTCCACTCTCCTCCTTCCTCACTCACACAAACATTCAACCTCTCTCCCTCTCCACCGGCTCCTTCCTATCCGCCTTCAAATATGCACAGGTTACCCCATACTAAAGAACCCCTAAATCGATCCCAACTCTCCAACTATTGTCCTGTATTCCCGCTTCTGTTTTCCTAAGCTTTTGGAAATAATAGTTTTCAACCGCCTCTCCCTCTTCCTGTCCTCTAATTCCTCACTTGACCCCCTGCAATCAGGCTTCTGTCCCCTACACTCAACCGAAACTGCCCTCACCAAAGTCACCAACTACCTCCTGACAGTTAAGAACCACGACCACTATTCTATGCTCATCCTGCTTAACCTCTCGGCTGCTTTTGACACTGTCGATCACTCCCTCCTTCTACAGACTCTGCGCTCTCTTGGTTTGACTCTTGTCTAACAGGTCCTTCTGTGTCATTTGCTGGTAACTCCTCCTCTTCAATGCCTTTTATCTGTTGGTGTGCCCAAAGTCTCTGTCCTTGGTCCTCTGCTCTTTTCCATCTACACCTCCTCCCTGGGCAAAATCATTAACAGCTTTGGCTTTAATTACCACCTGTATGCTGATGACACTCAGATTTACCTCTCTACCACTGATTTCTCCCCCCTCCTGTCCTTTCCAAAGTCAGCGACTGCTTATCTGGCATCTCCTCCTGGATGGCCTCTCACCACCTAAAGATTAACAAGTCAAGACTGAGCTCCTACTAATTCCTCCCTCTAATGTCTCCCCACCTCCAGACTTTCTCTATCATAGTCGATGGTCAACTTGACTATTGTAATAATTCTTGCTGGCCCCCCTCTCTCCCTCCTCACCCCCCTTACAATCCATTCTGAATGCCCCTGCCAGTCTCATCCACCTCACTCGCTGCTCTGTCTCTGCCGCTCCTCTCTGCGAGTCCCTTCACTGGCTCCCCATCCACTATAGAATTAAATTCAAAATCCTTACCCTGACCTACAAAGCTCTCACTAACTCAGCTCCCCACTACCTGTCCTCACTAATCACCAAATACACCCCAGCCCGCTCCCTATCTTCTCCCCGCATCACCTCTTCCCATGGTAAGACTGCAGGATTTCTCATGCACAGCCCCCATCCTCTGGAACACTCTCCCTCGTACTGTCAGACTTTCCCCTAGTTTCCCTTCCTTCAAACGCTCTTTTAAGACATTCCTATTTAGGGAAGCATACCACCCGACTCACTGATGCAACCGTTTCATCCCTCTCGCCTTGCAGTCCATCCCTCTCGCCTTGCAGTCCATCCCTCTCGCCTTGCAGTCCATCCCTCTCGCCTTGCAGTCCATCCCTCTCGCCTTGCAGTCCATCCCTCTCGCCTTGCAGTCCATCCCTCTCGCCTTGCAGTCCATCCCTCTCGCCTTGCAGTCCATCCCTCTCGCCTTGCAGTCCATCCCTCTCGCCTTGCAGTCCATCCCTCTCGCCTTGCAGTCCATCCCTCTCGCCTTGCAGTCCATCCCTCTCGCCTTGCAGTCCATCCCTCTCGCCTTGCAGTCCATCCCTCTCGCCTTGCAGTCCATCCCTCTCGCCTTGCAGTCCATCCCTCTCGCCTTGCAGTCCATCCCTCTCGCCTTGCAGTCCATCCCTCTCGCCTTGCAGTCCATCCCTCTCGCCTTGCAGTCCATCCCTCTCGCCTTGCAGTCCATCCCTCTCGCCTTGCAGTCCATCCCTCTCGCCTTGCAGTCCATCCCTCTCGCCTTGCAGTCCATCCCTCTCGCCTTGCAGTCCATCCCTCTCGCCTTGCAGTCCATCCCTCTCGCCTTGCAGTCCATCCCTCTCGCCTTGCAGTCCTCTCCTCCGGTTTCCTCCACCAACCCTTCTAGATTGTGAGTTCCCACAGGAATAGGGCCTTTGTTTCTTCCTGTACTGGATTGTCAAAATGTTGCTCAGTCTTAATGTATTGTAACCCTGTCTATATTGTGCCCATTGAACAGCGCTGCGTAATATGCTGCTGTTATATAAATAAGCATAATAATGCGCTGCAGAACTATTAGCGCTTTATAATTAACTGTAGATGTTGCCTTTATAGACCTTTGCGCTCAAAGCTGTAAATAGTGCAGCTCTTTGAGAGAGTGGGCAATCCCACCTGTGGTTCTCGTCTTGGGCTCTTGCACAGCCCACCCCGTACACATATATTGCCACATGCATGTACTAGTCCCTGTGTCCCGCAGTCGACACTCAGTGAAAGCCCTGGAAGTGTCTGTCCTGGTATTTGCGCATTCCTTTCTGTGTCGGCAGGAATGACCATTAAGTCTATATTTTGCCAGTTGCGTTAATTTCCTGTTTTGCAATTTATTCTCCGCTCTGCTTTCCTGATTATTCGACCACGCTCAACCCGTGTGAATGTGTGGCTTTACTGGCATAGATACGCTTCAGTTGTTCTTTTAATTTCATTTTATTTTTCCCTTTTAAAATGTTTTTTTTTTCTTTTTTGTTCTAACTTCATTTTTCCATTCTTCTTTTTTCTTTTAGACCAGCAAAAACCAAATCAAAGTAGACCTTGTCGACGAGAACTTCTCTGAACTAAGGGGTGAAATAGCCGGGCCACCAGACACGCCGTATGAAGGTGAGTAACCTGTTATCCGTCGACACGCTATGGTCTGATGGTCTTTATAAATTGGCTAGAAGGTTTAAAATGAGTAACTGTTTTACTTTAAAGAAAAAACAAAACAAAGCCTACATATACAAATAAGTGTCGTGCTCCGTGCGCGGTCCATATGTTACATCATCTGGATGCTGATCATGTGGTGGACTATTGCATTTTAAGGATTTCTGGGAATTGTAGGCAATCAACATTTTGGAGGGGGTTGGGGTTGATCTCTCTCCAATAATGAGTCAGACGTCCTGTAGTGTTAACAGAATTTCATATAATTTATCATTGTTGTATCTTGGAATTCCCCAAGTATTTTTCGTAACCTCCTATATTAAAGAGCAGCCGGGTGTCCTCAGCCCTCTCATATTCTGTGCACATCATACACATTGATTGTGTCTCACCATAGATAACCCACTCTTTTTTTCTTGTTTCTTACTGGCCAATGACTCTGCTCCTGAATTTACAGTGACTTCTATCCCACAGGTACTTTTTGGGGTTCGCTGCCGGTAGAATGGAGTATCTTGGCTAGAAATGCATTCACTATTATTCCCAAACAACTGTACGTTACCTGTGTTCTGCCATTCACCACCGTGGACTCTCCCATAAAGAAATTGTCGTCCCGCTGCTGACACTTTGTAGGGAGAGAAATAAACTTTTTGTTTTCTTCCTCCAGGTCTCGCTTAATATAACAGTGAATGCATTTTAGCTCTTCTCGCCAGCTTGCGCAGTGAGGCCCTAGAGCAGAACTAGTTACAGACACTGTATTGTTCTATTATGCATGTTTTAGTATTATGTAGAGCCTAAACAATGCAAGGTATGCAGCGTTACGATGACACTGAAGCTGTCATCAAAGAGCTTGCTTTCCCTGTGATGCCACATCAAGCAATATGTATCCTCTTCTAGCACCAATGCCACCATGTTCTTCATAGGTTTCACACAGTGAGGGTCAACGTGCAGCTATTTTGATTGTTCCCATACCCGTGACATTGGCGCACTGACTTATACGGAGTGTCAGCGGTCATTCACAGCAAGGAGTGAACTGGAGGGCATCCCACAGGATGGCCCTTCTGCCTTTGGCTGCCACTCGCTCCCTTGTTTAAAGTGATGTTTTGTTTTTTTGAGAGGAATGGGGCTAGGGGACTGCACATTTTCTAATCATTATATATTGTACTTGAAAAAAAATATATAAATTCATATACATTAAGAAATGCTGCTATATAACAGCTTTATGCAAAAAGTTGTTTTCTCACCACTCGTTTGCTTTTCTTGGTCACCTGGGTCCTAATGAGACATATCAACAGACAATACGGGCTACTGACAGGCTTGGACTGGCCATCGGGCAAACTGGGAGTTTGCCCGGTAGGCGGCTAGCCTCCCTTACTGGTCGGTTGGGCAGCCGCCTGGCAAGACAGCCTAGGCTGACTGAAGAGTGCGGCTGGCCATCTGGCGAGCCCTATGACCGAATCAGAGGGACCCGGCCAGCCTTCGGCCCCTGCTGATTATATCACACAGCGCGCCGCGTGATGTCATCAGCGGGGGGCGCAGGCCAGCCTGCTCCCTCTGATTAGGTCACAGGGCGCACACGTGATGTCTGCTGCCAGAGTCCAAATAGATTTGCTGTTTCATTCAAGTCCTTGGGGGCATCCATAGAGGGGGGGGGGCTGTAAAATGGATAGCTGGATATATCTATCCGCAATAACAACTGGTGGGGTGCTGCCACAAATGCCCCTGTGAATTTAGGTCTTCAAAGAACACGCCATGGAACGTGAAGATTAATGTCATGTCTCATTGCTTGCGTAGTGATTCAAAGTGAGCTCTTCTTGCGGCGCTGCCGCAACACGGCTCCGGGCATCGGGATGAATAGAGAATGTGAACGGCTAATAGTGTTTCAATGTATTCTCCCTCATGTTTCAGGTGGGAGATATCAATTAGAAATAAAAATTCCAGAAACGTATCCATTTAACCCTCCAAAGGTACGTAGCGGTGTCCCGTGACGCATTCACCTCATTTGTCAGCAAACTTTATACTGCTAAATATTGTACTTTTTTAAATTTATTTTTTATTTTCACATACACATCACACGAGTTATTCTCACTTACGTTAAAATCTGTACATCATTGTTTAAAATGTGTATTTGTAACACTTTGCAGAGCAGATATAGTAGTTGGCATAAAGTGTCTTTTTTGCTTACTCATAGAATTGTAAAAGGTTTTTTTTTCCCCTTCCTCTTAGCCATTCAAAATGTACAAAAACATTTATTTAAATTAATTTGCATTCTTGTTCATGTAATGGGTAGTGCTGAGCGTGTGAGCTCCAATGTCATGTGATCTTGCACATTGAAAAGCCATTGTACTGCTCTCCAGTGTGAAGTGCTCCGCCACGCACACTGACACAGAGGTTTCCAGTGATTTCAGTGACCGAGCGCTTGGCAGCACTGCTCATTAAATCTGCTGCTTCAGGCTGCACAGGGAACATAGTATTTATATTTACAGCCTCCTTTGCAATTAATTACAATAAACCAGAATATATCCAGAAACCCGGGCCAGTGGTTGTGTTTGTGCGTCTGTCTAGACATGCAAGTCATCCGTGAATATCGCCTTCTGAGCAAGCGACGCTCCTTCTCTGCATTTAGTATTCTGATTCGTAGTACATGAACAGCGTTGATCTTTTTTGAACAATTATTGGACTATTATTTTTTATTTTTATTTTTGGAAAATGTATATATCGCTCACAGAAGCTAACCACACATATTTCGGAGACAGTCTATCGTGGAAGTTGAGTGGTTAACACAGATCAAGGGGACCTGCAAGTGTTTGTGAGATTAACTCTATCTGGTCTTATTACGGAACAACGCAAGCACATTTTGTGTGCATATGGGCTCCAGGGCACGTCCCTAAAGTCTCAGGACATCTGACATGACATCAATGTACTTGTGTTAAATCCTGAAGTTCCAGCACTTGCAGTAGCACGATTTGGCCAACAGATGGAACCCTCTGGCTGTGAAATGGGACTGCCAATAAAATGCTGTGTGGGGACACTACTGTACATTTTTAGTGTGTAGGTGAGGTAACCTGGTTTTCAATAAAACCACTAGGACCTGAGAGCGGGTTTATGGAAAACCACATGCTAGGGAAGGTGTTAAGCCCTGTCAAAGTGCATTACCAAACACACAATTATTGTGTAAATCTCCTCAAATCCTGCATCCATATTGTGTGTGGTTTTTTTCTTTTTTTCACAGAAGTAGCTGTGGATTGTTCTTTTTATTAGATAAGTTTTTATTTTATACGTTTCTTCAGTTTCTCTACTCGTAACACTTGGTCCGGTTCTAAAACACTTAATGATGCTCAAAACCAGAGCCCTGATCATACAATCCCTTCTTTTCATGCAATGTACATTAGCTGTACACTTGTCAGCTATTTCCATCTCAGAATCTGCTTTTATTATTATTATTTTTCTACACCCTAAACAAAGCCCAAGGGTTGATGATATCGTCCTGTGTAAAAGCTATATTACCTTAATCTTTCTGGATTATATTTCTGGAGTGAAACGTGATACTTTGTATCTTTTTGTGTTTCAGGTGCGGTTTATCACCAAAATCTGGCACCCTAATATTAGTTCTGTTACAGGAGCCATATGTCTGGATATATTGAAAGACCAATGGTAATGTACTGAGCACGAGTGATTGCTGCCTCTTAGTCCTTTACAGTTCATGTTGGTTTCTTTCCTTCTCGTATTAATAAAACTAGATGCCGTAGTTATCCTTCCAGCAGGGTAATTGGATTAACCAATAAACTATTTCCTGTAAAAAAGGACACTGTTGGAATTTAATGTTCAGCGGGGGGGGGGGGGGGGGTGGTGGTGGTGGTGGGTGTCCTTTCTAGTTATGTACATACACTATATTGTCAAAAGTATTCGCTCACCTGCCTTGACTCGCATATGAACTTAAGTGACATCCCATTCCTAATCCATAGGGTTCAATATGACGTCGGTCCACCCTTTACAGCTATAACAGCTTCAACTCTTCTGGGAAGGCTGTCCACAAGGTTTAGGAGTGTGTTTATGGGAATTTTTGACCATTCTTCCAGAAGAGCATTTGTGAGGTCACACACTGATGTTGGACGAGAAGGCCTGGCTCTCAGTCTCCGCTCTAATTCATCCCAAAGGTGTTCTATCGGGTTGAGGTCAGGACTCTGTGCAGGCCAGTCAAGTTCATCCACAACCAGACTCTGTCATCCATGTCTTTATGGACCTTGCTTTGTGCACTGGTGCAGTCATGTTGGAAGAGGAAGGGGCCAGCTCCAAACTGTTCCCACAAAGTTTGTGAGCATGGAATTGTCCAAAATGTCTTGGTATGCTGAAGCATTCAGAGTTCCTTTCACTGGAACTAAGGGGCCAAGCCCAGCTCCTGAAAAACAACCCCACACCATAATCCCCCCATCACCAAACTTTACACTTGGCACAATGCAGTGAGACAAGTACCGTTCTCCTGGCAACCACCAAACCCAGACTCGTCCATCAGATTGCCAGATGGAGAAGCGCGATTCGTCACTCCAGAGAATGCGTCTCCACTGCTCTAGAGTCCAGTGGTGGCGTGCTTTACACCACTGCATCCGACGCTTTGCATTGCACTTGCAGGGTAATTCAAAGAGATTCGAAAAGTCACCACACATTCGGTGACTTTTCGTTCTCTTCAATTCGGTTCCTTTTGCCGATCCCAGTTCGGTGACCCTGCGGTGTACTCAGCAAACACCACAGGATCCCCGAATTGCAGGGAAAAAAGCTACCGCAAACCCGATGAAAACGAACCGCAAAACCTGTTGAATGCACACTGAAAACCTGCAAAAACATCTGGATTAACCTGCCGAAAACCACGGAAAAATTCGAGCAGGAGCTGATCACACGCAGCGAAGCCGCCGGAAAAAGCCGACACCGCAGAAGAACGAAGTGAATAAATTAGGAAAACCGTTTGCATGAATGTGTGAAAAGTGAAACGCTGTTTGCAAAGAAACTACTGAGCGAAAATGTCTGAAATTTACATGAGGTCCAATGAATGATAATAAAAAGGGCTGGTACAGAAAAAATAAGTAAACTTAACCACTCTGCTGCGGAGGACGCGCTCAGCGCGTCCTGCCACAGGAAGGGTTGGCTGCGGAAGACGTGCTGAGCGCATCCTCTCAAATCAGCCAGCGATCGGCCGGATTTCGGCTGATTGCTGTGCCCCCAGGTGCGGGCTGACATCCTCGATGTCAGGCCGTCACTCCGGGACCGCCGCGGGCACAATAGATGTAATCGTGGCGGCGCAATGACATCTATTTCAGGTGTGCGGAGGAGGCACCTGAAAGGGAGGGGGGAGGTCCTTCGGACCTCTCTCCCTCCCGATCGACGGGGTCCTGAGCTTAATGCCAGGCACCGTTTGGAAGGGCACAGCCTGCCCTTCCAAACGGTACCTGGCATTAACCCCATGGGGGCCGGATCACGAATCGGCGCCGAAAAGCGCCGGTTCGTGATCCTTTCCCAGAGCTGTCCGACATCTTGGATGTCGGCCAAGCCTCCGGGAACTCCCCCTGAGGACTGGCGTCATCGTGCATAGGACGATGACGCCAGTCCTGAAGTTAACCCCTAGCTGCCACCAATGGTGGAGATGGGGGGTTCATATCTCCCGATCCGTGGCAGCTAGGGGTTAATGTTTGATATCGTTGGATCGGCCAGAGCATGGCCTTTCCAACGATATCAAACATGACTATGAAATTTTTTTTTTTTTAAAAAAATAAGATATAAAAAATAAAATTTTATTTTTTTGTTTTGTTCCCATTTAATTTATAATGTGAACAATGATGCTGCACTAACGATTTTTGTATGGGGTGCGTTTGTTAAAAATAGCGAAATTTCCCCCCCCCAAAAAATGTAACGAGACCCCATTTCAAATTTTTTTAACAAACGCACCCCATACAAAATATAACCGCAAACGATCGCATGTTAAAATGTTAAAAAAAACACTTTACACGTTGTAAATTTTTAAAAATTCTAATTTTATTGCATTTTTTTGTTATAATATACAGACAGGTCATGACGTATACATATAATAATGACATATTATGAATCTGCCGAGTCTGACGGAAAGAACGATATATAATATGTCTGGGTCATATACTAAAATAAGCCTTCAAAACACGTTTAAACATGATGAGCGAAACCGGTAAAAATGACCTCCGCACACAGGCGGGAAATGCCTCAGCAGCGAAAGGGTTCAAAAAATTCTGAAAAATGCTTAAAATATCCTAAAAAATCTATAAATAAAGAGACTCTTTACTGCAGAATTTTATAATGAATGGTTTATTAGATATTGAATTAAAACGGGAATATTTTTAACATTGGAGCCTATGGGATTCTCCTGAATAAACTTGCCGAATTAAACCACCGAATGGCAGGGCATTAGGGGAACCTTTCACTGCTGGTTTGTGTTCTCTGAATAGCCGAAGCAGTGCTTTTTCATGGGGATTTCACTGCCCTCGAACAGGCACCATATGTGCAGACAATTCGCCAGGATTTGGCAAATGGCCAAGAAAGGTAACCGAATGCTGATTTTCAGCGTTCGGTTACCTTTCTCAAGCAAATCGGAGCTCTTTAAATAACCCTGTTGGTGATGTATGGCTTGGATGAAGATGCTCACTGTTCTTGAGCTAATCTGAAGGCCACATGAAGTTTGGAGGTCT
Organism: Leptobrachium leishanense; assembly: GCA_009667805.1. Classification (NCBI taxonomy): domain Eukaryota; kingdom Metazoa; phylum Chordata; class Amphibia; order Anura; family Megophryidae; genus Leptobrachium; species Leptobrachium leishanense. The sequence continues at coordinate 477,996,895 of CM019063.1, read as the reverse complement.
GTAGTGATTGACTCTGCATAAAGTTGGCGACCTCTTTGCACTATGCACCTCAGCATCCGCTGACCCCGCTCCATCAGTTTATGTGGCCTACCACTTCGTGGCTGAGTTGCTGTCGTTCCCAAACACTTCCACGTTGTTATAATACAGCTGACAGTGGACTGTGGAATATTTAGGAGCGAGGAAATTTCACGACTGGATTTGTTGCACAGGTAGCATCCTATCACAGTTCCACGCTGGAATTCACTGAGCTCCTGAGAGTGACCCATTCTTTCACAAATGTTTGTAAAAACAGTCTGCATGCCTAGGTGCTTGCTTTTATATACCTGTGGCCATGGAAGTGATTGGAACACCTGATTCTGATTATTTGGATGGGTGAGCGAATACTTTTGGCAATATAGTGTATTTAAACAACAGCTAAGGCTAGGGTCAGACGAACGCATTTTCGCGTTGTCTGTGAAAAAGTGCGTTCGAACAAATGGACGCATTTTTTCACGGTGTACGCGATAGCGGTCATACGATGCGCATTTGCGTTCGTGATTTTGTACGGATCATCAATAAAACACTTTTGCATCTGGACGTTATGTTGGCCGGACATTAGCAGTGTCTGACATCTCCAAATCACGCAAACACGCCGCTAGCGGACGCAGCGCACTCTGTACGACCGTACTAGAGGTTTCACGTTCGACAAAATGCGTTCGTTTGCCACTTGCGTTGCACGGCCGGACTTTCGTGCGACCGTACTTCGTATATTGGCCGTCATTGCCCGTCATTTGCTGCTAGTGCGGCCGTAATTAAGTGCGCCAGAACGCACGTTTAAAGTGCGCTAGTCTGACCCTAGCCTTAGGCTAGGGACAGATGAGCGCATTTTCTGCAGCCACCGTCAAAATGTACGTCGATGCGTGCGCACGCATTTTTTCACGGAATACGCTTAAGTGGTCAGACGATGCGCAATTCTGGACGTATTTCATGACGGTGGGGTAAAAAGAAGTCTAGGGAAATCCGGCTGTTTGAACGTTATGTTGGCCGCACACTAGCAGCGTCTGACGTCTCCTAATCACGCACACACGCCGCTATGCGGCCGCAGCGCACTCTGTACGTCAGTAGCAGCGGTTTCACGTTCTGATAAAAATGCGTTCATTTGCTGGTTGCGTGGTGTCGGCGCACTTTTGTACGCACGTACTGCGTATATTGGCCGTCATTGGCCGTTATGTGCTGCTACTGCCGCCGTGATTTAGTGCGCCTGCACGCGCGTTCCGACTGCCCCACTCTGACCCTAGCCTTAATGGTGACATTTTAACAGGGGTTAATGGGGTCATTGTATATACAATTATCCTTATGGGTGCTCTGGCCTATGGTAAAGTGCCATGGAAACTGAGGTGAACTCCACAGGTTTTTCTTCTTTATAGTAATGTGTCCAGCAAGAGCATGTGAAACACATAGGCCACTTTCTCTTTAAGCAGGGGTGTGGGTGGGCATCAGGTTTTGTACGCTGCTGCTACCAATAATCCTGGGCCTAATATAACAGAGGAAAGAAGGGGTGGTACCTATTTTTGAGGTTCCTACACTGATATCAATAGTGCAAAAGACAATGACACCAGCAGTATGACAAATACTGAAGTCTGGCATTGTGGCCAAAAAACCTAGCGTAGGAGATGAAGTAAGTCCTAAGCTGTTGGATGTGAGGACAAAGTTAATAAAGGGAGCATTCCCAAAAGGAATCCTGAAAGGGACACTATTCATCATGACCACTTTATAAAGTGGTCAGGGTGTGAGGAGTGGCCACTGCCCCGATCTGGCAAAAACACTTAAGTGGATGAGATTCTTCCACCCCATCCAGTGTCACCAGCAGCCGGGATTTTTTAATTTCCCAGCTGTCGGCACCAGATCGGTCACTAGTGACATCAGCACGCAGAGAGAGCCTGCCGACGTTACGCTCTCTGAAACCAATCACTGTAGCAGGTGGAATCAGAGGCAGCCGATGGATCGGATCTCTGCAGCGTGCGCAGCTCTAATCCATCGTTCTCTGCAGGCACTACGGAACTCGCGTACATAAAATGCACAAGAACTCGCGCTTCCTATGCTGCAAAAATTCTGTAGGAGCACAAAAAAGCCTCAGGGACTTCTGGGTTCAGGAGTCCGAGTCGAAGAGGAGGCGCTACATGTGGCGAGTGAGAAAGGGTGAGTAAAATCACCCAAAAATAGAAAGGGGAAAAAAAATTAAAGGGAACTGTAATTTTCAGTGAGTATCCCTTTAAGATAGATATTTGTGCTCGTAAAATAAGTGTAGGGTTGATATTGTGAGCGCAAACCAGATACTCCCAAAAGAGTTAAATCTGAGACTGACATATGACTAGGCCGGTCAAGAATCACAACGTACATTAGTCAGCTCTAAAATCCCCCTGTGAGCTATGAGAAGAATTCAGGGCACTTTCAGGATCTTAAAGGGACTTTCTAGCATTTTTTTGTTGTTTTTTGCTTATGCCCAGTTCAGTTTAGTTCCCTTATTTTTTGCGTTTAGCCAGTAGTTCTTATTTTTTAGAGTCTGTGGACGTCTCCCTCCAGACCTTACACTTGCACTTTACTTTCCAGCCAAGTCCCTGCGCTGACCCCTGATTGCTCTCTGCGCCCATATACATAGGCTATGCAAAGTGCCGCAGAAGGTGTCGCTAGCTCCATATTACATCAGCCTTCTCTTGAAATTCCGCTGAAAGCACATGGCGTGACTAAGATAAGTGACACACGTGTTGCCCGTACAGAATAAACTCTGGAGTCGACAAAGGTTTAGGAACAGTAACATTTGTAACAGACAATCCGTATGTGATGTCCAGTGACATCGTGCTGCAATGCTTTGTTTTTTTTCTTCGTATGACCTATGCATTGACTGGATGTTTTCTGTACAGGGCCGCTGCTATGACCTTAAGAACGGTGCTGTTATCATTGCAAGCCTTGCTGGCCGCAGCAGAACCAGATGACCCGCAGGATGCTGTGGTCGCAAATCAGGCAAGTTACTCCTTCGCAACCACCAAAAATAAATGATGTGGCTCACGGCATTTCACAGAAGTCCAAACGATAACTGGAGAATCCTCCCAGTGAAGCTACTCCTGCTGCTGTTTGGATTTCCCATTTGTGAAACACTGATGTTTGGCAACATTGCAAACACCGCCGACCTTTTAAATAACCTCCTTAATCGATACAGACTGAGTGACATTTTCTGACAGAGGGAACCCGTGAGCCGAAAAGACGCGGACAGAGGCAGTTATGTGTGTCTGACGATTGGCCAAGATGTGGGGTTGTCACGCTTTATGATAGTAATTATTCTGTTCAATGGGTGATACTAATTATTTTCTATCTGGCTTTTTTTTTTTTCCCTCTCCAGTATAAACAGAATCCTGAAATGTTTAAACAGACCGCCCGGCTCTGGGCGCACGTCTACGCAGGAGCACCAGTTACTAGTCCAGAATATACAAAAAAAATAGAGAACCTTTGTGCTATGGGATTCGATAGGGTAAGTGCCGCGTGGGAGAGAGCCGTGTTAAAATACTGGTGGAAGCTTATCCATTCATATTACATTTTTAGGTATGTGGTACGTCACAGCTAGTGTGCTTTAAACATGACCCCCCCCTGACCACAAATGCTTATTAGGTGGTCATGGTAGCTGTAGTATGTCCCTGTCTGGGGGAGAAGCATTGAGAGGCAGCAGACTGGCTGTGTCCTGGGGCCAGCTCCTTGCCGCTAGATTCCCTGGTACTAGAAGAGCTGACAGTTTATTATGGTTCATAAATAAAGGGAAGTTTTAACATAATGGGCAAAAAAGAGGTGCGATTATTAACTCACCACCTTCTGGTTTTCTCCATATAGTAAATTACTATAATTCTGTGCAGGAAGATTTATTTTGCTCTGATAGTAATTACGCTGGAATGATGTTTATGTACTAAACCTAGAACTGTCATAAATCATAAACAGAATTGCAAACTATATAGTATGAAAATCCTGATGTGTATTTTTGCCTAAAAATTAAAAAATTTCCGCTCATCCGTTCTTTACATTATGTAGTAAACCAGAGGTCAGCAATCTTGGCTTACCAGATGTTTTGGAAATCATTTCCCATGATGCTCAGCCACTCATTAGGTTCACTGAGCATCCTGGGAGATGTAGTTCCAAAACATCCGGATTGCAAAGTTTGTTGACTGTTGCAGTAAATGGCTGAAATACTCGTGTCTTGATGGAGCCGAACGTGTTTACAGATGGATGATACCTTCACTAATCTTACTCTCACAGGTTCTCACAACACTTTCACCATCTCCTTTTATTTCCTTTATCCCCCCTCCCCTCCAGAATGCAGTAATATCAGCCTTGTCGTCAAAACAATGGGAAGTAGAGGCGGCAACAGAGTCACTCCTGAGCAACTGAGATCAACGCTCGCCTCGATGCCTGCTCTCCCCATCCTGAACAGCACGTCATCTGTTATTTTTTTAGGATTCTGCATAGGTTCTGTTATTAAAGAGAAAATGGGGGAAAAATCGAGGGGGGGAAAACGAAACGCCCACAGCACTTCTACTCGATAATGCTACGTAGACCATCCTGGAGACGGACGCAAAAGAAAAAACTGCTCTGTAAATAAAGCTAATGATCATGTAAATTAAACAGTGGCAAAAACAAAAGGGGAGGAGTATGATTTACATTTTTTTCTTAATATTGTCAAGAAAATCTTGTGATCAAGAGAAGAAAACGCATTTGTGTTTTACAGTGTGGCCATGGACTGCAGGAGGATAATACTTCTGTGTCTTGTTTGTTATTTTTTTGTTTACATTTCTCTAGTTTTGCTTCTCTTGCTGAAGCAGAGGTAACCACAGCCTTTATCCGCAGCACAGGGGCACTCATTTTTATTTAATTCTATTTTTTTTTTTTTTTCCTTTTGGAGTCACAGCCATCAGTTTTGCCAGCCATCATCTTAATTACTGTTAGAACCAAGCATCTTTTGTGCCTGTGGATTTGCATGCATGTACACTAATGAATTTGGTTCCGTTCACTCTCACTCCCGCAGTACTACGATCTGTGTCTCAGTGTCATTTATTTTTTATTTCTTCCTAGTCCTGTTTTGTTTTCCATTGGGGGGGAAGTTGGGCTATGTCATGTCATATTACTAGTAAGAGTCCCTTTCCCCGCCGTTCAGAATCAGTGACAGATTCGGGGGTTTTGACAAACCCTACCAGATCGGATCACATAGACCCTACGGACAAGACGTGAACAATTCTTATGATGGAAGAAAGCCAATCAGCGAGGAAACAAATTCATCCAAATTTTCCAAGTATCACAAATTACAACCAAGCAGCAGTCATCAGGCACTAAAATGTCAGTTTCTGGTAAATACTAGCACTCGGGAGGGAACCGCTGTTACTAAGCACTTTGAATGAGCCAACTCTATCATAAAAAAAGAAACAATAAAACCACACAACTGTAGGCTTTCTTCTTTAATAAACCGTTATTTGGATATTCATCAATGATTTAGTGTCTGATTATCTTTTATACTTTTTGATGGCTTAAAATACATATTCTAGACGTGTCAGAAACCTAATTTGGTTTATACCCAACGCCCGACTTCACTGGATCCCAGTTATGAACCATGTGCTTGGTAAAGGCCGTAGCGCCTTTAATTACCCCCAGCGGTGGAATCGCAGCGCCAGGCTTGGCAAGACAGCACGGTGATCAGGGCTGCTATAGAGCTACTATCCATAGACCTACATGGTTATTCAAAGAGCATTGAATTGGTCCCAAAATTGCACCGAACAGTGACTTTCCCCGTGCAGTTCAATTTTGTGGCCATTCAGCTGTTCCGAAAGCTGTCAGTTCGCCAAATATTGGCAAATTGTCAGCGAAATACGGTGTTCTTTGACGGCAGTGACATCCCCCTAGAGAAGCAATGGTTATCCTATTCCGAGAACACTGAAGTGTCGGTGATATGACTTGATTTTCGGTGGTTTCATTGGACTGGTTTAATCCATTGAATCCCACAATTTCAATGTAAAAAATATTCAGTTTTTCTTAAAAATAAAATGGTTGAATAAATATTTATTTGCAGCAAAAAGGCGTTTGTCAGATTTTTTTTGGGCTAACCCCCCCCCCTTTTCTTTTTTCTTCTGTAACAGACTTTTTATTATTCATAGGACCTTGTATATTTCCAGGCATTTTCATGTATGTTTTTGTATGGCTTTTGAAAGTTGCTGTTTTTTTCTTTTAAACTGTGTGTCGTCGGCTTTTTCCGGATCGGTTTTGCGTCGGAACATTGGATGCATTAGGCTGGTTTTCTGATTCAAATTGGTGGTTTTGCGGCAGTTTTTCAATGCGTTCGGTGGGTCAATTTGCTGCACTTGGGGGACCCTGCAGTGAATGCTAAATTCACCGCAGGATTGGTGGATTGAACTTGCCAAAGTGCGGCGAATGGGAGCGCACTGAAATGTCTGTGCCATTTCAGTGCTCTCTGAATAACCCTGTCAGTCTGCTTGTGGCCTTCATTTTAAACTGGAAAATCCTTACAATCGTAACGTTGCTGGTTTTAAAGAGCACTTGTCACACATGGCACCTCCATATTGGTGACAGTAATGGCGGTGCGATCAAAGCTGCTGATGTTTACCTGTCAGGTGCGCTATTCCATACCATCAGCAGCAATGATGTGTGCGATTTAGGCTGGCGTCAGACGAGCATGCTATGTGCGCCTGTACTGACGTGCTTACCGGCGTCCGTCGCAGCGTTGTGACACTGCAACAGGGCAGGTCACACGCTTGTGCGCACGCAACAAGCGTCCATTATCCAAGCCTCTCCGGCAAAGCGCTAGGACGTGCGTTGACGGAGCTGCAAAGCGCGATTCTCCATAGGATCGTGCTGTGCGCACTCAGCGAGGTGGCCAGACGTGCGTTGAGTGGAAGGAATGTCCACTCTCACGGACGTTCCTTCCGCTCCCTAAAGATTCTCGTCTGACACTAGCTTTAAGAATACCACAAACTGTTCTCATTTTGGTTTCCATAGTATTCCATGGGGTTACCGTGGTATTGGGACTATTTCACTTAATGGGCCCTCATACCAAACCAAGCGTTTTTCAGGTTGGATTTTAATGCATATGAACATTTCACTCCAGTCACTGATGGCCAAATTAGGTGATTGTCTGCTGGTGGGACACATTTCTGCAATAATATTGGAGATGTAGTTCTCTCAACTTTGCATGTGCACAGATTGGGATCCGCATAAAGTGCCACGGGAATCCACACACCGCTTTGACCTGTCTCTGGGGGAGAGGCCCCCTCAAGTGATTGGAGCATGGACACCCAACTGCAAGCTCTTTAAACACCTGCCTGGAACCTCCTCCATGGGAAAGGAAGGTGTATACAAAGTAACACAGGAGGAGAGTAGAGCGGCATCCGGGTCCCTCCGTGAGTGTCATGTGTTCGGCGTGTGTGTGAGGTTCAGGTACTTTGGCAAGTGACTGTGTCAATAAGTTTGCCGTTATGCATCATTGTCTTTAACTGTTTGTGTTAATCTGTCAGTGTGTGTCTAACAGTGTTGGTGTGTATATGTCCTTGTGTACCTCAGTCTGTAGCAGGAAATAAAGGTTTCGGTAGTCAGATAAATTTTGCATTGATGAAACGTTTTTGTGGGAGATGTTTCCGCTGTATCAGCAGCCTGTTGTAGTTGAAGTGCATGGTCTTTTTTGGGATGCTCTGCTGAGCCGTCCACTCCAGGAGTGCGTGAGCACCACTCCATCTTGCACGATGAAGCTATTGCAGTACTTTTAGGGAGTGCATTATTCCTATCTTTGTCAATGTCAGTCTGACAGTGCCTTTGTTAGTACAAAAAAAAAGTGCTGTGTGCTCAACTTCCATGACTAGCACTGGCAGCCAGCCCCAGAACCTGTACAAGAAAAAAAACCATTATGTCATACATGCTCAAACCTCGTAATGCCTACAAAAACAGAATTTTGGGTAACTTAAAATGGCCATGCCAAGATTATGCCCACCCGCCGCGACATGCCAAATCTCACGGGCGAGTAAAAATATGTGCAAAAACAACAAACAAAAATGTGAAAAAAAATATACTTGCAGCGAAATAATGTGACTATATACCCAGTAAGGAAAAAAAAAATCTCATTGTGCTGCCTCTAAACTAATACTTAAACTGGAGCAGCTTTTAGTGCACACATTAACTCCCCAAAACCTGTCCTCAGGACTAGGGATGAGCGTTCGGAGTTCGAATCTGTTCGGAGTTCGAATCGAACATCGGCTGTTCGAAAGTTCGCAAATTTCGAACTTTTCAGGCCGTTCGCAAAAAATTTGAAAAATTTTTTTTTTGAAAAAAGTATGAAAAATGCTTAAATACTAAAAATCTAGAAATAAAGAGACTTTTTACTGCAGAATATTATAAGCAACGGTTTATTAGATATTGAATTAAAACGGGAATATTTTTAACATTGAAGCCTATGGGATAAACCATTCTTGTTACTAAAACATCAGGCAGACACGGCCCTCTAATCAGGCACTGTAGAGGGCAGCCTGCTGGGGCCTCCCAAGGATCCCCTTGAGGAGCATGCGGCCGCCGGATGACAGAGCTGCGACTGCGGGCTAGCTGCTCGGGTCCATGTGGCAGAGACAGGCGGCGCAATGAGGGAGCCACTGCACCTGCGGCCACGGCAGACCCCCCCCCCCCACAACCAGGATCCAGGGAGTCCCCACTGACCACCAGGCTAAGGTAAGGCGACACAATTCTAAAAAAAATTTAATCCGAGGACATTTTTTAAATGTCCCGGGGAACATAAAATAAAAGTTTTTTTTTTTCTTTCTCTACCTGGCTGAATGTATTTAATTATATATATTAGATACATTCAGCCAGGTAGAGGGGGGGGGGGGGGTGGCATGTGGGCTGCGCGGGGTCTCAGGCAGTGTTTTTGTTTGTGTGTATATTTTTAGCAGATTTATAGGGGAAGGTAAGGGCAGGTATGATTATTTATATATATATATATATATATATATATATAGTGTGTTTTAATATTGCAGAAGCCACTTGCACATCACAGCAATTCAAAGAATTGCATCCCAGAGCTCCTGTGCCACATTCCCCATATGCAGCAAGGAATTCTGGATAGGATATGCAAATGACCTCTGTCTCACTTTTATGCATCCTGGATCTGTTATTACACAGAACCCTCTGGGATGCAATTCTTTGAATTGCTGTGATGTGCAGGTGGCTTCTGCAATATTAAACACACTTATTATAGTGTGGAGGCATTTTATCTCACTTTTAGTCCTTCACCACAACCCTTATATATAATATATATATATATATAGTGTGTTTTAATATTGCAGAAGCCACTTGCACATCACAGCAATTCAAAGAATTGCATCCCAGAGCTCCTGTGCCACATTCCCCATATGCAGCAAGGAATTCTGGATAGGATATGCAAATGACCTCTGTCTCACTTTTATGCATCCTGGATCTGTTATTACACAGAACCCTCTGGGATGCAATTCTTTGAATTGCTGTGATGTGCAGGTGGCTTCTGCAATATTAAACACACTTATTATAGTGTGGAGGCTTTTTATCTCACTTTTAGTCCTTCACCACAACCCTTATATATATATATATATATATTAGGTCGGCCGTGTTAGTCCAGATGCCAAAATCACGAGTATAGCAGTCTGTAGTGATACCTTTTTTATTGGACTAACGTTACATTTAGGCTAGGGTCAGACTAACGCATTTTTCACGTTGTCCGTGAAAATGTGCGTTCGAAGAATGGACGTATTTTTTTCACGGAATACGCAATAGCGGTCATACGATGCGCAGTTTCATCCGTGATTTTGTACGGATCATCAATAAAACACTTCTTGCATCTGGACGTTATGTTGGCCGGACATTAGCAGCGTCTGATGTCTCCAATTCACGCACACACGCCTCTAGCGGACGCAGCGCACTCTGTACGTCAGTACTAGTGGTTTAACGTTCTCGAAAAAATGCGTTCATTTTCCACTTGCGTTGCGCAGCCGCACTTTTGTGCGACCGTACTTCGTATATTGGCCGTCATTGCCCGGCATCTGCTGCTAGCACGGCCGTGATTAAGTGCGCCAGAACGCGCGTTCGCACTGCCTCAGTCTGACCCTAGCCTTAAAGTACAAGCTTTCGAGAGGATTCCTCCCTTCTTCAGGTATAGAAGCTAACTGATCAGAATAATACAATAAAACATAGGGATAGTCATAGGGCTCACAGTTGGGGGCGTTAGATGTAGTACATTGCCAAATGGCATGGTCAGAGGGGGAATCAAATAATTTCGTTCTGTCCTTTCACATTCCCTTTGAAATGGACATGATTGCATCTTGCCTGAGACAATTAAGGTTTCCCTTTTTTTTTTTTTTATTTTTTTTTTTATTTGATTCCCCCTCTGACCATGCCATGACTATCCCTATGTTTTATTCTATTATTCTGATCAGTTAGCTTCTATACCTGAAGAAGGGAGGAATCCTCTCGAAAGCTTGTACTTTAAATGTAACGTTAGTCCAATAAAAAAGGTATCACTACAGACTGCTATACTCGTGATTTATATATATATATATATATATCTATATATATCCAAAGTGTCTATGACTTTACATACACATTTTGGCAACTAATTGCCCCCCCCCCCCCAATTTGGCTGATCCCTCCAGAAGAAATGTTGAACCCGATAGAGCAGAGAATAATCTATCTATTCTCCGCTCTGTCGGGTTCAACATTTCTTCTGCAGGGATCAGCCAAAGGGGGGGAGGGGGGGCGCATTTAGTTGAGATTGTCCACATGCCACCCCCACATGTGTATATATATCTGCGTGTTGATATATATATATATGTATATATAGGTCTGCGTGTTGATATATACGTATATGTCTGTGTGTGGTATCAATGCATCCCTACTCTATACACAGCGCTCCGTGTCCCTATAATATATATGATCAGGGGTTACCTTTTTTATATTTTTATACTATTTCTATTAAATTAACAGTAATTTTTGATGTATTTTATTCAGTAGAAACGTTTTTTGCCTATATAACATGTGCTTTGTGAAAATAAAACGGTTTTGTGTGTACATTTTAATTTAGTTAGTGGATTCCTGTCCAGTGAGGTGAGAAGCAAACATAATGCAGTGTAGACATGCTGCGAGGCAGAGCGGAGTGAAGTCAAGCCTGCAAAATGTTTGCTTCGCTTCGCTACGCTGTGCGTCGCTACATGCTCAGTTTGTCTCAGCCTTTATTCCCGCATCGCTAGCTTACCGAATCCGTTTATATACTTGTTACTGACCCTGCTTATTCTGAGGACCTGATCTGTTGCCGACTTTGCCTGACTATTCTCTCTGTATTCCCTGCCTGTTCTGTTTGCTTCCTGTTTGCACTGGTGTGCGCCTATTCTCACCATATACAGTAGCGCAGTACAAGTGCCTAAACATTGCTGACCGGGTTTTGTTATAGCTGCTGATGTAACTGAATTGATCGGGGATCTCTTCTGCATTACCAAAACCTCCACCACTGCACTCTTCCACAATACCTCAGAGGGGTTACGGTGTGAAGGCACTTGCTGCCACCAAAGGCACAATATTTGGGTGCACTGCCACTGACGCCTATACCAGATTCATATCATTTTAATAATGGACTGCAGGGTCCACCACTGCACTCTTCCACAATACCACAGAGGGGTTACGGTGTGACGGCACTGTTGCCAACACTAAAGGCCCAATTTTAAAGCACCTATTGTTACTTTCATCCAAAGCCTGCATAAGTTTCACCATAATTTAGCCAAAAAAAATCACTAAACTTTTTCTGCGCGTCCTAAAATGTCTCTTTTCATACAGGCTGCCGCCCCAAGCAGTTGTTTATGAATAGATTAAAAGGAAAAACATTTACCGTCATTTGAAATGTCATTTTTTTGGGTTTTTAAATGTTTTCCATACATCCTAGAAATCCGCCACTTCACGGGCAGGTTATGGGGACCTCCTAGGCACGATATTTGAAGGAATTTTTCGTTTTTATTCATAACCTTTATTTCATGGAAAACTCACTGTCCCTTTAAAAATGTTTTTTTTTTTTTAAACTTTTTGTCCTGGTTTCCTGTCCCCTAGGGCACTACCCGGACCCCCATACACTTTTTATGGCAAATATCTAGCATATATGCCCTCTTGCAGGGCACTCTAAAATTCGAACGTTCGAGTCCCATTGACTTGCATGGAGTTTGAATCGTGTTCGCGTTCGAACCCGAACTTTTGAAATCGTTCGAGTTCGAATGCGAACCGAACACGGGGGTGTTCTGCTCATCCCTTCTCAGGACCCACTAACTTGGGGAAAGGCACACTGAATCCTGCAATCACTGAGCAGCAAATCATATCACCTGTCCTGTTAGGGGTACCTGAGGACATTGTTGGGAACCACTAATTGTAATTTATAGGAGATTAGAAATTAAGGACAATTTGCAGCAGCTGGGCCAGCAACCAAATGTCCAAAGTAAGGTCTCTCCCATGATGGCAAAGCAGAGAAAGTGGCCAGGGTGAGCAGCAGATATGACGGGGCTGGCTGCTAAAAAAATACCGCTACAAGAAAAGGTGTTACATGCTCAACGTCCATCGCGATCAGGAGCTACATGATGCTAGCAGCCAGCCCCAGGACTTCTACAAGACCTTTAGTAGTGTCGGTTTGACTGTCAATGTCTTTGTCAGTATCTGCACGTTTGTCTGTTTCTGCCAGTGTCTTTGCCCCTTTTCCTGTGTATCTCCCACTGTCTTAATCTGATGGTGCCAGTTTTTGTGTGGTTTTGTCGGTGTCTCTTAAATCCCATCCTGCTGATTAACTCTTGTGTACACTGGCCTGGGGAAATATCAATTAATATGAAGGATGCTCTGCAGCGGCCAGCTTTCAGCTACTTCTAGAACTGGACGGCAAACACTCGATGCGTTGTCCAGCATGCTACCAGTGCTATCCAGAAGCAGAGCCCTTGCTCAAAGTGCATAGGAAGATGTACCTATCAGGGTTATTCAAAGAGATCCGAATGGCTAGAGAAAGGTAACCGGACGCTGAAAATCAGCGCTCGGTTACCTTTCCTGGCCATTCGGCTATCCAGAGAGCAGGTAATTCGCCAAATCCTGGCGAATTGCCTGCACATACGGTGCCTGTTCGAGGGCAGTGAAATCCCCATAAAAAAACACTGCTTCGGCTATTCAGAGAACACAAACCAGCAGTGAAAGGTTCCCGAAATGCCCTGCCATTCGGTGGTTTAATTCGGCAAGTTTATTCAGGAGAATCCCATAGGCTTCAATGTTAAAAATATTCCCGTTTTAATTCAGTATCTAATAAACCGTTCATTATAAAATTCTGCAGTAAAGAGTCTCTTTATTTATAGATTTTTTTGGATATTTTGAGCATTTTTCTGGATTTTTTTCTTTTTTTAAAAGTCCGATTTTTTTTTTTTTTTTTTTTAAAGTTTACTTATTTTTTCTGTAACAGCCCTTTTTATTATCATTCATTGGACCTCATATGTAAATTTCTGACATGTTCGCTCAGTAGTTTCTTTGCAAACAGCGTTTTACTTTTAAATCATTCTAGCAAACTGTTTTTCTAATTTATTCACTGCCTTCTTCTGCAGTGTCGGCTTTTTCCGGCGGCTTCCCTGTGTGTGATCGGCTCCTGCTCGGGTTTTTCCGGCGTCTTCGGGTTAATCCAGATGTTTTTGTGGGTTTTCGGCGTGCATTTGCCAGGTTTTCACCAGCTTTCCCCTGCCCTGTGGTGCTTGCTGAATACACCGCAGAGTCGCTGAAATGGTAAAGCCGATTTGCACCGAATTGAAGAGAACAAAAAGTCACCGAACGTGCGGTGACTTTTCGAATCTCTTTGAATAACCCTGACAATCTTCCTGATGAGACTGAAAGGATCATGGGGAGGGGGTAGCGGTTCATGTTTTGCAGAGTTGACTTCCTTGGATTTCAGTTCTGGTAATGTGCAGTGTGTTTTGAGTGTATCAGCGCTCCACAGCAATAAAACTCGCACAATTCTATCGAATATTTCAATATGTAAGATCATTCTAATAATATACTATATTTTAATTAACACTTTACAATAAAATATGTAGTATGTTAAAATAAATATACTAAAATGTTTACATATTAAACTATATTTTGATGGTTTAAAATAAATGTGTCCCTCTCTACGCACCTTATTCGACTCATATTTTCAACCTCTCCTCTGGAGTCTTCCCCTCTGCATTCAAAGGTGCTTTGATCACTCCCCCCCCCCCCGCCCGTTCTAAAGAAGCCAGCTCTTGATTCCACCTTCCTTTCAAACTACCGTCCCATCTCTCTGCTCCCCTTTGCCTCCAAGATCCTAGAACACCTGGTCTATCACCAGTTTCCTCGCTGCTAGCCCTCTACTTGATCTGCACCAGTCTGGCTTGCGCTCCACTGAAATTGCCCTGACCAAGGTGACAGATAATTTAGTTGTCGCCAAAACCAAAGGTCACTTCTCCCTCCTTATTCTTCTTGACCATTCCACTGAATTTGACACTGTTGACCACCCTCTCTTGCTCCTCACGCTGCATCAACTTGACTCAGTGGCACTTCTCTCTCCTGGTTCTCTATCTCTCTTCGCTCCTTTGCTGGTATCTCTTCACCACCGCTGCCTCTCTCAGTTGGGGTACCTCAAGGCTCTGTTCTGGGTCCCCTACTCTTCTCGATCTATACGACATCTCTGGGTAACCTCATCTCTATGCTGACGACACCCAAATCTACCTTTCCTCCGATCGCTTTCCTATCTCCATCTGGATGACTTCCCATTTCCTAAAACTTAACCTCTCCAAAACTGAACTTCCCGTCTTCCCTCCTTCTAAAACTAACATTCCTGTACCCATTTCCCTTCAGGTGAATGGTGCCACCATTACTTCTTCCTCTCAGGCCCTTTGCCTCGGGGTCCTCTTCAACTCCGCTCTCTCCTTCACTCCTCCCATTCAGTCACTAACCAAATCCTGCTACTTCCACCTAAAAACATTGCACGTGTCAGTACCTGGCTTAATCAGGACTCTGCTAAAATGCTCATCCAAGCGCTTATCTCCCGTCTTGACTACTGTAACCTCCTTCACTCTGGCCTTATGGTGCCAGTGGACGGACAGCCTATTTGTGCGACAGGGCAATCATCCGATATAGTCTGAAGTTCTCCAACCGATCCTACAACATGTAGGTGAATCAGTCCTCTTCCACTGCACCCGACCACCCCTGGACAATTTCAGACTATTTTTTTTTTGCGATTACAACAGGCTAGCGATCTTACCCATTTCAGTGGGAGTTATCAGACTATGGTGGGACGATCTGGTACAAGTTTACATAAAAAAAGATGCATTGTATGGTAAAACTGCTGTGTGCAGGGGAAATGTGAAAAGATTTAATTATTTGCAAAGTATTTTACCAGGAAGGATACATTTGAGATTTCTCTCATGTTCACGTATGTCCTGGGATGCATTGCAGAATAAAACCGCCGTGTGCGAAGTCCATAGGATTAAATGTAAAAAATATTTTCGTTTTTATTCACCTGTTTACTTTTTTTTAAAATTCTGCAGCAAAAAGCCTATTTATTGAATGTGTAGAATTATTTGGGTATTTTCCTGGATTTTTTTTTTTTTCCTTCCCCCTGCTTCGGCTGCACTGGACGGGCGCTGTCTTTGGAGCTGAAACTCGAGTTTCAGCACCAGAGACAGTTTTTTTTTTTTCTCCCTGCAGATCGGCCAATTGCGTTGTCCATAGTCGGGTGACCAAGTCAGTTGCCTGACTATGGTGCCAGTGGACAGCCAGCCTTAACAGGACCCAGATTCTCACTCTGCAGTCTGTAATGAATGCCTGTGCCAGGCTCATCCACCTCACCTCCCACACCTCTCACCCCTTTGTCAATCTCTACACTGGCTCCCGTTTTCCATTTCAAAATATTGGCCTTCACATACAAAGCTCTCCATAACCGCGCCTCTGCCTACATCATTATTAAAAAGGTACATCCCATCCAGTCGGCTTCGCTCTGTCAATGATCTGATGCCATCAGCTCCTCGTATCTGCTTCAAGACTTCTCCCGAGCTGCCCCCTTTCTATGGAACTCCCTCCCCCGAAACAGATTCTCCCAAAACACATTACTTTAGAAGAGCCTATCGACTCTCTCCACAATCCCCTACTGTACATTTCTTACTCCATCTTCCCAATCTGTCCAGCTCAGATAATGCCAAGTTTTCCAGATATCTGGAGCACAGCACAGGTGATCTGATTTGCTATAAAACATAAGAAAAATGTCATCTGCGCTTATTCCTATTACACAGTGTGAAACAAAACACAATTAATGGCCATTAAAAGAAATCAAAGCCTCTAAGAGTGTAAGCTCACCTGCCAACGTCTAGGCACCTCTAGTGAAGGGGAGTCCTATCCAAAAAATTAAACCACAGGCTGCTATGTAGCGAACCATCACTGCTCACGCTGCTTTTCATTCATGAGGTAGACTGGTGGGCTTTTATTTAATGCCCTCCCAGAAACAAAATCCACCTTGGGATCAAAAAACAAAGACACGGAACATGCTGCAATGATGACCTGACTGGAGGTACAATAAAACATGCATAGTACAGGAGGAGCTGCTTAGGGATTGCAGGATTCAGTCTGCATTTCCCCAAGGTGATCTGCAAAATCTGGCCTGGTTGAGGGTCCCGAGGACAGGTTTGGGAAACACTGGAACAAAGCGTAATAACGCATTGTGCCATTGCCTCCACACTTGTTGGCGACATGGGAAATAAGCTGGTGAGTTAGTGCAGCATTATTGTTCACTTTTCACTCACGGGAGCTCGGTTCTGTTGCTATTGACACATACGTATAGATGTATATTGTGCACAACAGACACGAGATTGATTTCCCGTGTTATTTGTTGCTGCTCTCACAAAACGCCATCCATAAAACGTGGTGTCAGTCACTATGGGAGTGGGATCTAAATGTGCCCATATCTTCACAGTTAAGGGTAAATTTTGTGTTGAATTGTCCAAAAAGGAGGGAAAAACTATTAGGGAGCAATACTAATACTTATATTGTTGGAGGTGCCATACCTCTCTGGGGTCGTATCTCTACATACGTTGCAGTTGTGCCCACCTTTGGTAAAACCTCACACTTATTAAGTCTGGGACTCTCCCCTCCTTCCTACTCCAGAGTTTTCTCCGACCACCCTTTCTACTAACTCCCAGGACATACTTGAAAAAGAGAGAAATCTCAATGTATCCTTCCTGGTAAAATACTTTATAAATAAACCATACCGCTATCACGCATTCTTATGGTCACTTCTCACCTTGAGGTGGAAATCTTCCAATCTCCCGCCATTCATGGAATTTAAAGTCAAATCGTGGAATCCTTGGAGCTTCTGGCAGATGGGGCCTCAGCCGTCACTAGAGACCATTGGTTTATCTGGTACCCTTACCTCTTGACTGGTTGAGTTTCCAAAGAGTTGTCTCTTAGAATGTGCGTATAGTTTGTACGGTTTCTGTTTTCCTGTTACCATAAACCAGTTATCTATAACTGTGGAGTAACAGTGTCGCTGTTTACTATTTCCCCCCCTCCCCTTCCTGCTTTTTGTACACTATTCGTTATTTTTCTGGCAACATATTTCACTCCATGGCATCATCAGCTTGTGAGAGGGGGAAAAACCAAGACCTGTCAGCAAGCTCGTCTTCAGTCTGTTGGTTCTTATAAAATCTACAAAACACACAATGCAAATTGAAGAATACCAAGACAAAAACAAATGTTAAGAAGAGAACAGACTTTATTAAACAGCTGTGTATATACATCATGGAGGGGAAAATGGCTATTTCCCTACAGAAGACCAGTTTGTTTCATGCGGATCAGAAAATGCAAGGCAGACTGAAGATCTGGATAAACGAACATTATGAATATACGGGCTTTCACTTAACGCTAATTTTCAGTAAGACAAAAATGTAGAAGATCAAAAACACCCTTATAAATGGATGATGCGGCAGGGCAGTACAAAGATTGAGGACACACAGGGAGAAGACTTTACGGAAAGATCTGAAAGGAACGCTGCCTGCAAGCTTTCAGAGACAGATGAGACATGTCACAAGACATCTGGAAAGCGCAGCTCAAACACTGTTCGTACATTTTCAGGCATTCTGCACAAAGTCAAGATAGAGGATCAAATCCTGTTAACCTGGTGGTTAAAATTGATAATGTACCTGTCTTTTTAAAGCAAAGGGTGAAACGTAGACTGAGGCTGAACCTTGGCACTGCAGATTTTTAAGAAGTGGATTTCAGTTGGTGGCTGAGCCTTGTAGGAAACATCCCAAAACAAATGCAGCGACCAAGATAACCCGGGACATGGAAAAGTAAAACAGAATGCAACATAGATAAGTCTGTTTTTGGTTGCGCATCTTGTGCTTAGTTTATGGAGTTTAACCCAATATGCGGAGAGCTGTGGAGGTGATCCCAGCACCTACTGGACAGAAGGATTCCCAGCACATGTATGACGAGTGGCTGGGCTGCATGGGAGTGAACTGTTTAACTGCACAGGACCTCTCCTCCATGCACTATGTGTTTCTACGACAATGAATCCTTTTAACAGCGACCATTGCTTTTGTAAGGCACACAGTAAAGCACATAGGCTCGGATTCCAGGGCTGTATAGAACAGGACACTTTATGTTTCTAGCAGAGGGAAAGAAACCAAGTTTCTCCAAAACACTTTGTTACCATACAAACATTGGTATACGTATACAGAGAGAGAATACCGGTGAGATAAACATTAAAACATAATACAGAAGCAAGAAACAGTGTAAGGGTGACAGGTACAAAAATACAGCCTCCCAGGATTCCCCGCGGGTGTCGAGCTGGATATACAGGCTGCAGTCTGAGATCAATGAATAGAGCGGGGGGGGGGGGGGGGGCGGCGTGGATACGGTGTCACTGAAAGAAGAATAAACTATTCAGATATGGGTCTATTAAAGGGTGACTTACCACCACCACATTGGGAATGATTTCCTATGTCTCTAGGTAGAGCTGATAGCTGGGATCGGGGGCAGACTGTTTAACCCCTTAAGAACCAATGACATTACTGGTCCATCATAAATGCATTGACTTTAATGCCCTTTCCCCTCACAGGCTTCATCGCTGGCGTTTTCGTTTATATTATTGGCAAGGCTTCTCCTAAACCCTTTCCCTGTAACCATTCTTTTCAGAGATGAATGAACATAGGGGCTATTGGAGCTGCTCATACTCCCAAAAGCTGCTCAATAAAAACAAATCGACATGGGCACCCAGTACGCGACATGGGCTGTAGACCCTTGAAGCTAAAAGTTGACAGTCTGAGATACCTAGCACAACATGGATATGAGTGAATGACCAGCACCAGAAGGTGCATGACGTTACTAGATAGGATGTAAAAACGTAGCTTTGTATGAAGTTAAGTGTTTGAGAGGACTATAGGGTAGCGATTATTACAGATTAATGCAGTATTTCAACTCCAGTCCTCAGGGCCCACTAACAGGTCAGGCTTTCCAGATATAGTTACATGTTTTTATAGAGCGCCAACAAGTTCCGTAGATATGTGAAGCGCAGCACAGGTGATATGATTTGCTGCTCAGTGATTGCAGGAATCAGTCTGTATTTCCCCCAGGTAATCCTTAAAACCTGACCCGTTGGGAACCCCTTTGTTAATGGATCTTGAGAACAATTTGTCTATGAATGAAGTCTCTATAAAGACAACATTGGGCTAGTTGAGTAGATCTTTTATTTGACCCATGGGCCTGCACAGAATAGCATATAGGCCAGTTGCAGCGATCCTTTTCTTTCCCCTGATCACGCACAACCCTGGAGATATTCGGTTTGTTTGATCAATGTCTAATCTAGGCCTGTCCACAAACTACAAAGCTAAACCCCTTAACTACTAAGCGGTTTGTTGACATTTTTTTTTAGAACATTTATTTGAAACATGGGATGTAAAATTAATTAAATTTAGGGTGAAAGACGTTTTGCGCAGAAATTGCTAGTTTAAGATAGTTAAAAATTAGCAAATTAACTTTTAATCTGTCATGTAAAGTTTATCCTTTACAGAAATAGTTGAAATGTAAGATTCTGAGCTCTAGATGGTGTCCTTTATCTTACACAATTTCAAACGGGGTCTACATTATCATCATACAGGCAGAAACTAAAAATATATAACACAAAAGTTATCAGTTACTGTATCTATGTCCTGATCACCTGCTTATGGGGATTTGTAGTGATCATAATGATATCATTAGCAATGCAGCTTCCACAATAGAAATATCATAATCCAACTGGAAATGAGCTTGAGTGTACAATAAAATATAACCTTTATATACAAAAAGTGGTTATAGCGCTGATGTTGAAAGATATATACTTGCTGCAAGGACAAAGTATAGGGCACTCACTCTGTATATAACAAATAGAAAAATATATGATTGTAGCCCTTGCGCAATGAGTGAGAAAAGTCCACAGAAAAAAAAAGGTATTCTTTTTCCCTTGTATCCTAGAATGGAAACTAAATATAGACGTACTGTGCAATGTATGTCTATTTTTTTAAGTGTACACATCTATTGCATTGGCTCAGAAATAGTAAGTTTCCCTCAAGGCACTAGATGTGTACACTCAAAATATAGACGTACTGCGCAATGAATGTCTCTATTTTTTGTTTCCATTCTAAAATACAAGGGAAAAAGAACTCTTTCTGTGGACTTTCTCACTCATTGCACGAGGACTACAATCCTATGTTCAAAATATAACCTTTATTAGCCTTGAATATAACTATATATTAAAAAAAGTCAGAGACACACATTAGCCATGCTACGTTGGAGTGTCTAGTATATTGTGCTATATCGAGAGCGGTTAAATTCCCTTCAAGTCGCTTTGTTGTGGGATGCCTATATCTCACCCTAATTCCAATGGCCGCACAACAACTCTTTTGCAGAAACATGATCAATGGTCCTCGATAGTAGGTATCCTTGCAGTAGTAAAAACCACTATACCATAGTGTGGTCTCTCCAACACAAAAGACCACAACAATTCTTCAAATATTGTCACTGCTTAAATAAGCGTAAACCAATTATTGTCTATTGATACATATGCTCAAGGCGCGTTTCACCACCACTCTTACAGAGGTTTCATCAGGAGCTGAGAATGGCTGGCATGGCTAATGTGGGCCTCGCTGACACTTTTTAATTTGGGATTTAATATATGGTTTTATTCAAATCTAATTAAATGTACAATAAAATATAACCTTTTAAGAGCTCCTTTCCTATTGGGTTATGAGATTAATCACTAACACCTTGGGTGTTTTTGTCCCTGTATTTCATAGGGACCCATGGAGATCCCATATGAATTATTAACCAGCTTCCACAAAATGCCAACAGAATATAAAAAAAATACCTGTATATGGAGATTTCAGTAACAGCTTGCTTCTCTATTGTACAGGGATTTTCAGTCATTATAAGTCCCTGAATCGTATCCCTGTACAGCAGTGAGTGACTCGAGCTCTCCCTGTATTCTGACCTCCCTGGCTGCTGTAATGCAACAGCAATGTGTTTGAACTTTTTGTTAGTGAGGACTGGTGTTCTATTTGCAGATGGTTTTATGCGTCTCCAGGGTGCTTGGTGAGCCATAAAACAAAGGATTTTGTTTCTCCACAGGGCACACACTATTCAGGCTTTAAAAAGGTGTGAAAATTGTCTTTCGATATGCTAACGATTGCTTTCAATGCGTTACAATGCAAAAATTTAGATAAAGGGTCACATTAATGGGTGCATGAGGCTATTACAGTCATGTGCTTAGAGACAGAAATAGAAGGATGTAAATGCATTTATCATAATGGTTCAAGCAGCAGCCCTTTGCACTGAAAGGATTATAAAAAGGAACACCAAAACATATCTTAAGTTCTTTGTACCTCAATGCTCTTCCAAGCCGGCGGTTCCCGCTGCTGCTCTGAAAATGGAAAAGTTTGTGACTATCACACACAGCCATCTGATGATCCAGGCTGGTCAAATGACAGAAAGCTCTTCTGCAGGAGATGATTGACAGTCTTCCAGGCAGAGGGAATCCCTCCCACTTTGGAAGGCTGACATAACTCCCAGTTTGAAGGAGACTCTGCAAATTATGACCAGTTAATGTGGTCATGGTGCCTTGAGCGTCCCTTTAAGACAGGGCTATCAAACTATGCCCCCCCCCAGTGGTTTCTGAACTACAATTCCCATGACTCTCTGGCCATCTATTGCATGCAAAGAATTCTAGGAATTGTAGGCATCAACATCGTAGGGGACCCTAGTTTGCGCTCCCTGCTTTAAGGAATCCTGTACAGAATTATATCGCTATAAATTCACCGGTTAAACGATAAACTTTTCTGCCTGCGTGAACATTTTACATGTTCAGGAGGCTTAAAATGAGATTTCAGTGACCTCCCAGCATCATGTCATACACTGGGGTTGGGCTAGTACAGGACTGTTAGAGGAGTCAGCTAGAGATAAATTAATCATACAGCCTACTCACAGAAAACACTGCTTAACCAGAAACATTAAAAAAATAATAATTGTAAAAATCCACAAAGAGCTCAAAGGGAGGGGGGGGGGGAATCAAAAAATAATAATCTAAAATGTTATTTCCTTTAAAGCAGATGTTAAAACCCTTTTACACCAAAGCCCGAGGCCTTTATGAAAGCTTCTACTTCCAAGTAAAATAAACGGGTGCCAAATAATGCTATTTACACAGCTTTACAAAAATAGACATCCATAAACATTAAATGCATGAGGTAAAACCTATGCTCAGAACAGAAAATGCAGAAATGCCATGGTCGGTGATGTAACTATGCAGATATGCTGGACTGTAATGCCAGTCGAACAGGGGGCTACCCTCATCCCAAAACCACACCGATACTAACACCTGTACCTTCATTCTTGCTTTAACTCAGCATCTGGCAAAACCTCTGCGTTAGGTGCCTGCGGTCACAGCTCCAGAAGGTATTACCATGTACCTAAACAGCAGTATCACAGCTTGCATTAGTTGGGACAAGACAAAAATAAGATTGTACGGCACAGCAGGGGGGTGGATGATACCTGCGTCTGTATTCAGGGGGAGGGCGTTTACAAAAGGTCTCTTTTGCCTTCAAAAACCGAAATGCTCCCTGAATCAATCCCGGTTTCATGGGACATCACGTGAAGAAAATGTAAAGACACATCGACAAACCCGCATGGCACACCCTAGTCAAGGGCCCTTACGGTCTATAGGCTGCTGCTCATTTCCCATTACCTGCATATGCTCGATTAATGTCAAGTACTTTCCTGCTTTTTGAGTTTTTCTTTTTTATTGGTGCTCAACATTTTGGGGGGGGGGGGTCTGATTAAAGATTTATTTGATGGATTAATAAAAATACTAAATGCATTTTTATTAATCCATCAAATAAATCTTTAATAAGGCTACCCCACCCCTCCTAGTGTTGAGCACCAATAAAAAAAACAAAACAAAAAAACAGCTAGAGATCTGCACCGAGTATCAATGGCAGCTGTATGATGTAAGCTTGCGGTGACAGGATTTTAACAATTGTTACATCAACCCCATCAAACTACAACAAGCTGGAATAACACACGGCTTCTTATCTCAACTTACTATACAAAAAGGGTCAGCAACGTCAGCCTCCCAGATGTTTTGGAACTACTTCTCCCATGATGCTCAGCCACTCACTAAGAGCATCATGAGAGATGTAGTTCCAAACCATCTGGAGGGTCAAGGCTGGCTGTTGCCTGCTCTACATGCTCCCCTTTTCACGAGGTGGTAATGGAACTGGAGAAGGACGGGATGCTGGAGTGGAAGGATGGAAAGAAAAATGAAACTAGAAATGAGCACAACATGACACCTAGAAGCATTTATTTTATGCAACAAAACTTAAATATGATTGTGTGTACATACAGAATTTGGGTACACAGTTAAGTGACCACCACAACTAAAAGACAAAAATGTTGGGTGCAAATCTATTTACCTAAATTAAAAACCTTTAAAAATGTATCAAGCGAGGAAGGAACGCAAAATCATGGATTTGGGAGATTTTGGAAAGGCAAGAAAGAAAAACAAAAAATAAAATAAAAACCCTCTAAAAATCGAATAGCCGGTATTTTCAAACTCTTTATAAAGCTGCCTAATTTTTATCTTTTTTAAAAAACGATTTTTTTTTCTTTACACCGTTAATATAAATCTGTCGCCAACATTATAAAATCAAACGCCAGACCATCAGTTCATACAGTATCCCAATAAAAGCTCTTGCGGGGAGGAAAGGGACTTTAAATGGTGACGTATCATTTATATAAAAACAAAACGAAACAAAAACACACCAATATGTACACTTTGAAATAATATTAACCAAAACATTAAAAAGATGAGGGCGGGAAATGTCCATAAAATCATTATTTTTCTGAAAAAGGTTTATTCCTTATCCCACTTTGTGGAACGAAAGCAAGCAATAAAAAATAGGTTTACCTGCTTAAAAAGTAACTTCGCAAATCAATGAGAAAGAGGGAAAAAAGAAGTCACAGGAAAAAAAAAAAAAAAATCCCCTTTAAGAAATGGAAAGTGATAAGAAAAAAAAAGAAACTGTACATCTTTACTCTATGTGAAGCACAGTGGCGGAAAGCTTGACGTAAGACTGTTGCCAAAGATGACAGCAACATCTTCAATTTCCCCCTCTTCCCCTGGGCAAGTGATGGGTCTTCAGCTGCTCCGGCATAGCAGGAGTTAAATTCTGCTTGGCAGGAGCCTCAATGCACTGGAATATATGCCGTGTGCATATCCATGTCACAGGGTATTCTGGATGGGTAATGTAAAGCAAAACGGAGCACAGAGTCTATTGTGCCGCCCGGTCCATCGTAGCGCTAGAGACCTAACGATCCGCTGCGTTCCACCATAGCGTATCACAGTGGGAAACAACATGTTTCTAGAAGTATTCATTAATGGGAGGGAAAAAAAAAAAAAACTGTCTCAGAGAATGAGACGTCAATTCGTGAATTTGTCTTATCTGCAGTAAAATGTTCCTGGTTTAGGAAAGCGATTTTTTTTTTTTTGTTGTCAGGTCTTTTATTTAAAAGGTAGAAAGCATTGTAAGAGTTCTGTAAAGAAAACAGACGTTGAAGCGCAGAGCATGCCTGGGGGCTTTGGACGCTCATTTTCCTCTGTGAAGGACTTTTCTTTTTACCTGTAAAGAGAGACAGAATAAGCTGAGAATACAGGATAAATTCTAAGAGACCCCCCCCCCCCCAATCTCCGGGTTGCCGTGGTCCAGCCAGAGATGAGGCAGGAGGCAATCAAACAAGGGAGACGACTTCTGGAAGCATAGCTTACATATACCATGGAAATGAGCCAGAGAGTACATAGAATGCAAGTGGTGACAACAAGGCAGAAACTGGTGACAGATTCTAAGAGGTGAATAACAATGGAAGGAGACGTATCTGGGAGAGAGCCGACACAGAAAGTGATTGGGGGGGGGGGGGTGTATTACATAGTAATGATAGTAAGGGTGTTCACTGTTGGGCTACCAAGCGGCAGGAAAGGCTCCACTCCATAGGCACCTTAGTTAAGTTTCTTGATATTACCCCAGGATGGCGCATGCGTCACCCGGGGATTTAAATAGAAATAAAATGCTAGGCAGCATTTCACAAATATTTCCTACATATAGGTATAGATAGATGAAAAACTAATGCCACGTGTACTAGCATTATATGTATATCCCACTGCCGTGTGGAAGCTAAATCATGCACACAAACATAACCTAGGGCTGCAACTAAGGGTTAGTTGGACGATAATGTTTTTGATTGATACGCCAAAAAGAATTCGGTTTACTAAAAAAAAAGAAAAAAATTGGTTTACGTGAGGGAAAAAAAAAATACCATGTAAACCCCCCATTTTTTTCTTACACAATTTGCATATCTCACGTAACGTGTGGCCGCCTCACACACAAGGTACGCAAGTGTCATGTCAGAGTGAAGGATTGATGTGTGTGTGTGTGCAGCTCAAATCCAGGTCTGCTTTCTCAAACAAACGCTGCTACGAGTGCTCTGATCTGAACAGAGTGAGAATGATCACTTCATGCAGCCTGACCACTTCAATAAGCTAACGTGATCAGGGTGCACAGAGCGTCCCTTTAAAATAATTTCATGAATAAACTGAGTGGGGGAAGGAGGCAAAGATGGGAGGGAGTAAGTAAGTTTGGGCAAGGGACCAGATCGGAGTGTGGGTGACAGATCGTGGGACGGGACGGGGGTACGACCGATTATCAGTACTACCAATAATAATCAGGCCCGACATTGAGGTCTTTTCCCTGGTATCAGTATCGGCATGCTGCATAGCAGATATACTGATAACGGCTTGTTCTGCCTGTACCTGCTGGTACTCAGCGTAGGAGCATTTGCCCTGTCAATGCTAATCAGCTCAGTGCCGATCAAGGACCTCTCCCGCAGGTGGCTGACATCTTTGTCAGCCCTGTCTGTGGGACCTATCTCTGCCCACTGACATCATTACGCATGAGCGTGATATCAGAAACGGGACTCCCTCCCCCAGTCAGGCAAGGAATTCCCTATGGGGGTTCTTTGGACCCCTGTAGCTCTGAAACCATAGAAGTAGCGCTGCAGCTAATCATTATTTGCATAACTGATCATAATAAAAATAAACCCCTGCCCCCTCATTTATTTTGTAACACTTTGCATAGTTTATATTACGTACATACGCACATAGCATACATTTTACACACAAGGTACACAAGTACCTGGTCAGAGTGATGGATTGATGCTGTGTGAGAACGGGGGGGGGGGGCAATCCATACAGCCTCATCACTTTAATAAGCTAAAGTGGTCAGTATGTGTAGAGTGTCCCTTTACTATAATCCCCCGAAATTCGCGGGGGTTACGTTCCAACAACCCCCGCGAATTTTGAAAAACCGTGAATTGTGGCTGTGCTAAAAAAAAGCACAGCCATGCGGCATTAGGACCCAGGAGCCGCCGTCCTCCTGGCAGAATGGCTGCTCCTGTGCATCTCCAGACTCAAGATCGCGTCCAGGGCATTCTCTCTCGGCATCGTTCAGAGAGAGGAGTTGCCGAGACTCCTGTGCACCCCCGCAAGTATGGTCCGGGGATCCAGGAGCCTCGGCATCTCCTCGCTCGTAATAAATGCCGAGAGAAGGTTAATGCCCTGGCTACGATCGTGCGCCCGGAGAGGCACAGGAGCAGCTTCTCTGCCGGGGTGTTGTGTCCTATATGGTTCCTTATTGAATACTGTTCCAAGGAGCCCTCGGCAAAGACCGGAACTCCACCTCCCCAGGCTCCAACACATCAGGGGGCTGCACAAAGGCGTGTGTTTGGGAGGCGCTGATGTGTTGGAGCCTGGGGAGTTGGAGTTCCAGTCTTTGCCGAGGGCGCCTTGGAACAGTATTCGATAAGGAACCATAGATGACACAACGGGATGCTACTACGTGGTAAGCTGAAAAAGTCCGCGAACCACTGAGTCCGCGAACGCAGAACCGCGAATGTCCGGGGGATTACTGTATTATAATTTCATGAACAAACTTTGGCCCCGTTCACACTAAGCTACTTATCGCACGTTTTTTGACACGATATTGCAAATATTTCCACACGATATCGCTCTATGTAGCTTCTCCAATCCGATTTTGCACTGGTGATGTTGTGCAATATTGCGCATAATGGCAATGTCGCGCAATGTTGTGTATATGAAAATTGCGTGGAAAAACGCACAATTTTCATGTTGCTCAGTGTGAACGTGGCCTTCAAGGGAGGAAGGCCCAGAGGTGGAAGAGAGCGAGTTTGGGCAAGGGACTTGATCCGAGTATGAGAGGGAGTGCATTTGGGCAAAAGACCAGACCTGAGTGTGGGAGGGAGTTTGTGGAGAGAATAGCAGCTCCATAGCAGAGGGGGTGGGAGGCAGGTTGAGGTGGGGACACAGGACTCCAGCTTCAAGTATAAAACACCAGCATTACAGCGCCCATATCCAGCGGCAGTATCCCAGGGGTTTGTGCTATAGCGCTGCTACAGTTGTAAACTAAATAAAAACAAACTAGTTATGTCAGACATAAACCTAGAACAAAGTCATACAGAGTAAAGCAGCGGCGCGTGTTCTCCAATCAGCTCTGAAGCAGAGTCTGAGGTTATAACGTTTAACTCTGACTGTGTACAGCACGCACTGTTTATCGATTAAAATGGACAATGAAAATAGATGTCATTATTACTGTCATTATCGATTAGTTGTCGAATAATCGATTAGTTGTTTCAGCCCTACATAGAAGCCAGAGAGTCCTGTGAGGTGTCTTTGGAAACGCCAGAGCATGGCCTTTCCATTTTATAGCAAGACCAACGTTTATCTAAAACTAAATAAATATTCTCTAGACTCTAGTCTAGAGTATCCATTTGATTAACGGGTAGATACACCTCACCATCCCTTGATTCTTCACTGAGCACAACCTCCCCAGACAACAAATACATGAAAAAGTGTAACATGATTCAGTAAAAATTACCTTTGCAAGTCGATTTGCCTTTGTGCGGTTTTCGTTTTCTTGTCTTGTTTTGGTACTTTGGCGTTTCCTGCCTCTAACCCCCCTGGACTTTCTTGGTTGGCTGACGCTCTCTTCCGTCCCCTTCCAGCTGGCTTACTAGAATCTTCATTTTTTGCAGTACTACCCTGAGATTCTGACTTTGGTGGACGACCTCTTCTTGGTTTAGGTGGGGCGACAGGCCCAGCATCTTCAGCTTTCTTCTCCTCCTTCTTATGGATGTTTTCTGTACCAGGTGATGGTGCCGACCTCTTCTTTCCTCGTTCTGTACCTACGATAGGTGTTGCTGTCTGGTCCACATTTGCCTCCTGATCAACACAAAATCGATTAATATGTTGAATTTCAGCTCACCTTTCAAAAACCCTGCTAGGAGTTCTACCCGATCACTGTACAAAACCAGATTACATTTAAGGTAAAAAAAGAAAAGAAAATAAACCTTCCAATTTTAAAATAAATGTTGGATATATTGATTTATAAAAGTCTACCACAATAAATGTATGATTAGAGTGTGTTCCGCAATCTATGGGTAAAATAAGACAGCACAGTTGAAAGGTCTAGTAACGTGCTTTACAGCAGTTTAGATCAAATTCTGATGGTAAATTGCCAGACCATGCTGGACAAGAAGTGCTTAAAAGGGACACTCTATGCAGTCTAATATTCTATACCTTTCCCAACCAAAAGACAGCAAATAAGGGGTTAAATCATAACATCAAACACGTTCTGATTATATACACTCTCCATCTAGCCATGGATGGAATGGTATTGGGTTAGGAGCTTTGTGGCCCACTTGCAAATTGCATTCCTCGGTGCACTGACAAAACCAAAAATTAAAATCACACAAAATATACAAAATTAAAATGCAAGGTCTGTTTCTGCCTCCAGAGGGCGCAGCTGTTAAAAGCAGTAAAAAGGGTTGTATCATGATTTCAAGTTGGAAAGTGGAGATCCATATCGACCAATGCACACTGCTTTTTAAACGTCTTAACGGAACATGTGACTTCCTGATGGAACACTGTATGGACAATGCATTTTTTTTTTACTTTCCTAATAAAGTACAAAAACTTTAAAAAAAATTAAACTATTTGATCAACACAACACTATAAATATTGGTATAGGCTTCAGCTGACCTTATTCTTCACAGGATCCAGTTGGGTCGGAGTGGCAGAAATGAGTCTAACAGGATGTGCATCGTTTTCACTAACACCGGTTTTGGAAACTTCAGAACTGTGATAAGATTTGACACATCGAAAGTTAAGCTCCAGAACAAGACATCAAATACCCTAAATTTAAATGCTAATTTAGCAGCCCTAGAACCAAGAAGAACATCAAGGGGCTATGTGCCGAACCTGGTGTATAGGTAACGACAGCCATTAGCTAGTGGGTTATTAATTCACAAAGTGTAACAAATCAGACACTACAAGCAGATCAAATTACTAAAACAATAGGTAAGGTGTACTAGAAACCTAGAATATGTCATGCCAGATAAGAACCTTTCGGCCCACCTAGTCTGCCCAATTACATGGATACTTTACCTGGATTTATCTTTTATTTAGGATAGCCTTATGCCTATCCCATGCCTGCTTAAATTCAATTACTGTTTTGGCCTCTACCACTTCAACTGGAAGGCTGTTCCATGTATCCACCACCCTCTCAGTAAAATAATGCTTCCTGATGTTACTTTTAAACCTTTGCCCCTCTAATCTAAGACTATGTCCTCTTGTTTTGCTACTTTGTTTCCTTTTAAATATACTCCCTTCCTCTACCTTGTGGATTCCCTTTACGTATTTAAATGTTTCTATCATATCTCCTCTGTCTCGTCTTTTTTCCAAGCTGTACATATTAAAATCATTAACCCTTTCCTGGTAACTTTTCTCCTTCAAGCCGTACACCATTTTAGTAGCCCTTCTCTGGAAATCTCTCTAAGATGTCTATATCCTTCTGGAGATACGGTCTCCAGTACTGCACACAGTACTCCAAGTGAGGTCTTACCAGTGCTCTGTACAACGGTATAGTTGCTAATACTAAGATACGAATACTGCTAATAGAAGTGTCCGTCTACTGAAGTAAATCAAGAGGATGATTGCTTAATATATACATTGCAAACAATCACGTACCTTGGCCTTATGCCAATTGGAGAGTCAGACTCCGTGAGGACATTTACATTAATGAGAGATTCAGAGCCCGTACTTCTGTTGTAAGGTCTCCGACCAGCGGCTGAAAGGGGCTTGTTTACTGCACCAAGAACACTTGTAGGTTTAGGCTAGATTATAAACAAAGAATACAAATGGGAGACAAAAAAAAACATCATCCACCAGTCTTAAATACTTGCTGTGCTTTTGGTGAAAAATAAATAGAAATCACAGAATGATATTTTTGCCTTTTTCAACATTCTCTTTTAAACTTTAAGGCGTCGAGATGCCATCACACAAAACAAACATGTTGCATAACATGACATCAGTATCCACACAATACATATATCTCTAAAATTTTTTACAACACTATATAAATATATATACACACACACACTAAGAACATAAACAAGGAGGGAGGGAAAGATAAAAAGTAAATTAGGGGATATAAAAGCGCTCTTTGAAAATACATTCCTAGTAAGAAAGTGGCAGGGCCTCAGATGACATTTAATCTCGAATGAATTGTGATAATAGCTGTTAAATTGAAGAACATAAGAGTGTCTTTACTATAAGCCTCTACTGCAGAAAGAAAAGGTAGCGCCATTATTAGCCAGGCACTCCCAACGCGGCCTTGGACTGCCAAGAGATCATTGTCAATCCGGCTTTAAATGGGACCTGCCTTCACCAAAAATGTTAAAAGCCATACAGGTTATTCAGAGAGCAGTGAAAAGCTGGAGAATGGCTGGAGAATGGAAAATAGTCTATTTGGAAGGTGAGATGGGAGAATTTTTCTGGTTTGGCTATTTTGACCTAGAATTTTCCATTCTCCAGTCATTCTCCTGCTTTTCACCGCTCTCTGAATAACCCTGATAACCTGCAATAAAACCTAACTGGGCTATTCAGAGAGAGGTGAAAACCTTGAGAATTGCCAGGAGAATGAACAATCTATGCCAAATAGCCAATTTGGAAAGTGAGATAAATGGGAGAATTTTTCTGGTTTGACTATTTTGATGTAGAATTTTCAATTCTCCAGTCATTCTCAAGGTTTTCACCTCTTTCTGAATAGCCCTGTATGCGTTTTCTACTGGATTACAAATGTAAAGCAAAACGTTGAAAAATAAGTCTATTAGAAAAGGAATACGCACACCATAAGCACATGGGCATCTGTATCTGCAGACAAAAAGTCCAAAATACCAAAATAAATGAAATGGTACAATCATAAAAGCAGATTTACATTTTATTATTTTTATCATAACTACTGCATACGGTCCCATCTTCCTGTACAAATTATTCAGAGTCCATCAAAATACTAGAACATGGAGTACGGTACAAATAGGCATATTAACATTTCCCACAAACCCACAGAAACCTTGCATTACATAACGTGTAGGCATATTTACCTTTCCAGTTAACAAAAGGATCTTTGTCTCCTCCGATACGTAGCTATTATCATTAATAAAATCCTAGGAAACACAGACGATTAAAGTCAAACACCGCAATGCACTTTCAGGGGTGTAGGAATTCATACAAGGACCAAGCCGTTATACAATTCTACATGTTAAACAATGCACCGATTAAAAAAAAGAAAATAACATGCTTATTCAGATTTCCTACTCTTGTTTAGCGCTAGACTCTTCCACACTATAGAGTTTATTCACTAAACCATACTTTATTGTTAAATGCAAACTGCACTAGCATGGACACGTTTAACTGCACGGTGTTAGAATTATTTTTTAGTATGAAATGGCTCGATAAAGGATATTGCTAGAATTGCTCGTGGGTTAGAATTTACAAGTGATTTTCCATAAAACCGCTGGAAGACCCAGTGGTATTTTGGAAAACTACCAACGTTACAATCATTTTTGATCTATGCATGTATTGCTACACAATGCATTTTTACTGTCAATAAGCATTGATTGTCAGAGGACGTCACCTGCTGGCCAAATAGCGCAACTGAGCAGCTGGGACGTCTGTATATAATTTGTGAATCCTGAACTACAAACCGTGACAACACCTCAACTGACATGTCCAAGGTGCTGAAACATTAGGGGTATATTCTGGGGCCCATTTGAGAAAGCCTTTAATTTGCAATAAACAAAATTCCTTTGCATTGCTCCAAAATAACACCATATAGATTATAATCAATATCAGGGCATCAGCAGGAGCTTCTGAAGATCGAGTATAATTGGTCATGGTAGAGTGATAGAGAAGGATGAATATACATATTAGACCTTGGGCTCCAAACAGGAGCTTTTGAAGATCTAGTTAACTGGATCATGGTAGTGAAGGGTTAAACTGCTGCAGCTTCTTTCATATGGAGTCTTCAGGTAAACAAACCAAAAAAAAAAAATACCTTACAGCTTTAGTTTTTGTTCTCTTAATAAATGCAGTATATGTAAATACATGTCATAAGCTGGGAGGTGTAAACCCAGCGCTCACATATAATGTACTGACATACATTATATACCCTACAGACACAAGAAGAGTTAAGGACCATGTACTGTACTTGATCGATAAATTAGTGCTGACACTAATTAACCTCACTGGCGGTCTAATTTTTTAAAAAATTTGTGTCTAAAAGCGTTTAAATTTTTTTGGAAAGGAAATGTGTTGTTTTATATAGTAAGCCTGTATTCCGTAGGAATAACTCACTGAAATCCGTGCAAACAAGCATCAAGTAAACACACGGAGTCAGATAAAGTTTGAAACACGAAATAATTTATTATCCCAAAAATAATTATCCAAAATAATGCCAATAAATTATATTCAATAATAAAAATCAAACCAAAAACACTGAAATCTTTCAGAAAACAAGGGTGCAATATTAGTCTCTGCATATTGCCTCAGTGTAAACATCCTTGGTATGATATATTATTTCAATTATGTACGCTCTTATTTATACAGCAACATTTATAATGCATACAGTCTATCAATAATTATTTTTTCATATAAGAGATCTTCATGTGTATGCTCTGTTTCTGATCTGTTAGTGCCACCTAGTGGCCGTTCATGAGAACCGCATGTTAGGGACTTCACATTGAATTTTTTTTTTTTTACATTTTGCTGTCTGGTCCCGCCCCCTGCATCTCGTGACTCGCAGGGAGCGTTACCAGGAAGCAAGTCGCTGCGATCACACTGTGGGGGACAGCGAGGGAGCGCAGGATGCGGTAAGTATACAGCCCGAGTGTGGCTCAGGGTTACCGTTCGCGGTAGCGAAATTTAACCCCGAGTCATACTCGGGAATACCGCCAGGGAGGTTAAACATCATAAAAAGCACAGAAGGAAGAAGGAACTCCAACAACGTATCACCTTTTCTGGCTGCGTGAAAAATCTGGTAGGTATCACAGGGTCCTTGGGAGCTTCGCCATGAGTGATGGTGATGGTGATCTTGCTATTCATAACGCAGAGAGCCACGTCACAAACGGTATACAGTTTCTTGGAAAACAAAAAAACGACAATCATTTTAGAACAATGTTTAAAATCTGTATACTTTAAACACTATTTTATATTTCATTAACATTCCACTAATAATCCATACACCATGACGGTCAGCCTTTGCAATGTGACATAAGGCCCTGTTGTGCAGCACATTACTCTGGATCAAGGGCAAACATGGGAAATAAAAAGGTTTTTAAATTTGTGTAGCAACCCCTGAATTTGACACCAAACCGCCAAACACTAATGTTTAAGTATAGTCCAGCTGTAAATCATAGCGGGATAGTACTCACTTCATTTGCTTTGGGATCATCTGGAGTTTGGACATCTCGAGTTAGTTTAATGTTTTGACACATTTTCATCAAAAAGCCATGACTGTTATTTTCATTTTTTGTCATTAAAACTTCCAGCATAAACCACAGGCACCTTAGAGAAAAAAATCTAAATCAAACGAGGATATTTATGCAGCGAAAAAGGGAAACATTTTAAACACTTTGAAGAGCAGAATCTGAGAATAGCCAAAAATACCCAAGGGGCTTCATCTTAACCATTAGGGAGTAGACCGCAGCTTTAAGAAAGATAAAGAAAAAACAGCACCATTCGAAACAGAGATATTCTGTGACAGAATGTAGGTAGACAAGGAACTTGCATGGTGCTTGGAGCCAAGACCTCTTGCTTTATTTAGTGATAGATCACAAGTTAGAAGACCACTATATTAAGAAATCTAGAATCTTGCAAGACAATCCGAGTAGAACGTTATCTCCCTTACGCTAGAAGTACACATTTTTATCTGCCATAATGGCTTGAATTGCTTGAAGCTAAAGCTGCAACCGCTAGGCTCGCGCGACTTACTCTTTGATATCACGAAGCTGATCAACGTCCTGAGGCTTTGTAAAATCTGGATCATGTGCCAGGAGATGAATCATGTATGGGACAACGTATTCTGGTAGCAAGGACAAAAGCTTCTCTAGAAGAGACAAAGTTGAAAAATCGAAATTAAAACGTTTTGAAAAATTTCTTTTGGCAATATTGCTCAGCCCTGCTTATGTGTTCTATGTAGCTGTAAATCATAGATCGTAGTCATTTTATCCAATTTATGAATATTTGGAGTTTTAACATCTCAAGTTTAATATCCTCACACATTAGCAGGTTTTTCCTTTGTGTACATTGGGCTGCCTCCACCAAGCAATCTCCCTTTTATGCATGGCACACTCTCAGGAAAGGGGTACTGAAGGCATGCTTTTTCTAGATCATCTTACCGTGAGCGGTTGGATTCTGTTTAATGTACTCCCGTCGAATGCTGATATTTTTAAGCAAGCACTGCCTGGCATGTGCCCGCCGCTCTTTCACAGGGTCCTTGGCGCACAGTGCAAAGATAGCCATATATTCCAGTGGAAGTTGCAGCTTCACAAGATTTTTGTGGAGTTTCTGTGCAAAAATCTGCCGCACCTGATAACATTCATCCTGCATCCCGGACATAAAAGAACGAAGTGTTAGTTCAAACGTCGTGGAAAAATTACATATTCTGTTGGATTTTCAGGCTATATACTAAAACGCACATGTCGCATTAAACCGAAGAACAATAATTTATGCTCAGTGATTACTTTGATAAACAACTACAGCACGTCATGCAGGATTTTAGGGAGAATCTTTAATTTTAAAGTGATGGCTCGGGTTAAAACGGGAGTGGGTTGGGGGTTAAACTTTAAACCCCAGATGAGACCCCCACCCCAATGTGTACAGCACCCCTCCCTGATAGTCGAGACACTTTGTGGACATTTTTATCTTTTCTTGCAGGCTCTCTGATGTATTATTCCCTCGCACACACTCCAGATCGCATTTCTGTCCCCCTTCTCTCTCCCCCCCCCCTTTATTTTTTGGCATTCCTGGGGCTGTCTCTGGTTGTGCCACCGTGGCGGCCACCATGGCTCTGCCAGTCATACCTGGCCCTCGAGTGCCATGACCTTGTGACCTGCACACTTCCGTGGCCTCCTTTTGTCCTTTGGGCTCCTGGGAGTGAGCCAGGAAGGTCACATAGTTGGCCTTTGCCACTCCCGCTAGTGTTTTATGTTGGGGTCCTGGGGTATTTTTTGGGGTGTGTGTGCCCCGCGTCACTTTTTTTCCCCTCTCCGTTACCTACTTTTGCGGATATCGCTGTCATACTATTCTTTACCGATTTTATAGATTTCTCTATTTCTGAGATTTTATGTCGGTCCTGCGTGACCACTTTGCCGTTTATTTCCTATGACTTGATGTACTGCTGACATGCTTTCCAAATAAAAAAAAAAATTTGAATATAAAAAAAATTAAATGAAAGAAGAAAAAAAAAAACACACAAAAAAACCCCCATACAATAAACTTTAAACCCACACTTTTATTCCAGCGCCAGGTTCCCTCGTCACTAGTTACAAATCCAGCATCTTTGCTTAAAATCATAGCAGTTAAGTGATGGGGAGGACGAGGGACACTTGAGCGAGCATCCAGTCAAGCGTAATGCTTTCAATGTGATGCACTGGCTAGCCAGGAATATACGACTTTAAATTCTCAGGCATTTCACTCAGTGAGCCTAAATCTTAACTATTGCTATATTATTTAAATATTATTTTGGTTTTGGTTATAATCATAAGATTCTATAGAGTGTACAATATAACTAATGGTATTTTTGGAGAATTTTTCCCCATTTGTTATGAAAATATTAATATTTAAGGACTATGACCTCAGACTCTAGTGAACGTTCAGCCAATCCAATGTCCGGTATGAGGGAGGTGGGTTTCAAATTTGTTCCCACTTCATAATTCCAATCCCTGAAGCTCAGGTCAGCTTTCGCTGAAAATAAATCATTAGACCACCAAAACCAATATACCATCACTGATCATGCTATACAAGCACTGACGTCCAAGGGAACAGCTTGCATTTCATACAGTGTTGATACAAGCAAATTAAAGACAATATGCAGATACAGGGTGCTGCAGACTTACATTAATAACCATAGCACATAACTGGAACTGCTCCGGTGTGATTATTTCATGGTAACAAGGCTCCTGAGCTAGTTTCATTATGGCACCTCCAGCTGACAACCTCAGGCGGGACATATCAGATTTACTGAGAAAAAACGTTATTGTAGATAATGTTACTCTTTGCACAAAGTGAACCTTAAAATAAAACATAACCTTAAAAAGCCTTAAAGGGGATATTCATTACAATAAGGTTATTCGCCGCACTTCAGGGAGTTCCATTCACCGACCCTGTGGTGAATTCAGCATTCACCAGAGGGTCCCCAAAGTGCAGCAAACGAACCGCTGAACGCATCCGAAAAACTGCTGAATGCATCTGACGAATCGATCTGAAAAAAGGCCACTGACAGAAAAAGCCGAACATGGTAACCCCCCAAAAACCCTGCAACTTTTAAATAAAAAAAAAACATGTAGAAAGGAAAGAAGAAAAAAATAAATTAAAAAAAAATCCACTACTGCATGAAAATGCCTGGAAACAACACAAGTGGTCCTATGAATAACAATAAAAAGGTCTGTTACAGAATAATAAATCAAAAAACAAACACGTAAAAAGTCTGAAAGTTTTGCCAAAAAATGCCTAAGAAGTTATAAAAAAAATTAGAAACTTTTTGCTGCAAATGAAAAGAATAAACGGTTAAATATTTAAGAAAAAAAACGTTTTAACAGATCGAAACCTATATGATTCGCCTGATTAACCTCCCTGGCGGTTTTCCTGAGTGTGGCTCGGGGTTAAATTTATTTCACCACTGAAAGCAGTAACCCTGAGCCACACTCTGCATGCCGCTGCATATGTAACCTGTCCCTGCGCTCCCTCGCTGATCCCCGCAGTCTCCTCCGGCGGTCGCAGCGTTTAATTCCTGGTTCCCTTCTCGTGAGAAGGGAACCAGGAAGTATGAGGGTCGCGATCGTCGGAGGAGACTGCGGGGGATCAGTGAGGGAGCACAGGGACAGGTTACATATCCAGCGGCATGCAGAGTGTGGCTCGGGGTTATCGCTTCCAGCATAGGAATTTAACCATGAGCCACACTCGATATACCGCTAGGGGGCCAAAAAAAAAAAAAATTTAAACAACGCTTTTTGACTCGTAATTTAGAGAGAAAAAAAAAAATCAGACCGCCAGGGAGGTTAAACCTGTCGAATGAAACCACCGAAATCAGGGCATTTCACTGACATGTTCGGTGTCTCAATAGATTAACCATTGCTTCTCTATGGGGATTTCACCACCGTCGAACAGCACTGTATTTTCGCTGGCAATTCGCTAATATTTGGCGAATTGCCAGGTTTTTGAATAGCCGAATGGTTACAAAATTACAATTCACTGTTTGGTGCAATTTCGTGGCCAATTCAGTGCTCTTTGAATAACCCCTTTTGAGTTTGTTTTTGTCCATAAAAGCTTGCAGAAAACTATTTTATTGCGAGAAATATTATATCCTTCAAGAGAAAAGCTTTGGAAGCCTCACCTGATTCTCTTATGCTCCGTTAGGTCTCCTTCACTAACAAGCATAGCCGACAGCAACCGCAAAGTGGAGTTTGCAGACTTTGACTGATTGTTCTTCATGCCCAATAGCCAACGTACCAAGAGCTTTATGGCCTGCACCTGGAAAAACCGCGTAGCAAACATTTATTTAGCAGAAGAGGTGATCAAGCAGGAGAATACAAAAAAAAAAAAAAATGTAATAAATATATACATGCTCTACTGATTTCCTTTATGAGTTTAGCATCGCAATTACAATTCATTGCAAGTAGGCCTTTGAACACCATTACCAGACTACCTAACATCCCTGACCTCTCATCCTTTTGGCAGTCTCTGCACTGGCTCCCCGTTTCCTCCAGAATTCAAAATAATATTACTCGTGTAAAAAGGTCCCCATAACCAGGGCTGATTAACATAGGGGCTGATTGAGCAGCAGCTCCAGGCCCATGCCCCAGAATAGGCCCAGAGAAATGATAACTATGTCTGCAATGTTGGGCATTTGGACTAATGTATCTCCAACTCCATAGAAGCTACAGGGTCATGTTAGGTATCACTGGAAAGACCAGAGCATGACCTTTCCAATGATACAATAAAAAACAAAACAGGAAATATTTCTTTAATTTTTTTTCTTTCTAACAGCAATATTTTTCACTTTTAAATTATAAAGGGAACAATGATGCTGCCCTAACTCACCATCTCATTTTTCATGTCACTAACAAGTGTGGAGGTGATAGCACAATCTGTTGAGAATTGTTACATCAAAAACGTAAACCGCTGCACTGCAATGAGGAGCACGGGAGGGGGGGGGGACTTTAGAACCCTGCATCACTAATCTTTATACCTCACAAGGTCAAGTGAGGTGTCATTGGACAGGACAGAGTCTGGTCTTTGCATAGATACCAACCGTGACCATGTAAAATCTAAAAGAAAACAAAACCCCCACTTTTTTATTTATTTTTATTTCCAAAGCGATGGCATGGTCACTTTGTCAAGTATAAAATGAGCAATACCACTACTTACTTTATCATTTCCCATGCTGGAAGCAAGGTCAGTGGTTTATACATAGTCAATTATTCATAAAACAACATCCTCCAAAACACAAGGGACATATTTAATTCTAATTCTTTTGGTTAAAATTGTAGATTTTCTCAGGAAAAAAAAAAAAGTTTCAATTTTCTAACAAGAATTCCCTATGGAATATATAACCACAAAAGTCTGGATGATAAAATGTATTTATTTTACAAGCTGTAAATGATTGAAATCTGAACGGAAATTTCCTCACACACTATCTGCCTGGTTAGATATATCGTATCTGGACTATTAAATAACACAAAATATGTTTTCATTTCACTAAAATCCAAAAAACGCCACCAAAATATTCAGCTCCAGGGTCCATAGAGATCTTAATCTGGCCCTGCCCATAACCATGGCCCTGCCTACATATCCTCTCTTATTACCAGGTATGTTCCACACGATCACTCCACTCTGTCAATGATCTGTTATCTCATTGTACCTGCACCCCTCACGCTCACCTTTAGGCTAGGGTCAAACGAACGCATTTTTCGCAGCGACCTTCAAAAAGTGCGTCTGAAGGCATTGACGTATTTTTTTCACGGAATGCGCGAAAACGGTCAGACGATGCGCATTTTCGTGCGTGATTTTTTTACGGATCGTCAATAAAACACTTTTTGCGTCTGGACGTTATGTAGGCCGGACATTAGCAGCGTCTGACGTCTAATCTCACACACACACACGCCGCTAGCAGACGCAGCGCACTCTGTACGTCAGTACTAGCAGTTCTGCGTTCTCGAAAAAATGCGCTCATTTTCCACTTGCGTTGCGCGGCCGTACTTTGTATATTGGCTATCATTGCCCATCATTTGCTGCTACTGCGGCCGTGATTAAGTGCGCCTAAACGCACGTTAAAAGTGCGTTAGTCTGACCCCAGCCTTAGGACTGTTCCCTTACCCTGCCTAGTATGCAACGCGATCCTTCATAACATTCCACTTTCCCTTTGTCTTGAGGCTTCTGAAATATTGCTAAATCCACTTTAAAATGAGCCTGCCAGCTCACTCCATAATCTCCACATTGTATATCTCCCACACAGCCCCCGTGCATCACATTACTGCTCACACGCAGCCATTTACCCTCACATCTGTGTGTCATCCCACTCTTTAGATTGTAAGCTCTTGAGCACAGTCCTCTTATGCTCCATGTGTCATTGTCAATTTAATATTGGTTTTGTTCCACCTATTTACCGGACTGCGGAATATGTTGACCAATGAATAGGTTAATCATGGAGTGAGCCGATGCACTGAGACTTCTTGAAGGACTGAAGAGACGGGGAGAGTCTAATGTTGCGGGGGAGGGAGTTTAAAAAAAAAAAAGGGGGGGGCAGCTCAGGAGAAGTCCTGGAGATGAGAGTTGGGGGTGTGGGTACGAGGAGACTAGAACATCAGATCATTGATAGAGTGAAGTGGTTGGGATGGGATGTACCTGTTAATAAGGGAGGAGATGTAGGCAGGGGCGCAGTTATGGAGAACTTTGTATGTGAGGATCAGTATTTTGAATAGGATTATAAAGGAAACAGGGAGCCAGCGTAGAGACTGACAAAGGGGTGAGGTGTGAGAGGTGCGGTCGATGAGCCTGGCACAGGTGCTCATTACAGACAGCAGAGGGAAGAGTCTGGGACCTCTCAAGGCCAGAGAGAAGAAACCTTTTCATTGCTGAGCGGTGTTATTTGTCTATTCTTATTAATAGATCAATTTGCTTTATTCAAATGACCGAATCAGCAAGTCACCTTTCAATACTGTGCATCACTGACAAACGTGCTGTGTATTAACAAAGAGGAGTCTTACTTTAGCGAGAACCTCTGGGGAAACATCCTCGTCTAAGGACCAAAGCTTGCTGTTCTTTTCACCATTTGACTACAAATTAAAAAAGATAATTTTTTTTTATGAATATTCAACCAGTAAACTGCAAGAGAACTATTTACAGCAGTGATCAACGTAACGGACTCACCCGGTCGTTCATTAGTAAATCTTTCACTATGAAATTTGCCACTACAGATTTCATTGGAGAAGCAAACTGGTCTGGTGCAAGCATGGAAATGTGTCCTAGGGAAACTAAAGGTGTTACTAATTGCTCAGGTACATCTGCATTCAGACTTCTGCTGAGAGGCTGGAAAAGAGCAGAAATGTAAGGTTCAATGTCTTGTCGCATCAAAAACAGACAACCAATCATGGGAAGAGACAAACAGCCATGAAAGACAAAAAGGAAAAACAACAACACATCAGAATAATAAAAATGATCTTATCGGTTGCAATATAATATTAAAAAAAGTATCCATCCTTCCTGCCCCCAAATAATACAATCAGATTAACAGTTTAAGGACGATGCCCTAGTCCAGTGCAATAAAACCAGATGATCAATATTTTCTATATAATAAAGCTGGAATGGGACATTGACACTTTTGTTTCAGCACACTGCTGGGCATTTGAATATATGGCCATACACTGCCTGCAAACCCAAATACATTTTTCATTTGTGGTAGGCCTTTTCCAATAGATCTCTACGCGTACAAGTTACACGTATGAACCGACAGTTTCTTTTAGATTTTTGTCGTTAATAAATCTCATTAACAAGTATTTACTGAGAAATCAGATTTACCTCAAATATCTGTGCTAGCTGCACCTCTTTATTGGAGAAGATGGCATGGATGCAGTGAACCGCCTGCTTTGCCTGGTGTGGCGTACCTCTTTTGGCCTTCTGATGCAAGATTGGTATGAGCGCCCTGTAAAGCAAATAATTTGGCAAATGTTATATTTTGGTTTGTAAAAGTTTGGTTCACGGGAATTTTAAAGTGTGTGACATAATATAAAAAATAAAGAGATAACAATTTATATTAATATAAAGCAATGGGCAACCCATAACCTCCGATTCGTCACAGACTGTTCAACTGGAGCAGCCTCCTTATACTAGTGGATCAATAAGGAGCCAACAGTGGGATCCCTCCCTTCCGTCCACTCCCCCACATACCTGCACTTTAGAGAGCATGACTGCATATATAAATCTTTCATCTAACACAGGAGTCAGCAACCTTGGCTCCCTGATGTTTTGGGAACTACATCTCCTATGATGCTCAGTCACTCATTAAGCTGATAGCCACATGGGAAATGTAGTTCCCAAAACATCAGAGAGCCAAGGTTGCTGACCCCTGATTCTAACCAATTTCAACCACTAAACCCCACGTTACCAATCTGCATGCATTATTACAATGAATCATGTCTTAACTATGGACAAACACTAAACAAAAAAGTACATATATGCAGGGGGAAAAAAATGGTTTGCATCTATTCCCTAACAGCGTGGCTGCGTAGACCAGAAGTAACCAGTCCATTCATGTATAAAACATAAGAAATAAAGTTGTCATTTGCGCTCACCACGTAGCGCCATCTGTGTTTTGTTTCGCATGGAGCTACAGTGGTGAGCGCAAATGGCAACCTTATTCATTGTCCTGTACTACACAAAAGAGACCTGAGACAGCGAGCGGGATGGAAGAGAGGCCACATTAACCTCCCTGGCGGTATTCCCGAGTGTTCCTCGGGGTTAAATTTCACTACCGTGAACGGTAACCCCCGAGCCACACTCTGGCTGGATGCATACTTCCCTCCTCCTGGCTCCCTGGCTGTCCCCCGCAGTGCGATCGAGGCGAGCTGCTTCCTGGTAAGGCTCCCTGCGAGTCACACGATGCGGGGGGGGGGGGGGGGGGTTTCCAGCAGCAAAATTAGAAAAAAATCATTTTACACTGTATAATCCAAAGGGCAATGTTTATAAACGCCACTAGAGGATTAGAAATAGCCCATACATCCTCTCACCCTGGTTTTCAGACAGATTTCAGTGTTTGTTTTATTTTATTGAATATCATTTATTTGCATTATTTTGGATAATTATTTTTGGGATAATAAATTATTATGTAGTGTTTCAAACTTTATTGGACTCCGTGTATTTACTAATTTTTTTGGTTTATTTATTTATAACGGATTTTACCAGTAAGGACTCTTGATTGCACGGATTTCAGTGCATGATTCCTAATTATTACAGGCTAACTATGTACAAAAACACGTTTCCTTAAAAAAAAAAAAAAAAAATAGAGACGCTGTTAGACATGAAATTTTGAAAAAATTTGACCGCCAGGGAGGTTAAGGAAACCATCCCAAAATGCCTGCCCAGCCTACCGTTTTCCAAGGACTATTATAGAATATGGTAAATT
The DNA here is from genome assembly GCA_009667805.1 of Leptobrachium leishanense. NCBI lineage: Eukaryota > Metazoa > Chordata > Amphibia > Anura > Megophryidae > Leptobrachium > Leptobrachium leishanense. The sequence goes on along the minus strand of CM019063.1, from coordinate 477,952,961 downwards.
TAAAAATAAAAAAGCTCAATTAATAAAGGAATAGCTCACCGCCAGGTTAGGGATACCACTATAAAGCAAAACCTGCCTTAGTGTGCCCCCAGCCTAAGTGCATTTGTTGTGACCCTGCTCCCACCAGTCTCCGTTGTTGAGTTTCAATAGATCGACTGGGGAGGACTACACTACGTGTGTACGTTTTAATGCACGATACAACGGACGTGGATTTATAGCTTCCCATTGAGCTTACGCTTTGTAGAGCTGTGTGCACAAAAGATTGTACATGTGGAAAGAATGTCCGGTCTCACAGAAGTTCTTTTTGAGCCAGTGTAGCCCCAGCCATGAGGAGGAGCAAGGCAGTTCACGTTTTCAATGACCAGTGTGTTTAAAAGACATGTTTGTACCAATGTACGTTGGGTGTGCAATAGAGGCAAGTTTAATTTAATGCCGTATTCAATTACACAACATGTGAAAACAGGTATGATATATAGCAGCCAAGGGTCAATTTTTACGTAGAGAATTACAACCAGAGTTACAATGTATTGAAAATGAGCAGTGGCCAAAACAATGCACTTACGATCGTATATGTGGTAAATCTGTTTCTATTTTGTGTCCTGTGTTTCTAAATATCTGGATGGCGGCTTCAGCCACTTTGTCATCTTCCATACGGAGGCACTGAAGGAAAGACTCATACGTCTCGGCAGAGTGGAAAGAGGTAGGGTGGGTGAAGGACAGCACCTAGAGGATGAAGGAGACAAAAATGATACAGCACTCCTTAAACATGACACCTACCTTACATTAAACAATGCTTTAAGCAAAGTGACGTGCCTTACAAGTAAACTCTGGTGGAACAACTAAATAGAAAGCTTTCTGTTCAGTCCATGCGTCCAATAGACTGCCAGCTCAATAAGTAACTATTCTGACCACGGACATCACCGCCAGGGGCCCAAAGACCGCATCGTTACATGATGGCCTCTAGCTAGCTCTGCCCACTGGCGCGAAACAAGGCAGCGGCCGGTACAGGTTTGGGGTGAACACATACAGCAATATCGCAAGGGACCTATGTGATATCCTTCCCCTGATGGGACATCATAGCATTAGGGCACTTTGAAAAGGTGGTCACAGAAGGATTCTTGTAAAAGGGAGGCTCCAAGCAGCTTCACCAATACAGCATAAAATGGTGTTTACAGTGCTTGGGTGTTGCAAGTGCCATGAGCGGGTACATACAAGTTAATGCAATTTAGAGACGCTATACACTCAATCCTTTCTGGCACAGGTACGCAAACATGCCATATCTATAACAATAAAACTGTTTGCGTCCGTCGCCGTAGGACCCAATGCGCAAGGCTACTTGCACATGCGCAATGTGATTAGCAGCTGGCGTGCGCAAGGGACAACAAAAATCCGTTGGAGAGGCACGCACACAGCGCCTCTCCAACGGATCAACTTTTTTTTTTGTCCCTCGCGGATCACCCCTGCCCTGAGTCTCCCCCGGCGGCTGGTGTAGGGGAGGCTCTGAGCGCCGCATGCCGGAACCAGCGCGGCAAAGACCTGGGGACTTGATCACGGCGCTGGAACAAGGTAAGTATTAGCCTCCCTGCAACTGGGCACCCCACCATCTTGAGCCTGTCCCCACGAGCTCACAATCTAAGGTTCCCACGAACTCACAATCTAAGGGGGCCTGTTCCCGTGAGTTTACAATCTAAGAGAGAAGAGGACCCAGCTCTAATATATAAATGCCTTTGTAATGCGCTGTCAGCTGCGCGCACACCCATCACAGCTGCTCACTTGGCCCTCCTGTTGCAAATGGGATGGCAATGGACGTGTTACTCTTGGATAGGACATTGGAAAAACAAATACGTGGACATGAATTCTGAGCTGGCGACAATAGACTGCCCTGCGGGCACTGTTAACTAGTCAGTGATAATTCAGAGACACTCAAGGATTAGCAGACATTAGATGTGACAATCTCAAAATGTCAAGAATTGACAGGAAGGATGTGTTTGTTGTAAGGGCCTGTGTTATTAAAACAGCATGTAAACATTAAACTAGGAAAAAAAAGAGGGAGGGCGGAAAATTAATAGTGTGCTTGAGGTGAACTATAAACAATGCGAATAGAGCAGAGAAGAAAAGGTAGACCACTGTGCAAAGAAAGCTCTGCACACACACAATACTGAAACAATCGAGTTATAGAAGCTGCTGAAAATACACAACATACCTTAAGTAGCTCAAGTCCTGCTCTTATAGCAGAATCAGGACTTACACCTTCCTCCTCATCATCAATTGTGCCCTCGATGGATTTATTCATCAGCTTTACTAAAGCACTGAGAAAACATACAGCATTAACACGTATGCCGTGTGTCCCGACCAAATCACTTTTTAATCAACACATGATATAATTTTCATTTAAAAAATATAAATAGGGCGTGGCCGGCAGCAGACAGAGGCAGACGTGCAGCAGTGGAGCTCCGACCCAGAGTCTATGACCAGCGGCAAAAAACTGGACTTTCGGCTCGGAAGAATCTCCACCGAGGTGACACAGCTGTCGGCCATCAGTGAGTGGACCTCCGGAGACTGTTTACTCCCTCCGGACCTGCGCTCGAGTCGGGGGCAGTTGTGAGGTCGCATCCCCTGTCTTACGGCGGCCATTTTGGAGGCCTGAGGTGACTGACTTTTCCCACACTAAGAGGTACTGTCCTGTCCCCGGATGGGGAAAAAGACCAAGACGGACGGAGCGGCGGAGGGCACCGCACCCCTGATATCCGTCTCTCGATGGCAGGAGGGCCTGTGCGACGGCTTCAGCGTCCTGCACTGCCAGAAGTGGAAGACATGCCGCGTCTGGAGACAGCAGATGCCCCACGTGCTTCCCACGCTGCAAAATCGACCCCAGGGGACGACGCTCTTCCCGCCACTAAGGGTGATATCCGAGCCCTCCTGGATGATGCCAGGAAATCCTGGCAAGCGGGTTTTCAGGCTCTTGGAGCGGTGGTCGCGGAGACTCAGATCCAAATGGGGGACCTCCAGCATCGCACCCAAGCAGTTGAGAGCGCACAGGCCGCCTCCTCCTCTTCCATTCGCACCCTACAGCATCAGGTCAGCGGCCTACAATCTGCCGTGTTGGCGTTAGAAACGAGGCACAGGCGCCGAAACCTGAAGCTCCGGGGGGTCCCAGAGACGGTGCCGGACTCGGATGTGTTGCCCTACACTGCGCGATTTTTGGAGACGGTTCTCCACTCCACAGAACACTTGCGGGACTCTGTCCTCGCTGCACTTCATGTGCGGAAAGCAGCCTTGGCCCCAGCAAAAGCGTCGCGAGATGTGATCGTCACACTCCGCGATACAGCCTTGCATTCGGCGGTCTTTCGCGCAGTGCGGAATGTGCCTACAGTCCTTTTTGAAGGAGCTTCAATCGCCATATTCCGGGACCTGCCTTTCATGTTACTTGCCGCCCGTCGACAATTTCGGCCTGTTACCACCTTATTACGTGCGCACGACATAAGCTATAAGTGGGGCGCCTCTAGCTCCCTCATTATAACCCCGGACGGTGGACAAGCGATGGTGGCCGCCTCAACGGCCGAAGCGGAGGGTCATTTGCACTCCCTTGGCCTACTTCCTGCTTTCTCGTGTCACGCGGCTGTGCACTCACCTGCGGGTTCCACCCTACCCTCAGGCAATTTGGAGTGAGGCTGGGGGTTTTCATCCAGCTGCGGCTACTAACCCGACCCGTTCTGAAGTGCTGCCTGTCTCCCTCTATCCTGTTTTTGTCCTACCTTGGATAAGCGTCCCCTGAAGGGTGATGTTCTCCCATCCCCCTATTTTTTTAATGTGGCAATCTCCGGGAGATCACGAGGCGCGCCATCATGGTATACAAGCCATGCCTGGCCCTCGTGCCCCCGAGCCTCGTGACAGTACCCCTCCATGGCCTCCTACGGGAGCGTGCCAGGAGAGTCACGGATATGGCCTTTGCCACTTCCTTCACCCCCTCCAGCTTCCCTTTCATGTGGTGGGGTGTTGTTTTTTTCTTCTTTCCTCTTGTTTTGTTGTTCCCTTCCGGATGCTGGAGACATCTACTCCCCCTCAAAGTGAACCGCGACACTCCCCCCCCCCCCCCCGTTACCTCTTGTTCTCTCCCACTCTCTGATTTTAGCAGTTAGCAAACGTATAGGTTACTGTGGACTTTCTTTTTAATAATGTGGAATTACGTTGCGTTCCCCGTGTCGTTCGTTATCACTATGCGTCATATCCATGTTCCCTTTCCCCCCTTATTAGTCGAATGTATATTGTTCTCATGCGATGCATTCTTTGACAGAATGGTTATGTATCAATGGCATTTTTGCAAAATAAAATGTTGAAATTCTAAAAATAAATATATATATATATATAAATAAATTGGACTGGTTGATTTATACTGTATACTAAGAGCCATTACATAACTTTGTATAAACACTGTTAATAACAGCGAGCTATCGCATCTCGGCTCTCTGTTCTTGGCTCTAGCAGGCTTTCTACAAACAAAAGACTCATTGAGTCGGGTATTAAGAGGTTTTGCTTTTGCCAACTCTCTCAAAACAAGCATAAGAGAAAAAAAAAATTCTTTCTTACCCTTGATCCTGCAGTGCAAGGGGCAGCTGCACAGGGATCAGCTTGACTCATTAGAGCCCAATGTACTCCATGAGAGACTGTACCCAGGATGCCCTTGTTTAAATCTATGAGCGGCTCCCTAATATTCGGTCTCTACCTGCCATTACAGCGCCTGCCGTAAAAAATCTGTAACAAGGAGCTGCTACGTGTTGTAAGAGCTCACGGATATTTACCCTTAATCTCTTCCTGTTCCTGATGCCCTACTCCTAAACTTGGTGTACAAGTAACCAGAGCTGTTGTAAACTTAGCATCCCCATAGACTTTAATGGCTCTGGGACGGTTACATCAAGGTTGCAAAAGAGCACTAGCTCAGAATAGGGCCCAAGAGTTTCCTTTTCATCGAGTCACACTGTCTAAAATAACTAAACTCCATTGTGATAATCTGTATTACTCCTTTTCTTTTAATGGGTATTGTTGTGCGTCTGCATGCATTGATTTTAGTATGTGTCTGTCTGGCGTTTCTACGTGAGGGAATGTATAGAAATCTGGAGAAGGATAAGGGTCAGTGTTTTGTCTATAGGCTACACCTTTTGTTCACCTGGATATATTTGTGGCTATATTGCAGCTACCAGGTAGAGTGATTTGAACCCCTGATATCTTATTCATAGAATGCTTTCAGTCTACAGCCTAGTCCAATGGTGACTACATTTTGACCCTTGTCTCATGTCAATGACAATTTTTCTTTTGCTATATTGTGTGATGTTTTTACCTTGATTTTTTTTAGCTTTTGCCCATGAATGTCTTTTATCCCTTACAATAAAATAAAGTAATATTAGTTTTTCTCCGACATTCCTGGTGAGTGGGGTGAATCCGTGGTTTTTGATTCACTTCATGGTGGTTATTTGTGTTTTGTTAAAAGTATATAGGTTTAACCCTTTCGAATACCAGGGTGCTCTCACTGACCTCCCCTTGAAGTGAGAGGTGACGGCTATTCTCTTCGTTGTTGTTTTGTTCATGGGTATTGTTGTTACCAAAATAATAAAAAGGTATGGCCTATTTATTGGGTTATCTAAATTCCTCAGAAGGCAGTTACGCCGATATACATTCACACATGCACCATCAATTTCTAGATAAATACCTCTACAACAACAATCTGTCAGCTGGGCGTAGCAGTATGGTCATGTCTCATTTTGAAAATCCCAAAGCAATTAGTACAGTTAACTTGGCATTCTGACAATACAGATGGTGTCACAGAGAGTCCCATATGTTCACGAAATGCATGGAAAGGAAACCCACAGTAATTCCGTCGCTAAAATATCAGAGCAGCCCCACAGTGCAGTTGGTAGATATATACGCATGGTTAATATGACAGTATTATTGCACCAGTAGTTACCTTATTGCTTCAGAATCTATATGCACCGGGGCAATTCTTTCCAATAAGAACTTTACCATTTCCAGGAATGGATTTGTAGGCTGCTTGGGATTTGCAAGTTTACGTGCAATTTCCCTCTGAAAGAAGAAAATAAATGAATAAGATGGGACCGTACTGTCGATGTAACAGCTTTTCTTAAAAGAAACACAGGAGCAACCTTAACTCTGTTAGCTGGACATGGTGAGATGAGTGTCACCATCCCCTGAGTGTTCAGGCAGGCGACGACAGCCCTCCAAGGTAGGGGGGGGGGGTGGTGTGGCAAATTTATTGGGTGACAAGGAGCAGCCTCTTCTGGGACTTCTGACTGAGGGATAACAATTGAACTGGTGTCACCTTGCAAACTAAAAAGGCGACCACATAAACAATGGAACAATAGAGTTTGTTACGACTTGTCCATTGGATAAAAGATTTTAAAAACGTGGCATAAGCAATGTGGTAGTATTGGTGAATTAGCATCAACTTTAGCTAAACATTACACACAAAATTCTGCATCCGTACACATTTCAGCGCGGAGCAGATACCTGGTAATAAGTGAAGCACAAAGCCACACTGCCAGAGAGCGGAGCAAATCCAGGAGCCAGAGGAGCAGCAGGCATCACCAGGGCTCCCTGGTAACAATGTGATTAGATGCACTTTGATGTAACAGCAGAAAACTGAAATTATATATGGCAGCGTTGTGACTGGAAAGTCTGAAGAACTTTTAGCCTCTCAAACGGGAGAGCGAAATCTCTGGGCCCGATCTAGATTAAACCCGACGCTCTGGGATGAAAATAATGCCGATTTGCCATCTCGTGCTCCGAGTGACCCTTGTACTCCGGACAGAACAATGACCTGCAGGAGGCAAGGCCTGTGGCTACCATTTAGGAATTGTGAATATCTTCACACAGTTCTGCCAACGCTCTAAATAGGAGCGGCGTCTATTGTAAACAAACATCGCATTTCTATTCCTATGACAGGCATTTGTCAAAACTAGCAGAGAAATGAAAGTCACAAACACGGTGACGTGAAACAAAGCACTGCGATTTCCTTACCACACACACGTCTGCCTGCTTACACGAACACGTCGGACTTATTAACAGTTCCAGTTGACACCTTAGCTTTTCGTCATCGGCCAAAACCTGATTGAATTTCTTGACAAAATCCTGCGCTTTTCCTGGGTCTGGTAAGTTTTCTATAGAGGGGAAAAAAAAAATTCTGTCAATTAACAACTGAAGGGGAGGGGGGGGGGGAAGCCTCTTCCAAGGTAGAAAATTCACATGATGCGTAAAAGTCTAAAAAGCAAGTAATGTCACAGTGAAAGCTTGTATCTTAAACTTTTTGATACATGATACGACAACATTTTGATGACCAGTTTTCTCTAAGTCATTGGAGTGCTCATGAAGAAGCATACTAAAGGCTAGGCTAGAAAAATATGTCCGTTAACCCCTTAACGACCAATGATGTAACAGTTATGTCATAAATGCATTGACTTTAAAGAACCTTGATCCTTAAGAGGTTAAGGTTGCTGGTTACATATGCGAGGCACATACGCAACCTAACTGCATCAACGCATGTATTTTTATGTAGATTAAATAGGACCGAAAAATATTACAATGTACAGTGGTAGGAAACTTTGTTTAAAGCCACGGTTTTCCTGGATAGAGGAAAAAAATTATGGCCCTGAGTGGTCTTCAACCTTGTATAAGGGAAGAATGGCTTATATACCCAACTGTGCGCTGTGTATGGGAAGGGGTAAAAAAGTGACGTCTAGGAAGTAAAGTGTAGTGATTGAAAAGGGAAAAAAAAGGATAAAACAGAAAACCCTATTCCATAGTGTCCCGAGCAGATTATTGGTTATTATTTTTGCCTTTTACATAGAAAATACAGAATTTTTTTTTTTCTGAGATATTTTCCCCAAAAAGCTCGGGTTTTACCAATCACAAGGCAGCACTGAAGAATTTTAAGATATTTCATATTAAGTAAAAGGACATAAAGGGTTATCCCCAAATTGCTGTTTACCATTGTTGAAATCACGATGAACTCCAGCAATCCAGATCAGGAAAATAAAACCGTAGCAGACAAAGTTTGGGCAAATTTAATTAAAGAACGCCTACTGTTATTTGAATCCCCCAAGTTTATTGTGGTTGAACGATGCTAAACAGTGGCGATTATTGGAGAACCCTGATAGTATTGAAAACTTCAGCAACAGTCAATACAAAACCACAACCGGTATTGTGCTCCAGTGTAGATTACTGTAAATATATCCAAGTACTCACTTGCAATGGTCATCAGCTTTCCAAGTATAACTGAATTGTTTGCTTCAGACTGAGAAACAAAATATCACAATTAAAATGAGCAAAACAATAGGTTATAAAAAATAATAAATTGGTTTGCATGGAATAACGTGGCAAACAGATTGGAGTATGAAAGCACGAATTAGTTGCAAACCTGCAGCTAATTTAGGGTCTTTAAAGCAGGTGCAGTTTTCACAACAATACTAGTCACCCATCAGTCTCAAAGTGGCTGCACGCATCTCCTGTTCAGAGCTTTACATGGATTATAGATGGCTACAGCAGGGAACTCCAAACTCCATGCCCAGATGTTCAGGGAGTTACAATTCCCAGAAAACTTTGAATGCAACCAACGGGCAGAAAATCATGGGATATGTAGTTCAGCAACATCTGGGGAGATGGAATTTGGCGCTCACCTAGAGGCTTAAGTCACTATTACATTAACGCTAGGGTTGGTGCTCAGATATGTGAGCTTTAGCGCTAGGTTACGTGCCTTTAACGCATGCTTGCCCCCCCCCCATATTACATTCCATATGCCAATGGGTTAAAAAAAAATAAAAATAATCAGTTACTGCATCGGTGATTGCGCAAGCTTTCTGTACTTTGCGCTTCCCATGCTTAACATGGGGAGCGCAATTAATAATTAGTGTTAGGATCACAAAGTCCTAACGTTAATTACTGCACCGATGTGGAAGCTGATGAAATAACAACCCCATCAAATTTTTTTAAAAAAAAAAATCAGATACTCACCTTTCATGCCGCGGCACGAACAGTGGCCCGATCCACGGATTCTGGCTGCCGAGAGCAGAGGGAGACTGGGTACAAATAGTCCCCCAGTCTCCCTCTGAATCATTCCACAGCCTTGCACGAAGAGAGCACGAAGGCAGCACAATTCTCCATGGAGTGTGATACTCCCGGCGGCACGGTCGCAAATATCCAGGAGGATAGCGCTGCGTTAATCAGTGCTTGCCCTGTAATATGGTGCTAAGGTGGGGACTAAGGGGAAACCTACAGGCGCAGGCTTTCCCCGTTAGCGTCCCCATTTTAGCGCAGGGCAAGGAATAGTGCCCTTAGAGTAGCATTAAGTCAATTTGCCAAAATGGTTTGATTTCTGTAGGAAGGTAGCTTTTCTGGGTCCTACATATGCACTGCATTAAAGCTGGGACACAAATGGTCAAAGAAGCGTAGTTTAATCCTAATGACATTACAGCATAGAGGGGGTGGGGCAACCAAAGCATTTTTGTCAAACACCTGCAACCAGGGGCACAGTAAGGTCTTGAAGATGCAGTATGGAATTGCATTCTACGAAGTCCTACACAAAGCTGTATCTTCATACAATTAACTAATGTATAATTATATCATACAATGATGCAGTGTTTAAAATCAAGTTTATGAGAGTTGTTGGTTAGAAGTAAATTCACCTTAATACTCACAACGGGAGACTTGTGTAAATCCAGCAATTCCCGTACGTGACTTCGCAGCATATTCTGGCATTTCCACATCTCATTTAAAGCCCTGTGCGTTAAAAAGTAAGAGTTATTAGTTCAAATACAAATCTCTGCCTATTCTGTGAAAATACGCGGCCAGTCTTAAATTTCAAAAGACGCCACCCGTTCCTTAGGAGTATGTCCTCAAGCAAACCACTGGCTATATATATGCTATAAAAAAAAATGGGACATTATACAGCTCTGTGGAAGATCGTGCAGATTTACAGAAAGATCCCATGGTAATTTTATTAATACAACGTAGAAGCCTAAAACTTGACACTTTAAAATCCCTCCCCACCTGCCTGTGCATTTGCTGAGTGCAAGCTCATACTCACTTTACAGCATTTGGATCCAAGCTAGCATACAAATAGTAGAGACACTTCATTCGCTCTTCAGTCTCGAGGCTGTGTGGAACAAGGTATTGTGCAAAGATTTTCTCCACCAGCAACCTACAAAAGAAAGTATAAAAAAACATGGCAGACATTTAACACACAAATCCTACAAACATTTTACCTATATTCTTTACCTGAATAATCCACTTAATGTATTAAAGGATGCACATCAGCGGTCAGCAACCTTCGCCCCCCCAGATGTTGGAACTACATCTCCCATGATGCTCAGCTACACATCAGGTTTGCTGAGTCTCAAGGGAAACTTCGTTCCCCAATGTACATATATCATGATTAAGAAAACGTAAATAATATCGTAATAGGATTGCAGTCAAACTTAGAATTTCAGGGTTTTACAGCTTGAGCCATCAATTCCAATAAGTGATTTACAAGGTCAACATCACCAGTCACAGGCACTTTGAATAATAAAAATGATTACATTCTCTACAACTAGAACACATTGATTTGTACTTTGTTTACTATATGAGGGGGGGGGGGATATCCAAGTTTCGCCTTTTCCCCGTAGCAACAATTTGTCGGCACATTCATGCTGAAGGGACTCACTTGTCATCGATGCTGTTTTGATAGTATATATGTAGAAGCTTGTCCTTTATCCAGCTCACTTTCTCTCCAACTTCCTTCCCAGATTCATTATGCAGGCAGTATTTCTTATACAGCTGAGCAAGGCCCATCATGGCTTCTTTCCGAACTCTCCACTAGGGGGGACATTTTTTTTAAACATTTAATTTTTATATGTAACGCCTACTCCTCTAAAAATAAATAGTTACAAATGCATGCATTCATAAAGGTCAACAAGTTCCGTAGCGCTGTACAATGGGTGAGACAAAATAACAAATATACAAGTTAAACATATAGAACAGGAGGAGAGGACCCTGCTCGAGAATTTACAATCTGAGAGGGGTGGTACATTAGGTGATGGTAAATAGAGGACCTGAAGTAGCGGGGTGCATGTGGGGCTGGATGGTGCAAGAAAAGTACAGCGTGGGGATTATGGAGTGAGCCGATACATTAGAGAAGCCTGTTTTCAGAGACGTCTTGAAGGACTGGAGAGACGGGGAGAGTCTGATGTTGCAGGGAGGGAGTTCCATAGAAAGGGGGCAGCTCGGGAGAAGTCTTGAAGACGGGAGTTGGGGTGCGGGTACAAGGAGCTGATAGCATAAGATCAGCGAAGTGGGGCTGAAACAACTGATCAATTAACCTCCCTGGCGGTTTTCCCGAGTGTGGCTTGGGGTTAAACTTTCAATGCTGAAAGCGGTAACCCCAAGCCACACTCTGGCTGGATACATACCTTTACCTGCGCTCTCTCGCTGACCTCCGCGATCACATTCTCCTCCTCGCGAGAAGGGAACCAGGAAGCATGACATCGCGATCGTCCGGAGAGTGACTGCGGGGGGACAGCAAGGGAGCGCAGGGACAGGTATGTATCCAGCCCGAGTGTGGCTCGGGGTTACCGCTTTCAGCATTGAAAGTTAACCCCGAGCCACACTCAGGATACCGCTAGGGGGATTAATAAATAGTAACTATTCTGACATATAAAATATGTCAGAATCGTAACGCCAGGGAGGATAAACGACAACTAATGGAGAATGGAAAAAGTTGTCAATCGATTTGTGTACAGCACACACTGTATAGAGATAGACCAAGTTAAACGTTAATAACCTCAGTCGATACTTCGCAGCTGATTGGAGAAGACGCGCTGCTGCTTTACTACGAAGGAGTTCGTTCTTGGGTTGTTAAAGACAACCAGTTTCTTTTTGGTTTAAAACAGTAGCAGAACTATAGCACAGACCCTGGGGCACTGCCACTGGGTGGAGGAGCTTTACCGCCCCGGTTTTATCCTTGCTTGGGAGGTGGAGTCCTGTGCCACCACACCCTCCATGCCTCCCTCTCTACGGTCCAGAGATACCATCCCTCCCTTTGGTCCAGTCCCTTTAAACTCCCTCTCACACTCGGGCCTGATCTCTTGCCAAAATTCGATCACGTTCGGATCAAATGCCTTGTCCAAATTTGTTCCCTCCAACTCAGTTTGTACATTAAATTATTTTTAAAGGGATACTGTATGCACAGAGCACTTTAGCTGATAAAAGTGGACAGGCTGCGTGTAGTGCCCCCCCCCCTTTCCCACCATGCTTTGCATGCAGATATCTATACGGGCGCTCGCAGCAGCATTAATTAGAAAGCAAACACGGACTTGAGTTGCGCACGCAGCATCAATCCATCACTCTGACTAGGTGCTGGTGTACCTTGTGTTACGCAATTTGCATATGTACGAACATTATGTACTCCACGCAAATTACATAAGAAATAGAGGGCGGTAAAAAAAGGAGGGATTGACTTTTACAAAATATTCCTTTTAAGTAAAAAAAATAAAAATGAATAAAAAAAATAAAAATCGCCCAACTAATCTATTATTAAAATAATAGTTAGTTGCAGCCCTAGAGCGAAGTGATCGGGATGGGATGTACTTACTAGTAAGGGAGGAGATGTAGTCAGGGGCGCAGTTATGGAGAGCTTTGTATGTGAGCACCAGTATAATGAATTGGATTCTAAAAGGAAACAGGGAGTCAGTGTAGAGATTCACAAAGGGGTGAGAGGTGCGGGAGGTGAGGTGGATGAGCCACAGGTGTTTATTACAGACTGCAGAGGGAGAATCTGGGAATTTTTAAGGCAAGAGAGAAGGACGTTAAATAGTCAAGGTGAGAGATAATAAGAGCTTGGATGAGCATTTTAGTAGAGTCCGGATTAAGACAGGGACGAACGCGTGCAATGGTTTTTATGTGGAAGCAGCAAGATAAGGTTAGTGACTGAATGTGAGGAGTGAAGGACAGATCAGAGTCTAAGAGGCCCCAGTGAAGAGACACTTAGGCTAGGGTCAGACTGAGGCAGTGCGAACGCGCGTTCTGGCGCACATAATCACGGCCGCACTAGCAGCAGATGACGGGCAATGACGGCCAATATACGAAGTACAGTCGCACAAAAGTCCGGCCGCGCAACGCAAGTGGAAAATGAACGCATTTTTTCGAGAACGTTAAACCGCTGGTACTGACGTACAGAGTGCGCTGCGGCCGCATAGCAGCGTGTGTGCGTGATTAGGAGATGTCAGACGCTGCTAGTGTGCGGCCAACATAACGTTCAAACAGCCGGATTTCCCTAGACTTCTTTTCACCCCATCGTCATGAAATACGTCCAGAATTGCGCATCGTCTGACCACTTAAGCGTATTCCGTGAAAAAATGCGTGCGCACGCATCGACGTACATTTTGACGGTGGCCGCAGAAAATGCGCTCATCTGTCCCTAGCCTTAAGGAGCGAAGAGAGCGATCGGAAGAATACCAGAAGAGAGCGTTGTAACAGAGGCCAAGGTGACACAGCGTGAGGAGCAGGAGAGGGTGGTCAAGTGTCAAACGCAGCAGAAAGCTCAAGTAGAACAAGCAGGGAGAAGTGACCTTTGCTTTTAACCGCAACTAAATCATTAGTCACCTTGGTCAGAGCAGATCGTGGAGTACTGGGAGCGAAAGCCGGACTGGTGCGGGAGTTAACTGGTGAGCCGGTTATAGACCAGGCATTCTAAGATTTTGGAGGCAAAGTGGAGCAGAGAGATGGGACGGTAGTTTGAGAGGGAGGTGGGATCAAGCGATGGCTTCTTCAGAATGGGGGTGATCAGAGCATGTTTGAATGCAGAGGGGAAGACACCAGAGGAGAGGTTAAAAATGTCAAAGGGGGGACAATAACCAGTAGAACAGACCCAATAAGGTGTGAGGGGGTGGGATTGAGTGGACAGGTGGTCAGGAAGGAGGACATGAGAAGTGCAGAGATGTCCTCTGAGAATGGAGAAAAGGAAGACATAGTAGAAGAGGGGGCAGGGCGTGAAGGGGTGAGGTTGAACGGAGAGGAGGACAGTGAAGAGATTTCTATTCTAAGTTTAGTAATCTTAACCTCCCTGGTGGTTTTCCCCAGAGTGTGGCTCGGTGTTAAATTTCTATGCTGAAAGAGGTAACCCCGAGCCACACTCAGGCTGGATACATACCTGTACCTGCGCTCCCTAGCTGACCTCCCGCAATCGCATTCTCCTCAGTCTGATCGCGGCGTCCTGCTTCCCTACTCGCGAGAAAGGAAGCAGGACGCCGCGATCAGACGGAGGTGACAGCAGGTGGGGAAAGTGAGGGAGCGCAGGGACAGGTATGTATCCAGCCCGAGGGTGGCTCGGGATTACCGCTTTCAGCAGTGAAATTTAACCCCGAGCCACACTCGGCAAAACCACCGGGGGGGGGGGGGGAAGGATTGGGTGTTGAATAAATGCACCGACTGACACAAAAATGCCAAAATCGGACCACCAGGGACGTCAAAGAATAAATATTATAAAAGCTCACCGTTTAAAGAACAGCGAGTCTAGGAGAGCACTCTAGATAAAACCCATCATTGTAAAATATCACACAACTGTGAAGGACTGAAAGATACAGTCACTCTGTTCGAGTGCCAAGTACAAAAAGTACAAACTAGCAGGGATACAGCATAAAGAGGCACGGAGGAAAGAAAGGAATGAAGAGGAAAGAAAGAAAGGAAGAGGAAAGAAAGAAAAGAAGAGGAAAGAAAGAAAAGAAGAGGAAAGAAAGAAAAGAAGAGGAAAGAAAGAAAAGAAGAGGAAAGAAAGAAAAGAAGAGGAAAGCAAGAAAAGAAGAGGAAAGCAAGAAAAGAAGAGGAAAGTAAGAAAAGAAGAGGAAAGACAGATAAGAGAAAGAGCAGAGTTTGTAAAGAAATAAGCTGAGAGTCAGAAACTGAGGAAAAAAAAAGTGAAATCTGGGAAGTCAAGAGAGACAAAATTATAGTGATTAAGAATATGTGATTGCGCGAAATCGTGGCAAAATCGTGGCAAAATCTGTGCGATGTTGCACTATGTAGCTTCTCCAATGCATTTCAATGGAGCGGTTCACGTGATGTCGCGTTAGCATGTCGCTGGTACATGACCCTTGTTTTACGATTTGCACTGGTGGTGTTTTGCAAAACCGCGACATCATGAATATGAAAATCGCACAGTGTGAACAGGGCCTAAAGCCGACTATTAAATGGGCCAGACACTTCAGATAGGACTGGCCGATCTAGTGGATATATAACATGTCACAGTGAGGATGGATAGATTATAGGACCAGTGAGAAGGAGTCCTATACAGCCTCCTTTAGAAGGCGTGTGTGTGTTCTTCCGGCTACCAGTTTGGGTTGTCTGGCATTGGCTAGGAGCAGGGCTCCATGATTGGTTAGTCTTGGTGAGTCACATGGTCTGACGATAATAAGACTGTGATGTTGCGCAACAGGATTGTATGAATCCGGCCATTGCTCGGGTTGCTTGGCAATGGAAGGAGTGGGGCTTCAGCATTGGCCAGTTTCGGGTCACGTGTCTGATGACGAATGGACCGTGACGTGGCACAAAATAATAAATACTTTTTTTACAAGTCTGTTCATCCCACTGGAGGCGCAATTAGGATACTATGGGTTTATAAGAGCGAGGCTTTTATTGTCGTCTATTGCCCTTGATTAAGCCGTACTCGTGACAGCGACAAGCATCGGGCGTTTAGCGGTGATGGGAGTGGTTGGTTGTAACAGTTCACTGTTCAGTCTGTGACTTTACCTGCATATTGTTACTTGGGGGTGCTTATAACCGCTCTTATAGACCCTTATGAGCAATTTTTGAACCTTGCCTTATATTGGTATGTAAATAGTGATTCCCCTTGAGGGAATAGCGGAGAGGAAAAGCATGAAAATCTTATAAGACTTTGGGAGTTTTCTCTTTTTACCCATTAGGGTTTATTTGCCTCCCGCTCATTATGCTGCATTCCTGCTGGTTTAGGCATTTTTCTGGCAAAGTGTTCTTTATTATTGTTCTGTGTGTGTGCAGGATTTTCATTATACACTTTATTTTCTTTGGGTATTATTAAATGTTCTCTTGTATTTCTTAGTATTATGCATATTTTTGTTTGTGAAGAACTCCTTAGATTTTGTACTCCAACAGTGAGTGACTGTACTTTTTCAGTCCTTTACAGTTTATTATCTTGTCAGTAAAATAGTCAGCAAAGCTGACAGCAGTGAGGTTCGTGGAAGTGGGGCGCATTAACAGATAGAAAGTATGAAACAGACGCCTGGAATCATGAGAAAAGTTGGAGATTAAGGATAAGAAAGAAGTTTGTTTAGCGAGTGATAAAGAGAGATACATTCTAATACAAACAATAAAAACAGTTAAAAAAATGCTGAGCAACAGCCAAATGATGCACTTCCAGCCTCGACATGAAGCATTATTAAACCTGGCACTCCAGATGTTTTAAAACAAAATTTCCCATGAGGCTCAGCCAATGGAATGAGTAGCTGAGCATCTAGGGAGATGTAGTTCCAAAATATCTCAAGGGACAAGGCTGCCGACGACTCTGCATAGTAATAATTCTCTACATTGGATCCCAAGTGTCTGTTTAGTAGAGGAGACCATTAGTTTCTAGCAGTGCAGAATCAATGTAAACCATAGGCAAGGCCAAAACCTCATTGTGATGCCAGAAAGCCAACAGATTGAGCTTATGCTTATATAGTGCCACAGCACCGTAAAATAAAATAAAATAAATTATGTACAAACATGTAGTGTCTTCTCAAGTTCACTCCATGTTGGCTTTTGAACAGTAACAAATGCCTTGGGTTGTGTTCGACAGCTTGCAAATAGTTTGAACACAAAATCCAAACAAAAACGGAGAATGCATACGGAAAACTCTACAGGGTCTATTTTAGACATGGAAAAATGACCCACCATGACAAAAAAAGCATGTGTGACATTCTTTGAAAGTGTTTAAAGACACCAAGGATGTTATTCAGCAACCTCCGAATTTGCCACCGAATTGCGTTGAACGACGAGTTTCAAAGCGGTCAATTCATCAAATGCTGTATCTTTTTGGATTTTTTTTAAAGTCTTTTTTTCTCCTTCCGTTCTAAGCATCATTTGCTTATAACCAACAATACTTCATGCACTAATTCACCTTCTCATTTTCCACACTGTGGGCAAGTTGAGAATTGATGGCATAATGCATTCATCAAAAACACAATCTGTCGCACTGCTGCAAGTATAGGTGGAGGGACTTTGGACCCCTGTATCTCCATTCTTTACACCCCACTTGGTCAAGTCAAGTGTCACTAGAAAGGTCAGAGTCTGGCCTTTCCAATGATACCAAACATGACCATGTATAATAGAGAAAAATATATTTTTTTAGGTTATGACATGGTCCATTTTTCATGTGTAAAATGAGCAATACAGCTGCTGTTACCTTCTTAATTCCAACGCCGGGAGACAGGTCAAGTGTTTTATATATAGTCCTATTTTTCATAAAAGCAATGCACCAAAAGACTACCCACAAATTTCATTTTTCTTTTTACAGTTTTGGCTAAATTTCCAGAGTAACAGGGTCTCCATTTATTGAATTTTTTTTTTTCATAAATAACCAGAAGGATTTACACGCTGCAAACTATTGAAATCCTTATGGCAATTTACACTTTGTGACATTTCTTGTTATAGTGTTTTGACAGATCGTAACCTATAGAAATTATAAATTTTGAATCTCCCGAGCCTGCTAAATTTAAAAAATAATTATATACTCAAATCTGAAAGAGAGCACTCCAACGAACACATTGCAATACTGCAACAGCAGCTTATACATTTAAACATTTTATCAAATTTTAACCAAAGGGTTAAAATTTGGTAACATTTTTAAATGTATATAAGCTGCGGTTAAAATCTTTGAAGGTGTTCGTTGGGAGTGCTCTCTTTCAGGTTTGTTGTATTACATGGTCTTGAGAAGCACCCACACGGTGTGCTTAGTAAAGTTTGAGTGCTACCCTCCTTGTGTGTTTGGTATGAAAAGGGCTGACACCCCTTGGGTCAGCACCCCTCCCTGTCACAGGTGTTCCACCCACAGGTTCGATTTACCCTTGAACTACAGGGAGCTCCAGAAAGGACCCAGTCCTTGTAAGGGAGTTGATCCTATAATATATCAGTCATTAGGTGATAAGGATAGGACCTATCAAAAGGTGGAATATATTGGAGTTGGTTAGCAGGCTTAAGCAAATTATTGCCGTATATTGTGAACCAAAATTTCCACCATTTTCAACAGAACTTAGGTTTATAACCCTATGAAAAGTCTTGAACAAGTTTAGATCTGTTGTACTCCTGAAGGGAGTAAGAGTTGTTGGAAGGTTTGAAGGGTTAAAATTGGGTAAAATCTTTAAATGAATAAATCTGCTGTTGAAGTATTGGAATGTGTTAAGTTGGAGTGCTCTCTTTCTGGTTTGTTGTATTAATTGTCTTGAGAAGCACCCACACTGTGCTTAGCAAAGGTTGAGTGCTACCCTCCTTGTGTAATGTATGTAATATATATTATATACAGTGGGGCAATAAAGTATTTAGTCAGCCACCAATTGTGCAGGTTCTCCCACTTAAAAAGAGGAGAGAGGCCTGTAATTGTCATCATAGGTACACTTCAACTATGAGAGGCAAAATGAGAAAAAAAAAAATCCAGAAAATCACATTGTCTAATTTTTAAAGAATTTGCAAATTATGGTGTAAAATAAGTATTTGGTCAATATCAAAAGTCCATCTCAATACTTTGTTATATATCCTTTGTTGGCAATGACAGAGGTCAAACGTTTTCTGTAAGTCTTCACAAGGTTTTCACACACTGTTGCTGGTATTTTTGCCCATTCCTCCATGCAGATCTCCTCTAGAGCAGTGATGTTTTGGGGCTGTCGCTGGGCAACACGGACCTTGAACTCCCTCCAAAAGGTTTTCTATGGGGTTGAGATCTGGAGACTGGCTATGCCACTCCAGGACCTTGATATGCTTCTTACGAAGCCACTCCTTCGTTGCCCGGGCGGTGTGTTTGGGATCACTGTCCTGCTGAAAGACCCAGCCACGTTTCATCTTCAATGCCCTTGCTTATGGAAGGAGGTTTTCACTCAAAATCTCAAGATACATGGCCCCATTCATTCTTTCCTTTACACGGATCAGTCGTCCTGGTCCCTTTGCAGAAAAACAGCCCCAAAGCATGATGTTTCCGCCACCATGCTTCACAGTAGGTATGGTGTTCTTTGGATGCAACTCAGCATTCTCTCTCCTCCAAACACGACGAGTTGAGTTTTTACCAAAACGTTCTACTTTGGTTTCATCTGACCATATGACATTCTCCCAATCCTCTTCTGGATCATCCAAATGTTCTCTAGCAAACCTCAGACGGGTCCGGACATGTACTGGCTTAAGCAGGGGGACACGTCTGGCACTGCAGGATTTGAGTCCCTGGCGGTGTAGTGTGTTACTGATAGTAGACTTTGTTACTTTGGTCCCAGCTCTCTGCAGGTCATTCACTAGGTCTCCCCGTGTGGTTCTGGGACTTTTGCTCACTGTTCTTGTGATCAATTTGACCCCACGAGGTGAGATCTTGTGTGGAGCCCAGATCGATGGAGATTATCAGTGGTCTTGTAGGTCTTCCATTTTCTAATGATTGCTCCCACAGTTGATCTCTTCACACCAAGCTGCTTGCCTATTGCAGATTCAGTCTTGCCAGCCTGGTGCAGGTCTACAATTTTGTTTCTGGTGTCCTTCGACAGCTCTTTGGTCTTGACCATAGTGGAGTGTGTCTGTTTGAGGTTGTGGACAGGTGTCTTTTATACTGATAACAAGTTCAAACAGGTGCCATTCATACAGGTAACGAGTGGAGGACAGAGGAGCCTCTTAAAGAAGACGTTACAGGTCTGTGAGAGCCAGAAATTTTGCTTGTATGTACTGTACTGTAGGTGACCAAATACTTATTTTCCACCATAATTTGCAAATAAATTCTTTATAAATTAGACAATGTGATTTTCTGGATTTTTCTCATTTTGTCTCTCATAGTTGAAGTGTACCTATGATGACAATTACAGGCCTCTCTCATCTTTTTAAGTGGGAGAACCTGCACAATTGGTGGCTGACTAAATACTTTTTTGCCCCACTGTATGTTCTACAATAAAACATGACTTCAAATCATGTTTAAACAGAATGAGCAAAAATTGTGAAAATTAGCTCAGAGCACAGGGGTGAAAATGGCTCGGCAGCGAAGGGTTAAAGTGACACTGTTGTGCACAAAACAAGCTGGTCTCATTTGATCTCACTCTCTTTATGTGTCAGCATTTTTTTGCTAACTAAAGAAAAAAAATGGAGCTACTCCACTCCAGGTCACTGCAGCATTCCAGAGGAGAGAATGACAGCTCCAAGTTTGAACATCCTCCAACAGGACACCCCCCTGCTCAGGGCTTTCCATCAATAACAGTCAAAAGGAGTGACATTTAGCCTAATGTACTTTTTCTATTTAGCAGCACATTACACAAACATTTATATTAGGGGGGGACAATTTCAAAAAGGTATTTTACACAAAATGATACGGATGCGTTCTGCTTACCCGCTTGTCCAAAGTTCGTTCCCGGACGAAACCAAGCAGCTGGTCATTTACCAGCGAAAGATCTTTCCTTCCAGCAGTGATTATTGTGACAATAACATCATGGCGAATTGCTTCCTCTGGATCATGTGATCTCACCTTTAAAAACTCTGAAAGCGATTGACACCAGTTAGAAAAACGTTGACCAGACAACATATATAAAAGGCTTATTTCCCAAATATGCATTATAAACAATGACACAAACAGCTTTGGACCAACCAAGCACAGCATATTGTATATAATATTTACACAAAGAGGTCCACTCAAATATTGGGATAAAATGTAAAGAATTACATGCGCAATAGGAAGCCTTAATTTCATTCCAGGGAAAACCAATGCGCAATATAGCAAAATTATATTCTTCATTAATTTCAGAACCGAGTGATGCAATGTTTTACACATTTTCAGCACAATATTAAAATGATCACAATTGTTGTAAGCATAGACGACAAGTTTGGAAGGAAAATCCCATTCAAAAGTAATATGGTGAAGTAAACTTGTAAAGAATCTACATTTATATTGTCGTTGAAGGAAGAAGTACGGGCACATGCAGTTTTCTGGTCTGATGAAAGGAATTACCTTCTGCCAATCAAACGGTTTAAATTACATACTTGCCACCCAGGACACACTTGAAAACGAGAGAAATCTCAATGTATCCTTCCTGGTAAAATCCTTTCTCAAAAAAAATAAAATAAATTTAAAAGCACCTTCCTTCCTCTCCATAAAGAGCCCAAAGAGTAAAAACAGCACACCAGAACGCGGAGGAAAAATCTAAGCATATAATAACCACAAAAAAAGATGTACATCACACCTTATAGGCCGGGGTCAGATGAGTGTTTTTCAGAGCGAAAGGAACGTCCATGAGAGTGGACATTTCTTCCACTCTAACGCCCATGTGGCCACCTCGCTGAGCGCAATTAATGCGCTCAGTGCTGCAAGACTTGATCCTCCTATGGAGGATCGCACGTCATAGCGCTTAAGACGGGGAGGCTTGCAGCATGGCCGCTGTCGCGTACGCAATTCGCGCAAACGCAACAGCGTGTGGCCGGCCCAGTCACAGCGTCACAACGCTGCGACAGACGCTGGAAAGCACGCCAGTTCGGGTGCACATAGTGCACTCGTCTGTATTTTAAATCAGATTACAGTTGAGGTGATCATCAACTTACCAGTAAGATCCCGAGCAAGATCTGGATGGTTCATTAAACAATGGCTCGCAAATTTCACACTTTCTAACCTGACCGGTACATGGATATCATTGAAACTGAGTGGGAAAAAAAAACAAAAACAGATCATGTAAAAACTGACGTAAAATTTTGGGACAGACCCGTTTAAAGAAACAGAAGCATACAAGAACAAGCAGCTAAAGAAGAATTATTTTCAATGGAAGCGTTAAGGCAATATTTTCATAGTCCAACACAATTGTACTGCATTTAGAATGAAACAATTATTCATGGTATACGGTTTCAAAATTACTTAAATTGTCACTAGATTACCTAATAATAACTACTGCCTCAAAAAAAGAAAAAAAGAAAATCTTACCGGCCAAGAAAACACTGCCAGAGCGGGCGATTCTGTGTAGCAAGGTCAGAGTCCTTTGATCCAAACAACTTTGCAAGAAGCCGCACAACAGCTAACCGTTCTTCTCCATCATTACTCTAAGAGGAAAATCAGACATTTTAATAAAATTAAAAAAACAACTACACCTATAGGTTTCTTCTAGATAAATTCAACATACAATAGGGTAACGTTCATGCTTAACCAAATGGATCATCATTAGTAAATCAAGGAAGGTGCATTAGGGTCACTTATTTATGCCCTACAGCACATGCATTTTATGCACACAGCCTAAAATCATGGATTTAATTCTGGAAAAATGGTGGATCTGGCTATTGCACACAGGGACAAGATACTGAGGTTTATCGAGAAAAACAATGCATTTATATATGATGGCTTTGTAGCGCAAGTTAAAAACAAAATGGCAAGTGTTGTAAGTAAGTGAGGGAGTCATGTTTAACAAGAATAACCTTTGAATGCACAGATTACTTCACCTTAAGCTTGAACTCCAGTTGAGGCATAACCGACATCAACAAATTGGGATCTATCGCAAACAGTTCTTGAATCAAGTCAAAGACGTGCTCCGACAGGTCACTCACTGAGGATTTACCCAGAACTAAAACCTGGTTGAAAAACTGAAAAAACAGGGGAAGCTGTTAATCAAAATTCTCCAATTAGAAGAGTTTATTTTTCTCCAATCTCCTAAACCTAAAAAAGGAGCAGTCACGCTCTCAGTCCATCGCCTTTGTGTCTTGAATAACAGATACTTCAGGTGTGAGTATCTGCTCCATCCTTTCTTTGGAGAAATGTATCGGAATCCAGACTTAACGTGTAAATATGATGCGGCTTCTCAAGTAGATTTGACAATTAAAGTGCGACATGAACTCGCCCTTTCACAATGCAGAAACCTGTATGAACTGATGTTGTTCGTGTTAATTAATACAGGCACACTGACAAACTCCATGAACAGGTTTTCTTCCCTCCTACCAGTTTACAGCTATCCAAGAAAATATTATCAAATTAAAAAAGGGATGGACTGTGTTCCCATTTAAATCACTGCTGCCAAAAGGAAAACTAGTGTTTTATGAACTACATTGTACATATGACACACATCCTTTGAACCGGCTTATATACATATGCACACACAACTCCATACAACATTCATAGACTGTACATCATAAAGTGATCGTTTTCCCCATAGCCAAGTTAAAAGTACAGCTTGCTATCACCTTTTACCAAATGCTATCATACGGTGCCCTTATAAAAACACATCACTGGCACAAAACAGCAGAGGCAGCCAGCACTCATTAATGACTTACATTAGCAATACATGGCTCAATAGTCTGAGCTGTTCTCTTCAGGAGCACCCTGGACAGATCGAAAGCCTGCTTGTTTAGGTTCTGAAATTCAAAACAAATACAGATCAACGTATTTAACAAACCGATCAAGTTCTTGCTCGCCATGGAGTTAGGAATGCTTAAAAATTGCATTTTGTACAAAAAAGTAAAAGGCAGGTGGGTGAAACCTTTCCTACTTTAGTCACGTTATTCATGTAAAGATCTCGAGTCTCAGGAAAGTTCACATAAGAAATGGGATCTACATCTGCTTTAGACAGATCTTGTTTCCTAGAGGCAAAAGCAATGAAAGGTTCGCGGATAATGTACTTTTGAGGGCTTAATAACTGGACATTTCAAGCTTCCTTCATATAGCTTGTAGGGGCTGTTCAACTATCATTCCGTTCGTTGAAAGAACAGAGGCTTTACGTTGGCAAACTATAGATGATCAAGCACAGTGAATTAACCATTGAGGGAACTGCTACCAAAGTTAACACACTTATCTAGTGTAGTTATCAGTGAGGTTACTACTGTAGCATTTGATGATGTAATTTATCCTAGATTTCAAAATAGTTTCCAACGGAGTTTCAAAAGAAAATGTACCTAGCGTTGCTCTCTGCCATTGTTTTTCACCGAAGTTTGCAAGGAAGGTCTATGCAGATCGCCACTATAAAATCTAATTATTTTCACGGGTAGTGCAATACCAATGAAACCGCATTAAATGGAGAAAAGCCTCAGTTTCTGTTCTTTTACAGAAGGCTGTGGTACAATTGTCCACTAATTTTGTAATTCACTTCACCTGACATTTAATTTTTTCTTCTCTGGATAGTCAAAATTCTCCATAGTTGCAAAAGAAGGATTTCTAATATTATTGCAAGAGCAGTGACCATCAGCGTTTTGTTTTTATTCCTATGCTTGGATATACCAGCCCTTATTTAAGTGTAACTTCTGACATAAAACAGAAGACACAAAAATGCTCCCAAAAGTACTAGTTTTAATTCAAATCTATGCAAGCGAAATGGTTATGATATGTACATCATTTTATGTGATCTTACTGACCTTATGCGCAGGAATCAGATTAATGAGAATGGTATCCAACAGCTCTTGGGTTACACCATCTCCCTCCATGGTAATCGAGCTCATTAAATCCAACATGTGCATCTGTACTTTTTGATTGTGACTGTTGCTACATTTGGGAAAGAGAAAAAAATGTCATGGGGGCGGAGCTGACTTCCAGTGGGTGCAGTCGCATTGTGGAGAGCGCTCCAGCTAAACTTTGATTTATTTGAGGATCTTAACGACTCACCCCCGACCAAACTATACCTTTGGCTGGCGGAACCTTGTTGACCCATCATACTTGCCCGGGACTACTGATTGTGAGCCTTGTGGCGCCGTTTTGGGGAAGTTTTTGGAAACTGCGGCCTTCAGCCGGCGGCCATCTTTGAAGCGTTTCTCAGGGCGATCGGACCTGTTTCCCTGTCTGAGACTACGCCTGCATCTATGGGGAGAAAATCCGGAAAGAAGCCCCAGCTGCCGGAGAGTCCCCGGCAGAGGGACATTCGCGATGTTATGGGAGAAAGCCGGAAGAGACAGGAAGCTCCTCAAACGTACCTATCACCCACGATGAGCTCATCCGTTGGCGAGGATCCGTACTGGTCAGAGGCTTCTGTGGCTGCCAGGAGCTCACCACGAGGCCCGGTGCAGGCGAGACGGCCGAAGGATGGCCCTGGTACTTTAAGACCGGCGATGGCACGTACAGTGGCTGCGGAACCAGGGGATGCTCGGGAAGATGTGGAGGTGCCCTGGGTCGCTCGCGGACTTCTGCCCATCACGGAGGGTGACATCAGGCGCTTACTGGGAGAAACGATGGCGTAGATGAGAGCTATGTGGCGTGCCGATTTTAAAATCATGCAGACGGAATTGGGGTCTGTTAAAGGTTGGCTCTTGGTTGTCGAGACACGCATTGAGGAGACTGCGGAGACACAGGCCCTGCTCACGCCACAAGTGGAGGCCCTACAGAACCAGGTGTCGCTGCTTACTGGCGCGGTGGAGGCGGCTGAGGTCCGGCACCGCAGGAAGAATGTCCGGATTAGAGGGATCCCGGAGTCCATAGCTGCTGATGCCGTGTTGGACTTTGTTAATAAATTTGCGATGCATGTCATGGGGACACCGACAGGAACTAATACTATTTTCCGACCCGCCGCTCGCCTACGGAAGGCGGCCACAGCCCCGGTGGAGACCCCACGCGACATGCTTGCAATCGCCGCAGAGGAGACCGATAAACGCCGGCTGATGTCTAACCCGGCAACACGAGCCCCGATACTTTTTGAGGACCTCTCCCTTACACTCTTTAATGACCTTCCTTTTTTGACACTCGTTGCCCGGAGCCAATTCCGGGAGCTATCCGCTTTTTTGAGGAGCAAGGGGGTTCGTATCATTTGGGGGTGGGGGGTGACGGGATCGATGCCCATCAGTCACGATAACATGTCGCACTTAGTGTCCACTCCAGAGGCAGCATGGCATTTGTTGTGATCATTTGGCCTCTCCCCTCCCCAGACGACACCCCGCTCGGATCATGAGGGGTCTCCCCTTGTTTCGGTGGACCCGGGATAGTAGATATGTCCGCTATGTCAATTTCCCTTGTTTCTTAGGTTCCTACCTAAGGGATGTTACAGTGTATGGCTGATCTCTATTTTTTTCTTTCTTTGCCACCCCCGCCTTTTGGTCTTTGTTTTAGCCACCTTTTCTGGGATCTCAACACTTTTCTCTCCCTTAATGTTATTTTCTTTTTGAGTTATGTTTATTCCTTTATTTCCTTGCGGAGTGATATGTTACCTCTCTAGGTTTACTGATTCGTATACTGACCTTGCATGGCCTTACATTTGTTGCGCATTTATCGTGCCATGGAAAATTTTAAAATAAAAGAATTTAAAAGGCATAATTTGTTGTTTGCCACAAAGTTTCTAATACTTTGGCATATTTATATGCATCATGGAGACCTAGCAACAACAGTCCCGCATTATAGATCATTGTGCTTCACTTACTGCAGTGCCAACTTGAAAAAAATATATATACAAAAGAATAAACACTGGGCTCTGTAATTAAGATGAAAAATAAAGTAAAAATAAATATAACCGCAGTCTGTGTTTTTTTTTTTTTTTTAACTTGCTTGGCCTGGAGCGGTGCTGATTTTTGAGCGCTCTCAGCATTCCCCTCCCCAAAGTTTAAAGGCAGGAAAGCACTGGTCTAGGAAATCACCAGGGTTACCATGTCTTATGCATACAGCTGTATCCACATGTCTAGTGATTTCCTAGACCAGTGCTTTCCTGCCTTTAAGCTTTCCCATCACCACAGACCCAAGAAGGCTTGTATTCTTACTCTAACTGGATATAGGGCCATTTTGATCAACAAGTGTTTGCCTCACCCAATACGTTACCAATCAAACTTACCATAGTTGTGTTCTGCCTCTTTGCGGTTTTTGCTTTTATGTATATTTTTTTTCCCTCATGTCTGTTTGGCACCAGTGGACAGATGAATACATAGGTGCAATTCTTTGCAATTTCCCGGTGTTCAATTATTTTTATTCTTTCTTTTTACCCATTAAAAGATACCGAGCTCAGTGTTTATTATTTTGTATACATTTTCTAGGGAATACCCCCCCATTAGAGTGCAAGACACTGGACCTCACTTGTCAATATCGGGGTATCACAAGTGCTTTATCCATCTATTGTTTATTCTCTAAACCCTGCCATGCAGTTTTCAACCCAACTTGAGAAAAAGGGGGAAAAAAATGCACGCAAGAAAACCGGTAAAAAGGCAGAAATTTATTTCAAGTTACATATTGGTGATTCAACTTACTTGATAACCGAGAAGAGAGTCTTAAAAAGCTGAATAAATATTTCATTACAGTCTTCCAACTCGAAACAAATATTGTACGATTTAACCCAGGCCAAGTTCTAAAATACAAAAAGAAAAAATGGTTAAAATATCAAAAAAAAAATATATTTAGGATTTCCCAGACCGCTAACAATAATTGTCCCAAATACATAGATTCCTTTTGTTTTTGTAGTTTTCCTTGGATCCTCAAGAGGGAGCACGTGTTGATAACTTTCAACCTCCTTTTCCCAACCCTTATAATCTACACTGGCTGTCCATTATAATTGACGTCATTCTGAAAACCTTATTTAGATCTACTTTACCTGCCCATATTGTCTGCATCTGAGAACAGAATCTGCTCCTTCAGGCCAGAGCAGAGTAGAAGGCTAATGTCAGACGAACGCAGTCAGAGCGCACTCTGCGTGCGTGCACAACGGATGGACGTACTGACAGACGATACTGTAGACACAACACGGTCAATGTTTGTTGACGGACGTAGAAAAAGAAAAAAAAAAAAAAGGGGGTGGGGAATTATGGGAAACAATATTAAAATAAAAAAAAAAGGAAAAATTTGAAAAGGATATGAAAAGGCATTTTGTGCGTCAAGGTGCTGGACGCCACAAATGTGCTGCATCTGACGTCACACACACAGAAAACTATGCAGACGTGGCACACTGTGCGCATCCGTCTAGCGGTGTTACGTTCTTGTCTAACTTGCGTCCGTTTGACACGTGCGTCCGTTTGCCCCCATTGACAGCCTGCCAATGTTTGGGCTTTCCTCCTTTGAGAAAGGAGTCTAATTGTTTATGCTGTAACAGCCCTCCAAGGTTTAAAATTACATATAGATCAGAAAACAGCCGATTTGTTGGAGTGGAAAACCACCAGGAGAAACCCCAGGAGTAGTTAGGAAAGTTTTTAAAACACTTTTAGGCTTGCGTCAGACGAATGCAGTGATCACGTCCGTGTTGCCGCAGTTTAACGTCCGTTGTAGCGTAGAATCAAGAGCAAGAGACGCAGCCGAAGCGCGTCCGCATGCACAACGCATGTGGCAAACGGACGCAAGTTAGGCAAGAAAGTAAAAATGCTACCACAGACCCGCAGAGTGCGCCACGTCCATGTAGCGTTCTGTGTGAGTGATGAGATGTCAGACGCAGCGCATTTGCGACGTCCAGCACGTTGACGCACACAATGGCTTTTCATATCCTTTTAAAATTTTTATCAATTTCATATTATATTTCCCATAGTTCCCTCTTATTCCTACATCAGTCAACAAAAATGGATCGTGTGGTGTCTAACATTATCTTCCGTTAGTACGTCTGTCCGTTGTGCACGCACGCAGAGTGTGCTCAGACTGCGTTCGTCTGACATTAGCCTTAGCTGAAAACAGGAGTGTGGGGTGACCATGGTGGGGGTCAGGAGGAGGGCGATATTCACAACCTACATGATGAATGGCTGCGGTCACATAAGCGCACTTTTCACGTACATTGCGCTCGTTGAAACAGATGCACTTTATAACGGTGAGATTGTGAGGACGTAGAGAAACCCCTGCATACAGCTTTTTTCTTCTTTTTCTCAACGTCAGTCAAAACGAATTGTTGCAATGCAGCTTTTTTCTCTCTCAATGTCAGTCATAACTAACTGATACAATGTAACCACAATCTCATCCATTATAAAGTGCATCCGTTTAAACGGACGCACCGTGCACAATTAGTTCGTCGTCTGACTGCAGCCGAATCCGTGCGCTCGTCTGACTGCAGCCTAAAAGGCTGTATAGTATCAGTTATGACAGACGTTGAGAGAGAAAAAAAAAGGATGTATGCAGGGGTTTCCTCTATGCCTGTTGTAGCTTTTTCACGTCAATGCCATTTTGGCGTCCATTGCAACATGCGTTACCCGTGAATGAAAAAGTGTGCACGTGCTTCGTGTGTTCTCTATTGACTTTGAAAATCTACGACGGACAGCAGTGTGGTCAGACGGATGTGAAAAGTGCGCTTGTGTGACCCCAGCCGAAGGCGAGACCTTCATTTTGAAGTAGTGTAACAGCAGAGAGGAAAAATAAATGAGACTTACTCCTAGAACTACAACAGCCAGGGTAGAACAGAAAAGGACAACACACACAGCACTGAAACATACCTCTAGCAGATAAAAATATCTGTTGAATTGTGGACTCTTTGTATCTTCCAGGCCTTTCAATTGTCGTGTTATAAAAAGAAAAATGTCCTTCAGAAGAAATTAAAAGAAAAATTAGAGTTACACACACACATTTTATTATGGGGAGGCTTACACAGCTGTCACAGCTCATTAAAACATTACCTTTAATTTATCATGAGAGGTGTACGGTGCTTCCGGTGCGTATATCCTAAAAATATCAGCCAGGCAGCAAGCGACGAGCAGGCGAACGTCTTTGTTGGGATTCCTGAGAAAGAATTCAGATGAAAGGTGCAAGGCCAGGGGGAGATATTGCTGTTTTTCATCTTCAGAATCCTGGTCCATATCCATGAAGGTCTTTACCACCATCTGCAATAAATACATTGGTTAAGCACAAGAAAAAGCAGGAATTAGGGATAGACTGATAATTGGTATCGATACTGGAAAAGGTAACGACCACCATTCAAACACCTAACGGTACAGACTCGCCACCCAGGACATACTTGAAAATGAGAGAAATCTCAATGTATCCTTCCTGCTAAAATCCTTTCTCAAAAAAATAAACGATATCAGGTGCAGATACTCTGTACAATGACATTCTCTTTTTTTGGGGGGGGGGGGGGGGAAATCAAAATTTCTACACAAATCAGGTGTAAGAAGTAAACATTACACAGAGAAAAATAAAGTGCTTGCAAAATAAATTGCTTTCTAGAACACAAAAAAAAAACAAAAAAAACATCCCACGAACAACTAAACCTCACACACTAAATGTCACTACTAGAAAGCTAAACAGAGATACGGGGGTCCAGTTTCTGACAAAACGCGCATGCGCGATGATATCAGTTGGCGAGCATTGGTCCCGCAGGCAGTGGACATTGAAGATGTCCGCGTTTGGCGCCAGAGGAGCACCGAGCCACGGAACTTCACAGATGGGCTGCAGAAGTCCTCTGCAACTAAGTGGAGGAGCGTCTGCCCTGCCAGTACGTGCCTGTATTGAGGGACGTACGTGTATAAAAAAATGTCCAGGTTATCGAATAAAATTATATATAGTACACCAGTTATCGTCAGGCATGATATATATATATATATATATATATATACTGTATTAGCATGCCTGACGATAAACGAGAAAAATACTCAATATCGACCCTTATAAATCAGTCGACACCTAGCGGGAATTTATAGGAGGTTATACAAAATAAGGAGCACGATAGGATAATGTTTTAGGAGCATCCCATGGTCTTAACATAACAGTTTCTGCAGAGATAGGACCTCTCTCCCTACCAATAACATTAAAAAGAGAAAACAAAAAAAATATAAAAGGTGGTTACACTTCCTTTATAGTTGGATGTATGCTGTAGACACGTTTTATACAAATATCTAACAGTAGTTGAAGTAGATGCCCTACACTGTGTCAAATGTGTTGAAGTCCAGAACACATTTTGTGAAAGCTACAGACTCACAATAACTACTACACCAGCAGACACCGAGCTACAACAAGGGAAAAATAAAAATAGGGGAAAGCTGACTCCAACACAGCAGCTAGCGCAATGAAATATGAAGAGGAGGGAAGACCATTCACTCAGCAAGCATCATCTCTCCCCCAGCCTCTTAGGCTAGGGTCAGACTAACGCATTTTTCACGTTGTCCGTGAAAATGTGCGTTCGAAGAATGGACGTATTTTTTCACGGAATACGCAATAGCGGTCATACTATGCGCAGTTTCATCCGTGATTTTGTACGGATCATCAATAAAACACTTCTTGCATCTGGACGTTATGTTGGCCGGACATTAGCAGCGTCTGATGTCTCCAATTCACGCACACACGCCGCTAGCGGACGCAGCGCACTCTGTACGTCAGTACTAGTGGTTTAACGTTCTCGAAAAAATGCGTTCATTTTCCACTTGCGTTGCGCAGCCGGACTTTTGTGCGACCGTACTTCGTATATTGGCCGTCATTGCCCGGCATCTGCTGCTAGTGCGGCCGTGATTAAGTGCGCCAGAACGCGCGTTCGCACTGCCTCAGTCTGACCCTAGCCTTACAGGTATGGCTTTTCTTCGCACAGGCCTTGTTGACCTACATGAGATTACACACCTGAACCAAATGCATATACTGTATGTGTAAATTACTACTGGGTATGTAAATAAAGTGTAAGGGTCTTAAAAAAATACAAAAATTGCTATGGCTATTAGGAGCCAGCAGAAACAGAAAAGACAAATATAGATTCTTAGGAGCCAGGAGATAATATTTTAGGCAGATTTGTGAATAACAAAGACATTTACAAGCCAGAAGGAAATTGATTTAAGAAAAAAGGAAGATCCCCTCCCAGAGAATATACAGTTACAAATCCCGTGATGACATTTCATGCATTCAGTTTAGACACGGCATCATGGGTATTACTTATAAAGTAGCGGTGAATCTACAAATCAGCCGCCCTCTGGCTACACCGTGCAGGGATCTCAAACTCTCACCCCCCCCCCCGATGTTTATTTCCTGCAATTCCCAGAATTCTTTCAATGCAATAAAGATGGCCAGAGTATTATGGGAAATCTAGTTCAGAAACATCTGAGGTGGCAGAGTTTGAGATCACTGGCTCTAAAGGCTTAAATCAGATTAACAACATCCAGGTAGAGACATCAAGAGCCTCTCCCCTAATCATGCTACAACAGGACGGAGTGCCCGAATGATATCCCCAATGTTACGCCATGGTCATCCAATCAATCCGGCATCATGCCAAGCGAGTCTACAGGCGGCTGTTCCTGAGATCTCTCGCCGATGTGGCCCTCGTCCCATCTTATTACAAACGTGCAACATAAGCAAGCAGGGTGAATTTGATTTAAATCACTAATCAGCAAAACCATTTAAATCATTATTAATGTAAAGCCTCCTATCTATGCTTGCTGTATTTGTAATCAATATTTCCAGATGAAAACTTCACATCTAGAATAATAATTCTGTCAGATTAGTAAAACAGCAATATTAGAATGGATTTCAGTTAAATAGGTTAATCACATATTTGGAGAACTACTTCGTTTTATTTAACTCTATAACGTTATATAGCATATATATTCTTGTATTTGCTTAACCCCTTTATGCTGCGGGGCGTACTATGCAGGGGGATGGGGCTCAACGTGGAGGGCAGCATAGCATGCCCTGCTGGGGTCTAAGTGCCGCACCAGGTCTGCCCACCAGTGAACTCAGACCATCCCCTTACAGTCAATGATGCGCCGCAGCATTAACGTAAGGGGTTAAACATCAATGTTTGTGAATGAAAGTGATTAAACAAGAAAAAATACAAAAACATAATCAGCTGGGTCCACAAGAAAAACTTAAAACAGTCTTCTCCCAAGGGTTGTAAATCAGTCAGGTTTTACCTTCATTTTTACTGCTTGCCCCTCTCTCCTCACAGTTTGAGCCGGTACAGATGTATTTCACTCAAAACAACCTTGAAACCTAGCATTTAAGGTAAGGTGTTCATTGTTTTTAAATATATTTGCAGACCCAAAGGGATTAAGGTCTTTTCCTGAACTGTATAGTATTTTTACTGTGGAAAATTGCATGTGATCACAACTTGGATAACTTTGATTAATTTATCAAATATGTAACTATTCCATGAATATACAACTTCACGCTGCATAGCTAGGGCAGAAACAACTAATCGATGTTTAAAATAGTTGTCAAATATTTCCATTATCGAATAATCTGTGTGGATTAATCGTCCTGTGTGCAGCACACACTGTTTAGAGTCAGACTGAGTTAAACGTAAATAACCTCAGCTTCGGAGCTGATTGGAAAAGACGCGCTGCTGCTTTACTAGGTATGATTTAGTTCTAGGGTTATGTCAGACACAACCAGTTTGTTTATATTCCGTTTACAACAGTAGAACTATAACACAAACAATAGGATGCTGCCACTGGGTGAAGGAGCTGTATATCTGTGTTTAATCCTTGAAGCTGGAGTCCTGTGCCACCACCCCACCCTCCCTGCCACATCCTCTTTGGTCGGGAACTGCCATTCCCTCCCTTTTGGTCTGGTCCCTTTCCCCAAACTCACTCCCACTCAGATGGCATTCCCTTCCACCTCTAGTCCCTCCTCCCACTACGTTTGTTCATGAAATTATTTAAAAAGGGACACTCTACGCACCCTGACCACTTTAGATTATTAACCCCGATTTCATGCTGACATCATTTATGACCAAGTGCTTGTAGCCGCGTTCATTTGAGAAAGCAAACACAGGCTTACGCTGCACATGCAGCATCAACCCATCCCTCTGACCAAGCACTCACACACCTTGTGTGAAAAGTACACAAGATACGCAATTTGCGTATGTACGTGCGAACGTTACGTACACTACGCAAATAGCTTATTAAAAAGGGGGAGGGGTCGTGGATAAGTAAACAACTTTTTCTATTTTTTTATCCGATGAATCGATTAATCGAAACATTAATTGGCCAACTAATCGATTAGGAGAATAAACGTTAGTTGCAGCCCCATGCATAACAAAGCTCCATTTCATCCTGAATAACCTTGTAAGTATAATGTATCTGCGATTTACTTCCAAAATCATTTCACTAAAGTAAATCCAATTTAAAGAAGAAAAAAAAAAACATTTAAAATCAAATTTAAAATAATAAAAATCTGCTTTTTTTCTTTAAAAACATGGATTTTAATCCAATCTGGTCTGCAAGTCAGGAAGGCTTCAAGCAACACTGGGGCAAAGTACATGCATTATCACTTTGCCTATAGTACCATGGTAAGTAAGTGGTTACCAGGAGAAACCGGTACTTAAAAAGGACATATAACTATAGTTTAATTTTTAGGATACACCGAAAAAGGACGGAACCAAATCTACCAAATGAGATACATGATCCTCTGAATGAAAACCAAGTCATGATATACAAACAAAAATTGGTTTTGTATTGCAATAGTAAGGGCAGTTTAACAGTTTTTTTTTCTTAAATTATAAAAAAACAAAAAAAAAAAACCTTTAATGGCCAGCGACAGAGCAGACATGATTCCCACAAAAACGGGAATTAGAAATAGTTTGGTGACAGTCAGGGAGAGAATATCCTTCAAGCCTGTAATGCAGCCACGTGTTTACAGAGAATGGATACAAACACAGTACATGTTTCTTGTAGATCTGGCAGGTGTCGTAAAAGCAGGATATGATCTGCAGAAAACACAATATAAAGTCACCCGATCACAGGGGCCAGAAAGTGCCCGAGGGCGATCCTGCAAATCGGCCCAAGCAGTGAAGTTATCACTTTGTCATAAAATTTCTGAAAAAGCTTTAATGAAAAGATACTGCACAAGCGAGAAGCATTCAGGGATGTATCAAGAAATGTGATCTTAAAAGATTTCCCAAGGATCGTGACTTACAGAGATAACCCCCACCCCCTCCCGTTGGAATGTAAGCGCCATCCAGGGACAGAGACATGCAGGCCCTGCTCACAGAGCTTGTCTAAATTTACAGTAACACCTTTGCTGCACTGCAAAAAATGTCTGTGCAATACAAGTAATAATAATGTATCCACTACAAGAAGTTGCACCGAAATTAACAACATCCCTAAATAAAAAAGCTCACAAGTATACTGCATTGTTGCTGCGGCAAAAACAAAATTACACAGGATCAGCTGAAAGTTTAGACACGAACACATGGGAGATTGGGAGATTCTCCGCTGCATTGCTCCTCCCGTGTAGAGAATAGCAGACGGGCTCCCACACATAGTAAGGTACGTGTCACTGTGGCTAAACATGGAACATTGTTATCACCTCCTCCAGGCAGCAAACAAGTTCAAGGGAACCCTGAAACAGGACAACACCATCTCGCATTGTTTCAGGGAAGCTCAGGGACCTTTTGATCACCTCTGACTGGCAGGCAGAGGTTTGTCTCCAGGTACCATGTCTGGATCTGTACCAAGCAGACACATTGCCTATAGCAAGCCCTGGGCTAGACACGACAGTGCAGAAAATCATGCTCTCCCACAGGAACCCTGCAAATGCTGCACAGCAAGAAACATGCACAGCATCCCTTTAAACTACATTGTACTGCGGGGAAAAAAAAAAAAGGTTTTGTGTTTTTAAAGCTGTTACTTTATGACGATTTGCCTCACATGTGATACTTGACACTAGGGTCCACCGCACAGGATGGGCCGCAGGCGACTGTACCGAGCCATCATGCACAATGCAGAATGTCTTGCTTTTTATAAAAAAAAAAAAAATAGTGGTCAGACCTTCTATTGGCAGATCACAACCATAACGGCAGCATATGCTATCAGTGGTACAATTGAAAAAGCCTGCGCCATATAAGCAATGGTCATGTAAAAAGTGGGCTACCCAAAATATATTTGCATTGATGGACAGCTCTGAGGTCGTCTCCCCCCCCTTTGTGTACCTCATCTCTCAAATCCCACTTGGATCTCGCAGAAGGTGTGCAGAGCTCCACAGCTTGCCCAGACCCATCACTCCGGTCAGGGAAGCAACAAATAGACGGCGCTGGACCATGAGCGGTGCCAGGTTTGCTCCTTTCATAAAACATATCAATGCTATCCCACATGGGAATAAAGACATGGCACGATGAGACAGGAAATCTGAAGCTTGTTTGACCCGAGCAGACAGCATGGAGAAAAGTTTTACAAGAAATACAAAAAAATAACATCTCGTCTATGCTCCAAAGTAACATAAAGGGGCACTCTAATGTTAAAACAGGAGATTGGGAGGAATCAGTGGGTTAAACATTAACCCCTACTGACATCCCCCACTTAAGCCCCGTTCAGTAAAACTCATCAGTAAAACTCACCTCGTGAATCCAGCTCTGGGCTTTTTCTGCACAAAGCAATGAAAAACCTGCTCACAAAGCCAAGCCAGAACTACACGGGAAGAAAAAATTGCTAGGTGTACAAAAACCACACGAAAATGGGCACACAGCGCCTTTCCCAGATTTCAAAGGCTTTGGTCGTCAAAGTGAAAAAAAAATAAAAAATTACAATAAATTCACTAAATTATATGGCGTTGGAAATATCTGGATTTGTGAAATCTGGTGCCAGGATTATTATTAAATACAGAAGCTCTAGTGACTTGCAGCACTGAGTAACATGGGGTTTAACAAACGTTTGTGGAGCTTTTCACTATAGTTGCTCTTAAAAATACCCAGAAATGTAGGAGCCGTGGCGAACTGGCTCCTCGCTTTGTAAAGACGCAGTACTAGGAATGTCCTACACCCTATTTTCAGGCAGCAAATCCAAGTCTTGCAGAAATCGGGATCAGCCGCTAGAAAGTCCTGATCCCAAACGTGACGGAATCAATACAGATACAGAAGAGGACAATTAAAGACCAGCAGACAAAGCCGCTACAAGGAACGCTGAACAACAGTATCAATCTTTCAAAGTAAAATGACTAAACTGCAGCTATCCTCCACTTCGTCTTCTCCATCGTTGAATACTTTGGCGATTTTAAAGTGGTGATCTCCACTCCGATACAAGCCATGCTAGACAGCTCCAACTGATAGACCGCTGGCCGTGACGGAAACATATGCTAAATGAATTTGACAGAAACTCCACTGGAAAGTACACAGAACTACCCTGGACAAATCTGACAGAAAAAAATGGCGGAAAGTGGGGCGAGAAGTGCGGAGAACAATGGTGGCATTTTCATAACAAGTGAATTCTGTTTCCCCAAACTGCCCTGTGGTTCTCCAAAGTAACACCACCCACCTACATTTCAATCAAATCACAGTGCTTCGTGAATAACACCCCGTGTTTTTGCAACATTTAATAGCTACGCTTGGAGTTACGATCAATGCACAAACACAAGACGTGAGCAATCCCTTCATGCGAACAACAGGTTTTCCCCAAACAAAACACTTGCTTCTCAGACAGACCCCGGGGACACGGAGGCGGAACGTGCTCTCCTTTTTCTCCAGCAGGGCTCCCCATGGAATCGCAGAGATGCCTGCGGCCGCCGCAGCTCCACTATGTGTAACTGGAAACTTAAATATCCACAACACAGAAACTGAGGCCAACCCGCAGCACCCTGCCAGGAGCGTATATCTACGAGAACATGGAAAGATCACATTACTCACATCGAATTTGCAAGACTGTCTTGTGTTTGGCAACGAAAGCAGTCATATGTCAGAAGAATCCTACAACTTGGGCTGCAGTTAACGATTATTTTCATAAAATCGATTAGTTGGCTGATTATTTTTTCGATTAATCAGAATTTAAAAAAAAAAAAAAAAAGTTTTGCAATTTGTAGATTGTACGTGTCACAGACCTGACATGGCGCACCCCTACTTGTGTTCCCCTATTTTAGAACCTATTTTCCATTCCCTTCCTTTATACAATATTTTATTGTGCAGAATGTGTGTGTGTGTGAGATCTGTGATTATGTTGCACGTTTGAGGATTTGTGGGACAGTCTTGTCAGGCAAACACTGTCCCAATCTGATATATTGGGACAATGGTTTATGTAAATTATTGTGTGTAATAACCGATTGCTAGTTTGTGTGCTTCACCCCGTTATCTGTTGACTGAGAGGATTAATCTGTCAACCGTTTCAAGCTGGATGAACTCACTCATCTACATGAGCCTAACATACTCATATAGGAAACGGCGGAGGACCAGAGTGAAGCCTGCAGTGGTCTTGAATCTAGCCAATGGGAATGGTTGGGGTGGGGCAGAGTTTGAATGTTGTCACCATAAAAACCGTGTGTGTGTCCCAATAAAGCAGATCAGTCTCCTGCTTGAACATACAGCCTGCCTGGTGTCTCATTCAGAGCTACAACCCTCTAACCTGGAAAGACACTCAGCGATTCTTCCATTAAGGCGCAGCAGACCTAAAGCGCAGATCGGCTGCTCGGGGCATCGAATCCGAAATTATTCGAAGGCCTGGCCGATCTTTGTGAGTGTCTGGAGAGCTAGACTGGTGAACAGGAGGGGTCTGTGTCAATATATTACTCTAAAATAGCAACCTCAAACCTCCAGATGTTTTGAAACTACATATCCCATGATGCACAGACAATCATTAGGTTGAATAAGCATCAAGGGAATAGTAGTTTCAGAATATACAAGGGGCCAAAGTTACTGACCCCGGCTTTAAAAGCAATGCCAAGAAGGGGGATACGTTTATATCCGAATACATTCAGGCAAACATAAACTTACTACATTGTATAACTCATTCTGCCCCTTTGTGCTACAATGTAACTACATGACCCACCATTGTGACATGTTAAAAGAGCTAAACTGTCCGTCGCTGGAATCTAG
Source organism: Leptobrachium leishanense (assembly GCA_009667805.1). Taxonomy (NCBI): domain Eukaryota; kingdom Metazoa; phylum Chordata; class Amphibia; order Anura; family Megophryidae; genus Leptobrachium; species Leptobrachium leishanense. The sequence continues at coordinate 477,914,139 of CM019063.1, read as the reverse complement.
ACGCACCCTTCACCTTTCCAGCCTTTTCACCTTTCCAACCCAGGTTTTCTGGGAAGCTGCCACCCTACCTGAAAAGGCTGCTTCCCCTAGCAGTTCCCTCATCCTATAACCTCCGATCCAGGACCAGCACCTTACTTGCAATACCGCAATACAAAAATACAGTGGCTCGATCCTTATTTTCCTACAGAGCACCGCAATTATGGAATAACCTCCCAGACACCATCACAGTCACTCAAGAGCTCCTTACTAACATACCTTAATACAGAATGCACCTGTAAACATGTAACATAATGACTATATTTCCTACATATTTAAATTTATTTTAGGTGTTAATCTGTAGGTCTGTGTATTGTTTTTAACAGCTTGCATTTTATTACTTTGTATTTCTGTAACAACTAACAATTCAATGTTCTTGAACCCAGGACATATTTGAAAACGAGAGAAATCTCAATGTATCCTTCCTGTAAAATACTGTAGAAATAAATTAACCGGGTTGCAGTTAACTCACATTAAATATAAGGTTAGTCTGCAGCTTCATCGGGGGCACAAATCCTGTGCGGTCACAGACATTCACAACAGCAAAATAAATGAAATGCCTCAAAATATCAATTGAATAGGTGGCAAATAATACTTGATAGCTGAGGATTTACTAGTCGCCCCCCCCCCATACACGCTGTTCATACACTGCTCAAAAAAATAAAGGGAGCACAAGAATAAGACATCCTAGATCTGAATGAATGAAATATTCTTATTAAATACTGTGGTCATTACATAGTTGAATGTGCTGACAACAAAATCACACAAACATTATCAATGGGAATCAAATTGAGCAACCCATGGAGGTCTGGATTTGGAGTTACACTCAAAATTAAAGTGGAAAACAACACTGCAGGCTGATCCAACTTTGATGTAATGTCCTTCAAACAAGTCAAAATGAGGCTCAGTAGTGTGTGTGGCCTCCACGTGCCTGTATGACCTCCCTACAACGCCTGGGCATGCTCCTGGTGAGGTGGCGGATGGTCTCCTGAGGGATCTCCTCCCACACCTGGACTAAAGCATCCCCCAACTCCTGGACAGTCTGTGGTGCAACGTGGCGTTGGTAGATTGAGCGAGACATGATGTGCTCAATTGGATTCAGGTCTGGGGAACGGACGGGCCAGTCCATAGCATCAATGCCTTCGTCTTGCAGCAACTGCTGACACACTCCAGCCACATGAGGTCTAGCATTGTCTTGCATTAGGCAGAACCCAGGGCCAACCGCACGGGCATATGGTCTCTCACAAGGGGTCCGAGGATCTCATCTCGGTACCTAATGGCAGTCAGGCTACCTCTAGCGAGCTGTGCAGCCCCCTAAAGAAATGCCACCCCACACCATTACTGACCCACTGCCAAACCAGTCACGCTGGAGGATGTTGCAGGCAGCAGAACGTTGACTCCACACCCTGTCACATGTGCTTAGTGTGAACCGGCTTTCATCTGTGATGAGCACAGGGCGCCAGTGTCGAAGCTGCCAAATGCCAAACGTCCTGCACGGTGTTGGGCTGTAAGTACAACCCCCACCTGTGGACGTCGGGCCACATACCACCCTCATGAGTCTGTTTCTGACTGTTTGAGCAGCCACATGCACATTTGCTGCCCGCTGGAGGTCATTTTGCAGGGCTCTGGCAGTGCTCCTCCTGTCCCTCCTTGCACAAAGCAGGAGGTAGTGGTCCTGCTGCTGGGTTGTTGCCCTCCTATGGCCTCTTCCACGTCTCCTGATGTACTGGCCTGTCTCCTGGTTGCGCCTCCATGCTCTGGACACTACGCTGACAGACACAGCAAACCTTCTTGCCACAGCTCGCATTGATGTGCCATCCTGGATGAGCTGCACTACCTGAGCCACTTGTGTGGGTTGTAGACTCCGTCTCATGCTACCACTAGAGTGACAGCACCGCCAGCATTCAAAAGTGACCAAACCATCAGCCAGAAAGCCTAGGAACCGAGAAGTGGCCTGTGGTCACCACCTGCAGAACCACTCCTTTATTGGGGATGTCTTGCTACCTGCCTATGCCATTTGCACAACAGCATGTGGACTTGACTGTCAGTGTTGCTACCTAAGTGGACAGTTTGATTTCACAGACGTGTGATTGACTTGGAGTTACATTGTGTTGTTTAAGTGTTCCCTTTATTTGAGCAGTGTATATACACACTGACAGCTATATCGCACTAACACAACCTGAACAAAGATGAAAAACGTATGTGTGGTGTGCAGAGGCACAGACTGCTGCAGCGCTCCCATACCGTCTAAAAGCAGTGTTTAGTCGGTGCGCAGAATGTACATCATATGAGGTCAAGGCCTCCTGCAACACGGGAAGCCCTGAAGCCGTTTATCCTGGTCATGGCCTGGTCTCCGGCATCCCATTCAGGCCGGTCACAAGAGACCTTAAAGTCTGCCTGGGGTGACAGACAAATTCACAGGAGACACGATCAACGTCATAGTGACCGTATTTGATTTATAAAAAAATTAAAAACTGCTTCTGTGAAGAACAATACCAATACAATACCGACAAATATGTTACGATATTAATAGTAATGATATTGTAATTCTGGGAGTATACCACGAGATCATTCTATGATATATGCAGAAGGGGTGGCCTAATAACTTCACCCTCTACACCTGCAGCAAATAGAAACGGTGCTATAATATGCGGTAAATGGCTGCAGATGTCATTCATCTGCCGCCATGAAAAAAATGATCAAGACCCCACGACAGGCACAATTTGAAACCATTTTTGATACCAAATGCATGTGTTTCAGGTAACATTTATACATGCATACCCCGCATGGCTTTAAAGGTGTTTTGGTAATATGGCACCGATACAAAGCACTGTACCCATAATTGATACTTTCTGGTGTCTGCATGTATTGTATCCACTGGGATGCACCGATACCACTTTTTTAAGACCGAGTACAAGTACCGATACTTTTGTTCAAGTACTCACCGATACTTTTATTTTATGTCATGTGACGCTTTCCAATAAGAACAGACCTTCTATAAAGCCCCCAGGTCTCATGGATATCCTGCCCCCCAGCTCATGGATAATTGCCCCCCCCCAGCTCATGGATATCCTGCCCCCCCAGCGCATGGATATGCCCCCCTGCTCATGGGTATGCCCCCCCTGCTCAAGGGTATGCCCCCCCTGCTCAAGGGTATGCCCCCCCTGCTCAAGGGTATGCCCCCCCTGCTCAAGGGTATGCCCCCCCTGCTCATGGGTATGCCCCCCTGCTCATGGATATGCCCCCCTGCTCATGGATAATGCCCCCCTGCTCATGGATAATGCCCCCCTGCTCATGGATAATGCCCCCCTGCTCATGGATAATGCCCCCCTGCTCATGGATAATGCCCGCACTCTCCGCTCATACTTACCATCCTTCAGCGACGCCGGGAAAGTCTTCGCGCGTGCGCTCCTTGGAAGGTCCCCAGCCGCGACCACGTGGGACCATGTGATCGCGGCTGGGGTCCTTCCAACGAGCGCACGCGCGGAAACTTTCCCGGCGTCGCTGAAGGAAGGCAAGTATGAGCGGAGACCAGCTGCAGGGCCTGTCTGAATGCTCTATCGGCATTCTGACAGGCCCTGCAGCTGCTCACTTTGTTTATACTTACCACCTTCCTTCAGCGACACTCGTTGGAAGGACCCCAGCCTCGATCACATGGTCCCACGTGGTCGCGGCTGGGTACCTTCCAAGGAGCGCGCGAAGACTTTCCCGGCGTCGCTGAAGGAAGGTGGTAAGTATAAACAAAGGGCGGAGCTGCAGGGCCTGTTCGAATGCCGATAGAGCATCCGGACAGCCGCCGCAGCCCCTCGGATACCGGCAAGCCGGCTCAATGCCGGCTTCCGTATCGGAAAAAAATATCGGGGGTACTGCACGAGTACCAAGTACTCCTGCAGTACCCGGTATCGGCACCGATATCGATACTAGTATCGGTATCGGTGCAACCCTAGTATCCACGTAATAGAATAATGCGATAGCGTTAAATTTCCTTCAAATATCTTTTTAAAAGCTTGAAAACCTTTGTATGAGATCATTCAGAACTTTTAGGAGCCGGAGGTAGCAATCTCAGGGATTTATAACAGGGATTTATAAAGCGCTAACAAGTTCCGTAGCGCTGCACAATGGTGAGACAGAATAACAAATACAAGTTAAAACACACAGAACAGCAGGAGAGAGGACCCTGCTCAAGAGCTTACAATCTAAGGAGAGGTGACAAGCCAGGTGAGGGTAAATAGAGAACCTGAAGTAGCGGGTGCATGTGGGCTGTGCAGGGAGATTGAGCAAGAGATGTACAGTGGGGGATCATGGAGGGAGCCGACAGGCTTCTCTAAAAGAAATGTGTTTTCTAGGGATATAGACTGATATCATTTTTTCAGGGCCGATAGATTATCAGCAGCTTTTCTGGACGATATTCTGTAAATTTAAAGTTGTGAGAAAAAAAAACCCAGCACAAATCTGACATGAACTCAATGTGTTTAACATTTAAACATTGCACCACGTCCACTTAATTTATTCAATTTAATAATAATTTTTTTATTTTATTTAAGCTTTTATTTTTACAAACAATAAGACCGTGTCTTTGGCTTTCTTAAAGATCCCTCATATGATCCTGTATGAAAGGGGTTCAGCAACCTTGGCCCTCCAAGGGTTATATTACAAGGTTGGTGCTAACTTAACCAGAGCTGTTGTAAACTTAACAACCCCATAGACTATAAATGGCTCTGGTTAAGTTTACAACAGCTCTGGTTAAGTTAGCAGTGACTGTAATATTGCCCCACGTTTTGGAATTACATCTGCCATGATGCTCAGCTTCTCATTAGGTTCCTGGAGCCTCATGGGAAATGCAGTTCCAAAACAACTGAAGGGCCCAGGTTGCTGACCCCTGCATCTCCTGTATAGGGAATTCCCTGCCAGATGGGAGGGAAGCCCCATTTCTGTTGTCATCACGGTCATGCGCAATACGGTCAGTGAGCAGGGGTCGTTCTGCAGTGAGGACTTACAGCCTGATGTGTGAGAAGCCCCGGATTCGCACAGTTCTGTGGGATCTTGCGTGAAACAACTTGTCCAATTATCGGCAGTTTCGGCAAATAAAATGCCGATATCAGTAATTTTATGAATATCGGCAGCCAATATCAGTAATTTTATGAATATCGGCAGCCGATAAGTGGCAAAACCGATATATAGCGGTCTATCCCTAGTGTTTTCAGAGACTTCTTGAAGGACTGGAGAACTCAGCCAGAACGCGGGCCGTCCCCCTGCAGCCAATGACGCGTGTCAGCTGCGTAGTTGGGCCCAACCTGTCCGACGGCAAGGGCTAAGATAATCTGCACATTTATACAGATCTCATGACTCCTACCAGTCCATACATGTGTACAAATTCATATTAGGGCTGAAACAACTAAAATCAATTAATCTATCATGAAAGTAGTTGTCAATCATTTTCATAATAAATCGACTTGTTGATTAATCTGCCTGTGTACAGCACACACTGGTGTAGTCAGTAGTAGAACACACAGACCGTGGGGGCACTTGGTGCTGGATTGCAGCCTTACCGGCAAGGGGTTAATGCAATACATTGCTGAAAAGGCCAGACTGTGACCTTTCCAGGACTGCCTGGCATTAGAGGGATCCAAACCTCCCCTTTGGGCGTCTCCCCCTGCTACGGCCGGGGCCTCCTGAAACTGACATCTGTGCACCGGGAGGGCATAAAAAACGCTGATCTGACTTCATGGAAGTCAGATCAGCGTTGGAACTGCTGGGAGAGGCGAGTATGGGCGGGAGGCGTGCTGCAGAAGCGCAGGGCGTACTATTCCGACATGCGCGTTAAAGCCTGCTTAGTGCAGGACGTAATAGTATTTCCTGCGTCTTTAAAGGGTTAAGGTCTTTCCCTGAACCTTTTTTTATTGTATACTAATTTACTGTGGAAACGCATATGATCACAACATTGATAACTTGAATTAATTTGTTTACCAAAAATGAAAATATTCCATGAATATACAGCCTCATACTACATAATTAAGGTCCATTTTAGGGATGCACCGATACCACTTTTGTAAGACCGAGTACGAGTACCGATACTTTTTAAAAGTACTCACCGATACCGAGTACCGATACTTTTATTTAATGTCATGTGACGCTTTCCAATAGGAACAGACCTCATAAAAATTTATATGAGATTGACCGCAGCTCTCATGGATATGGCCCCCAGGTCTCATGGATATGGCCCCCAGGTCTCATGGATATGGCCCCCAGGTCTCATGGATATGGCCCCCAGGTCTCATGGATATGGCCCCCAGGTCTCATGGATATGGCCCCCAGGTCTCATGGATATGGCCCCCAGGTCTCATGGATATGGCCCCCAGGTCTCATGGATATGGCCCCCAGGTCTCATGGATATGGCCCCCAGGTCTCATGGATTGGCCCCCAGGTCCCATGGATTTGCCCCCAGGTCTCATGGATTTGCCCCCAGGTCTCATGGATTTACCCCCAGCTCGAACGCTGGCCGTGTGCATGTAAAGCACGCGGCCAGCGTTCCCCTCCGGCGCGCCAAATACTCACCCTTCCTGAAGTTCCGGTCGCTGGGCAGTGATGCGGGCGCATCTGTGACGCTGCCTCCAGCCGAGAGGCCGCGTCACAGGAGCGCCCGGCGGCCACGTGACCGCATCACTGCCCAGAGACCGGAACTTCAGGAAGGGTGAGTATTTGGCACGCCGGAGGGGAACGCTGGCCGCGTGCTTTACATGCACGCGGCCAGCTTCCCCAGCCCCGCGGATACCGGCAAGCCGGCCCAGCGCCGGCGGGATGTATCGGGCCGTTTGCACGAGTAACAAGTACTCGTGCAAACGGCAATATCGGCCCCGATACCGATACTAGTATCGGTACATCCCTAGTCCATTTCATGCTGAATAACATCCTAACTATAAATAGATCATCGATTTTCCTCCAAAAGCATTTCATTAAAGCAAAACTAATTTAAATTGATAAAAGATTTAAAAAAAAAGGATTTTTTAAAAAAATAATCATTGATTTTAATCCACCCTGGTTACTGAGGTACTGCTGGTGAGTGTCGAAGTTGACGGCGATGAAAAACACCGGTGTTGCAGAAAGAAAGAAAGAAGAAAAAAAAAAAAACACACCCAGCATTTCAAACGTTAACTATAAGGAGTGGCAGGAGAAGCTGAACTGTGAAGCTCCTCCTGCTGCTTTCTGAGGTTAACTTTGGTGAAATGCTGGTGTTTTCAGAACCATAACACCAGCAATGTTCAAGTGTCTGAGTATCCAAATCATTGAGCGGTTGGAATTTTTACAGCATTTCTTTTTCAGGATCCTTGGGTAAAAGGATGCACCTATACCATTTTTTTTAAAGACAGAGTATGAGTACTGATACTTTTTAAAAGTACTCACCGATACCGAGTACCGATACTTTGATGTAACGTGACCGCATTTCAATAATAACAGATAGGGATGCACCGATACCACTTTTTTAAGACCGAGTACGAGTACCGATACTTTTGTTCAAGTACTCACCGATACCAATTACCGATACTTTTATGTCATGTGACGCTTTCCAATAAGAACAGACCTCCTATAAAGCCCCCAGGTCTCATGGATTTGCCCCAGCTCATGGATATCCTGCCCCCCAGCTCGTGGATAATTGCCCCCCCAGCTCGTGGATAATTGCCCCCCCCCTGCTCGTGGATATGCCCCCCCTGCTCGTGGATATGCCCCCCCTGCTCGTGGATATGCCCCCCCTGCTCGTGGATATGCCCCCCCTGCTCGTGGATATGCCCCCCCTGCTCGTGGATATGCCCCCCCTGCTCGTGGATATGCCCCCTTGCTCGTGGATATGCCCCCTTGCTCGTGGATATGCCCCCTTGCTCGTGGATATGCCCCCCCTGCTCGTGGATATGCCCCCCCTGCTCATGGATATGCCCCCCACTCTCCCCCCATACTTACCTTCCTTCAGCGCCGCCGGTAAAGTCTTCGCGCGCGCGCTCGTTGGAAGGACCCCAGCCGCGACCACGTGGGACCATGTGATCGCGGCTGGGGTCCTTCCAACGAGCGAGCGCGCGCGCGGGCGGAAACTTTCCCGGCGTCGCTGAAGGAAGGCAAGTATGACCGGAGAGCAGCTGCAGGGCCTGTCCGAATGCTCTATCTGCATTCGGACAGGCCCTGCAGCTGCTCACTTTGTTTAATACTTACCTTCCTTCAGCGACGCCGGGAAAGTTTCCCCGCGCGCGCTCGTTGGAAGGACCCCAGCCGTGATCACATGGTCCCACGTGGTCACGGCTGGGGACCTTCCAAGGAGCGCGCGCGCGAAGACTTTCCCGGCGTCGCTGAAGGAAGGTAAGTATTAAACAAAGTGAGCAGCTGCAGGGCCTGTCCGAATGCCGATAGAGCATTCGGACAGCCGCCGCAGCCCCTCGGATACCGGCAAGACGGCTTAATGCCGGCTTCCGGTATCGGAAAAAAATAATCGGGGGTACTGCACGAGTACCAAGTACTCCTGCAGTACCCGGTATCGGCACCGATATCGATATTAGTATCGGTGCAACCCTAATAACAGACCTCATAAAATGCCCCAAGCTCATATTGCCCCCAGCTCAGTGTCCCCGCTCACATTGCCCCCAGCTCCTATTGCCTTCCCTCCCCGCTCACCCAGCCAGGCAGGCTCCTTTGGCGCTGCCTGGCTCTTCCGGCGTCTTCTCTCTTCGAGCGGCCCCACAGGCAGAGATTGTTGCCCGGCCGCTTGTTCGGAACCACACACACAGCCGCAGTCACGTGAACTCTGTGGCTGTGCACGTGGTTCTCAACGAGCGGCCAGGCTACAACCTCTGCCTGCGGCCACTAGAAGAAACAAGACGCCCGGGGGGGGGGGGGCCTGACAGCGCGCCAACGAAACTGGCCGGCAAGCCAGCCCAGCGCTGGCTTCCGGTATCTGTTTAGGTATCGGGGGGCCCCTGCACGAGTACCAAGTACTCGTGCAGGTCCTGGTATCGGCACCAATACTAGTATCGGTGCATCCCTAGTAAAAGGGTTGCAAGAGACGTGACGAACACAGGCAGTTATTTGTCTTCTCATTTCTGTAAACATGGCAGACTTTTCGGCCCGTGTCAGACCGCACTGTTTGCTATCCGTTGTAGCTTTTCAGGAGTCAATAGAGAACAACACACGAAGCACGTGCGTGCGCAACGCATGTTGCAACAGACGCCAAAATGGCATCAACGTGAAAAAGCTAGACGGACGTAGAGAAACAACTGCATACATTTTTTCTTTTTCTCAACATCAATCAAAATTAACAGATACAATGTAACCACAATCTCATCAGTTAAAAAGTACGTCCGTTACTGTGCGCTTGTCTGACCCCAGCCTTAGTGTCTTCCACCTTCTACTACCAGTTTTCAACAACGTCTCTGAAATCTCCTTCATGCGACATGAAATACCACTGTGTCAAGTTGGAACATGCTGATGTTTCACACAAATACATTCCTACATTCACATACTCTCCTCTACAAATTATGTGTGAGTTGCCTTAAATATTTTTTTGGGGGGGGGGGGGGATGTGTGCGCATCATCTAAAGCTGGTGTCAGACGAGCGCACTACATGCGCAAGTACTGGCGTGCCTCCCGACGTCCGCAGTGTTGTGACATGTCGACAGGGCGGGCCACATGGTGTAGCGAGCGCTGAAACCCTCCCCGTCGAAATGCTACAGTGTGCGTTCGATGGGGCTGCAAAGCGAGATCCTCCATAGGAGGATCGAGCTTTGTAGCACTGAGCGCACTAAATGCACTAGCAAGGTGGACACAAGGGCGTCAGAGTGAAAGAAACGTCCATTCTTACAGACGTTCCTTCCACTCTTACGTACGTGCGTTCGTCTGACACCGGCCTAAGGCCTCAAAGCTGGAGTCACCCCCCAGTGGTGTTTAGAACGATCAAAAAGTTAGAACAAGTTAGTTTTGGGAATTTTGGTGTTCTTGAAATGTCTCTTGGTCCAGAAAAAAAAGGTGAAAGGCATGACTTTCAAAAGGATATGAAGAGGAACTCTTGCATTTAAACATAGAAGTGAAGTGCAGCTACAACATCCATCAAACACAGTAGTAGCCAGTTAGGTACAAATGTGAGTTTAAAATGTTAACACATGGCTAACCTTTTCAGACGGCGTCTTGAAAACATACAACCTTCACAAACATTCTTCCCATGGGTGTGCAGCGACACCACTACCATCATTGTACACCCGATTGTGGCGGAGGAGGCCTCAGCGACAGATTAAGACGAAGGATCAGATCATGGCACGATTCAGAACATGCACTCCAAGCCCTCCACAAATTACAAAAGGTCATACTAAAAGGAACAGGAAGTGCTTCAATTGTGGCTTCAGAGAAGCACATTGTTCAGAGTACTCCACAGGTTCGCGTCCATTGGGATTTAGGTATTCAGCCGCTTTGCAGCCTCCCAGCTCCAATCCGAATAGTCTGTGAAATCGAAATGGAGCGGGCTTGACAAATTTAAATAAAAATAGGAGGACCCAACTACACAATCCATAAATTTAGAGGGTCAAAAAAAGGCAATGGTCAAGGGCAACTTCCCTCCTGGTTTTGCCAAGCCCTGCATCATGGTGTGTTATGGAGGAGAAGGGAAGGATCCCGCATCTTATAACCAAATATTAGACTAGAAAACACTAACAAAAACACACAATTTTAGCTCTACCATACACTACGCTTTTATCGTAACCTACAAGTGCAGAGAGGTTACAGCTCTATTCCTTCCATTCGCATCACAGAGACCTAGAAAAAAATCCAAACTAAAGAATCATAAAACTGAGGATTACAGGAAAGCCATCTGGACACAGTTTATGACACTTCTTCCAAAGTTGACACAAAGCTAACCTCACAGGGATCATATTCACTCGAGTTTGAATGAAAACGACAATCATATTAAATCCTCATGTCAAAGTATTCGTGCGTTTGCTGTACACCCAGCGCAGCTTTCCGTCCCCTATAAAAGCAGAGATGATTACGATGCTTGGGTTGCTGCCGCCTGCCAGTCACCATTATTCTCACTCCCTCCTCCACATTCAGATTAGCAGGACGCTGACCCAGTGTTAAAAGGGCACATTAATGTGGCTTTATAGGGACACCGAATTTAACACGCAGAGAAAACGGTTCAAAATTTCGGTAAAATGATATGTTATCCAAACAGACATGTCCCAAGTCCCATTAACTACACACAATCCAAACAAGAGCCGCTCCGTTACACCCCACATAACATAAAATTCTCTGGCAACTTTGAGTGCTAAACATCATGAATGCTTGAGTCCAGCTCAGCCAAACCTCATCATGGGTAACACTGGAGAGGGGGGGGAGGTCCAAGAGAAATAACCTATTAAAACTGGATATTGCATCCAGGCAGCAATCAAAGCAGATTCTGCCAATTTACTAAAAATGTAGCAAACCACACCCCCCATAAGTCTTCCACTAACAATAAAAACGCATACACAAATGATTCTTTATTTATGACAGTTCGGGGGGGGGGAAATGTCAGATTTTTGCACCCTTTTTAATGTTGGATTGGTGTGCCCCTTGGGGAGAGTTTAACCCCCGCCCCCCTCGAGGGCTCACTATTACAGTAAAGAAGCTACAAAGTTCAGGCCTCACTGTAACAAAAAGCTCAAACCACTTTATTGCCGCTTTAGAACAGCTAGAGAGCATTGGTAACTCGTCATTACTGTACAGAAATAAGATTCATGAGGCTGTATTTGATAAAAGTCCCTGAACAGTACAGAAACCAGGTGTTACTGCATTTTCCACATAACAATATGAATATGTGGGCATAACGGTATGTTCTAATGGTGGGGTTAGAGGGTTGAGGACACTTAAAGTGCCCTTTAACATCTAAGGCTAGGGTCAGACGAGCGCATTCTGTGCAGACTTTGCGTCTGTGCACAACGGACGTACTTTCTGACTGATGACAAGGTAGTGACCACACAGTCCATTTTTTTGACTTTTTTATACTGATGTAGATGGGAAATAAAATATGAAAAAACATTTTGTCCGTCAAAAATGCAGGCCGTCTGACTACGTTCCATTACTCACACACAAAGCTATGTGGACGTAGCACACTCTGTGCGTCCATTCTAGCGGTTTTACGTTCTTGCCTAACTTGCTTCCGTTTTGCGTTCCCACTTCTGTGCGGACGTACTTCGTGTGTGGGTCTCTATTGATCATAAATGTATGCTACCACGGACGTTAAAATGTCCGGCAACACGTGAACACTGCGTTCGTCTGACACGGGCCTTATTGTTTGTACACATAATACAAGGCTTGACAAATTCATATTTGATGAAAGTGTGTTAGAGTTGAAAGGAGGAGTAATAAAGATGTATACCAGTCATAATGGCTGGGTTAATGTCAGCAAAATAATACAAGGTAAAACAAAACCAGATACAAGCCTAGGTCAAGGACAACAGATGTACACAATCACTATCCATGGTCAAAAGCACAGAGTCAAGCCATGTAGAAATATGGGTGAGGCAAAACAGAACCATAACACAGTATGGTCCATGAATTGAGAGAAATGGGAAAGATGACAACTATATAAAGTAATTATTATTATTATTATTATTATTATTAGGTATATGCCTCTCAGCGTCAATCTGTAACATTAGTCGTGACAAATAAGTCACAATATAAGCGCCAAGAAAACAGTGTGTAACATGAAAAAGAATTGATTCCGTCAACACAATGCCTCAGCGACCTGCATGCGAACAGGTAGCAGCGTTATTCTGGAGGCAGAGACATGCAAACGATGAAGATTGGTTTGTAGCCCTAACAAACAGACTGCAAACCCCAGAAGCCAGGCAAAGCGCTCACCATAAAATTTACATAGAATCAAAACTATTTGGAAGCAACAAGTAAAGTTTGACGGCACAGGGCAAACAGTTATAAAGGAATACTTCAAATGGCTCGACCTAGTCATGAACAGGTTAATATTGCTTTACTAAAATGAAAAGCTGACATCCCAAACACTGCATTTACTGGAATGGAAACCAGGACACAAACCGTGAAACATTTGGTGGAAGAAAAGTTTGGAATATTGTGGCTACATTTTTCTGGCCAGTTGAATTCGGGGGCTGGGTGGCTGTAGCCTCCTAGAAAATTACCTCTAGCGCAACTGTTACTGGGCTATTCCACACAAATCCAGTAGGACCAGAACTCCTGGGTTGACGTCTAGCTTTCCTAACTGGTTGCTGTCAAGGCCTGCTCAAACATTTTTCTTGCAAAAAGTATACACATGAAGGCAAACCTTGGCTGATGCCCTCAAACCCCCAGCAATAGATCTCTGCACCGTGGGACCTGAGGTAAGAGGGTGGCAGGATCCAACGCTTCCTCTGGTTGGGAGAAGCTGAATACTGACAAATAGTTCCCAATGTTCTTCCCCAGACCAAACAAAGGGAGCTCTTGGAGACTTTGCACTGGGCTCCAAGGAACCCTATGGACACTAGGAGTCGACACCAGTGGCAGTGCGCGCAGCGATTCAAATTGCTCAGATCCCGCTTGCGGTAAGCTCGGTAACAGGAAGCTAGTAAGGGAAATCTGGTCGATGCACATATTTTTCCCGTTACCGGCAATGCTGGAATCAGGCCCAGTGTGTTTCCAAAAAAACACCTGATCCTTGTCTGAGCTAGCAGCTGCATAAAATAGCACGCTCCACCATATTCAAGGCTAATAATTAAAAAAAAAATTAAAGTGTTAACCCATCCCTCCGCCCCAAACAACGGGTACAACACTATAAACAATGTATAATGTAAACTAGCCTGATGGTGGATTTTGAAGGAGCTGCATCAAGTGTTATATATATTTTACACACACATTGGATTTCTCATTTCTGCCATTTCGTAGCACTTATAGCGTGGTTCCCATCTATACATTGGCTTTTACATAACACAGTAGTGAGCCCTGCGCTCAAATCAGCAACGTCTGTCTGATTTCACAAAAAGAACCATGAACATGCACACGCTGCAAATTAAACCTGCCTTGTAATGTATGATAACGAGCAGCGGCTGGTAAGACTGGACTGGCCATGAAGGTGCAAACCAAGCAGCCAGGGTCAAGTCAAACCTCTTATTCGGGTCTCACCCTGACTCGTGACAATTGCTTTCTGCTCAAGGACAAAATATGAGATAAGGGTAGTGTTACCCCTTACACCACTCTTGGGCAGCAACCTGGATGTTTGGGAAATAAACATCCCTTTATGCCCATTAGGCTAACAGCAGTTACAGTTACAAGTATTTATAAAGCGACAATTCCTTAGTGCTGTACAATGGGAGAGCCATAGTGTCTGAGCATCATGGGAAATGTAGTTGCAAGACATTAAAATTGCCAACCCCTGGCACATGGGAATGTCAGATAAATTGTCCGGTGTCTCTTCACTGTTAGCATGTCGCTGGTCCAACCCGGCAGCTAGAGCAGACTTGCACTCGCCTCGTGTCTACTCTGCCACCCTTCTTCATTCTGTTAAAAATTTACACCCCCCCCCTCCTCCTTTTTGGGGGGCTCCTCGAAGCCTCCACCTAAATACTTTTGATTTTAATCTACTTTTGTCCCTCAGCACCCCCTCCTCAGCTCACGGACTTCCACATTCAAAAGTCCTTGATGCTTTGCTACACAATTTGTGTGAGTTCCCAAACAGTAGAGTAGGATTTGAAAATTGTGTATCGCACAGGACTTGAGCACTTAACATACGCAGGTTTTGTAGTTCCTGCGCAGAGCATCGTTCACTATCGCAGAGGGTGACATCTCTAGTGATCGATCTGGTGTTGCGAAAGTCAAAATCCAGGCAGCTGGTGACGCTGGGTGAGCCGGAGGAAACTCCTCCACTTCACCCAGTATCTCCTCTAGATCGGCAGCAGCGAGGAGCACTGAAACACTATAGCAGTCAGGGTGAGCAGCGTGTCCCTTTCCATTTGAAACTGCCGAAGTGCACCTCACCTAGGGTTTGCGCCGATACTGCATACTGCAGGAGTACTTGGTACTCGTGCAGTACCCCCCGATATTTTCCCCGATACCGGAAGCCGGCATCTGAGGGGCTGCTGTCTGAATGCTCTATCGGCATTCAGACAGGCCCTGCAGCTGCTCACTGTGTTCATACTTACCTTCCTGAGCGACGCGGGAATGTCTCCGCGCGTGCGCTTGTTGGAAGGCCCCCAGCCGCGACCACGTGGGACCATGTGATCGCGGCTGGGGGCCTTCCAACGAGCACACGCGCAGAAACTTTCCCGGCGTCGCTCAGGAAGGTAAGTATGAAC
The DNA here is from genome assembly GCA_009667805.1 of Leptobrachium leishanense. NCBI lineage: Eukaryota > Metazoa > Chordata > Amphibia > Anura > Megophryidae > Leptobrachium > Leptobrachium leishanense. The sequence continues at coordinate 477,898,801 of CM019063.1, read as the reverse complement.
ACAGTGAGCAGCTGCAGGGCCTGTCCGAATGCCGATAGAGCATTCTGACGGCCACCTGGAGCTCTCCGCGATGATACTTACCTTCCTGGGCGACCCCGGGAAAGTTTCCGAGCGTGCGCTCGTTGGAAGGCCCCCCAGCCGCGATCACATGGTCCCACGTGGTCACGGCTGGGGACCTTCCAACAATCGCACGCGCAAAGACTTTCCCGACGTCGCCCAGGAAGGTAAGTATCATAGCGGAGAGTGTTGGGGGGGGGGGGGACCATGAGCCGGGGCAAATCCATGTGTGAGCCGGGGCAATATCCCATGAGCTGGGGCAATATGAATATATATATATATATATATATATCTTGGGGGGGGGTATATACATGTGAGCTGGGGGCATTTTTATATGGTCTGTTCTTATTGGAAAGCGTCACATGACATTAAAGAAAAGTATTGGTACTCGGTATCGGTGAGTACTTTTAAAAAGTATCGGTACTTGTACTTAAAGAAAGTGGTATCGGTGCATCCCTAGCCTCACCCACATGGTTTACCTTATCTCGGCTGGTGAGCTTACACGTCCAAAGTAATGATGAAACATTGGATTTTATGACACAAATCACACGCGCGCAGATCCTGGCGATTTAATGTCTATTAACCGGGGCCTGGCATGTAAAAACATAATGTATCTCTAGATCAGGGACCTCAAACAACGGCCCCCCCAGATGTCAGTGTAATAGTGGGCCAGATAATCATGGGAGTTGTAGTTCAGAAACATGCGAGGTGCTGAGAGCTTGTGACCCGGCGGGGCTGGGTGTGCAGGGTGACCCGGCGGGGCAGGGTGATCACACACAGGGCCGGGAGGGGGGCAGCAGTGTTTGCAGGCCCTGGCGGTGGGAGCAGGGCTCGCTCCCGCGGCTCAGGCCAGACTCTCACCTTCAGCCGTTTGACCACCTCGTCGTTGGTGATCTTGTCGGTGATCTCCTTCACTCCGGGCGGGTAGTTGATCTTGTCCGGGGCTTTCTGCTGGGCGGCGGGGAACTCCATCCTGGCTGTTTGAGTAGGCCAGGGACGGCTCTCCGGCGGCGCAGCGCTCCAGCGACCTCTATGGGCGGAAACACAAAGTGTCAGCACAGCGTCCCGAACAAAAACACTGCTGCTCCGGCAAAGGAGGGGGGGGGGGCTAATTGCCGGGGAATAGGAGGGGGCCCCGGGAAACTACCCGAACACGGAGGCAGGGAGAAGGGGGTACCCCGGGGATAGGAGGCCCAGGCACCGCTGTCAGGGCGCACACCCGGGAAGGGGCGCGGAGGGGGAAACCGGCTCCCGGTAGTTTGAGGCCGATCTGAGCTCATAATGCGCCCCCCCCCCGCTGGGGGGGGGGTTAGAGGGGGTGAGGGCGCTGAGTGTGGATCCCAGGCCCGGTGGGGAGGGCGCGGTTTGCTCCCAGGGCAGAATGCGGGGAGGATCCGGGCTGAGGCCTAGCTCCCGGACAAGCCACATGTGGCGGCCATACCTGCGCGGACACGTGTGCGGCCCCCCCCCCGAGCACCTGCCGGCTAGGAGTACAGGAAAGGCCCCCGGCGGCTGGATGTGGTGGCCCCCTCGCGGCCGGCCTTTCCCACAGCGCTTACCCCCGGGGGTGGGGCGCGTTGGGCGTGACCATGAGGGGAGCCCGGTGTGCTGCGGGGCCACTGGCTGATCAATACCGCTTTTTTCCCCCCTCACTGCAACAACAAGCCGCCTTGGAGAGAGGCAGGAGGGGGCCGTGCTGGCCGCTTCTTACCTTCAGGGGGCGACGAGGATTCCCCCGCATGTATCCGCGGTGTGAGCACCCGCACCTCAGAGTCCGTGAGGTGGGGGAGGGAGATCCTGCCCGAGAGCGGCGACACTTTCCCGCCCAAAAACAACAACAACTCTTGTCTCCAGGCGAGCCGCTCTCCTGCGAGGGGGCGACACGTGACAGACACCGGCCTCCGCGACCACCAGCTGCCTTGGGTTCGCGACCGCCTGCCCAGCCGGGAGAGGACGACGACCGAAAGCGCGACACCTAGCGGCCGACGGGAACAGCGACTGAGCGCGACACCTAGCGACCGGCGGCAGCAGCGACCGAGTGCGACACCTAGCGACCGGCGGAAACACCGGAAGTGCTACAATTGTAGCAGGAAGAGGGAACCAGGCGCGTTCAGTTACTCAGCAGCTGCTGAATTGCTACTCTGCAGCACCTCTACTGAGCTGCAAGTGCTAAGTTAGCAGTTATCAGCGCTGAGCTGCAGCATAGCGTTCAGTGCCAAATTGCTAACTTAGCACTTCCTGCGGCTCAGGAACTGGGGAACGGATTCCTCAGATGCTGTGGCCATCCTTCCGTATAGGGCCCATTGCTTGGACTAATGCGCCCTCCTCAATATAATGCCTCCTCAGGTAATGTATAACCCCCCCCCCCCTCAGGGGCTGACTGGCAACTTTTGGCCCAGGGGCCAAGTATGACCCAGCGGCCCATAGTGCAGCAATTTAGGCCCTTGTGTATGAGCGTTATCACAGAGCTCTGCAGCAATATAACTTACACAGCGCACATTACAGTGAGTTGTATTGCTGTATAGGGATGAGCGGTTCAGTTCAGAGTTCGCAATCGAACATAGCCTGTTCGTATGTTCGCGAACTACAAACATTTCCGCTTGTTCGTCGCGTGTTCGCCCACAACGGACCACAATGCACTTTTCCACTGGCCTGAAGCTTGTAATTGGCTACAGCCTTGCACCTGAACACAGGTGCAAGACAGGTTCAACACTATGCCAATCACGGCTCAGAGTCCTGATTAGGCAAATTTTGCCCAATCATGGGCTCAGAGCTAAGTCCCGCAGCAAACTATATAAAAAGGTTTCCACACAGCGCTTCTGCACGTGTTTGAGAGGAGATTTCATAGGAGATGGTTGTTGTGTTCTTACTGCCAGTCTGCCACCAGCTACTGGGGGGGGGGGGGGTCTCATTTCTACCAAATATTCTGGGAATTGTTGTAATCTTTGTGCTCAGTCCCAGCAACTATTTTGGGTGCTCAGTAATTTCTGCAAAATATTTATGAATTGAGGTGATCTGTGTCTTGTGACTCCCTGCCAGTGCCACGCAGTATTTTGGGGGCTCACTAATTTCTACAAAATATTTGGGAATTGAGGTGATCTGTGTCTTGTCACACAGCCAGTGCCACGCAGTATTTTGGGCGTCAGTAATTTCTACAAAATATTTGGGAATTGTTATAATCCGTGTGTTCTCACTGGCTGCCACCTATCAAGGGGTCTCACTGATTTATAGGAGGTTTCTGAGACTTGTAATCTGTGTCTTCTCACTGCCAGCTATCAGGGGGTCTCACTGAGTTATACCAGAGTTCTGTAAATCTTTATATCAGAGTTCTGTATATATTTAATCTATATATCACTCACCATGTCAGAAAGGACAGGCAGACTCTTCCAGACACAGATAAGAGGGCATGCAGCCCCTGTGTCGGGAGGTTGTGCCTCTGGACGTGGTGCATCCTCTGCAGGGGCACGCTTGTCCTTTCTAACTGGTGCTGGCTGTCTTAAGCAGCAGCAACATACAGAGGATTTGGTGGATTAGCTAACCAGGCCATCCTCCGAGTCTTCTGCCAGCCAGGCTTGTAGTACTTTACAGTCCACCTCAGCTGCCAAAACATCTAATGCAGCCTCCATGTCCACAGCTACTCCTGCCGTAGCCTCACTATCACACATGGAGTCAACTGAATTGTTTGACTACAATAACAGGGACATGCTGCTTGAGGAAGCGCAGCAAGTACAGTGCTGAGGTTGAGGAAGGGAGTATAATCAACCTAGAGGAAGGGGGTGCCAGTGATAACACACAAATAACTGGCACTCATGTTGCCCCAGCAGCTGCAGCATACTGCCAAGTTGGCTCCAGTGACGAGGAGATAGTGACATCATCATCACCCCCTGACTCCCCCTGGGTGCCTGATCGAACAGAGGAATCAAGTGAGGAGGAGGAGGACCCAGCAAACACGAGGCACAACATCCTCTATGACCAACCGTAGCACTAGCCAGTCCAAGGCATCAGATGTCAGAGCTGCTCAGGTGCAGAGCGCTGTTGACTCAAAGCACACATGCAGGAACTCTGCTGTCTGGGAGTTCTTTAAGAAATGTGCAGCAGACCCCACCGTTGCTATTTGTAATCTATGTCCGATGAGGCTCAAGCATGGGAAAGACACCGGACGCTTGGGTACCACGTGCTTGAGGCGACATATGACCTCCTGCCACACATCCCGTTGGCGCAAAACTTTGCGTAGGTCCTCCTCATCTGTCTCTACCCCCACTGTATGTCCTGCCATGTCATTGCCTGCTACAACCTCCACTGATGGGGATGATGCTACAGTAATGGATGTACCAGGTCCTTCCTCACAATGTGACAGCATCCCATCAGCTGAAGATTTGCGCAGTCAGATTACGTTGCCCCAGCTGCTGCAGCGTAAGAAAAAATATAGTCCCAACCATCCCCAAGCACAGCGTCTAAATGCCAGCTTAGCAAAATTACTTGCATTGCAGCTGCTGCCTTTCCAGCTGGTGGACTCTGCTCCCTTCCGTGAATTTGCTGAATGTGCTGTACCACAGTGGCATGTTCCAAAACGCCATTACTTTTCACGGAAGGCCATTCCAGAACTATACCAGCACGTGGAAGACAATGTTATCGAGTCATTGGGAAAGGCAGTCAGATGCAAGGTGCATGTGACTTTAGACACGTGGTCCAGCAAGCATGGACAGGGTCGTTACATTTCCTTCACGGCACACTGGGTAACTCTGATTGCATCTGGGAGGGATCCAAGACGGGGCTCTGTGCTGGAGCTTGTTCATCCACCACTCCTCCAGAAAGCTGCTTGTATGAGGTCTGTCTGCTCCACCACCACCTCTCCCTCTTCCTCCTCCTCCTTCTGTGTCTCTGGCGAAGTGGCAGTTAAACCAACGCCTGACAGGGGCTACGCAATGGCTCAAGGAAAAAGATGCCATACTGTGCTTGAGCTGGTTTGTTTATGGGGACAGGAGCCACACCGGGCCAGAAATTCTGTCCGCTCTGCAGGGGCAGGTGCAGAGATGGTTAACACCACGCCAGCTTCAGCTGGGAATGATCGTCTGTGATAATGGCAGCAACCTCTCCGCCCTACGCAAGGGTAAATTGACGCATGTACCATGCCTAGCACACGTCCTAAATCTAGTGGTACAGCATTTCCTAACCAAGTACCCAGGGCTGGCAGAGCTTCTCAGCCAGGCCAGAAAAGTCTGCAGCCTCTTCAGACGGTCATCACCAGCAAGCGTTCGCCTGGCAGAAATTCAAAGAGAATTCCACCTTCCCACAAACCGTCTGATCTGTGACATGCCCACCAGGTGGAACTCGACATTAGCAATGCTGCAGCGTCTGCACAAGCAGCAGAAGGCCATCAACAAGTAGCAGTGTGAGTATGGCACAAGGACAGGTTCAGGTCAACTTGGTTCCCCCCCCGCAGTGACTGATGATCAAGGATGCATGCACTGTACTGTCACCATTTGAGGAGGCAACGAGGGTGGTGAGCAGGGACAGTGCATGCATTAGTGACACGATTCCTTTAGTGTTCCTGCTGGAGCACACTCTGCGGGGAATTGTAGATGTGGCTCTAGAGGCAGAGCAGCGGGAGGAAGAGGAGGCCTTCCCTAGCTCTCAAGGCCCCAGTCTTTCCGCAGACAGCATTCCAGCGGGTCCTACTCATATCAGACAGGAGGAGGAGGAATATTTAAGTAGTGGGGGCATTGAAGGTGGGGATTCCTCAAGGGAGGGTTTCGTGTGCCCAGAAACACAAGGGCTAGTGCGTGGCTGGGACGAGGAAGTGCACGATGGGGTCATCCTCATTGACCAGGAAGACTCAGAAGCTAGTGCCACCTCCAACCTACGCTGCATGGGCTCCCTTATAATGCAAAGCCTGCTAAAGGACCCCAGGATTCATGCTATCAAGGAGAGGGATCATTACTGGTTGGCAACCCTTCTTGATCCACGATACAAGGGTAAAGTTGCAGAGCTCATCCTGCCCGCACAGAGGGAGCACAGGATGAAAAAACTTGAGGACGCTCTAATGCGACACTTGTGTAACACCTTTCCAGGCACTGGTAGGTTACCTAGTGATGACAGAGGTGCTTCTGTGGCTGCGGATGATCATAGGAATAGTGGTTAAGGCCAGGGTCGCTTGACTGATGCATTTTTAATTTTTTTTAGTCCACAATGCCCAGGGACGTCAAATGTAGGCACCCATTGCCAGCGTCTTCACCATATGGTGCAGGACTACCTAGGGGCAAGGGCAGACCTGGGTACCTTTCCAGCAGATGATCCACTGGCTTACTGGGTGTTGAGATTGGATCACTGGCCAGAACGTAGCCAATATGCTATGCAGCTACTAGGTTGCCCTTCATCTAGCGTGCTTTCTGAAAGGACGTTCAGTGCTGCTGGAGGTTTTGTCACAGACAAGAGTGCGTCTGTCCACCGACTCTGTAGACTGGCTGACATTTATATAAATGAATCAGTCCTGGATCAGCAGTTATCAATCCCCTGATGCTGATGTAACGGAATAGATCGGGGATGTCTTCTGCATTCACAAAACCTCCAGCACTGAACTCTTCCACAATACCACAAATGGGTTACGGTGTGAATGCACTTGCTGCCATGAAAGGCACAATATTTGGCTGCACTGACGCCTGTGCCAGATTTATATCATTTTAATTTTTTGAACCGCAGGGTCCAACCCTGCACTCTTCCACAATACCACAAAAGGGTTACGGTGTGAAGGCACTTGCTGCCATGAAAGGCACAATATCTGGGTGCACTGACGCCTTTACCAGATTCATATCTTTTTAATATAGGACTGCATGGTCCACCCCTGCACTCTTCCACAATACTACAGAGGGGTTACTGTATGATGGTACTTTCTGGCCTGGCAGTCTGGCACCAAAAGCACAATATCTGGGTGCACTGACGCCCATTACCAGATTCATATCTTTTTAATATAGGACTGCAAGGTCCACCCCTGCACTCTTCCACAATACCACAGAGGGGTTACTGTATGATGGCACTTGCTGGCCTGGCACCAAAGGCACAATATTTGGGTGCACTGCCACTGACGTCTGTATCAGATTCATATGCTCAGGTTACTGTGTGACGGCACTGTTGCCGACGCTAAAGGCCCAATTTTAAAGCACCTATTGTTACTTTCATCCAAAGCCTGCATAAGTTTCACAATAATTTAGCCCAAAAAAAAATCACTAAACTTTTTCTGCGTGTCCGAAAATGTCTCCTCTTTTCATACAGGCTGCCGCCCCAAGCAGTTGTTTATGGATAGATTAAAGGAAAACCATTTACCGTCATTTGAAATGTCATTTTTTTTGTTTTTAAATATTTGTATACATCCTAGAAATCCGCCACTTCACGGGCAGGTTATGGGGACCTCTTAGGCACGATATTTGAAGGAATTTTTTATTTTTAACCCTTATTATTTCATGGAAAACTCAGTCCCTTTAAAAACGTTTTTTTGTTTTTTTTTTACTTTTTGTCCTTGTTTCCTGTCCCCCAGGGCACTACCCGGACCCCCATACACCTTTTATGGCAAATATCTAGCATATATGCCCTCTTGGAGGGCACTCTAAAAATCAAATTTTGAGTCCCATTGACTTGCATGGAGTTCGAGTCCGAACATTTGAAAAGTTCGAGTGCGATCCGAACTCGGGGGTGTTCGGCTCATCCCTATTGCTGTAGAGCTCTGTGATACGCTCATACACATCGCACATTACTGTGCATTTTATTGCTGTGGAGCTCTGATACAGTAATGTGCAGTGTGTTTGAGCGTATCAGAGCTCCACAGCAATAAAACTCACAGTAATGCGGTGTGTATGAGCGTATCACAGAGCTTCAGAGCAATAAAACTCACTCATACACACCACACATGGATATATTGCCCCCCCCACCTCACACATGGGTATATTGCCCCCAACTCACATGGATATATTGGCCCTGTCAGGTGGCGTGTGCGGTTCTGGTATGAGCCCAGCAGGCAGCGACACAGAGGGGAAGCCAGACAGGAATCAAGCAACGAAATAACTTTAATTGAACATAAATAGGCCTTGGCAGCAGGCACTAGAAAGCACAGAGGATTGCTATAAAGTCCAGGGAGAGTTCTTGACTGGAGAGCCAGAGGATTGTGGGCAATGCAGTCCCAGACTGCAGACAGGGCCCACCAAGAATAAGTCTGGACAGCTGGCAGTGGTACCTGGATCAAAAGGTCAGAGACGGAGATGAACAACTGTAATCCACAGGTAGGTTTCCAGACACAGTGGATAGTGGGCTACGCGGTTGAGAGTACCCACTTGAGCAGTGACCTGGAATCTTGACCACAGACCGTGGATACAGCGCAGGTGGAGATCGCTGAGAGTCCCTTGCACAGACAGATGTATCCAGGCACAACAGGGTAGACAGATGGGTACTGGATACGCAGGATAAGCTGGTACAGGAAGAGCAGGTATGCACACATCCAAATGACCTCAGTCAGGGAGCACAATGCAGAACCACTGCTAGCTGGGTCTCTCTGCCTTTTATTATTCAAATTTTTTATTTTGAAAGAAAGTCAGCGGTACAATCAGCTAGGTTCTCTGCCTTTTAAGGAGGCTTAATCACGGATGGACCTCAGCTGGAAAAGGAAGACCCAGGCTGGATCTCCAGGAGCCTGGTCAAGGTGCTGAGCCTGGGCAAAACCTGGAATGGAATCCAAGAAAAAGAGATCCAGGGCAAAGTTCTTAGAGCCAGGCTGTGCATTACAGGTACATCAGCAGTCTTTCAAAAGGTGGGGCATGACAGGCCCCAGGTCACATGGATAGAATGCCCCAGCTCACATGGATATAATGCCCCAGCTCACATGGATATAATGCCCCAGCTCACATGGATATATATTGCCCCAACAGCTCACATATGGATATATATTGCCTCCAGCAGCTCAAACATGGATATATATTGCCCCAGCAGCTCACACACATGGATATATATTGCCCCAGCAGCTCACACACATGGATATATATTGCCCCAGCAGCTCACACATGGATATATATTGCCCCAGCTCACGCATGGATATATATTGCCCCAGCAGCTCACACATGGATATATATTGCCCCCAGCTCACACAGGGATATATATTGCTCCCAGCTCACACAGGGATATATATTGCCCCCAGCTCACCTCTCCTCTGTCAGGCCCCTCCTGCTCAATATTGCCGGCCGCCGCGTGCTTCCAACAAGTGGCCGCTGGCTTGAAACTCTGCCGCTCACGTGGGTTCCACCAGCCAGCCGTGATCTAGCGATCACGCGGCTGGCTGGTGGAACCCACATGAGCGGCATAGTTTCAAGCCGGCGGCCGCTCGTCTGAAGCACGCGGCGGCCGGCAATATTTAGCAGGAGGGGCCTGGCAGAGGCGGCCCGGGTGCCACCCCTGCCCCCCCTCAATATAATACCTCAGGTAATGTATAGCCCCCCTCAATATAATGCCTCCTCAGGTAATCTATACTCCCCCATCTCAATATAATACCTCCTCAGGTAATGTATACCCCCCTCCTCAATATAATGCATCCTCAGGTAATGTATAGCCCCCCTCCCCAATATAATGCCTCCTCAGGTAATGTATAACCCCCTCCTCAAGATAATGCCTCTTCAGGTAATGTAGAACCCCCCTCTTCAATATAATGCCTCCTCAGGTAATGTATAACCCCCTCCTCAAGATAATGCCTCTTCAGGTAATGTAGAACCCCCTCTTCAATATAATGCCTCCTCAGGTAATGTATAACCCCCTCCTCAAGATAATGCCTCTTCAGGTAATGTAGAACCCCCCAATTCAATATAATGCCTCCTCAGGTAATGTATACCCCCTCAATATAATGCCTCAGGTAATGTAAACCCCCCTCCTTAATATAATGTCTCCTCAGGTAATGCAGAACCCCCCCTCGTCAATATAATGCCTCCTCAGGTAATGTATAACCCCCCTCTCAATATAATGCCTCCTCAGGTAATGCAGAACCCCCCCTCGTCAATATAATGCCTCCTCAGGTAATGTATAACCCCCCTCTCAATATAATGCCTCCTCAGGTAATGTATAACCCCCTCCTCAATATAATGCCTCCTCAGGTAATGTATAACCCCCCCCCCTCCTCAGGTAATGTATACCCCCTCAATATAATGCCTCAGGTAATGTAAACCCCCCTCCTTAATATAATGTCTCCTCAGGTAATGCAGAACCTCCCCTCGTCAATATAATGCCTCAGGTAATGTATAACCCCCCTCTCAATATAATGCCTCCTCAGGTAATGTATAACCCCCCTCCTCAATATAATGCCTCCTCAGGTAATGTATAACCCCCCCTCCTCAATATAATGCCTCCTCAGGTAATGTATAACCCCCCCTCCTCAATATAATGCCTCCTCAGGTAATGTATAACCCCCCTCCTCAATATAATGCCTCCTCAGGTAATGTATAGCCCCCCCTCCTCAATATAATGCATAACCCCCCCCCCTCAATATAATGTCTCCTCAGGGCATGTATAGTCTAGTATAGTCTTCTAGTAGAAGTGGTAGAGGCCAAAACAGTAATTGAATTTAAGCAAGCATGGGATAGGCATAAGGCTATCCTAAACAAAAGATAAATCCAGGTAAAGTATCCATGTAATTGGGCAGACTAGATGGTCCGAAAGGTTCTTATCTGCCGACAATTTTCTATGTTTCTATGTATAGCCTCCTTTCCAATATGGTGACACTTCATGCAATGAATCCTCTTGATTCCCTTGAAGTCCCTTACCCCATATAATGCCTCCTCTGGTAATTTAAACCCCCTATAGAAACAGAACAAATACAGTATTTCACAGAAGTGAGTACACCCCTCACATTTATGTTAATATTTTATTATATCTTTTCATGTGACAACACTGAGGAAATGACACTTTGCTACAATGTAAAGTAGTGAGTGTACAGCTTGTATAACAGTGTAAATTTGCTGACCCTGAAACTGAGCTGCAGCATGGTGGCCAAGACCATACAACGGTTTAACAGGACAGGTTCCACTCAGATCAGGCCTTACCATGGTCAACAAAAAGAAGTTGAGTGCACATGCTCAGTGTCATATCCAGAGGTTGTCTTTGGGAAATAGACGTATGCGTGCTGCCAGCATTGCTGCAAAGGTTGAAGGGGTGGTCAAATTGGTTTGCATGGCTGGCGTCCCGGAAGGAAGCCTCTTCTAAAGATGATGCTCAAGAAAGCCTCCAAACAGTTTCCTGAAGACAAGCCGACTAAGGACATGGATTACGGGAACCACGTCTTGTGGTCTGATTAGACCAAGATAACCTTATTTGGTTCAGATGGTGTCAAGCGTTTGTGGCGGCAACCAGGTAAGGAGTGCAAAGACAAGTGAGTCTTGCCTACAGTCAAGCATGGTGGTGGGAGTGTCATGGTCTGGGGCTGTATGAGTGCTGCCGGCACTGGGGAGCTACAGTTCATTGAGGGAACCATGAATGCCAACATGTACTGTGACATACTGAGGCAGAGCATGATCTCCTCCCTTCAGAGACTGGGCCACACGGCAGTATTCCCAACATAACGACCCCAAACACACCTCCAAGACAACCACTGCCTTGCTAAAGAAGCTGAGGGTAAAGGTGATGAACTGGTCAAGCATGTCTCCAGACCTAAAGCCTATTGAGCATCTGTGGGGCATCCTCAAACGGAAAATGGAGGAGTGTTGTCACATGAAAAGATATAATAAAATATTTACAAAAATGTGAAGGGTGTACTCACTTCTTTGAAATACTGTATATATTTAAAACGGCACATATATCAAATGTAAAACAGTATGTCTATGATAAGCAACAAGCTGTTACATACAAATAAAGTGCAAATCTTAGTGCAATACAGTGAACATGAATAAATAATATTTATATTTAACTTGTGGTTGTTCTCTTGTTTATCTCCTTGTTATTTCTTAAAGACAAGAGTATCATAACAAACAACCAATAGTGCAAATTTGTCAGGAATTGTGATAAAAGTGTTGAAAGTGGATAAGAATGCTCAGAAAATCCCACTGGATCAACCGGCTTAAATTTATGATAATTTATTCACTGCACGGCTGCAGTTCCTGGGCTCTCCACTAGGCTGCACGAGCATCACATCCCCACTCCACCTCCAATCCACCACGTGCTCCCACTCACTTTGCAGGCTGGGAGAGACAGGGCTGAGATGCAGGTGCAGCTGCTATGGGCCACTGGATGGAATGCTGGACACCAGAAAAAAAGTAACGATTGTCAAATAAATATATTTTTATTAAGCTTGATGCCAGTGTCTTTATGAGAGTAAGCTCTGGAGCATGGTCCTTTCTCCCCTTAGATTGTAAGTAGGGATGCACCGAAACGGAAATTTCCGGCCGATACCAAAACCGAAAATTTGGGATCGGTGTGACCGAAAATCAGCTATGAGAACCTGGGCCTGGAGGCCGGGCCGTGCCGGATACTCGCCTGATCCCGAAGGCCAGCCGATCAAGCTGCTCGGCTGGCCTCCAGGCTCAGGCCGGGCCTCCAGACCCAGGTTCGCATGGCTGATTGGTTGCACCTTACATACTCACCTACATCCTCCTACTTCGGTCCTGAGCTCCAGCGGTGACAGTCCTCCGGCTGTTGCAGGCTGCTCGACCGTCCTCCAGGCTCCTGCGAATCCCTGGCTCGGCTGGGCCTTGAAGGCCGAGCCGGGGGCTCGCCTGAGCCTGGAGGCCGGCCGAGCAGCCTGCGACAGCCGGAGGACTGTCACCGCTGGAGCTCAGGACCGACGTAGGAGGAAGTAGGGGAGTATGTTGCCTACACATGCTCACCTACATCGTGTCATATCCTCAGCCCCTGGTACGCTGCCTGGGAGGTCTGGTCAAGGTCCTGTGCCAAGAGCTGGCCTGCTGCCAGCACAAGGGAATGGCTGAGCGGAGTCCGAGGGGGGCAGGGCCTGGCCTGGTCACGAGGAGCCGCCGGGTTTAAAACAGGGCGCAAGGAGTTTCCTCGTCGCCCTGTCGTGGATTCTGTTTCCCACATCGCTAACTCTTGTGTATATTGATTTTCTGTTGCCAACCCATTTTCTGGATACGATCCCTCCTCCTGCTTTTTGACCCGGCTTGTTTTGACTATTCTCGTGCTGCTCGATTACGATCGCCTGTGTGGTGCTTTGGTGGTTTAACGCCATGCTTGCAGCTGGGGTGTTTACACGTTACTGGGGTATTGTCCCTTCTAAGTTGTGGGTATCGTCTGTGGCCTCAGTAGGTTCCTATACCCAACCCAGGGCTCAAGTTCTCCAGCCACACGTTTATAAGAACTGCGATCGAAAGTAACTGTGTATATGCGGCTCATGTTCAATGTGCTCTCACCATCCAATATACTCAATACTGTACTTACGGCAGACCCCGAGGTGTATGTGTTGCCACCGAATAATAAAGGTTCCACTGACCTGCTCTTATTTCCTGACTGCCCTGCGTTATCTGTATTTCTGAATGTGCTCTATCGGTCTCGAAACCTTTAGTGCTTAGTAGTAACTCAGTGTTTTGTTCATCCTCGCTGCCTCAAGTGTATAATTCTGCGTATGCCAAGCAGTTTAAACGTCAAAAAGATTTCAGTCCTTAAGGATCTCTCAACTCCGCTACACTCTAGTGGGCGCTACACTCCCCGTTACATCACGACAGGGCCTGATATGGATCCGACTGATTTATCTGTATTAATGTCTAAGCTGGGTGACATAACTAAGCAAGAAGAGCAAGATCATCATATGGATCAATTTGCTCAGGCTTTGGGCCTAGTCATGAAACAATTGGGTCAGGCCTCTCCGCCTCCTTCCCCTGTGGTGGGCTTGGCCTCTCAAGCAGTATCTGGGTCCTCTATGGTTGCTACTGGTGTAGCTCATTTCAGTTTAAAGACTCCTACGTGCTTTAATGGGAGTTCAGGTTCATGCAAAGGGTTTATAACCCAAATACCAGGATTCAAATCAAACATAATCTGTGTCCCACAGATAACGCCAAGGTGGGTTACGTAATTAACCACCTGTAGCGCTCACTCCCGGAGGAGCCGCTGAATAAACCTCAGGTTAGTCTCACCGCACTAGGGAATAAATATACACCAGCACTGTTGTGGATTTTATAGATTATATACTTTACTGATCCCAATAAAGTGACACATATAATGCAAATACGGTATATGAACGACAGGATTTCGTAATGCGGGAAAACACGCGGCGGCAAAAGAAAAAGGATTAACCCCCTCAGTTCTGGAGTGTAAGTCCCGTGAGTGTAATGTCTCAAAAAGGTGTACGTGTATTGATTTGTGTACCCGGGTACCGTATTCAACTGGCCCGTGAATGTAATAAGCAAATCTTCGACTAGTCAAGTTGGGGCCCTGTAGAATTGAACAATAAGGCAGCGTGCTGGATTAGACTTGGACTTGCGGCCTGTAAAGCCTCTCACCCATCCGTTAGACAGTCCGTCCCACTGCCTGATCAAGGAGGTCTCTCCGCTTGTCCTCCGGAACTCTGTGCCACCGGATCTGCTCTCTTGCTCATCCAATCTCCAACTCGAAATACGGCCTACCGCCTGCACTCGCTATGGATCATCGCGGTCTCCTTACAAGGGGGTCCAACTGGAACTGAAGTTCTGCACAAACCTCTCAGCTGTAATGGGGATGCCTCCGCAAGTTACTGTCCCGATCTCCAGCGCCCTCGAGGTAGCGTCTGCGCTCTGGCCTGGTCTCGATCTCTGGCAGTCTCACTTGCGTCCTCTGTCTTTCGCCGCTCCGCTCACTCTGGCGCTCCTCCGCATGAGGCTGCTTACATATTTCCCCTCTGTTCCACCCACTTCCTGTATCCGCCGCAAAGCATGCTGGAAATTGTAGCTCAGTCCTGCCCAGCATAGTCCATATTTCCTCTGTCTCCCTCTGGTGGCCACAACAAGTAAATGCAGCAGTCTTTTTTTAAAGCAGCGCTACACACCTAACCGAGAAAGCTCTGCTATGGGCAACCCCCCTGTGGGAGCTACAGAAACCTGTGGTGTACAATTTATGCTGAGTTTATGGCTGCCTTGCGACGCACTTTTGACCCCGCTAGAAGGGCAACGGGCAGCTAGGGCACTATGGCGTATATCCCAGGGCAACCGCCGAGTTGCAGAATACGCAATAGAAGTTAAAACCGTAGCAGCAGAACTGTCTTGGCCGAATGATGTGCTTGTTACCGCGTTTCTTGAGGGAATTTCAGAGAATATAATGCATCAACTAGCACCTATGGTATTACCTGAGGAGCTAGAGGATCTGGTGGATTATTGTATTGCACTCGACGATCAAATGCGTGACAGGAGGTCTGCTCGCAGCAAGACTCCTAAACCGTCTCAGGGGGCCTGTTCTATTCCTAGGTCTGCTCACACTGTCTCTCCTAGGCCTGTACCCATTGAACCAGAGCCTATGATACTAGGTCGCTCTGGTATAACATGAGAGGAGGGACAATATCTCGGAGGGGCTATGCCTCTATTGTGCTGACAGAGGGCATTTCCGTTTACAATGCCCCAAGCGACCAAAACGATCTAATGTGTCGGGAAACGAGCAAGCCTAGAATCCCTTGAGACAGGTTCTGGGTACTACTACTGTGTCTCTCATGTCTAGTAAAAAGAAAAGATCTCGTGTTGTGGTGCCTGTGTCCATAGCCTGGGAGAAAATCAGGTTGAACACAGCAGCACTGATTGGCTATTCACCAAGTGCCTCTGGTGGAGAGTTGAATAATAAATCACACATAGGGTGATACCCCTAACAATACAGCACAATACAGAATAAATTGGTGCAATGTATTCTTAGATATAACCACTCACAGGCTGCTGGTACTGGGAAGACACATAGCAGGTTCTTGAATGTCTCCAGGCCAAGATGATAGCCTTAAGGGAAGGATAATAAAAATAGTGTAGATAGCCAAGCAACCATAAAAAACAACGTTTTTAATGTGCTTACAAAAATTTAAAACAAATGGAGCATAACATCACCAACTCCCATGACCCAATTCGTCTGAAGGTGTTGCTCGACGCGTTTCGTCACGTGGACTTCATCAGGAGCGTTGGTGGAGAGAGAAGTCCCTCTCCTTATCGAAAGTATTGATGGCAGGAAACTGTTAAGACCTCACTATACACATGATACTGTGCCTGTCTTTTTGTACTGGGGTTATGCATAAGGAAAAAAATAAAGTTCCAAATTATCGAATCACCCACGGTACCCATCGTGTTGAGGTATCCTTGGTTGGCTAAGCACAATCCGATTGTCAATTGGTCTATGGGAGAGTTGGCATCCTGGGGATCTAAGTGATGGTCTAAATGTCTAGGTATGAGTACTGTGGTGGGCAGTCTGAACATAGCCACTGCTCCTCCACTCTCCACAGAGGTTCCTAAATGGTACAAAGATCTGAAAGAGGTGTTTGATAAAGGGAAATCTGAGATCCTACCACCACATAGGCCGTATGATTGTGCTATAGACCTGTTGCCAGGTACGATGCCTCCACGGGGTCATGTCTATCAGCTGTCACAAAAAGAGAACGATATCATGGAGGAGTATATTAAGGAGAACCTAGCCAAAGGGTTCATTCGTCGTTCTCCCTCTCCTGCGGGAGCAGGATTGTTTTTCGTGTCAATAAAAGGAAGGGGATTTAAGACCTTCCATTGATTATAGAGGGCTAAACAGAATCACTATACGTAATGCCTATCCCATCCCACTGATAGAGTTATTTGACCGTTTGAGGGGTGCCAAGATATACACCAAATTGGACCTTCGCGGTGCATACAACTTGGTAAGGGTCAAACAAGACCATGAATGGAAGACCGCTTTTAACACCAGGAGCGCTCCTTATGAATATCTGGTTATGCCATTTGGCTTGTGCAATGCTCCAGCGGTCTTCCAAGAGTTTATTAATGATGTCCTGCGGGATTTTTTGCAAGTCTTTGTTATCGTATATCTTGATGATATCTTGATTTATTCTCCAGATGTTGAGACACACCTTGTCCAGGTGCGGACAGTGTTGCAAAGGTTGTTGGAGAATAAGTTATACTGCAAGTTAGTGTCTGTTCGACATAACTTCAGTTCATTTTCTGGGTTACATCATTACACCTGAAGGGTTTGAGATGGACCCAACAAAGTTGTCTGCCATCAAAGAATGGCCACTACATCAGGGCTTAAAAGCTGTACAGAGATTCCTTGGTTTTACAAACTACTATAGGAGGTTCATTAACGGTTTCTCTTCCGTTGTCTCTCCGATCACTGCCATGACCAAGAAGGGTGCCCAAAATCAGGTCTGGAGTGACCAAGCTCTGCAGGCATTTGAGTCACTCAAGCAGGCATTTGTCACGGCACCTATCCTACGCCACCCAGAGCCAGGCTTGCCATTTCAACTTGAGGTTGATGCATCGGAGATAGGGATTGGTGCAGTTCTGTCTCAAAGAGAGAGTCCTGAGGGACCTGTACACCCATGTGGGGTTGTCTCCTGGAAAATGACACCTGCAGAGAGAAATTATGACCTAGGGAACAGAGAGTTACTAGCAGTCATAGCAGCCCTCAAGGAATGGCGCTATTTGCTGGAAGGTACGAAAGATCCCGTGATAATAATAACAGATCATAAGAATCTTATTTACATGGGAGATGCAAAACGTTTGAATTCCAGGCAGGCCTGGTGGTCTTTGTTCCTGTCTAGTTTCAATTTCCTGTTGACATACCGCCCTGGGTCAAAAAACACGAAGGCTGATGCCTTGTCCAGGCAATTTGAGTCATATGAACAGCATACATTCGACCACAGTCCCATCATTCCTCACGAAAGGATATTGGGTACAACAGTTCTGACTGTGTCATCTCCGCTGTTGGAGAGAATTCAAGCTGTTCAAGGTGTTGCTCCTCTTGAGAAACCTCCTGGTAAGGTCTTTGTACCTGATGTGGAGAGAACACAAATGATGATGATATACCATGACTCCAAGCCTTATGGGCATATGGGGATAACTAAGACTCTAGCCTCTATTGAAAACCATTTCTGGTGGGCAGGTATGCGCAGGGATATTAAGGACTACATAGCCACATGTGAAGTGTGCTGTAGAAGCAAAACGCCCCGGTCCTTACCTATAGGTCTTTTGCAGCCATTGCTGTTGCCTGAGAGACCTTGGTCCCAACTCTCTATGGACTTTATTACCGCTCTACCTGTGTCTCAGGGTCATACAGTGATCCTTACGGTGGTAGACAGATTCTTGAAGATGGTGCACTTCGTGCCTCTGGTCAAGCTCCCTTCAGTTATCGAGCTGGTGCCTGTATTTGTGAAAAATATTGTGAGATTTCATGGGGTTCCCCTGGGAATAGTATCCGACAGAGGAACCCAATTCATTTCTCGTTTCTGGCGAGGGTTTTGTGACAACCTCGGTATCATGTTGAGTTTCTCCTCGGCTTATCACCCACAGACGAATGGGGCCGCAGAGAAAGCCAACCAGAGTGTCGAACAATATTTTCAGTGTTTTGTTTCAGAAAAGCAAAGTGAATGGGCAAACCTGTTACCCTGGGCAGAGGTTTCACTAAACAACTCAGTGAGTGAAACCACAGGTCACTCACTGTTCCATACGGTTTATGGTTCTGATCGTCCCATGCTTCCCTCCATATTCCAGGGTACTGTGTTACCAGCCTTAGACGAACATCTGAATAACCTGAGATATGGGAGAGGGTTAAGGAAATCATGGAAGGTCAATATCCAAAAGCAAAAAATAAAGTCTGACAGATATAGAGGTCCTGCGCCGGTTTATACGGTTGGGGACAAGGTATGGCTGTCGACCCAAAACAGTAAATTGCTGGTGCCATCCATGAAGATGGCTCCCAGGTTTATTGGTCCTTATAAGGTGTTAATACGCATTAACCCTGTCTCCTATGCTTTGGCTTTACCCCCATATCTACGTATCCACAAAGTTTTTCACGTAAGCCTCTTGAAACCCCTTACCTGTAATAGGTACACCAGAGTCACTGCTCCACCTCCGATTATCAAGTCCCAGGGTGAGGAGTACGAGGTCTGTGCCATCTTGAGGTCCCATGTGGTGTGTGGTGTCCTTCAGTACCTGGTAGACTGGGAAGGCTATGGGCCTGAGGATCGTTCTTGGCTCCCAGCCTGCGAAGTCCATGCGCCTCGTCTGGTTCGCCAGTTTCATGTGGCCCATCCTTCTGCACCTGGTGGTCGTTCTGAGTCCGACCGTTGGGGGGGTTCTGTCATATCCTCAGCCCCTGCTGCGCTGCCTGGGGGGTCTGGGCAAGGTCCTGTGGCAAAAGCTGGCCGGCTGCCAGCACAGGGGAATGGCCGAGTGGCGTCCGAGGGGGCGGGGCCTGGCATGGTCATGAGGAGCCGCCGGGTTTAAATTAGGGCGCGAGGAGTTGCCTCGTCGCCCTGTCGTGGAGTCTGTTTCCCGCATCGCTAAAGCTTGTGTATATTGACTTTCTGTTGCCAACCCATTTTCTGGATACGATCCCTGCTCCTGCCTTTTGACCCGGCTTGTTTTGACTATTCTCGTGCTGCACGATTACGATCGTCTTTGTGGTGCTTTGGTGGTTTAACGCCATGCTTGCCGCTGGGGTGTTTACACGTTACTGGGGTATTGTCCCTTCTAAGGGTATAGTCTGTGGCCTCAGTAAGTTCCTATACCCAACCCAGGGCTCAAGTTCTCCAGCCACACATGTTTATAAGAACTGCGATTGAAAGGTACCGTTTATATGCAGCTCATGTTCAGTGTGCTCTCACCATCCAATATACTCAATACTGTACTTACGACAGATCCCGAGGTGTATGTGTTGCCGCCGAATAATAAAGGTTCCGTTGACCTGCTCTCGTTTATCAGAAAACGTCTAAAGCAGCTTATTTCCTGACTGCCCTGCAGTCCGTGCAATTCACCAACTGTCTGAGTTATCTGTGTATTTCTGAATGTGCTCTAAGTAGTCTATCGGTCTCGAAACCTTTAGTGCTTAGTAGTAACTCAGTGTTTTGTTTATCCTCGCTGCCTCAAGTGTATAATTCTGCATATGCCAAGCAGAGTTTAAACGTCAAAAAGATTTATCAGTCCTTAAGGATCTCAACTCCGCTACTCTCTAGTGGGCGCTACACATCGGCCCAGAGTCCTCCACCGGTTGCACATACTAGGGATGTGCGTTTCGGGTTTCGGAATTTTCACGAAATTTCCCGATTCGTGTTTTCGGATGCGGCCGAATTTCCGAAAATTTTTAGATCCGAAAATGGCAGATCCGAAAAGTTTTCTGAGCCGAAACTAAATTTTTTCGGAATTTTCGAATGGACTTGAAATGTGTCAAATCGAAATTTATTGCTTTGAAACGAGGAGAACAGACGTTCCGAAAAACGAAAATTTCCGAAATTACGAAAAGTCGATACAAAAAACGAGCAAAGTGACACGAAAATACGAAAAATGGTCGATATTCCGAAAAAAAAAATGTACACGAAAAACGAATCGAGCCGAACTGAATCGAAACAGAAATCGGTCGAAACCAGCCGAATCGAAAAAGTTTAAAAATCCGAAAAATCGAACCGAAAAAAAAATAATAAAAAATAAATAAATCGGTGCACAAGCCTAGTACATACTGACCTACTTCGGCATCCATCGGTGGCAGTCCTCCTGCATCCAGTGCCCGCTTTCTGTGTCGGTCGCCGGGATGATGTCACAAAAGCCTTTCACCCAGGATCAAAGGCTTTCGTGACATCATACCGGTGAGCAACAGAGAGAGGACACTGGATGCAGGATGACTGCCACCAGTGGAGGCCTATGTAGGTGAGTGTGCAACTGGTGAAGGACTCGAGGCCGATGTAGGTGAGTATGTGCATCGCTCTCCACCCCCTCCCCCCAAACAAAATCTGTCACCTGGGCGTGGCTTGGCAGCCGATGGAGACGGCTGCTTGAACACAGAGCTCCGGCAGCGATCAGCTTAGAGGGGTGATTTCCCAGTTTCAGGAGCCCAGATGGCCCACAAAAAGAAGGGACAGGGGGGAGGTAAGCCTCAGGGCACCCCCAAACCCACTCGATCGGAGGATATCTCCTCCTTCTTCTCCGAGCACCCGGCGGTGCAGAGTGATCGGCGCCATTCCAAGATGACGCCGGCGTCAGACGGCACTCCGGCATCCTCTCCCCCCCGCAGCCACCATTCGCCAGCGGGCGAGGAAACTTCAATCAGGGACATCTTGAGGTCCTTGCCGACCAGGGACGATCTGGATATTCTGATGCAGCGAATGGAGGCGGCATGGGAATCGCGCTGGGAACACGTTACACAGGATGTCCTCCATCTTGGATCCAGAGTTCAGGGCCTTGAAGATACTAAAGACCAGACTGAAGACAGAGTGCTAGCTCTTGAGCAGTAGGTCAGTGCACACTCCAAATACTTCACCCTGCTGCGCAGAGATCTGGACGATGTAGATAATAGGGGTCGGCGAAATAATTTACGAATTCGGGGAATCCCTGAACCTCAGGGCCCCTCGGAAGATAAACCCAGCCTTATTACGCACTTTGTTTAACCCTCTCCTACAACGCCCGCTCGAAGCTCTGCTTTCATTTGATCGAGCTCATAGGGCCTTAAGAGCAAAGGGAGCCCCGTCCTCGGCCCAAAGGGACATAATTTGCCGGCTCCATTACTACGTGGACAAGGAACGCATACTGATGGCGAGCCGGAAAACAGATCTCCAAGACCGGATGGGAAACCCACTTCAGGTCTTTCCAGACCTTTCCTGGTCTACACTACAAGCACGGAGGGCCTTGCGCCCGCTAACCCAAATTCTCCAGGAACGACAGATTAGATACCGCTGGGGGTACCCCTTTTCACTTACTACCGTGATTGACGGGGACTCCTTTTTTGTGTCCTCCCCGGAGGATATACCGCCTTTAGCCTCAGCTTTGGGCGTCGCACCTCTGTCTATCCCGGATTGGTTTGCTATCCCTAGCGTGACTCAAAACACCTGCCAGGTCAGGCCCCAACGTTCTAGATGGCAGACTCCGGTGATGCGCAGGAAACCACCCCAGAGACCTTCTGATTCTCCGCTCAGCCAACTGCCCACTACTCCGTCCTCCTGTGGCTGAGTATACAGAGTGTATCTATTTTCACACATTTTCCCTGCTCTCAATTTATCACCCTCATTTTTTATCTTTATATGATTTTTCACATTTGATCGCTTGTCCGGTTCGAACTCTGAGCTATTTTGCTTTCTCTGAGTCTGTCTCCGCTTACCGCGCCCCCGCCAGTAGCGGTGACCACTGTAATGTATTCTATGTGTTCTCTTGCGGCTCCCGGTCTTGCGACTGGGGACCAGTCGAGAGGTCAGTTTATTCCAGATTTGCAATTTCCCACGGGGTCCGGACACCCCCCGAGGAGGAATTTTCACTGCCTCCATGTATATATGTTTATTACTTTGTTATTGATTATTTTCTGTTTGCAATGCCTTTTTCCCCTCTCCCCCCAGACGCACTCAGGTTTCTTACTCCAGACAGGTACCCATGGCTCGTCTTTCCTTTAGTCCCTCTATGGCGACGGTCCGGTTGATCACACTTAATGCAAGGGGGCTAAACACCCTCATGAAACGTCGGATGGCCCTGGCTGATGCCCGTAACCAGGGTGGGGACATCGTCTTTTTGCAAGAGACGCATTTCCGAGCAGACTCCACGCCGTCCTTGTCATCACCGCATTATCCCACTAGTTATGTGAGTAACTTCACGGCATCAAAATCTCGAGGGGTAGCCATACTGTTAGCCAGTCATGTCCCCTTTGTATATGACTCTCATGTTACTGACCCGGGGGGTAGGTTTTTATTTCTTAAGGGGACCCTAGGCCTCTCTCGCTGCACCCTGGTTAATATTTATCTCCCCAACCGCAATCAATGCCAGGCACTTCGTTCCATCCTCACCAAATTGTCCCGCTACAGTGAAGGCATAGTAATCTGCGGCGGTGACTTCAATGTCCACCTGGACTCCCCAGGGGAAGGCAATCCCGCTTCATGTCGACCTGACCCCTCCCTGCGGCGGCGGTTTCTCCAACTGCTACATAGCCAACAGCTGGTAGATGGCTGGTGGGTACTCCACCCGGACGGGAGAGACTTCACATTTTTCTCCTCTGCAGCGGGCTCGTACTCCCGACTAGACACTTTTTTGGTTTCACATCATGGCCTGCACTTGTTGCAGTCTGCCACTATTAAGCCCATCACATGGTCCGACCATGCCCCAGTACACTTAGTGCTCACCCTCCCCGCAGTCCCAGAACGTGATAGGACTTGGCGACTTAATGAGGCCCTCCTCAAAGAGGCCACGGCTAGGACTGACATTGAGACGGCCATTTCTGATTATTTTGGGGATAACCTGACTCCGGACGTCTCCCTGCCCATGGTATGGGAAGCCCATAAGTGTGTTCTGAGGGGCAAATTCATCCAAATTGGGGCCCGGTTGAAGAGATTTCGGACTGGACAGATCAATGACCTCCTGCGTGACATTCATACTCTCGAGACATCTCATAAAATAGAAACCCTTAAAGAACTGACTCTTCAGCGAGCGGCTCTTAATGACCTGCTCACTAGTAAGACTCTACGTTCCCTACAAATCACTAAGCTCAAATACTACACCCAGGGAGACCGTTGTGGCCGTCTTTTGGCTAATGCAGTCCGACAACGGCACATGGCCACATATATCCCTAAAATACGTCGTGCAGATGGGTCAATGGCTCACTCGTCTCCAGACATTTCTGCAGCTTTTCTTTCATACTATAGATCCCTTTACAATTTGAGAGACACCCCCCTCCCTCAGAGGCAATAAACAATTACTTGCGCGACTCATATGACTCTACTATCTCTAGGGAGGCACGGGAAGCGCTGGACGCTCCCTTCTCCATGGAGGAACTCGCCTCGGCAGTTAAATCTATGAAATCGGGCAAGAGTCCGGGCCCAGACGGGTTCACGATGGGTTATTATAAGACCTTTCTCCCATCCTTAGGCCCTTACTTTTTGCAGGCCTTTAACTCCCTGGATGAGGATCATTCTACTATCCCCCAATCGGCCCTCCTCGCCACGATTACTCTCCTACCTAAACCTGATAAAGACCATACCTCAGTCCCTAATTATCGCCCAATTTCCCTTATCAATACGGACGTTAAATTGTTTGCCAAGTTGCTGGCCATCCGCCTCAGCCCCTTACTGCCCACCTTGATTCACCCTGACCAGTCAGGCTTCGTGACTCTTCGCGAGGCTCGTGACAACACCATCTATACTATCAATCTCATACACCGCTCAAGCTCGGGGACACCCTACCATGTTCCTCTCGGTTGATGCCGAAAAGGCATTCGATCGGGTGGACTGGCATTATCTTTTTGGAGTTCTTGGACATATGGGCTTTGGCCCTAAATGGTTATCATGGATACACGCGCTGTATTCCTCCCCTACAGCGCAGATTAGAATTAATGGTACACATTCGACCCCCTTCTGCATTAGAAATGGGACAAGACAGGGGTGCCCTTTGTCCCCCCTGCTGTTTGTCCTTGCTCTGGAACCTTTTATGCAAAGGGTTAGGGATAATGACAATATTCAAGGTTTCCATCTCCCATTCCACCATTATAAAGTTTCGGCATACGCGGATGATGTCCTTTTTACTCTCACCAATCCCCTACGATCCCTCCCACATGAAGGAATTAAGAACTTTCCAGACACTGTCCAACTTCCTAATCAATGACACAAAGTGCAAGGCCATGGGGGTGGGGGTGTCACCGGACCTCTACCAAGCCCTGACGGACATATGCCCATTCCAGTGGACGAGGAATTCCCTACGTTATCTGGGTACTACTCTCACGCGCTGTCCCAGGGACTTGTTCGCAGCAAATTATACGCCACTCCTGAACACTACTTTACATGAGCTTCGTAAATGGCACAAGCCGCATATTTCGTGGCTTGGCCGCATTAACTATCTAAAAATGACCGTTCTACCAAAGTTTCTATATATATTTCAGGCGGTTCCGGTTAAAATCCCTCGGGCCTTGTTCCAAGCGTTGAAATCTGGCTTCCTGAAATTTATATGGGGCGCTACCTGCCCCCGGATATCCTATAAAGACATGATACGCCCCAGGGATAAGGGAGGTTTGGGACTACCCCATTTGGAATCTTACTACCATGCGGCCCTGTTGACGCGGATTTGCGACTGGTCAATATCTCCTCCTGTCAAGTTGTGGGTGGCATTGGAGAAATTCGCCAAGTACCGATTGCATCTGTGCCCTGGCAGCTAGCTCCCATCCGCTCTCTGGTGAAGTCCCCGGATCACCCCACGGCTCCACAGCTCCTCCGGCTGTGGAGGGAAGTCCGTTCCCGACCCGACCTCTCCCCAGATGTTTCCCCCCTGTACCCCGTGTTGCATAACCCTGATTTCCCTCCGGGCAGGCAACCGCCATTTTTAGACATAGACCCGGACGGGCCATACCTACCCATTGCACGTTGTGATACGGATCAGGAATTGTCCCCACTATTTCTATTGGCCCCGAGAACCACCCACACCCCCTCGAATGTTTTAAGTATGGCCAGTTAACACATTTTGTAACTAGATTAACTTCGTCTATGCCTCTCCGCACCACCATGACTGTGTTCGAGACCTTGTGTACGATGGACCCCCCGCCAATACATGTTCTCTTGTCTCTCTACAGCCTACTCCTTTCCTCATCCCTACCCAGGGTACCCTCATATGTGACAAAATGGCATAATGAACTCCCTGAACCCATTTCAGAAGATGACTGGACAAAATTTTTTCCATCAATAAATACTCCTCTAGAAGCCTCTCGGTCCAGCTCTCTAATTCTAAACTCCTAGCACGCTGGTACCTTACTCCAGTTCGCTTAAATCGTATGTGCTCGCAGTCTACCTCACAGTGCTGGAGATGCCTTGCTGCTACCGGCACCTATTTGCACTTATGGTGGAGTTGTCCGGTCCTCACTGCTTACTGGTCCGAGATTTTAGCGCATATTGCTGACATTACGGGGTTTAAATCAGACGACTCGCCTAAGCTGATAGTTCCCACTCCCAGTCAACACCTACAAAGCCTCTTTATTGTTGCACCTTTTAAATGCGGCCAAATCCCTTATTCCACGGAAATGGAAGCAGATTACCGCCCCTACTGTTAGAGAATGGATTGAGGCGGTGGAACGCATTCGTACCCTGGAGGAGCTCCACTACTCATTGGAGAACCAGTATCAAAAGTATTTTAAAACAGGGTATTGGTGGTCAGACTTTCTCCATAAACGTTCATCTCCCTCTCCCGTAGTGAAGCATGTAGTGCCCGTCTCAGACCCCGTACCTACACTACTCCCTCCCTTCCCATGAGATCAACGGATCTAATACTCAACACTTTGGTATTGACTGCTGCTGCATTAGTATCTAACCTGGACCTTACAAGATTTTGTTCATTCCATAATGCGTCTTCCCTGTTTTTTCTTTTATTTTGGTTGTTTCCTAAAATGTGTTGATAGGATTGGTTTGTATGACTTATTTGTTTTTCATATATATTTTTTGTTGTATGATTATGCCACAATACGGAGCACTGTGCATAGCTCGTATTTGTGACACTGCTGCACTTATGGCATTTTTGTTTTGAAAACAATAAAAATTCATTTATAAAAAAAAAAAAAAATCCGTCACCTGGGCCTGGAGGCCCACCCGAGCCCCCTGCTCGGCCATCCTTCAGACTCCGGCGAGTCCCCTGCTCGGTTGGCCTTCCGGCCGAGCCAGGGACTCGCCTGAGCCTCGAGGGCGGCTGAGCAGGCAACTCGGCCGGCCTCAGCTTGCCTGAGCTTGGAAGATGGCCGAGTAGGCAGCTCGGCCGGCCTCCAGGGTCAGGCGAGCCCCTGGCTCTGCCGGGCCTCCAATCCCTATTTTGAAAGGGAAATTTTTCGGCCTTTTTTTTCTCACCATTTTCAGTGGCCGAAATTTTGGTGCATCCCTAATTGTAAGCTCCGGAGCAGGGTCCTAAAAGGAAAGGGGACCCTGCTCCAGAGCTTACAATCTAAGAGGAGATAGATTGTAAGCTCTGGAGCAGGGTCCTAAGAGGAGAGGGGACCCTGCCCCAGAGCTTACAATCTAAGAGAAAGGACCCTGCTCCAGAGCTTACAATCTAAGAGGAGAAAGATTATAAGCTCTGGAGCAGGGTCCTAAGAGGAGAGGGTTGAGGAGAGGAGATATAGGTGTATGTGTGTGTATATATATATATATATATATATATTTGGAGTGGGGGGCCTGGTGTGTGGGTCAGTAACTGTAGGGGGGGGGGTCATGGTTTGTGTATACAGAGCTGGCTCTGTGTATACAGAGATGGCCTTAAAAAACACTTCCTTTAGTGCCTTGATCCTGGGTGTGTGACTAGTGTGGTGCATTGAATGGCGTTAACAGACTAGAAAACTCAACACTCAAATCAGACACTTGCATCATGTTTCGCAGCCTCTGTATTACTACGTTTTATTTTATGACTGTCTCCTTCATGACATTGTCAAAAGGGCAGAATATGGATGCCATTAAAATTTTGCCCCCGCAAGTTTTTTGGCGGACGCCCATGGTTGGATACCAGAGTATTGTCAACACTTTTATGGATAGGTACCACCCTTCCATAGTTTGGGTATGTATCCAGTCACCAGTGATTCATTGACTATCGGGGTTATTCAAAGAGATTTGAAAAGTCACTGCACGTTCGGTGACTTTTCGTTCTCTTCAATTCGGTGCAAATCGGCTTTCCCATGTCGGCGACCCTGCGGTGTATTCAGCAAGCACCACAGGGCTGTCGAAGTGCAGGGAAACCCTGCCGAAAACCCGGCGAATGCACATCGAAAACCCACAAAAACATCTGGATTAACTCGAAGACGCCGCAAAAACCCGAGCAGGAGCCGATCACACGCAGCGAAGCCTCCGGAAAAGCCGACACCGTAGAAGAAGGCAGTGAATAAATTAGGAAAAGTTTGCATGAATGATTGAAAAGTGAAACGCTGTTTGCAAAGAAACTACTGAGCGAAAATGTCTGAAATTTACATACGAGGTCCAGGGAATGATAATAAAAAGGGCTGTTACAGAAAAAAGTAAAGTTTTAAAAAAAAAAAGATCCAAAAAAAAAAAAAATGCTTAAAATATCCTAAGAAAAATCTATAAATAAACAGACTCTTTATTAGATATTGAATTAAAACGGGAATATTTTTAACATTGAAGCCTATGGGATTCTCCTGAATAAACCTGTCGAATTAAACCACCGAATGGCAGGGCATTTCGGGAACCTTTCACTGCTGGTTTGTGTTCTCTGAATAGCCGAAGCAGTGCTTTTTCATGGGGATTTCACTGCCCTCAAACAGGCACCGTATGTCCAGGCAATTCGCCAGGATTTGGCGAATTGCCTGCTCTCTGGATAGCCAAATGGCCAAGAAAGGTAACTGAACGCTGAAAATCAGCGTTCGGTTACCTTTCTCCAGCCATTCAGATCTCTTTGAATAACCCTGTATGAAATCACCAAAGGTAAATGTATATTGCACCAGCGCCACCTATTGTGGAAAATGTACATGCGATCGCTAGCACTATGGAGAACTGCACACCATCACGCAGTACAAATCTTAATGTATAAAGATACTTGAGAAAGAAACCAATAAGTGCAGCGCTCAATTGGCATAGATTACCTTTTCTATGCACTCAACAGTAGTCCTATATTCAGTCAATATTGAACGTATCACCTCTAAAAGAGACACAATAAAATTTATTTTTAGTGCAACACTGTTTAATCAAACTTTCTTTCGAGAGAAAGGTGCAAAAAAACTCAGAGCGCCACCCTGGCTCTATTATGAAAGTACCGATTGAAAAAGGTGTTCTGTGTTACTACCGAAACCCGTCTCGGTGTTATTTTAAATAAATCTCTTTTTCCAGAAAATGCCTGCCTACCAGTTTTCTATTGGGGTTTCGATTGTACCGTACAAACGACCGCATGCTGAATAAGGAGAGCCTTCCTTAGGCTCAGAACCACGTGAGTGGTTTATTCGACCTACAGCATGTCGATATTTGTCTTTTAAAGAAATCATCACGGACATACTGTTCGGGAAAGGGCTGAGGATGGCTGTAAAGAGTCAATCTACTTTCATAATAGAGCCAGGGTGGCTCTGAGGTTTTTTTGCACCTTTTTCTAGATAAAAAGTTTGATAAAACAGTGTTGCACTAAAAATAAATTTTATTGTGTCTCTTTTAGAGGTGATACGATCAATATAGGACTACTGTTGAGTGCATAGAAAAGGTAATCTATGCCAATTGAGCGCTGCACTTCATTGATTATGGTTGCAACAGGTTTTACAGGTTTTACAATTGCCGGTGCACTGATTTTCAGCAGCATTGCTGGGATTATTATTATTATTATTTATTTATAAAGCGCCAGCATATTCCGCAGCGCTGTACAATAAGCACAGTACAGACAGGGTTACAATACATTGAACAACATTTGACAAACAGTACAGGAGGAGATGAGGGCCCTATTCCCGTAGGAACTCACAATCTAGGAGGGTTGGGGTTGGAAACAGGAGGAGAGGACTGTAAGGTGAGAGTGATTGATGGTTGCGTCAGTGAGTTGGGTGGTAGGCTTCCCTAAATAGGAATGTTTTCAGGGAGCGTTTGAAGGAAGAGAAGTTAGGGGAAAGTCTGACAGCACGAGGGAGAGCGTTCCAGAGAGTGGGGGCTGCGCGTGAGAAATCCTGCAGTCTATCATGGGAAGAGGTGATGCGGGGAGAAGCTAGGCGCAGGTCACTGTTTGACCTTAGGGAGCGGGCTGGGGTGTATTTGGTGATTAGTGAGGACAGGTAGTGGGGCGCTGAGTTAGTGAGGGTTTTGTAGGTAAGGATAAGGATTTGATCAGGTCCAGACTGGTATTTTATTTTTTGGTTACGGAGAAGTTTAGTAACGGCACTGACCGGCACTGGTCTAAAACTAAATTTCTCTGTGATACAGGGTCTTTGCACAGTTGGATAACCTTTTAATGAGGTTCAATGAATTGATAAAAGCTTGGTCAGAATCATGAGAAATACAGAAAAACACCAAAACAACAAGGGATTATAAAAAACATTTCAAATCACCACTTGTAAGTATCCATATACCGGCTGGGCAGAGTAGAGGTAACATCACTGCTCTGCATGGAGAGAGCCTGTGGAGTCATGGGTTCGATCCCAGCGAGCAAGCTCACCAGTAAGGCTGGGGTCAGACCAGCGCACTTTTAACGTGCGTTCTGGCGCACATAATTACGGCCAATCTACGATGTACGGCTGCACAAAAGTCCGGCCGTGCAACGCAAGTGGAATTTGAACGCATTTTTTTGAGAACGCAGAACTGCTAGTACTGACGTACTGAGTGTGCAGCTGCGGCATAGCGGCGTGTCTGCGTGATTAGGAGATGTCAGACACTGCTAATGTCCAGCCTACATAACGTCCAGATGCAAAAAGAGTTTTATTGACAATCCGTACAAAATCACGCCAGAAAATGCGCGTCGTCTGACCGTTTTTGCGCATTCCGTGAAAAAAATACGTCAATGCGTTCGGACGCACTTTTTCACGTTCGCGGGGAAAAATGCTTTCGTCTGACCCTAGCCTAAGTGTCCTTGGGCAAGACCCCTAACGGTACACACTCGCCACCCAGGACATACTTGAAAACGAGAGAAGTCTCAATGTATTGTGATAGGAAGCAGGGCTTGGTATTGAATGGGAGATACCTGAGACCAGGCCTGGTACACTGCATTTAAAAGAACCCCAGGGAGACTGTTTGTTTTTTGGAGCAACCTAGCTCCCAGGAAAGTGTGTTATGGGTCCCTGGGGTTGGGGTAGTGGAGTGAAGGGCGGGCCACTATCCCAACAACCTGGATCACTTCCAGACCAGGTATTAGCAGGGTCAGCTAGGACTGTAGGTGTGGTCCACCAGTAAGGGTTTAAAAAGAAACCAAAGGAAGCTGATACGGCAGAGAGAGAGAAGAAAAGGGTGGGCGAGCACCCACCAGAGTGAACTGCCGTATCGCTGTATCTGCTGAATTGCTAACTCACAGAATTGCTGTGTTGCTGTGAATTGCTGTGTTGCTGAGCTGCCACTGTTTGCTGTGCACCTTTCTGAAGGTAAAAAGAATAAACTTCACTGTTTACAAAAGACCTGCTGTCTCGCTACAATTACTGCCCTAGAAGACGTGGTTGACGGAGGACTCTTGCCACACATGGTGCCTGTGTGTGAGGACCAACCGCACTAGTCTGAGGGCAGTATAAACCACAAACAGCATGGAGGACGTTGTGAAAGCTCTGGTCCAATCTACCGCTGCTCAGCAGGAAGCGAATAGGAGGACTACCGAGACCCGGGAAACCCTGCAGCAGCTGATATTAGCCCAGGCAGAGAATGCTATGGCTATGGCTAAAGCTCAGAAAGAAACTACAGAGACTCTGGTACAGCAAATCTTGATAGCTCAAATGGAGGCCATTGGCAAGGTCCGTGAGGAACAGTTGTCTGCCACGCATGCTCTGCACAAAGAGATTCGGGCTGTGTCAGACAAGCTGGAGTCTGATCCGGCAGGCGGCCACCAAGGCCCTAAGGTAATCCGGGCCAGCCATTATCTACAAAAAATGTCTACAGCGGATGATGTGGAGGCGTACCTGTTGGCCTTTGAGCGTACTGCATCGAGAGAAGGGTGGCCGGCGGCTGAGTGGGCGAGTATACTTGCCCCTTTTCTGAGTGGAGAACCTCAAAAGGCCTACTATGACTTAGAGCCAGCACAGGCCAGTGACTATGTGGAGCTTAAAGCTGAGATCATGGCGCGCCTGGGGGTGACCACAGCAGTACGGGCACAAAGATTTCATTCCTGGGCGTACTCTCCTAACCAAGCTGCACGGTCCCAGATGTTTGACCTAATACATCTTGCCAGGAAGTGGCTACAACCGGAGGTCAACTCTGCTACGAAGATAGTAGAAAACCTGGTCATGGATCGCTTTCAGCGTGGATTGCCAACCCCTCTGCGACGCTGGGTAAACCAAGGTGACCCCCAAACCGCCGACCAGTTGATTGCGTTGGTGGAAAGGTTTATAGCTTCTGGAGAAGTTCTGCATCCGCCGTCAGCGACCCAAGCCCGCAACCCTAAGACCCAGAATGCCACACGCACTGGTAAGACTGTACCGAGGGTGCGGGGGGTGGAGGAACCTGGATACGCAGAAAACAGCAGAGACATTTCTCCCAGGGTGCAGAGAGCACCTCAGTATAACCAGATGAATAGGTGCTTTAAATGCAATAGGGTGGGCCATATAGCCAGAGACTGCGTGAACGATGAGCCTATGGACTGTAATGATGCACATTCATTGTTGTCTGGCTATGACCACGCTGGTAATGACTATGATCCCCACTTTTGTACTGTAAAGGTTAATGGCAGATTGCGTAGAGCCTTGCTAGACTCCGGTAGTATGGTCACCCTGGTGACTAAATCCATAGTACCTGGGGTTGTGTTCAATCATATGGAGAAATTGGGGATTGTCTGTGTGCATGGTGATAAACGAGAGTACCCCACAGCTGAAGTGGATATTGAAACCCAGTGTGGGAATGTGAAGTATCGTGTGGGGGTGGTACCTAACCTGGCCCATGAAGTTGTCATAGGGAGAGACTTTCCTTATTTCCTGGAACTATGGAAAGCCCCTGAACTGAGGCCAGTAGAGGAGGTTTATGTCTTTCCTTTTTCTGATGCTGATCTGGAAGATGGAGTCACTGGAAAGCACATGACATGTGGTCCTATCCCGGTATTAGTAGGCAATCAAACATCTCAAAGTAAAGAGCCAGGAATCAATGTTGGTCAGGCGGAAGAGTTATTAGAACTGGCGGGTGGCCCTGGTAACTTTAAAAGAGCCCAATGGGAGGACCCAACCCTGTTGGAAGCCAGGAATAACGTTCAAGTTATGGATGGGATTATGACCCAGGCCGGAAGATATTGCCTTATCCCCATTTTGAAGTGGCTAGCAAACTGCTCTATCGCGTAGAAAAGAGAGGTACTGACTTTATTAAGCAATTATTGGTACCACAGAATTTTAGGAACACTGTCTTAAGCCTTGCACATAACCATGTACTGGGGGGACACTTGGGAGTGGATAAAACAAAGGAGAGGGTCCTCAGGAGATTCTATTGGCCGGGAGTACTTGCTGCCATAAAGAATTTTTGTACCTCCTGCCCTAAATGCCAACTTACTGCTCCGACTCCAGGTTTCCGGGGTCCATTGGTACCCTTGCCTATCCTTGACATCCCGTTTGAGCGAATTGCTATGGACTTGGTAGGTCCCCTGGTTAAATCTGCTAGGGGGCACCAGTATATACTGGTCGTTCTTGATTACGCGACACGATACCCGGAAGCGATGCCCCTGCGTAATAGCTCTGCCAAGTCAATAGCCAAAGAGCTCGTGCTGATGTTTAGCAGGGTGGGGATACCAAAGGAGATACTAACAGACCAGGGGACCCCATTTATGTCCAGAGTTATGAGGGAATTATGTAAGTAATGGGCATTAAACAACTAAGGACCTCGGTATATCACCCGCAAACTGATGGGTTAGTGGAGCGGTTTAACAAGACCCTTAAGAGTATGCTGAGAAAGGTCATTGATAAGATGGCAGGAATTGGGACCTTTTACTACCCTATTTAATGTTCTCTATCCGCGAGGTTCCCCAGGCCTCTACAGGCTTCTCCCCGTTCGAGTTATTATATGGCCGACATCCCAGAGGTCTGCTGGATGTTGTTAAAGAGACCTGGGAACAGGAGACGACACCCTACCGCAGTGTCGTTGAACATATATCTCAGATGCAGGAGCGCATGGAAGCGGTCATACCCCTGGTTAGAGAACATATGAGAAAGGCCCAAGAAGCCCAAAGGTACAGTTACAATAAGAATGCCCGGCTCAGAGTATTTCAACCTGGTGATAGGGTATTGGTCCTGGTCCCCACTGTAGAAAATAAATTTTTGGCTACCTGGCAGGGCCCCTATGAAATAATTGACAAAGTGGGTGATGTTACTTATAAAGTGAGCCAACCTGGAAGGAGAAAGCCTGAGCAGATTTATCATTTAAACCTGTTAAAACCGTGGAAGGATAGAGAGGTCTTAGTGGCCATGAGGCCTTCAGACCTCCCTCTCACTAAGCCTGAGGTAAACCTTTCTGACACCCTCTCTGTGCATCAGAAGGCAGAAGTTAACGAGTTTCTCAGAAGGAACCGGGAGGTGTTCTCGGCGATACCAGGGAGGACCAAAATAATGACACACACGATATTATAACCGAGCCAGGGAAGAAAGCCTGCCTGAAACCCTATAGGGTTCCGGAGGCCCGTAGACAAGCTATAGAGAGAGAGGTGGAAAAAATGCTAAAACTAGGGGTGATAGAGGAGTCTCATAGTGAGTGGAACAGTCCCATTGTGCTTGTCCCCAAACCGGATGGGTCAATAAGATTTTGTAATGATTTCCGTAAGTTAAACAGTATTTCTAAATTTGACACCTATCCGATGCCTAGGGTTGATGAGCTGATTGAGAGGCTGGGGAAAGCGCGTTATCTCACAACCATTGACTTGACGAAGGGATATTGGCAGGTGCCACTCACTGAGCAAGCAAAGGAAAAAACCGCCTTTTCAACCCCCCAGGGCTTGTTTCAATATACGGTGTTGCCATTCGGTTTGCACGGGGCCCCAGCCACGTTTCAGAGGCTGATGGATAAGATTCTGAGACCCCATGCCCGCTACGCTGCTGCATACTTAGATGATGTGGTAGTTTTTAGTACGGATTGGGAAACCCACCTTCCGAAAGTTCAGAGGGTACTTGATGCTGTGCGGGCTGCTGGCCTGGTGGCCAACCCTGCAAAAAGTACCATTGGTCTGGAGGAAGCGAAGTACTTGGGCTATACCATCGGTAAGGGATTGGTCAAGCCTCAAACCACTAAGGTTGAGGCCATACAAAACTGGCCGCAGCCATTGACGAAAAAACAGGTGAGGGCATTTCTTGGGTTGACCGGCTACTACAGGAGGTTCATACCGAACTTTGCTGCGATAGCTGCGCCCCTGACAGATCTCACGAAAGCGAGAGCCCCATAATGGTGAAATGGTCTCCTGAGACGGAAATCGCTTTTGCTGGTTTGAAGGAGGCCCTATGTGCCTATCCCGTCTTGGTGTCCCCTGATTTTACTAAGGATTTCGTGGTGCAGACTGATGCCTCCGAGGCTGGATTGGGGGCGGTCCTCTCCCAGGAATATCAGGGTGAGGAGCACCCTGTTCTTTTCCTCAGCAGAAAGCTGTTGCCGAGGGAAAAGAACTATTCTGTCGTGGAGAAGGAGTGCCTTGCCATTAAGTGGGCTTTGGAGACCCTGAAGTACTACCTGTTGGGGAGGAGGTTCAGGCTGGTCACTGACCATGCTCCCCTCACATGGATGAGTCAGAACAGGGAGACGAATGCGAGGGTCACTAGGTGGTTCCTCAGCCTGCAGCCTTTCAACTTTACTGTGGAGCACAGGGCTGGCCTGCTACAGGGTAACGTTGATGGGCTGTCTCGAGTACATGCGTTGCTGTCTGTGGTCGCTCCTCCCGATGGTTCTGAGCTGAGGGGGAGGGTGTGTGATAGGAAGCAGGGCTTGGTATTGAATGGGAGATACCTGAGACCAGGCCTGGTACACTGCATTTAAAAGAACCCCAGGGAGACTGTTTGTTTTTTGGAGCAACCTAGCTCCCAGGAAAGTGTGTTATGGGTCCCTGGGGTTGGGGTAGTGGAGTGAAGGGCGGGCCACTATCCCAACAACCTGGATCACTTCCAGACCAGGTATTAGCAGGGTCAGCTAGGACTGTAGGTGTGGTCCACCAGTAAGGGTTTAAAAAGAAACCAAAGGAAGCTGATACGGCAGAGAGAGAGAAAGAAAAGGGTGGGCGAGCACCCACCAGAGTGAACTGCCGTATCGCTGTATCTGCTGAATTGCTAACTCACAGAATTGCTGTGTTGCTGTGAATTGCTGTGTTGCTGAGCTGCCACTGTTTGCTGTGCACCTTTCTGAAGGTAAAAAGAATAAACTTCACTGTTTACAAAAGACCTGCTGTCTCGCTACAATTACTGCCCTAGAAGACGTGGTTGACGGAGGACTCTTGCCACAGTATCCTTCCTGGTAAAATCCGTTCTCAAAAAAAACAAAATAAGCACCTCTCGTACCTCCCCACTCTGCCAGTCCCTCCATTGGCTTCCTGTACTTTTCAGGACACAGTTTAAAATACTGATGCTCACGTTCAAATCACTTAATAACTCAACCCCTCCCTACATGTCTTTGTTACTCCGCAGGCACATCCCATCTAGACAACTCCGTTCAGCAGGTGATCTTCACCTGTCATCGGTCTACACACACACAGCCAACTCTCGCCTCCAAGACTTCTCAAGGGCAGCACCAGTCCTGTGGAATGACCTTCCTCGTCCTATCAAACTCTCCCCTGACTTTTTTTTTTTTTTTTTGGAGAAAGGATTTTACCAGGAAGGATACATTGAGATTTCTCTTGTTTTCAAGTATATCCTGGGTGGCGAGTATGTACCGTTGGGTGTCTTGCCCAAGGGCAATTACTGGAGAGGTGCTCTTGCTGGGATTGAGCCCATGTCTCCACAGGCTCTCTCGACGCAGAGCAGTGATGCTACTTCTACTCCACCCAGCCGGTACAAGGCCTTCCTTCAAAAAATCCCTCAAAACCCATCTCTTCAGATTAGTGTACCACATCACTGATGCAACTCATCCCTCTGCTCACCTACTCACACTTGATTGAAGCCGCTTCAATGGCCCCACCATTCCCAAACCACTGGCACTAATGATCCGGCTATCTAGTGAAATTCCTCTTGTCTTCCTCAACCCCAATCCCTCTAGACTGTAAGCTCCTATGAGCAGGGCCCTCTACACCTCGTTTCCATCTTATGTCCGTTTATATGTATTTCGTTCCCTTTGGTTATTGTAAAGCGCTGCAGAAACTGTTGGCGCTATATAAAAGATGACAATAATAATATAGTGATTTCAGGTGCTTCAATAAATGTGGCATAAGCAGCTCTAGTATTGTAATGTAACCACCTCTTACGCTCGTCTGACGCTAGCCTATTTGAAGAGCAGAAGGAAAATCCGTGAGAGTGGACGTTCCTTCCACTCAACGCCCTTCTAGTGGAGGATTGTGCTTTGCAGCTCCGTCAACACGCGTCCTAGCACTTTGAAGGAGAAGGCTGCTGCACGGACACAGCACGGCTGCTGTTGCGCACGCAATTCATGCACGTGCAACAGTGTGTGGCTGGCCCCGTCGCACTGTCTCAATGCTGCGATGGATGCCAGAAGGCACGGCAGTATGGGCGCACATAGTGCGCTCATCTGACCCCAGCCTAAATTGTAGCCTAAAGCGTATGAAGCTAGATTCATAGGTACAAGCAGAAAGGGTAGAGAGAAACAAGCAAGTTAGGAATAATAAAGAGCAGGGAAATAACACCAATGTTCTCAGCCATATAGCTAATAATTATTTAGCCCATGCAGGTTCCAGTTCATTCACTGCTTCAATGTTTGCATTAGGCTGAATTCATTTGGCAATGTTGAAAAGCCAAATTATAAGACCATGGAATCACTATTCTGTGATGTAGAGTTTTAAGAAAAAATTCCCTGTTCTATACGCGCACCTGACGTGCGTTTCACCTATATAGTTCGTCAGGAGTGCTCATTAAAATTATAACATTTATTCATAAAATAGGAAATATGTGTACAAATACTGAGATGCGTTTTGAATAAAATCATCTTCCTCAGTCAGTATTCCCTTCAAAAAGACAATAGCCCAAAATGAAAGTGCAAAAGATCCAAAGGCGTATGTCCTGCTTGTAACTTCCTTTTATGCTTCTATGCTCAGGAGATGTGGTCCTATGATCCCTCAGGCGTTTCAGTCCTGTGCCCTAGTGGTCTCAGTCAAGTTCCCCTCTTGCTCTGTCGATCATGATCTTCTGGCGGCTCCACGTGTATTACCCAGAACGCGGTGATCGCTTTCAGGTTCATGACTTATCTGGACATGTACTATTCTGCCGCGTCATCAGATTGGCTGGGCAACTACCACTCACTTGCGTTCCAGAATACGTTTCAATAGGTTAGTGATTCATGCTATTCTTGAATGATATTGTGCTTCGCCAACATGGCGGGCGAACAGCTGCCATTAGTTCACATTACATTCTTAAAAAAGGGGGCTTTTTCTCCCATCAGAGGGATGAAATGGGATAAAAAGACCCTCCTTTTTTTGCAAACGTAATGTTCATGGGCTCAGTTATTGTGATTTGCACAGTTAATAGCAAGCCACTAATGGTTGACGGCTCAAGCTGAACTTGTCCAGTAGCAGATCCCCATTACTGACACCACTGGAATAGTACCCTAAGATTTGATACGCAGCAACGGTCTCAAGTGTACTTTATGAAATCTTGAATCCTGATTTGAAGGACTATTCTGTTTAAGCTCACTACTTGCATTTGTTCATTGTGTTAAATCTGGCAATAAATTTCTTATTCAAATGCTCACACGGATATATTGCCCCAGCTCACATGGAAACATTGCCCCAGCTCACACACACATGGATATATTGCCCCCACCTCACATGGAAATATTGCCACCAGCTCACACATAGATATATTGCCCCCAGCTCACACATAGATATATTGCCCCCAGCTCACACATAGATATATTGCCCCCAGCTCACACATAGATATATTGCCCCCAGCTCACATGGATATATTGCCCCCAGCTCACATGGATATATTGCCCTAGCTCACATGGATATATTGCCCTAGCTCACATGGAAATATTGCCCCCAGCTCACATGGATATATTGCCCTAGCTCACATGGAAATATTGCCCCAGCTCACACAGATATATTGCCCCCAGCTCACACATAGATATATTGCCCCAGCTCACATGGATATATTGCCCCCCAGCTCACATGAATATATTGCCCCCAGCTCACACGGAAATATTGCCCCCAGCTCACACGGAAATATTGCCCCAGCTCACATGGATATATTGCCCCAGCTCACATGGAAATATTGCCCCAGCTCACACATAGATATATTGCCCCAGCTCACACATAGATATATTGCCCCCAGCTCACATGGATATATTGCCCCAGCTCACATGGAAATATTGCCCCCGCTCACACAGATATATTGCCCCCGCTCACACACATATATTGCCCCCAGCTCACACATATATTGCCCCAGCTCACATGGATATATTGCCCCCCAGCTCACATGGAAATATTGCCCCCAGCTCACATGGAAATATTGCCCCCAGCTCACACGGAAATATTGCCCCAGCTCACACACACATGGATATATTGCCCCCAGCTCACATGGAAATATTGCCCCAGCTCACACATAGATATATTGCCCCAGCTCACACATAGATATATTGCCCCAGCTCACACATAGATATATTGCCCCCAGCTCACACATAGATATATTGCCCCCAGCTCACATGGATATATTGCCCCAGCTCACATGGAAATATTGCCCCCGCTCACACAGATATATTGCCCCTGCTCACACACATATATTGCCCCCAGCTCACACATATATTGCCCCAGCTCACACATATATTGCCCCAGCTCACATGGATATATTGCCCCCCAGCTCACATGGAAATATTGCCCCCAGCTCACACATATATTGCCCCCAGCTCACACGGAAATATTGCCCCAGCTCACACACACACATGGATATATTGCCCCCAGCTCACATGGAAATATTGCCCCAGCTCACACATAGATA
Organism: Leptobrachium leishanense; assembly: GCA_009667805.1. NCBI lineage: Eukaryota > Metazoa > Chordata > Amphibia > Anura > Megophryidae > Leptobrachium > Leptobrachium leishanense. The sequence goes on along the minus strand of CM019063.1, from coordinate 477,858,925 downwards.
TATTGCCCCAGCTCACACATAGATATATTGCCCCAGCTCACACATAGATATATTGCCCCAGCTCACACATAGATATATTGCCACCAGCTCACACAGATATATTGCCACCAGCTCACACAGATATATTGCCACCAGCTCACACAGATATAATGCCACCAGCTCACACATAGATATATTGCCACCAGCTCACATGGATATATTGCCCCAGCTCACATGGAAATATTGCCCCAGCTCACATGGAAATATTGCCCCAGCTCACAGATATATTGCCCCAGCTCACAGATATATTGCCCCAGCTCACACAGATATATTGCCCCAGCTCACACAGATATATTGCCCCCAGCTCACATGGATATATTGCCCCCAGCTCACACACACATGGATATATTGCCCCCAGCTCACATGGAAATATTGCCCCAGCTCACAGATATATTGCCCCAGCTCACATAGATATATTGCCCCAGCTCACATAGATATATTGCCCCAGCTCACACAGATATATTGCCCCAGCTCACACAGATATATTGCCCCAGCTCACACGGATATATTGCCCCAGCTCACACGGATATATTGCCCCCAGCTCACATGGATATATTGCCCCCAGCTCACACACACACATGGATATATTGCCCCCAGCTCACACACACATGGATATATTGCCCCCCAGCTCACATGGAAATATTGCCCCAGCTGACATGGAAATATTGCCCCAGCTCACACATAGATATATTGCCCCAGCTCACACATAGATATATTGCCCCAGCTCACACATAGATATATTGCCGCCAGCTCACATGGAAATATTGCCCCAGCTCACATGAAAATATTGCCCCAGCTCACATGAAAATATTGCCCCAGCTAGCTCATATGGAAATATTGCCCCAGCTCTATGGGGGTTATTCAGAGGGGTGAAACACACCGGAGAGCACATCACTCTCTATTCTGTGCTCTGCATACTTTGCACATTCTCTCTGTATTCTTTGCTCTGCATATATAGGTCTCTGTGTTTTGTGCTCCACACATTGCTCTCTGTATTATGTCGGGGCGGATCCAGGGGGGGCAACGGGGCAATTCCCCCCCTGAGAAAATATTGCCGCGTTACTTTCCTCCTACGAGCGGCCGCTGGCATAAAGCTCTGCCGCTTGCTGCCTGGGTGGGATTTATCCACCAGCCAGCTGCGATCTCGCAAGATGCAGAGCACAAAACACAGAGACCTATATATGCAGAGCAAAGAATACAGAGAGAATGTGCAAAGTTTGCAGAGCACAGAATAGAGTGATGTGCTCTCAGGTGTGTTTCACCCCTCTGAATAACCCCCATAGACCAATGATAAGATGAAGCACAAACACAATACATGTAACATACATATTCGCACATATATCCACATGTACCATTACATATTATCGAATAGATGCAAAATAGATGCAAAGCATATTCCACATATCATAGTACAGAATTCTATTCTGAGTAGAGCACAGCTGCCCAGAAAATGTTAATCAACTATGGACGAGATAAATTCCATTCCAAATGTTCCCATGTCGTTTTCTAAGCAGCTTGATGGAATGTGGCCCTTTTTCCACTTCTGGATTGTACTTAGCTTTTTTAATGATAGAGGTCCCAGCAGTGGCGACTCTAGGAACAATATTTAGGGGGGGCACAGAAGATACCGCAGTCAAAACTGGGGGGGCGCTAATAATTTTCACCACTAAATCATATCACTGAATAAAACTAAGGGCCCTGTCACCTGGTGTGAACTAAAACACCATCACTAAAGGAAAAATTTTGCGCGAGTCGCTAAAACTTAGTGCCTAACAGATCACCTTGTCTGCAGTAGTCCATAAACAAGGTCGTTTGGCGCACGCTAGGAAAACTCTAATACCCGAGCTGAGACCCAGCGCTAATGCGGTTGTATACAGGATAGAACTGTTTTTTCTTTCCAGTGCAGAGTGCCGGGCCATACCTATCCCCCACCCTCACAAGCTTGAATATGAACACATACAGTGAATAACCTCACACCCTGCATTATTAAAATCCTCCAAGGTGGCTGTATCATCCATGTTTTGATGCACACATGTATTAAGGCTGATGGACATTGCATGATAAATGCCACCCAGCAGCATGTAGAAACATTACACTGCATTTAATAGATCCAAAAGGAAGGCCAGCATATAAATAATACATGTTTCAGGGCAAGACTTATCCATGTGTCACTTTAAACATGGTCCACACGGTCACCCTAATAATCAACCACTTCCATACTATGAATAACATCCAGCATAAAATGTTTAAAACTAGGCAATATATTAGGATATATGTGGATAAAGGATACATTTATAATAGAGCCTACTGCAACAGCAACGACAATGCGGACCAGATCCATTGCTATGGTGTATGGAGCCAAGAGAACACCTGTGCTGCATTCCTTTCAATTGCCTGTTAATTTTGGGTGAGGACCTGTTTTTTCTGTTTTTTTTGGAGATAGCGCCAGGGTTCAGCAGTAGGTAAAATGTTGCAATTAGCGCCCCTAAAAAATTAGCGCTGGCACCAAGTGATCTGTTAGCTGCAAAAGCGCTACAGATCTCTAGCGCTCTCCGTGTTAAGTAAAGGACGCGGAAAGTACATTAAGCTTGCGGTACAAATCGCTAATAGCAACGCACTAAGTGATTTTTCTCGTTTGTAACGAGAGGCAAACGATCTGTTGGTCAGGCGCTAGACTCGATTAACCTGGCGCTAACGCAAAACCATGCGAACCACACCAGGTAATAGTTCCCTAAATAAGTATATATAAATAAGATTCCAAAACCCCAGAGTAATGTGATGCAATGCGTAATGTGATGCAATGAGTAATGTGATGCAATGATGCCTTTTTATTGTACTAACCTGATACTTTATTTGCCGCAATTCGGCAGTTTTCGCTGAATGTCTGATAGCTGCTTCAGCGACTACACTTTTAGCAAATTACAGTGACCATTCACTAAATAGGAATTCACTATTTTCGGCTAAATGAATTCCCCGAAATGTGATGAAAAGCAGAGGATCTAAAGATGATTAGACGCTTTAGATTCTAACTTCCATAATAACCCCTAAAATGCCATAAAACCAAGGAAAAAACAATAAAAATAATAAACAATGTGGCATTTAGCTACCCCTTAACCCCTAATATGCCATTAATCATGGGAAAACATGAAATGAATACACTGTGCAGCATGTAGCTACCTATTAACCCCTACAATGCAATTAATCAAGGAAAAAATAAAATGTATACTGTGAGGGATGAAGCCTACCCATTAACCCTTAATATACAACTAAACCAAGGCAAAAACTAACGTAATACACAATGTAATGTATAGTCTGAACATTAACCACTTCACTGCTGAGACATTTCAACCCTGTGAAAATGCTTAAGATTAAGGCTAGGGTCAGACTGAGGCAGTGCGAACGCGCGTGCAGGCGCACTTAATCACGGCCGCACTAGCAGCAAGTGCCAGGCAATGACGGCCAATATACGAAGTACGGTCGCACAAAAGTCCGGCTGCGCAACGCAAGTGGAAAACGAACGCATTTTATCGAGAACGTTAAACTGCTAGTACTGACGTACAGAGTGCGTTGCGCCCGCTAGCGGCGTGTGTGCGTGAATTGGAGATGTCAGACCCTGCTAATGTCCGGCCAACATAACGTCCAGATGCACAAAGTGTTTTATTGATGATCCGTACAAAATCACGGACGAAAAATGCGCATCGTATGACCGCTCTCGCGTACTCCGTGAAAAAATGCGTCCATTCGTTCGAACGCACTTTTTCACAGACAACGTGAAAATGCGTTCGTCTGACCCTAGCCTTAGTGCCCGTTATTATTTAATGTTTTATGACTTTTATTTCAAACTGAATATGGTCATGTTGGGTATCATTGGAAAGGCCAGAATCTGCCCTTTCCAATGACACATCGATTGTCCATATACGATGCACAGGGACGGAGATACAGCTGTCCGAAACAGTGTGGGAAGCTGGACGCTGATTTTTGGTGGGGGGCACATGGGGGGGCAAGGAATAACCTAGGGGGGCAATTGCCCCCCTGTAGAGTCGCCTATGGGTCCCAGGAAGGAGTAACCGCAAGGCCATCATGACCCGATCTGTCTCCTGGCAGCATATGTGTGTTTTCACTCGAATAGTGTTGTTTACCTCTAAACTGTTGATGCATCATTCCTGTGGCCCGTCGACCCCTGTTTGTGACAGAATGGCAATGCCTCCTTGCCAAGTCACAGAAAGAGTGACATGGGACAGAGCCAGGCATGAACAGGGTCAGAGGGTAACCACAGATGGAATGCTGGTTTTTGGGCATGTCTAGCAATAAAACGTCACAAGTTTGGTGCCTGCCCTAGATAGAATACGAAGTTAGAAAGTATAAAAATCTTGTATTTGTATACACCCTTTGTCATTCTGCCATATTGCATGACTGACCCGAGGCTCGATGAATAAACCATAAATATTACATTGAAAACCACTACGGCTTGTGAGTGTCCGTTATTCCGGCGAATTCTAATTTGACAGATGGTGACCCCGGACATTCTTCTTGGCGCTCTCCGTTCGCTCCCTGCTCCGCTCGGTCTGCTACAGGAGGGGACGTGGCCAGTTTGCTCTCCGTTTCAGGTGAGAACCCCTTTATGTGTTTTTTGTTTCCTCTGTGGCGTAGCCCGAGCGGGAGTAGGAGCGGATTGTGAGTGGACAAAGAAGGTAACGCCGCTGCCTTGTTTTCTGGTGTTTAATATATATGGTTTATGTACTGTTCCGATCAGACATCTATAATGTGCACTAGAACATGTGGGTTTTGCATGCTCAAATCTTTTTGCCTGGAATAAGATGTATTAACGCAGCCTGTGACAGCCGGAAGACTGTCACCGCTGGAGCTCAGGACCGAAGTAGGAGGATGTAGGTGAGTATATTGCCTACACATACTCCCCTACATCCCCCTACTTCAGCCCTGAGCTCCAGTGGTGACCGTCATTCGGCTGTCACAGGCTGCTCGGCCGTCCTCCAGGCTCAGGCGAGCCCCCGGTGCGGCTGGGCATTCAAGTCCCAGCCGAGCCGGGGGCTCGCCTGAGCCTGGAGGACCGTCCAACGGAGAGAGGACACTGGATGCAGGACTGCCATCGCTAAAGGAGCTCAGGGCCGATGTAGGTGAGTATGTGCAACCGGTGGAGGACGCAAGGCCGATGTAGGGGAGTATGAGCTCTCCACCCCCCCCCCCCAACAAAATCAGTCACCTGAGCCTGGATGCTGGCCAAGCAGGCAGCTCAGCTGGCCTCCAGGCTCAGGCGAGCCCCTGACTCGGCCGGGAAACGGAAATTTTCAGCTGTTTTTTTTTGGGCTGAATTTCCATTTCGTCCGAAACCGAAAACACTATTTTTGGCCGATTCATTTTAGTGGCCGAAATTTCAGTGCCTCCCTATGATTTATCCAAAGAATGTGCGGAGTGTCTGTATACGGTTAGTTAGAAAGTATGCAGAGCAAAGAATAAAGAGGTACATTCAGAGCACTGAATATCTAGCAGAGTGGAGAGCGCATTATACAGAACAGCATTTTTTGCAGAGTGCAACACAGAGTACAGTGCACAGTATGCAGAGCTGAGCACACCACAGTTTGCAGGGAGCAATACGAAAAGCAGGTTATATTGACAGAAATGTGCTGAGAACCTTACAGTGAGCAATATGCAGAGCATAGTATACACAGAGCAAGATACACAGAAAGCCATACGCAGAGCACTATACATAGAGCATGTTTTACAGAGACCGCTGCAGAGCGCTGTGTACAAAGTGCTGTATATATAGAGTATGTTATACAGAAACCATTATGCTAAGTGCTGTATATAAAGTATTTTATACAGAGAGCATTGGGTAAAACTGTATTTTAGTGGTGTAAATGCATCCATACACAGTTCACTTGTATTTTAGGGTTGCAAATCACATTCCGTCTATTGCTGACCGTCCACTGGCACCATAATCGGGAGACTGATTTGGTTTCCCCCATTGGCCAGTCAGGGTCATCCACTGAAAGCATCTGTGGACGACCTAGATCAGGCGATAGACCCGGCGCCAGGTGAAAATAAAGTGCAAAAAGCAAACGCTGCGGGGCGAAAATAAAGTGGCAGAATGAGTTATACAATGTAGTAAGTTTCTGAAGGGGTGTTTGCGGGGCAGCTGCATACACTACATCTCCGTATTCAATAGCTGGCATAAGCATTTGTTGTACAATCTGCTTTCTTACTGCGGGGCTCAGGCAGGATTTGTTTCAATACAGGGCACCTAGTTTGGGGTAACGATTAGATGAGAGTTTGCCAGATCGCCCAGGTTTTGCTGCACACATTATTTCCTGCAGAGAGCACAGACAAAAGTATTGCTCTGCACCATGTACAATGTATCTGCCGCAGGAAGGAAAAGCAAGGCAATGTTATCTGGGATTCCTTACTTGCAGTATAGATGTCATACATACGACAGGGTTGAATTTTGTTTTATGCAGTACCCGTCATCACGGATAAATTATATGTGCCTAGAAAAATATGGCCGATCTGCCAATCCTAATGCGCAGAGCGCTCAGCTTTCTATTTTGCTGGACACATAAGTAAAACACGGCAACGAGGACAGACAGATCTCAGTGAATGTTACAGAGGCAAGTCACCCGCCGTCTGAAAAGCAGACATCAGAGCTAGGAGTCCTCCTATAGCAGCGCTCCTGGCAGTTAAGAGTAAAAGGCATTGTTTATGTACTTTGCGCCGGAAGTGACGTCTCTGCCGAGCGACACCACTGCTACCTGCAAACCGGAAGTCACCGTCAGAGGGCAGGACAAAGAGTAAGTGTTTATTTACATTCCTGATATTGTTAAATGGTATTTATTTCGCGCTGTATAGAGGGTCCCCTTCGTTCTCTGGGGCGCAGTATTCTTTTTTTAAGCAGCATTTCCAAAAGCGGGTCACGTTGTTATAGAAGCGAGGGGCTCACAGCAGCGATAGTAAGGGGCTGCCCGACACGTGGTTACTTGGCCAAATTAGGATGAACAGATTCCCCCGTGCTGCCATTGGGTTTAGATATTGTTCACCTGTACACAAAGTGCAAAATATGTCGCGTCCTACCCCTTGTCAATCCTCGTGGTTGGGGGTGGCATACCAACATTTCCTGCCCTTTGCACACCTCAAAATACAAGTTTTCTGGCTGCTAGGGTTTTTTTTTTCTTAGCGTGTTTTACCGCTTATGGCAGAACCTTTTTTTTGTCTCGAGCTGGTGTTCCTGAGGGAATACCACCTTTCCGAGCCAGTGTTAACAGGTAACCTTAATAGACAAAATCTGTATTTTCTCCTGATCCTGCAATGTAGAAGGCGGAGCAATACACAGCCTCTTGTGACTGCAAGCAGCAAAACACTGGGAACCAATAGTTCCCAGAGTCCTTCCATAGCATTGGTGTGACTCCCCCCCCCCCCCCAGGGCCGGCCCAAGACATTGTGCTGCCTGGAGCGAAGGATGAAATGCTTCCCCCCCCCCCAATTCAAAAACACTCCTACACACTGTACATTAGAATTTTATTGCTGTGGAGCTCTGTGATACAGTAATGTGAAGTGTGTATAACGGAGCCCAGAGTTTCACATACCCAGCAGGGCCCAGAGTTTCACATACCCAGCAGGGCCCAGAGTTTCACATACCCAGCAGGGCCCAGAGTTTCACATACCCAGCAGGGCCCAGAGTTTCACATACCCAGCAGGGCCCAGAGTTTCACATACCCAGCAGGGCCCAGAGTTTCACATACCCAGCAGGGCCCAGAGTTTCACATACCCAGCAGGGCCAGAGTTTCACATACCCAGCAGGGCCCAGAGTTTCACATACCCAGCAGGGCCCAGAGTTTCACATACCCAGCAGGGCCCAGAGTTTCACATACCCAGCAGAGCCCATTGTCACATACCCAGCAGAGCCCATTGTCACATACCCAGCAGAGCCCAGTGTCACATACCCAGCAGAGCCCAGTGTCACATACCCAGCGCACACACTCGGATGGATGTGAGTGCAGGAGGGAAGGGGAGTGTAGGAAGTAGAGAGACATACTTACCAGCAGGCTCTGTCTGCCTCCATATGCTGCCCAGCGCCTGCTTCTCTCCCTTCACAGCGCTGTTCCCCCCCCCCCAGTGTCACATACCCAGCAGAGCCCAGTTTCACATACCCAGCGCACACACTCGGATGGATGTGAGTGCAGGAGGGAAGGGGAGTGTAGGAAGTAGAGAGACATACTTACCAGCAGGCTCTGTCTGCCTCCATATGCTGCCCAGCGCCTGCTTCTCTCCCTTCACATGTAGTTCTAAACTGGTTCTCTGCAATATGTAGTAAACCAGGCTAGAACTACATCTCCCATCATGCAATGGTCCGGTGATGACATCAGGCGGCGCCCAGACAGGGAGCTAGTCCAGAAACTCGACGCGGAACAGCCACTGCGTTGGCCTCCATGAGATGCCGGTGCTGTTTAGCAAACAGTGCAGGCGTTCGGCAGCAAAATCTGCTGCTCCCACATATTTTGCCGCCTGGAGCGGTTGCTCCTAACCGCTCCATTGTCGGGTCGGCCCTGGTGACCCCCAAATACATAAGTTCATTCAAAGTTGTGATGGGCTCCATGGAGTATTATGGACTCCAGTAGCTGATACCAGCTTCAGAGCTGGTATCTAATTGCAGCTCCCAGCTCTCAAGCTGCTTATACAGAGTGTCTGGTTCGTAATAGAGTCGGTTACAGGGAGCTGCTACGGGTTAATGGTTAACGCATTTTTCACCCTAGCTACCCCCTGTTACCGGCAAGAGGTGAATAGGTCCTTAGTCAGTAACAAGGAGCTGCTAAGGGGGAATGTGTCAGAACTCTCTTACATTTGAGCAGCTGTATTAGCAGCTCATGCCGGAATAAAAGTGAGCCCCTCGTATATGCAAGCGGTGGCATGCCACTGGTATTGGCTTCTAGGATTTTATGGAGGCAAGTATGACCCTGCGTGAGCTTGCATTTGCATGGTCATGCAGGAGCCGAGGAAGGACACTGGGAACTATTTGTTCCCAGTCTTCTACTGGTTACGGATAGAGGAGGCAGCAGATTCCAAAGCTCTCTCTACCATGGGATCAGAGGTACGTTTGATTTTTTTAATGTTGCTTATTTCTCAGTGTTATGTGATTCAGTAAAAGCAACATCACTTAGCACCAGAAGAATAACACCTTGAGATGGGGAGACCTTACTACAAGGGATAGCACGCTATTGTCCTGGTAACCACAATTGAACAGTTACTATACAAACTATAGTAGCCATTATTTTACAGTAAGCAGCCGCGACGTCTTGCTCACCTCATGCCGCTAAGCTAACTTCTGGACACGTTCTGTATAACGTATGAGTCATTAGCGGAACAGCTCAGTTGAAATCTTATCGTATATTGGACAGCTACTCCTTTTTTTTTTTTTTTTTTTCAACAGCCCCAACCGAACCCACCACCCCAAGTCCCTTTTCGGTCCCAAATCACGCCAGACAACAGTCCAAAAAAAATGCGCAAGATAAACTAAAAAAACACCTTGAAAGCGCAAGGAGGCGTCAGACAACCGTGTAGGAAGCGTGGAGTCTTGTGATCTGTGGTGGTTCCACATTAATGCGGGGCCAGGGAGCATAGCAAGCAGTCACATGAGATACACATGGTATTAGCTAGTCCCGTTAAGTGTACCCAACCAATTGTCACCTGTGTGTAACCGGAATCACGGTACCCGGGTGAGGTTAGCTAAGGGTATCAAACCTGTCAGTAGAGCAAGTCACTCCCAACAGGGAACAGGGGAGGCTCGACTGACATTAGTAGATCAAATAAAACTTCAGCTTGTACCCACGTCCTTCAGGTGTCCTGTTCCAAGCCATTCAGAGAGGGGTTGGGTTGCGTTGCGACGGGCAGCAAGTCTACACTGAGTCGCCCTTTCCTATTCAGGTGTTGTGGACGGGGTGCATCTGGCAGTTGAGCTGAGGCCGGAGTAGTTAGTGGAATGCGCTCCCAATCTGTGACTTCCAACTCAGGTAGGCCCAATATGGATAGGAATGAGGGCACATCTGTCGGAGAACGGATAGTGTGGGCTTAACTGTTTCTGCGGACCTGTAGAGAGAAAGGAAATCCCCATCTATACGGGATATCTGCTTCCTGCAGGAGCTCCGTTACGGGATGCAATGCCCTGTCGGGCCGCCAGAGTGTGTGGAGACAGATCATGGAAGAGCTCAAAGTTCTCCTCAGCAAAAGTCCAATGTCTGCGTGTGCAGGCCCGCATCATGATGGCATCCTTCAATGCATAGTCCGGTATGTGACAGATGAGGTCCCTTGGCGGGGCTGTTGCCGCAGTGGCTCTGGGACAGAGTGCTCTATGTGCCCTGTCTATCGCAGCCATGGGGGGGGGGGCAACCTAGTATAGTAGTAAAGGCACTGACAAGAAGTCACCCCTTCACTCACCCCTCTCACCCTAACGTTGTGGCTTCTGGACTGGTTCTCCAGGTCATCCAGCCGGCGGTGCATGTCAGAGAGGCGCAATTCCTCTGCTGAGTCTTGATTGGGCGTGCAGTCAGACGATGCAACGGCTCTTTCCTCAAGGCTCGCAACACGTGTGGACAGCTACTCCTAATAAAATACGCATTAATAAAATATTATCTTACCCATGTACCAGACAAACAGGTATATTTGGAACAGGTTACTCATGTTAATATTTACACAAGGATGTGAAGAGGATATAGAACTTGGCTATGTAATTAGTAAATATAGAATTGAAAACCCCGCACTTAAGACTTATTCTTGGACTGTTTTTTTCTTTTTTTGCAACATTCTTTCTAACCATTAATTTCTCTTTATTTTTTTGGTGTACCTAAACATGTTATGTTGTTTACATCACACAACTACAGTATATGGTGATTAAAAAAAGTTCTTCGCATATGATGCATAAACAAAATGTGATTATTTGTTTTAAAATGAAAATAAACCTCTTTAAGATAAGAAATGCAACTGATCACTGTACAAGACAGTGAACAGAAGCTAAAAATACATTATTGCCTATTGGAGTTATTTGGGGACATTTGGTTACATATTGGGGTTCCAATTGGCATTTGGGGACTTCAAGCGCACCCTGTCTCTCAGGCCTAAGAGCACTGTTTTTGGCAACAGGTGCAGCACTGCGATCTCGCATTACTGTGGCTCTAAGCACCAGATCCCCATTGAGACATAACAGTACGTTACGTATACTTAACAGGATTCATCCTGCAAATATCAGTTTGGTCCTTGTCAGGAAGGTGTTAACATTTCTGTTAGATATCAAGAGAAATATATGGCACTCAATGTAGGTATTGTTTTGCAGAAGGTGCATGGTGTTCCAGACCTGCTAACTAAAGGGGTTATGCACTAAATCCCGAATGTGCCACTGAATTGCAACCAAATGGTGAATTTCACTGTACAGTGCAATTTCGAGGCAGTTCGTCTGTTCACTAAACTGTCAATTCGCCAAATACTGGGAAATTGATGTTGCAATATGGTGCAGTTTGGCGATCTTCTGCGGCAGCAAAATTGTCCCATAGAGAAATAATGGTTAATTTATTCACAGAATGCTGAACCTTTGGCAAAATGCCCTAAGTTTTGTTGTTTTAGTTCGACAGATTTAAACAGGTGAATCCCATCTGATTCAATATAAATCCGCTGTTTGAGGGGAAAGGCCGAGGTGGCCCATTGAAGTCAGCGTGGCGTACCAGTATGCTGGGCGAATGGCATGGTACGCTGCGCAGTGGGAAAGGGTTAAAGGACCTTTTCACAAACCTTTTTAATACATTTATTGATTTAAACACCTATTAGGAGAATAGTAGAGTTCTGTGTTTTTTTTTTTTTTTTTTTTTTAAGCAGTCCAGTGGATTTCGTCAATGCCTCTTCGGCGACGTTCTCTAACTTTTTCATGGGGCTTTGGTGACCCCATCTTCACACACTACGGTGGATAGTGAATTCACCATAATTTTGGTGGAATGGAATCGCCGTGGTGCATAGCACCTCTTAAGTGACATGTTGGATGAGCAGTCCGTTTCGTCTGGTCCTAATGGATGCAATGCATTTCTATAGTGGGGCACATTAAAATATCATAGTTGAAATAAGTATCTTCAGTCATGGTGCTGTGGTATTTCTTGTCTCGATGGCACCACAAAAATATTATCCTCGTGGCTCCAAGAGCATACATGGTATGCTGAACCCCTATTGACTAAATGCTCACTACACAGTAAGTTCATACTCAAATAATGTATCTGCTCTTGATACCATGAGGATAATTATTGTGGTGGGATTCATAATGATGGCTAAACAAAATTAAAACTAGAGTTCCAGAAATAAATTTGTCTCTGCAACAGATTAACAGTAACCATTTTACACCAAGGTATCTGCCAAGACAGTCACAGAAATTGCCTCAACCGTGCTGTCGATGAGTTTGGCTGTCACTTAGACCACATGGTACTGGATGATAATACTCTTCCCAATGGAGGGGTTACCTGCCAGTGAATTTTTATGGCTTTAAATGTTCATTCTAGTGTTTTTTTCTAGGAAGCTTTTATAAATCCAGTCTACAAGCTTTTAAACTGCTATTTTATGTTGACATATATCCTACCTTGCGCTAGATTCAAACCTAGCTGTTAATAGTTGCTCGCAAATGTATTAGCGGCTCGATTTGCAATATATTTGAGCAGCTGATCGATAGTGAGAGCCACACGCCACTACTGTTGTTGTCTCCTGGAGTCCATAAGACTCCATGGAACCAAACGCAACCTTGCAAAAGATGCGCCTGAGTTTGCTTGGGCAGGGTCACACAGCAACCGCAGAAGGACATCAGGGACTACTTGTTACAGCTGTTCCACTGCTTGGACACCAAATGTTGCAACTGTATAAACGAGCATAATATTAGACATTTTCACGCACAGTGCAGAAAAGGTTGTTTGTTTTTTTTTTGTGTTTTTTTTTACACAGAAGTCCAGAATGTAGAAGTTAATCTTCACAATTATTATATAGCTTCTGCATGTTCCGCAGCCCTGTACAATAAATACATCATAAACAAATGAGTTCCACACACAGCGAATAATCGGGAAAGAGGACCCGCTCAAGTGAGAGGAGTGGGGTGACACAAAAAGTGAAGATACGCTTCTTTACAAAAGGGTGTGCATTTTGAAACCTTAATTACAGACTGGTTTTTCAACTTTTTATTGCTTTAAGGCCTTTTTTCACTCTCATTGTTCTCAATAACATATTATATATATATGTCTGGGAATAGCCACCATTTCACTCAATTTAGTCAATTTTACTCTTGGGAAAATTTAAGGACTCTGGATTTGTACAGTGACTGACGCTCCATCCAAGCGTGGGCTGAGCAGAGCCAAAAACCTTGGGGATTTTATAGTTATAATACAAAAAAAGAATATGTGTGGCACTTACCACTTTCAACAAATTCATATACCCATGTGCAGGTTTACACCATGCCAAAATAGAGATGCAATCCAGGGCTTTTATAAAATATGCTTTATTTCATTTACATTAAAAAAAGTAGAGATTAACCTTTCATCTCCTAGGGGTCTTTATAAAGTGGGTCGAAATATTGCTCCTATTTTTATAATGTACTTGAAATAAAGTATGTTTCAAGAAAGCCCTTGAGTGCATCTCTGTACGTATATACACACACACACACACACTTCAAGTTGGCAAAATTATGGCTTGAGAAACACGACATCTGTGATGGAAGCCCCCTCCAACTTTTAACACTCCTTTTCAGGAATACTGTTGGCTTCACTGTCAAGATTTATGAATAATGTGATTAGAGTGTGCTCATTGTCCGTGTGTTTGTGCTTACCAAGTGTCTGGGAGGAGTGAATATTTAACGTTTGGTTTTGTGTCTTTAACTGGTGAAACCCTGGAATTTATATAGAGTCTTCTATTCCTGCTCCAGAAAGCATATGTATGGCTGTTGTTTATGGGGACTCCGGTCTTCTGGGTCACTGCTCTGTGGTGCCAGGGCTACCAGTCAGGTTGTCGGGAAGGTTAACGCTGGTCCCTGCTTGGTTCTGGGATGAAGTAGGGACGGACGGAATTACAGGCTGGCTCTGATTATGGAGTTTTGGATAGAACTCCAGTGTGTTTCTGTTGCAACGTCCTACACATATTGCCTGCTAGCCCACCAAATATATCAAGGAAATACAAAAATCAACAATTAAATGTACACTGTACATTCACAGAGCGTTTAAAAGAATTATCACCATGCAAAATATCGAGGAAATAAATGCCCTTTTCTATACCTATGTATGTTTTTGTTTTTCAAAATTGCGAGGGGATTTTACTACTTTTTTTCCATTATTATTTCAGTGTTCGACATCTGCATCATGAGCATGGTGTGAAAAGGCATGAAGGCTCTTTGACGTGGTACAATGCCCAGGAAAAGAAAGAGTCTGGTGCTTAGTCCGTTAAGAAAGCCCTCCTCTTCTGATTCGGGCAGCTGGCCGGCACTGCCATCATCCTCAGTCGCACAACCTCTATCGCAGACAATGAGCAATAACCGCAATGAAGCACTGCTTAGAAGGATGTGTGAGATGTTCCCGGACCTGGATCCTACTCTTGTGGAAATGGTTCTTAGTGAATCCAAAGAAGGTAAATATTTCTTAAAAGAAGTAATATTAAATAATTAAACCCCCTCCTATGTCATGATAGATGACTGCACTCCCTTCTATACATAAACAACTGCCATCTCTTTGCCATAGGAGCATGTAGTTTATTTGTTTCTTTCCCAAAACCAGGAACTGATGTCCATGAAAAACTAATTTCAGTCTAAAGCCGTAGTTTTAGCCTTCAGCCTGGACATGTTTGGTCCAGATTTCCTTTTCTCTTAATTCTTGTATTTATAAATAAACCCATACTTTTGACTAGAACATGTAAACACCGTGCTGGGGAGTGTTTGTCTGGTTTGTATTTGAGAAGCTGTTGTTTAATCTCTGACCTTCTATAATGATTAAATTATGTTCCTTTTTTAGGGAAGAGGTAAGCAGTATCAGTGGCGGAAACGTTTCTTTACGATCAACTTTACAGCATGTATACATAATAACAAATATATTTATACCTTAATACAGTATTCAGTGTATAGCAGGGGTTGAAAAAAATATCTAGGGACCATGCATCCATGTTGCTGCTTGAGTTTTACTTGTGGCTCTTAATTTCCTTCATTATTTCACACAGATTTTTATCAGGGCTTGATATACACTATATTGCTAGAAGTATTCGCTCACCCATCCAAATAATCAGAATCAGGTGTTGCAATCACTTCCATGGCCACAGGTATATAAAATCAAGCACCTAGGCATGCAGACTGTTTTTACAAACATTTGTGAAATAATGGGTCGCTCTCAGGAGCTCAGTGAATTCCAGCATGGAACTGTGATAGGATGCTACCTGTGCAACAAATCCAGTCGTGAAATTTCCTCGCTCCTAAATATTCCAAAATCAACTGTCAGCTGCATTATAAGAATGTGGAAGTGTTTGGGAACGACAGCAACTCAGCCACAAAGTGGTAGGCCACGTAAACTGATGCAGCGGGGTCAGCGGATGCTGAGGCGCATAGTGCGAAGAGGTCGCCAACTTTCTGCAGAGTCAATCGCTACAGACCTCCAAACTTCATGTGGCCTTCCTATTAGCTCAAGAACAGTGCGCAGAGAGCTTCATGGAATGGGTTTCCATGGCCGAGCAGCTGCATCCAAGCCATACATCACCAAGTGCAATGCAAAGCGTCGGATGCAGTGGTGTAAAGCACGCCGCCACTGGACTCCAGAGTAGTGGAGATGCGTTCTCTGGAGTGACGAATTGCACTTCTCCATCTGGCAATCTGATGGACGAGTCTGGGTTTGGCGTTTGCCAGGAGAACGGTACTTGTCTGACTGCATTGTGCTAAGTGTAAAGTATGGTGGAGGGGGGATTATGGTGTGGGGTTGTTTTTCAGGAGCTGGGCTTGGCCCCTTAGTTCCAGTGAAAGGAACTCTGAATGCTTCAGCATACCAAGACATTTTGGACAATTCCATGCTCCCAACTTTGTGGGAACCGTTTGGAGCTGGCCCCTTCCTCTTCCAACATGACTGTGCACCAATGCACAAAGCAAGGTCCATAAAGACATGGATGACAGTGTCTGGTGTGGATGAACTTGACTGGCCTGCACAGAGTCCTGACCTCAACCCGATAGAACACCTTTGGGATGAATTAGAGCGCAGACTGAGAGCCAGGCCTTCTCGTCCAACATCAGTGTGTGACCTCACAAATGCGCTTCTTGAAGAATGGTCAAAAATTCTCATAAACACACTCCTAAACCTTGTGGACAGCCTTCCCAGAAGAGTTGAAACTGTTATGGCTGCAAAGGGTGGACCGACGTCATATTGAGCCCTATGGATTAGGAATGGGATGTCACTTAAATTCATTTGCGAGTCAAGGCAGGTGAGCGAATACTTTTGGCAATATAGTGTATCAGGGAGCCACTGGCTGTAACAGATCTCAGTACCCCGACTGGGTCACTTCTGCCAATGCCGCTTCCTTGCTGGACACCCATGTTCTCCTCATGACTCTCGTGCCAATTTCTAGTCCTTGGCTGCAGCTTAAAGATGGGTACACATAGAGAACCTTGCTAGCATCCCCCAGAAATAAGCCGTGGCTGTAGATCTGGAGCTTTGCGTCGGAACAGCATACAGAATATAGCTGCTACCCAAACCATGAGTCATGACTGCCTGTAGAGTCAGAATAGAACTCTTTTAGTTTGGAACAGGCACACATATTTATGCGATCAAACATGGGTTATTTCCATACACAAAACCTCCTCTAGAAACTGTTGGGAGACCTAATTAGACTAAACAGATAATTGGTTTAACATTTGCATAACATTTCTAAATGAGGCAGAACAATGGGAATCATGATTGACAAACAGATTATAGTTTAAAACAATAGATAACAGGGCAGCATAGTATTTGTCTGATAAAGCTGATTACCCAACTCAATATGACAAACTCCAATATAAAATAGATATCAACACATTCCTGAGACAAGGTAGCCTGGGAGTCTAATCTTGTCGGCAAGATAACAAGATACACATGGACCATTCTTACATAACACAGATTACACCTTAAACATTCTGCATACGAGAGGCCAATGAAATAATACTGAACATCAAGCTTGCCCCCTACGAATATGCCTCCCAGTCCATGCACTCCAAGTCCAAAGTAATTTACATCACCCTGGCCCTTAGATTTTTACCTCTGGCTTCTAAATTTCTGGATCATTCGATGTAAATATATAGACAAAAATGTGCCTGGCTCCTATAATTGTATAACTTGCTCCTTTGGTAAGCATATTGGCTTCAAAGTTTTATATTAATTTCTCTAGCATTGATCCATCCATGTGTGTGTTTTGCCTTTATCTTTGATATAAAGGTGTCAGGCCATGCTGTGCATACACTGTGGGTAACTTGCCATGTTATCAGGTCATGGAAACACACGTCAGCATTATACAAACTAAGATATGACATTGTTACATCGGTGCTAGTGATTGGCTATCTGCGCCTGCAAAACAACTCTGCTCTATTTCCTCTGAGAAAATAACAGGTTATTCCTGGAGATTTAGGGATTTTCTGTTTCTATCATTAGTTTGGTTGCTCACATTTGATGCTAGCCTTATTGCTGGTGGGGTAAGATCATCTCTGATGTTGCTGAAGCTCAATCGATTTTATAAATGCTTTAATATGTCTTGTTTTATATTATGCTTCCTTTTAATAGCAATAGTGTAATTATAATGCGGAGCTTGACAAGTCAATGAGCCTGGTAGCTCCGGTGCTTCTAGGATTTTACCTCCGGGTTTTTAATTTTTAGAACCATTCTCTAAGAATGTCGGCGGAATCCAAACAATCTGTACTTGGCTCCTATATTCCATAGACATTTGTCAAGCCCTGTAATAAAGTATGCATACGTGGAGTAATATGTAAGGTACATAATACTGCTGCTTTATCAGATCTTGATAATTCCAGGGGGTTAGGTAGACGAGGAATGCTAGAATAATATCTTCAAACAGTCTGAATCATTGTACAGGTATACTGTATATACAGAAAATGTTGCCTTGATTGTAAAAATTTACAAATTGCTAACAGCTATATTCACTGATTGGAAGTAATAGTTCTACTTTTATGGCTAATCAGGCTGTTTTTGCGTTTTTGGCATCCCAGTTTCATGCATGGAGAGTTTAGAGCAGGGGATCTTAAACTCCGAACCCCCAGATGTTTAATGCCTACAATTCTCAGAATTCCTAGAAATTAATAGAGAATCATGGGACTTGTAGTTCAGAAGCATCTAGGGCAGTGGTTCCCCACCGCGGTCCTCAAGTACCCCCCACCAGGTCAGGTTTTCCAGATATCTGAAGCACATCAGAGGTGATATGATTTTGTGCTCAGTGATTGCAGGATTCAGTCTGCATTTCCCCTAGGTGATCCTCAAAACCTGGCCTGTTGGGGGTGACTTGAGGACCGTGTTTGGGAACCACTGATCTAGGGGTGCAGAGTATGAGATCCCTGGTATAGAGAAAAGAAAAATGCTCAGTTTGACTTTTCACTTAGTAACACATTCTGTTGGTCTACCAGTCTGCTAAAAATTACCATTGTTGGATGGTTTCGGGATGGGACCTCCACTCCACTTTTTTGTTCTCTTTCGGAATAATGTTGTGGCAGCTGGGCATAGTAATGCTGGGTGGGAAATACAATCACAGCTGAACTGGAAGAAGAAAAGGAAGCTTTTTCCTTTTCATACAACAGCAAAGAAGCATTTACATCAAAAGTGAAACTGATATACCTGATATTAATACTGTCATTCTCACGTCATACCTGACTATCAAAGACCATACATACAGGTCTAGTCAATAAACTCAGGAGAAGTGAAAAATTCTCCCATTTATCTCTCTTTCCAAATCAGCTATTTGGTCTAGATTGTTAGTTTCTCCGGATTTCACCTTTTATTGAATAGACCTGATAATGTCACAGTTAAGCGAAGTGAAGCTCTTCTTCCAGGAGTTAATCCTATTAAAGGGACATTACAGCTAAAAATGATGTGTGCTTCCAGTGGTGCATGTAATTGTGACTTTAATGCCAGAAATGGATTGCATGCACATATAAAGGGGCACTCTAACCTTAAAAACAAGCAAAGCAAGAAGAGAATCAGTTGACTTATTTTAACCCTTTCTGTTCCCCAGTGTGAGTACACTGCCAGCAGGGATTTGGCGTCTCTAAGACCAAAAATTATGTCAAACTGCTGTTGTGCGCCGACGCAAATTGAGAAATCGTCTAGTTGAACCTGCAGACTCCATAATGCCTCTCAATGCAGAATTGTGTACGAATTGATCACCTTGGGGATGGAGAAAGAGACACTCCATCCCTCCCCGCCATTTACTGCCTGGTATACCCCTCTAATTGTGTATTTAACCCCTTTGCTACCTAGTTTTGCTAAAATCATGGAACACTTTGTAGCACCATACTTTCAGAGCTACAAAAAATGTAGAATACAGAGTTTATTTACTAAGGGGTCTTTTCCCGGATCACTATTGTAGCAAACCGCAGCAAAAACGTCGGCATTTCACAAAAGTAGAATCCAAAACAGCGACAGGAGAAGCTTAACAGTGCAGCGGGTTATTTTTATGAAGTGCTAGCGTTTGCTGTTGGTGCAACACCAGCAAGTTTCGTCGGAGTTTGCAACCCCAGCAAGCACCGGCACTTTGTGCATAACATAAGGTGTTGAGGAGATATGTGAAATGGATTACTTCTTATTGAAACACTTTATCACCCCAGATTGTACTTTTTTCTGTAATGTATATTTGCCATAGCACACTGGTTAATTCAAGTGAGCTGTGATTAAGTGAGCTGTGTCCAA
Source organism: Leptobrachium leishanense (assembly GCA_009667805.1). NCBI lineage: Eukaryota > Metazoa > Chordata > Amphibia > Anura > Megophryidae > Leptobrachium > Leptobrachium leishanense. The sequence goes on along the minus strand of CM019063.1, from coordinate 477,838,967 downwards.
AGTTTGGAAAATGATATTTAAATGTCTTTTTTTTTTATTTTTTTTTATATTTAGCTGAAGTTGTAGACCATCTTTTGGAACTTTCGAACGCAGCAAAAATGGAAATCCAGTCTGAGCCCGTCGACAAGTACGGATTTGACATGATAGCATCGTATCTAGATGACGACCAGGCAAACTTCAACCCAGAGATACTTGAAGTTTCCGACGCGCCCGACACGACAGAAGACGCTCATGCTGACTTTGGTATGGACATGCCGCTTTCTAATGATCTAGATTCGTTGCTGGACGAGGCGCTCATACAATTCAGCAATTCAGAGAATGCCCATGACCCGGAAGAGTTCGACAACGTTGACTTTCAAGAGCTACTTCAAACTACCTCAAGCGAAGAGATCTCATTTCCTATGGGACATGCCGAGTCCGCCAGCAACACTACGGGAGACATAGATATCGCATACCAAGCGTCGGTTTACCTCAATGACGGTATTTCCTACGACAAAACGGAAACGGACTTCATAAAGTCATCTGAAATTTCTGATCTAGACAGGGATTTTAATCTCAAACTGAATATGTTTTCAGAGTCTGAAATGTGCGGCCCTCATCCCTCTGCTGGTGCTCCGGAAATTTCTGAGAAGCCCGAGGCAAGCAATGAAGACGTCAAACAATTTGATGGTTCACCAGCATTAACCTCAACCTCCATCTCTTTCAGTAGCTCCTTGTCAAGTGTCCCCCCCAAACCTCAACAGCAGTGGAATCCTTTGGCCCCTTCATTTTATCCCCTATTAAACACCAGCCAGAGGTTGGTTGCACCAATTGTCACTAGTCCCCTCACATGGGCTTTTGCCACAAACCCCAGAGTTCATAATCCTGGTGCTTTCTTTACACCTTCAATCACCTCGTATGCATGGAATACCAGTCATTTTCCCCAACACCACTGGCACAATGTTGGGGTCAAACGCATTGGCCAGCCTGAGGTTGGGCCACAAGCTGCTGTTCCTCTTCTGGGTCAGAAAAATGTTACACACTTGGCAGGAAAAGTGCTCGTTTTACTGCGAGGTGCTCCGGGATCTGGGAAATCTACCCTGGCAAGGTAGGAAACGACCGTCCACAAAATCGATGCACATTACTCTTTAGTTTTGCAATCCTGTAAACTGCTATGCTTAAATATTGGTTGCCATCTTGACCGCTGTGCCATAGCCATGTTCTACTTGTATTGTCACACATTTCTTTCCACGTCAGGACTTGATAAACCTGAAGGGGGGCCAATTAGCTATAGGCTCCTAGAATTTTACCTCTGGTTCGTAAATGTCTGGTTTATTCAATACCTATATACAAAGCTTTGCCTGGCTCCTAAGTCATTGATGTTGACCTCTATCTATTTTTGTCATTCCCTATGGTAAATTGCCTTAACCCCTTCAATACCACGATCTGGCTAACTCCATCTTCAAAAGCTCCTGCAGGAGCCCAAGATCGATTTTTAACTGGATCTGGTCTTGATCTGGAGCTATGCAGGGGAAATTTGTTTATTGCGAAAGGCCTCCAAAATGTGTTTCAGCACCGCGGGTATGACTGCCAATGTGCTGGATATTTTGATCAGCAGGGACTCCTGTGTCTGAAACGTGGAGCCCCAGCAGAGTTAGACCTGCAGGAGCTTTATTTGGGGAACAGATGGCACCCTCTGCCTGCCAAATAGGGCTTACTGATAGTAAATCTACACTGCACAGACATTACAAGGATTTTTAACTGTGTTATTAATGTAAAGTGGTTTTCTAAAACGCCACCAGTGGTTTTAGAGAGAAAAACATGGCAGCGAAGGGTTAAAGTCACTCCAATGTGTTGGCTGACAATCACCTTCCAGGGTTTTCAGATATGGAAAAGCCCATGTCAGAGCCAAGGTCCAAATATCAACATTCACATATCATGGATAGATTAACTCTTCATATGCTGTTAAGTGACCCTCCTCTCTAAATGACCCTGTTGTTTTTCTGGACCTATTCTCCGATCATGTTATATTTAATTCAATCCGCCGTGCTACTTATTCTGATTTTCATGGAGCGCTCTAGTAGAAAGGTATTTGTCTAATCTGAAGGTCCCGAGCCTGCAGTGTTATAACGTGTTGTTACAGAATGCTGACACAATCTATGTGTATAGTGAAAAAAGAGGTTTGCTAGTGTCCTGAGGACGAGCAACATCACTAGTGGTCTGCTCAGACTGCTATTACCTGGAAAAGGTGGCTAGAATTGAATTGCCAAGGACGTCATCCCTGCATGAGCGGAGCAGCAGCCCCCAGGGTCCACGTCTAAATTATAAATAATACAGGAGGGGTGGGGTCGTGACTCGTGCCTATTCCCCGATGGGGCGGCTGCAACCACCAAATGCATCCAGCCCAGCAACATGTGTAAAACATAACAAGGAAAAAAAATGTCATCTGCGCTTATTCCCATTATACCGTGTGAAACAAAACGCAATTAGAGGCTTTGGTTACTATTAATGGCCATTAAGAGTATAAGCTCACCGCCAACGTCAAGGCACCTTTATTGAGGGTGAGTCCTATCCAAAAATGAAGCCACAGGTTGCTGTATAGCAAACCATACTTGCTCATGCTGCTTGTCAAACATGAGGTAGACTGGTGGGCTTTTATTTATGCTCCCCCAGAAACCAAATCCGCTTTGGGATCAAAAACAAAGACACGGAGCGGAATCTTGCTGCAATGATGACATGGCTGGAGGTACATTAAAACATACATAATACAGGAGGGGTGGGCTCGCGTCTATTCCCCGATGGGGCGGCTGCAACCACCAAATGCATCCAGCCCAGCAACATGTGTAAAACATAGCAAGGAAAAAAAATGTCATCTGCGCTTGCCGCTTATTCCCATTATACCGTGTGAAACAAAACGCAATTAGAGGCTTTGGTTTCTATTAGCCAGGTCATTACTGCAGCAAGATTCTGCTCCGTGTCTTTGTTTTTGATCCCAAAGCGGATTTTGTTTTCTGGGGGAGCATAAATAGAAGCCCACCAGTCTACCTCATGTTTGACAAGCAGCATGAGCAAGTATGGTTTGCTATACAGCAACCTGTGGCTTCATTTTTGGATAGGACTCATCCTCACTAGAGGTGCCTTGACGTGGCTGTGAGCTTATACTCTTAATGGCCATTAATAGAAACCAAAGCCTCTAATTGTGTTTTGGTTTCACACGCTATAATGGGAATAAGCGCAGATGACATTTTTTTTCCTTGTTTTGTTTTCCACGTCTAAATTACTCTGTAACCTTAAAGTGAGAAAAAGATTGTAAGCTCCTATGAGCACGGCCCTTCTACACCTCTTGTTTCCATCATATGTCTGCTTATCTCGTTCCCTTTGATTATTGTAAAGCGCTGCGGAAACTGTTGGCGCTATATAAATGATGACAATAATAATAATAATAAGAGGTTTGTGAGGGTCCTGAGGACGAGCAACGGCACTAGTGGCCTGCTCTACGGTGGGGCCCGCTCAGGTCTTACAAGGTTTTAGCTCGATTGTGCCATTACAGGGACAACTCCATATAAAAATCAGACTGCTACACCCTGAAAGCGTGTTTGTATGTTTGTGTGACACAAGTGTTTGCTATAATACAAACGTTGTCTCTGTATTGCAGGATGTTGATGCAGAAGAACCCATGTGGAGTAACTTTAAGCACTGACGATTACTTTTCCCGGGACGGCTTGTACCGCTATGATGCCAGCTGTTTAGGGGATGCACATGAGTGGAATCATAAGCAAGGTAAGGAGAAATAAGTTACACGTGTGTGTATTTTATCCCTGTTTTTGTAATGATTATTAATACTTAAAAGTTTTTTTTAAGTTCAGCAATCATTTACATATATTTTTAAGCTTGAGCAGTTACCATGGAAACTAGTGAGATCAGCATGAATTCAGTTTTGCTTCTCGATCTTTTTTCTATCTCCCCCTATTTGTTTGTACCATGGTATCCAGATCTGTGAAATATATAATTAAATGAAGCAAAATACACAAACCTTACCATTTGCTTTTTGTCTGTAACTACTATTTAATGTTACTGTTGAAAATTTTTGCAGTTTCTACAAGGTCTGTTTGAGAACTAGAAAGCTGTGATGCTGTTATCCATAAACTCTTTATCCTGGAGGTTTGTAGATATCTATCAGCTCAGTTATTCCAAAAATTGCCACAATTGTATAGTGAATAGACCCCACACTATGGAGTCTATTTATAAAGCCCCGAAATCGCCTGCATCGACGCATTCCACCGAACTGGAAAAATAAAAAATAATAAGTCTACTATTCTCCTAATAATAGGCATTTCAATCAATACAAATGTGTGTAAATATTTAAAAAATGTCCTCTAAAATAAATGGACTGTTAAAAATATACAAAATTCTTTAAAAAAAGTCATCTAAAAACAAAATACAAAAAGATCTTTTAAAAAATAAAAAGGGTTTTTGCACAAAATAAAACGAACGGTCTTTTAAAAAGAAAATTAAAAAGATATTACTTTTTTTTACACTGAAACCTATGGGATTCGATTGTTTAAACCTTTTGAATTGTAACACCAAAAATCATAGCATTTCGGTACAATTCGGCGTTCTGTGAATAGAAGACTCTAAACTGTTTCGTTGGCGCCAAATTGTGGCGAATTTAACCGTATTTTGCTGTCAATTCGCCTGTATTTGGCAGATTGACAGTTTGGTGAATAGACAAATTGCACCCAACAGTCAAATTCACTGTTCAGGGCCAATTTGGAGGTTAGTGAATAACCCCTTATGTCATAGAGGGTTTTATCTACTAAATCGTACGTTGTGCAGATTGAAGACATGCCCGATCTACCTTTTTGTTGGAGAGTTGTTCAAATCACCTGTGTAGAAGCAGGTCCCTTGCCTTACATCTGTGCAGAAGCTGGTTCAGCCTCCCCACTATGTCTTTTCTTTACAACCGTGGAAAGCAGATTCAGATCCCCGATTCAGATCCCCTTCAGGGCAGGTCACCAGCAAGTGTCCTGGGGAAAGACACCCAACAATATGCACGCCTCACACTATATACATATCCGTTATGGAATGTAAGTTCCCTCAGGAACAGGGTCCCTCTACCGTACTGTATCATCCTTGTTACGATATGTCTGCTGTCCTGACATGTCACCCTCTTCTTTACATACTTTGCACAGCACTACAGAATATGTTGGTGCTATATATAAATAAAGTATAGTTATTACTGTAGGCTATAATACAAAATGCATTGCTTTACAATGTAAGTGAAAAAAGGGGTATTGATCTTCTGTATTTGAGGCAAAATAAACAAATATGTTGTGCAATTTTATGTTTTTCAGCCAGAGAAGCCTTTGAGAATAATGTGTCGCCGATCATCATAGATAACACCAATTTGCAGGGATGGGAAATGAAGCCCTATGTGTCTTTGGTAAGATCGCATTTCTTCTACAGCATGTTTACATGGCTTGGGATGTAAGGTGTAAGGCGCTGCTGTCATCTTGTACAAATGTTTGTTTGTAACGGATGGAAACAATCTCCTAAACATCTCCTAAAATATATTGTTTTAAAGGAATACTCTATTGAAAAGAGAATTCCTTTTTTTGTCCTTAAATAATTGGGCACAGGCTGCCGGCAGCCTGTGCCCAATTATTTTTTTATTTTAAATGAACCTTTTCTCCCTTGGCACATGCTGCTCCTCTTTCGGCTCAAGGACTTTTGAACCCAGGAGTCCCTCAAGTTTTCCTGTGCAAGTTGCACTCCTACGCAACTTTCATAGCGTATGAATTGCAAATTGTGCAATGCTACAGGATGTACGCCCTTTGCTTGCGCAAGTTCTGTAGTGCGTGCGCAGAACGATGGATCGGAGCTACGCACACATCCGCATATCCGATCCTTTGGCTGCCTCGCTGAGACCGCTTTCTTTCATGGGCGGTCTCTGAGGCTGACGTCGGCGCGTTCTCTGCGTGCTGAAATCACTAGTGACTGATCTGGTGACCGACAGCCGGGAAATTAAAAATTTCTGGCTGCTGGCGACGCAGGGAGGGGGGGGGGACTCCTCAACTTCACCCAGCGTTTTTACCCAGTCGGGGAAGGAGTGGGCCACTCCTCACATCCTGTCCACTTTAAAACAATAAAGTTGTCAGAATGAGTAGAGTGTCTCCCTAAAAAAACACACTCTTTGCAAGTTAAGGATAATATTATGAGGTGTGTATATACATGGATGACCTAATTGGGGCGTATGTCCACCTTGACCACATTAACGTTAACTGTAATATGATTATTTAATTTATTAATTAATATATTTAAATATATTAAATATATATATTTTTAAAAGCGTTCGTTGGGTTCATCTTCATATTTCTTCTAAGAAATTTGATTGCCCCTTTTGTGTGCCCCATACAAAACAAGAGCAATAGTGTTTATTGTGCCTGGTCCATTCGAATGGGTCCAGACTTATGGGACAACCTGCATTCATAAGTTCATGTCGTACTAGAGCTTAAGAACGAAATCTGGCTTGAAATCTTTTCCTTTTTTTTAATGATTGGTTTGTTTGCAAGCAGGCAGTGAGGCACAAATATAAGGTTATATTCCGTGAACCTGATACATGGTGGAAATTTAACCCTAAAGAACTTGAAAGGTAAAAGTACTGAAATATTTTTCTTTTTACTAATTTTATAGTGTTTATAGTGTTAAAAATGAATATTTAGCTATTCTTCAATGGTGGCACTTTTTGCTATAATTTTATTGCTGTAGGAGAGGTGTGATTCAAAAAAATGTATCACAATAGTAATTGATAAAGTAGAAACCTCATCAGGCTTTCAGATCTGTGTTTTAAATTTAGCCGGTACCTGTAGAGTACGCTGAGCGGCTTTTTGTAAACCTTCCTGAATGCTTAAAGCGAACTATGATCGTACATGTTGGTTTATGTCTCTTTTAAAGGTTTAACATATAGGGGGCATTTTATGATACCGTTACAGTATGTTTAAAGGGAAAGTCTAGTGGCTTTTTACCATTACCTACATGTTAAATAAAGTCTTATTCCTAAATTACATCCATCACTTATTTCTCACTGTTTGCAAGTTTTTCCTATTTAATATAAGAATTCTCTATATTTTCCCTCACACGTAAATGCAAATACTTCTCAGCTTAGTCTCCGTTCCGATTTCCTGCTTCAGCAGTGCGCTGCTACATAACTCACCTAACAGAGCACAGCAGGACCTGGAGGAGGCAGCATTTGTGGTCATTGCTCGTAAATAAATTATGTAAAGAAAAATAAATCACCCAGTTCAACCTTTATATCCGGCTAATAAATTTGCTGTTAGGTTTGTGTCAACGTCACAAACCTAAAGATGACCAATCCTCTTGAGAAATGTTATTTATGAAACCTCTGCAGTACCAAGGTTAGCAAAATCGACACCACGTGTGCAGTGAATCACACTATATGATGATATGTGCTCAAACAGAATGAAGGATTGCTGACATTTAAAGGGTTATTCAAAAAGCGCCAGTGTTTGCTGTTGTTGCAGCAGTGACAAACGCCGGCTGTTCTCAGTGAAGCTACTCCTGCGCCTGCTTGAATTACTCTTTTGAGATGCACTGTTTTTTGTTGCCGTTGCAGCAACTGTGATTTTTGACTGTGTTGGCAATGTTGGCAAACAATGGCTTTGAATAACCTTGTTACTTTTAAATCCTGCAGCCAGCTTGTGACTCAAATAGCCACTAATTATGCTGAAAGCAACCATTCAGTGTCCAGTCTGAGCTCATCACTGTGTTTTATGTTACTGTGCCTACTTCATATCTGCAGGCGAAATCGTCATGGTGTAAAGCGGGAGAAAATTAAAAGGATGCTGGAGAACTATGAGCTTGTTACAGTCAATTCCATACTAGGTTTACCACTGGCTAAAGTGCCAGAAAAGAGCAACATTGCCGAAACGACAACAACAGCAACATTGTTCAATCCAAATTTGTAAGAACTTAGTACCTTTCGTTACACTCCATCCCATTGTGCTCTTTTTACAGGCATTTGTTTTAATGCATATCATTGTCATGTGTGGTATCTGTATATGTGCAGTCGCTGTGAGTGCATGAGTGCTGTCTCTGTACCTGCGGGCTGCCTCTGTCTGAGAGTGCTGTCTCTGTGATTGCGATCTCTGTGAGTGCTGTCTCTTGGAGATAGTGCTGCTCTATTAACCCCCACTCTTCCATACAGTAATTATTAGCACCTTCTGTTTAACCAGCCTTGTCACTGCATTAACCTCCTATCCCATCATTATTCTCTCCACTAGTATCACCTTCACTTTACTAACTGTTTCCCACCCTGAGTTACATTACACTTTATTAACCAACAATTGCCACCACCATTACACTGTTTCTAAATCCTCCTGTAACCCATCCCTTTTAACCCCTTCAATCCTATTTAGTTCTACCATTGCATTAGCGCTCTTCTTTATTGCCCTCTCTCTTTACCATAAAGGGTTACTTTCCAGCTCCCTGAGCTGCTCTCTCCGGGTCGGGGCTGAGCTCACAGCCTACACTGTGATTCCTCACAGTCCACACTGCTCCCTTTCCTGTCTTCTTTCCTCCATTGTCCTGCATTCACAATCCTGCCTCCTTCCCCCTGTCAGAGACAGCTTCTGTAAGAAGCTAATAGTCTCTATTGCCGATCCGCCTCCAGCCTCTCCTGCTTCCCGGCTGCATCAAAGCCATAAATCATGTGCAGCTGTCATCCCTCGCCTCAGCTCCGTGATGATGACTCACATCGAGTAAAGGGACGAGTGAAAATTCACGGCTTTTTTTGTTGGTATAGCTTGGTAAAAAAGTATAAACCGGGTTATTGCTAACCCGAACCCAATTTACACTTTTTAAACTATGGCGATTCCGTTCTACACTGTAGTTTCAAAATATTATTAGTGAACTCCATCCTGACGATGGTAGAACCATTGTTTGAGATCATATAGTCAATTTTGCATCAGACAACAGTACTACCATTGTTTGAAGCAATGCTCAACTATTTTACACACGTAGCGTAAAAGAATATATGGTTTTATTCCAGTGCCCATTTCTAGCCACTAGTACATAGGACACCATCTATTGATGGACCTATCTATAGGTTACCTTACTATGTTTAATAATATTGTAATACAGTTGTGCTCAGAAGTTTACATACCCTGGCAGAATTTATGATTTCTTGGCCATTACTCTGAGAATACGAATGATAACATAAAACCATTTCATTCACTCATGGTTAATGTTTGGCTGAAGCCATTTATTATCAGTCAAGTGTGTTTACTCTTTATAAATCATAATGACAACAGAAACAACCCAAATGACCCTGATCAAAAGTTTACATACCCCAGTTCTTAATACCGTGTATTGCCCCCTTTAACATCAATGACAGCTTGAAGTCTTTTGTCGTATTTGTGGTTGAGGCTCTTTATCTTCTCAGATGGTAAAGCTGAGTTATCATTAGGGCCGAAACAACTAATCGACAACTAATCGATGATTAAAATAGTTGTCAACTATTTCCATTATCGATTAATCGGTGTCAATTAATCGTCTTGTGTACAGCACACACTGTTCAGACTGAGTTAAATGTATCCTCAGCTTCGGAGCTGATTGGAGAAGACGCGCCGCTGCTTTACTATGTATGATTTGGTTCTAGGGTTATGTCAGACACAACCAGTTTGTTTTTATTCTGTTTACAACAGTAGCAGAACTATAACACAAACCATAGGATACTGCCACTGGGTGAAGGAGCTGTATGCCTGTGTTTTAGCCTTACTTGAATACTGTGCCACCCTCCCTGCCACACCCTCTTTGGTCAGGAACTGTAATGCCCTCCCTTTGGTCTGGTCCCTTTCCCCAAACTCAGTCCAACACTCAGATCCGGTCTTTTGTCCATACCCACTCCCTCTCACATTCAGGTCAAGATACTTGAGCAAAGTCACTCCCTTCCACCTCCAGTCCCTCCTCCCACTCAGTTTGTTCACAAAATTATTTAAAAGGGGCACTCTATGCCCCCTGGCCACTTTAGCTTATTAACGCCGATTTCATGCTGACATCATCATCTATGACCAAGTGCTTGTAGCCGAGTTAATTTGAGAAAGCAAACATGGGCTTAAGCTGCGCATGTAGCATCAACCCAACCCTCTGACCAAGCACTCTCATACTTTGGGTGTGAAAGTTATGTACTCTAAGAAAATTGCTTATGATAAAAGGGAGAGGCGTTGTGGTTATTTATTTATTTTTACATAAAATTCCTTTTAAGTAAACACATTTTTTTTCTATTTTTTTTTATTTATTTTTTTATCTGATGAATTGATTAATCGGCCAACTAATCGATTATGAGAATAATCGTTAGTTGCAGCCCTAGTTATCATTCATATTCTCTGAATAATGGCCAAGAAATCATAAATTCTGCCCGGATATGTAAACTTATGAGCACAACTGTATATACTAATATAATTTTTTAAAAAATTGCATAGTGATTCAGGTTTCGCTGTAAGTGAAGCTGGATGCCGTTCCCTTGTCACAGAGAAGAATGTGGAGATGAGCTGTCCCACTTGGCAAGCTCTTACCTACATTTATATTTAATTTTTTTAAATTTTTTGTGAACATTACTTTGAAAGAAATAATAATACAATGTTACATTATTCTTGCATTTACAGACAAAGAAGTACCCTTTCCTCAATGTCGAAAAACAAGGCAGACGCTACTTCAACACAAAGAAAAGATGAACATATTCTAGACACTGATGTTTCAGGAATCTCTCCTAGCGGCTCGGAAACCATAGTTGACCCTAAAGAAGACTCAACCAAATGGAGCGGAAGAACAGATTTTGCAGACGAAAAGTTGAATGAGTTAATGCCATCTGGGGAAGGAGCGTGTAGTGGCCAGATTCAGAAAGACGATGATGGAATAAAGCAAGCGTTCGTTGATGAAGACATTGCAAATAGTGATTCACGTTCAGGCGAGCCTCCGTTAACGCTGAATGAAAGGCCAGAGTTTCTGAGTTTTGTTGGAGACTGGCCTGTAGAACAACAGACCATGAGTCAGAGAGCTCCAAGGACCAGAAAGAAGGTTCGACCAAGTAAAATGCACAAAGCATCTTCTAAGCTGTTTGGTGAAGGTAAGAATGGAGAAAACAAGTCGAAGCAAACAGACAGTGACCCTCTGACACTTATTCCATCTGAAGGCCAATGGGCTGGTATCGCTCTTACTTGCGATGTGGAGGACAGCAACAACAACTCTATCTCAAAGCAATGTGAGACAGAAGGTGAAGTCACTGGTAACAAAACTGAACAAAATTCCAAACAAGATGTAGCAGACCTGATGTCTGACATGCTTCAAAGCGTCAGTGAGAGTCTTGAGGACATGGAAAACGTTGCACCTTCGACCGCCGAGACAGCAGAGGAAGGTATTGCATCTTTAGCCAACCCTGAAATAGAGCCGCAGCATCCCAGACATAACTGCAGACACTGCAAATTAGCTTTAACCTTCTCAGGCCTGTGCTCTGACTCCCAAAACACAGGAGAAAGCAGACCCATATGTCAGTCTCAAGATACTTCGACTGAAGTCGTTGCTGGACCCAGCAAGTCCTCCCAAACAGAACCTCATGAATTTGCACTGTTATGGAGAATAGACAGGAAAAACATAAATGCCATGGAGTCTGCAAAGGTTCTCATCGGAAAAAGCGATCGCTTCAAATCAAAGATGCTGGACGCGAGCTTAGGTTTTCAGGAGAATATTCCGTACAGGGTTATGCATCATAAAAGTACATTCGTGGAGGAAGATGAGATATCTAGCCTAGGTGCCGAGGAAAGTTTGACTATTCTGTGTAAACTCTTCAGGTCTCTGTCGTTTGATGTGCTACGGGACCTGTATGAAAGATGCAATAAAGATATCCAGTGGGCAACAAACCTGCTGCTTGATTCAGGAGAGAAGTTGCACATAGATGAAGATTGCTCCTTAGTGGCCCCTGGGGACTGCGAAGTTGCAGAACCAGATTGCGCTGGAGGTTTTTGCCAATTAGTCCAGGGATCAACAGGCTCTGATGACAACGACAATGAGCATCACGAGAATCTTACGCTTTCCGATCAGTCTTCTGAATCCTCGTCGACTGGCAGTGCAGACCTTTCAGACCTTCTAGACGACAGCGATATTGATACAGAGTGTTCTAATGTGATGAATTCTGTCCTCCAGATCGTTTCTGGAGAGGTTATTCATCCCAGTGATTCATCCGTCAGTGACTTAACAAATACAACCAATACTTTGCCAGATGGCAAACGGAAAAATAGCCTCGAACAAACAGCAGATGATCGTTCAGCTCATTTTAACGCAATTTTTGATGTTGAAAGAGAAAAGTCAAATGTGCAAGAGTCCTCTAATGGCAAGGAAGCAACTCTATTTTCTTTAAACTCAAATGATTATCATTCAGAGACTGATCAGATGCCAAATTTTACGGAGACCGGTATGGTCCGTAAGGAACCTTACGATAATTGTGATAATCCATCTGCAGAAAACCCTGAAGCAACAGGACAGTGTGGAAACACTTCTGAATCGATTGGGGAGGACGATGCAAAGCAAGGAAGTGGTGTATCATTGCCCAAAGAGTCCCTGATGTTCGATCATCTAGAGTTGTCTTTGCCGCCAGAACTTGCCCATCAGCTCAGTGAATTGTTCGGTCCTGTTGGAATTGATCCAGGTATGTGTTATTGTGCTTCTATTAGTCACGTTTCCAATTCAATATTTGTGTAACACTATAGATTTCCCAATAATTGTCGCTTGTTGCAGTTGACAATTCTGGAAGAGAAGGTCCCTGGTGAAATGGTGATTCACTACATGGTTTCATGTAGAAAGGTCAATGTATCGTACATTATCAGGGATATTCAGAGAAAGGTGAAACTCTAGAGAAGTTAAAATTCTAGGTCAAAATAGCTGATTTGGAAAGTGAGGGGGGGCCTGTGGCCAGCTGTGGAAGGGAGAGGACACGATTTGTTGGAGCTCCGTCTGCAGCCCTTGCAAGTGGGGTTTTTTGGAAGACTTTTTTTATGTTGTTTGCTCCACTGTGGGGTCCCTAACAGGCTGGCCATCAGGTGTGCACCCTCCGGAGCCTGTGTTGCCCCCCCCCCTCCGGAGCTGAGACCATGGTATCGGCTGCCGACCCTTGGCTGTGAAGCTCCGCCTGCGTCCATTTTGGGGCCTGTTCCCCTGCTCCCGACGACATTGCGTCTCGCTGCCCTTTCGCTTTATTGATTCCTGCCGGGCTGACGCCTGCTGTGGACCACGGTGATGGAGGGCTCCCAGCTCCTGCGGCCGATATTGCAGTGGTTAAAGTGTCTGTGGCTTGGCAGTGGGACGTTCCCCCTTCCCCCACCGCAGTGAAAATGGCTGTGCTAAAAGGCCTAGATGCCTGTATAGAGATGCTGGGGGAGGCGGATTCGAGCCCGGTCACGAGGGGAACCTGGTGCCAACTGATTGCGATACTGCGGGGCTGTGGAGGAGTGACAACTACCCATGTGAACGGGCCAGAGGAGGCCTTACCCAACAGCGGTGTAGAAAGATGTTCAGAGGTCATCAGAGGCGCTGGAGGCGATGTTCAGAGGCGCTGGAGGTCGAGTTGCGTGGGGATGTGCCTGGATGCCGAGCGGTCGCTGGTTTCCCTACCTTCGGGATCGGCTCCTGGTCCATGCAATAAGGTCTTGCTAGTCGCGAGGAAGGGGGATTGTGAAGTGGTGGCAAAGGAGAAGCATGGTCTCGAGAATTCACCAGAGCTGGATGAGCTGGGGCAGCTGACCGATCGTGGATGGCCTGCCCGGGTGGTGTCGACGGGAGCTGCCGCGGTCCACACTGCATCACCTGAGTGTCCCAGTGGGAGAATGCAGTGATGGAGCTGCCCGGACTGTGTCTCCTATCCCCAGCGCCGTATATGAGAACTGCTGAACCCCGGAAGGTAGCCGCGTGCAACCCGTTCTGGGTTGCTTTTGCCCTGCGTGGCACTGGTGTCGCCTACATGCCCATTCAGACCACACACTCTAGGTTGCCCTGCGGAGTGCTGCCTGTGGTGGTCCCTTTCCCGTTTGTAGATACAGGCTGACATATCTCCCTCCCCCTCCCACACACTTGTTTTTTCCCCCTTTTTTCTGCTTCCCCTACTTTATGGGACTTCCCCCATTTTTGCGATGTCTCCTGAGGACATTTTGTTCCTTTTTCCTTTCCCTTTCTAGGACACTCGGCTGAGTTTTTCTTCCCCAGATGCCTCTTATGTGCTGAACTTTTTTTTTTACCGTTACATGACACCTCAAGGGGCGCAGGCGCGGCCTGGTGTCCAGCTTTGCCCCTGGGTGCCTGGGCCTGGTGCTATATAACCCCCCCCCCCCACCTGGACTTTTCCTGCGGTCCTTTGGCCGTTCGGGAATCCGCCGGGGACGGCACAATATGACCCTTTTGCCTCCCCCCCCTTTTTTTTTTTTCTCCCCTCCAGTTGCTTTCCCCCCCTATGCTGAGATGCTTCGGATCTTTTCTGTGGACGTTTCTCCCCCCACCTTTTTTTTTTTTTTTTTCTTTTTTTTTTTTTTGCTACAACGTGCGCTGTATTTTTCTAGAAGAGACCACCCCCCCCCCCCCCCCCACTTCGGGAAGTTTAAGTCGACAACTGTTTATACCTAGAAGTCTTTTTTGTGCTATGTGTCTGTTTCGAGGACTGGCTTTTTATTATTTTTATCACGATGTACCTATGTTTGCTTCATATGGCCCTGCGCGGCCTTCACTCTGTTTATATGATGACTTCTTTCCAAATTTATAATTTTTATTTTGTAAAGTGAGATAAATGGGAGAATTTTTCTGGTTTGGCTATTTTGACCTAGAATTTTCACTTCTCCAAAAGTTCTCAAGAGTTTCAACTTTCTCTGAATAACCCTGTACATAAACAGTGCAGCAAATCCCTTACTTAACACAACAATAAACTCCCCATAGGTTTCTTTCAATCACTTGGATTCCATGGCTTAAATAATACCTTGCTTTGCAGCATTCCCAGTGTCCTGAATTGATCCATAATCTGTATTATTCTGTTTGTGAGTGAAAAACTGTAGGTTTCAGTCTTTGGGAACCCTTAAATGCAGTTTAGTTTGCAGATAGTTTGTTGAACTGTTTTTTTTCTTATTATTATTCCTCAATATGGATGGGGGCTCCTTTTTTTCCAGCTTTTCTGCAAATACAGGGTGACAGGAGTGGGGTCTAAATGAAAATTTAGTTTTTCCACAGCGAAAAAGTTAATCTTGCTCTGAAAAGTTAATTGTAATGCACTGACTCAGAGGCTCCTATTGCGTCTCTTTTCTTGCTTTATTTTTTATAGCAGCAAGGATTTTAACATAGAAACTGTAAACACATGTTAAACATCCTTAGAAAAAAACACCGATCTTTACTAGACACTTCCACACTCTCTAGTCCAAACCCTGTGTATCTCCTTTTGATATAGCCCCACCTCCACTTCCTTCTTCCTCTTTTCCTTGCTGCTGCGCAGAGAGATAAGTATATGGTTTTTACTCCTCGTGTGTTTTTTCCATTTATGCTGTTCTGACGCTACGCCCCGGCTTCAACCGCGGCGATCGTATTTATCTAGTAGTTTTATATCACCTGGGTTTCTTTTCCCTTAATTCTAGAACCTAACTTAAAGGGACACTCTAGGCAACATGACCACCTAAGCTATTTTAGGTGGTCATGATGCCCAGAGTATGCTGCCCTCTGTCCCCCCTCCCTCCGCTCAGCGGTTCAGCTGTAAATGCTGAAAACAGCTGAGAGAGGCGGAGAACTTTACTCCGCCCTCCCAGCTGTCAGTCAGCAGAGCGGGAATCATATTTCCCGCTTCTGCCAACTTTTGCCGAGTAGGAGACGTCATCGCGCTTTCAGCGCGATGACGTCTCCAACTCACCGCAGAAGCTGGCGGCTCCCTCTGAGGGTTAGTGTTGCGCGCATCCTCTTGCGCGCAACACTAATCCTCAGAGGGAGCCGGGAGGAAGCCTGCCGATTGGCTGGCTTACGTGAGGGGTGTGCATGCGCGCTTCTCACGTAAACCAGAAGGCAAGAAAAAGAAACAAGGACGGGAGCGGAAGAGAAGGGAGGTGAGTATGAAAAAAAAAAAAAACAGCGCTGGAAACAAGAGGATTTTAGGGTATTACAGTTAAAAACAAAAAATAACTATTTATTAAGGGAATAGGGATAGGTTAGGATTAAAAAACGGGGGGGTGATTTTTTGTTAGAGTGTCCCTTTAATTTCTAAAGTTTTATTCCCCTGATGCTCTTAGCGATAGACGGAAGCAAGTCCTTCTAGCCGCGCATCGGCTTTCCCGCACATGCGCAGTGTAATACCTGCTCTTGCCTCCGTCTTCCTCATTCGTGCCTGCACTCACTACCAAGATGCTGCGCCAAAAGCCAGCTCCGAAGTGCCCTGCACCCGAGGCAGACTCGGATTCCGGGGAAAGCTCCATCCACCAGTCGGAACCTGAGGAACAGGCTGATACTCATTCCCCCCAGATAGTGGTAAATACCCTGTTACATGCCCTGGCTATGCCTATGCTAGACCCCACTATCCAGGCCTCAATTCATACGGCGGTATTTAATGCTGTCACAGCTTTATCGGCTGATTTTAAAAATACACTGGCTGAGGACATAGCAACTGCACAGTCTTTACCACCGGTTTTACCAGATGACTCATTGGGCAAACCACTCACTTCGGTGAGGCCCCCTGAAACGCCACTGCTTCGTGCTGTGGGGAAAAAGTCAGTTAGCAAGTCCAAACACACCCAAAGAGGGGCTGGCAACCCCGCAACACTGCCTATGGTCATTGCTACCGACTCCACATCTCGCAAAAGAGCCTACCCACGCCGGGCGCTTGTGGCGGATTCCCCAAAAAAAGCGAGAACATCTGATTCCACTCTGGATATCGAGGAAGACCCAGGGAGCGAGGATCTCGATCCGGAGTCGGATGACGGTGAAGCAGTAGATGCTCTTGACATTCATGCCACAGAGGACGATACCTTTTTTTTTTTCCCTCATCCACTCCGACAGAGGAGATGATATGACCCCATGGGAAACCCCCTGTTTTGTCCTGAGGACCTCCAACACCCGAGGTCAAAAGAATGGTCACCCCAATTACATGTGGCAAAATATGTGGATATCAGAATCCGTAAAGCCCTAGATAAAGGTACCCAGGCTAAAATGAGAACGGAATGCCCTCGTCCTATTACGGAAGGCAAAACCTGCCTCACTCCTGAGATAGATTCTAGTTTTCAACAATACATTGAACCTCATGGTCGTTCAGCCAAAAAAGGCATAGATCACGCTTTCCGCCTTTGTCAGGACAAGCTCCTGGACACTGTGGGTCCTCTGACCCGTCTACTGGATGCAGTGGAGACTGCACGTTTAAATAATACCCCACTCTGCCCTACGGCAGTATCAAACTGGGCACTCAGATCCCTAAATTTTCTCGGGAACGCCCTGGCCACCGAGAGACGTAGGTCCATCCTCCTAAAAGTGGACCCTACACTGACTACCATTGCGGATACTGACTTGGCAGAAAAGGCAAAAGGCTTTTTGTTTGGAAAAGGTTTCCTTAAGGATATGGGAGAATACACCGGAGCATTCAACCAAATTGACAAGGTCTCCCACTCCCTGAAAAAGATTTTTCCGGGACGGCCGGTAGGACACGGGGCCGTGCTACCGGCCGGGCAGGTTTCACCAATCCTACCTGCCAAACACCAGGCCCTGCTACCTCCGGCTACTACTCCGGTACCAACTCCGGCTATGACCAGAATCCGCAACCCCAATTCTTTCCCTCGCGGTCTCAACCATGGAGAGGACGGGGTTTCTGTGGTTACAGAGGTTCCTACTCCACTAGGAGACCCTCAGGTGAGCACTATGTTACTTCCTGCAAGTGTTATTTGTGTAGGGGGCCGCCTGAGCTTATTTTACCACAGATGGGCAACTCTGACCTCAGACACCTGGGTTTTATCCACAGTCAATGGCTTCCGTATAAGCTTCACTCCCCCCCCCCATCCAATCCCGCCCCCCTCTTCCTATACCTCTTACGGAAGAGGGCGGGCGACTGATGGATCAAGAGGTAACAGACCTCTACCGCAAAGTTGCCATAGAACGGGCCCCACAGACATCACCGGGCTTTATCAGCAGCCTGTTCCTAGTGGGAAAGAAGGGAGGAGGTCTATGCCCGGTCATAAATTTAAAATCCTTAAACGAATATGTAGTGTACAACCATTTCAAATGGATGGGATTCACCGGTTACGCGGCATGTTACTCCGGGGCAACTGGTTGGCATAGATCGACCTACACGATGCTTACCTAACTGTCCCCATTGCAGAATGTCACTGCGACTTCCTTCGCTTTCAGTGGGGGTCATCGACTTGACGGTTTCGCTGCCTCCCGCTCGGCCTATCTTCGGCCCCTTGGTGCTTCACCAAGCTCCTGAAACCGGTCGTAGCGGATCTCCGAGCAAGAGGCGTACATCTTCTCATATACCTAGACGACATCCTTCTGATGGCCTCTTCCCCTGAGTTCCTACGGACTCACATACAGTGGGAGGTGTCCCTCTTACAAGTGCTAGGCTTTTTTTGTCAACACAAAGAAATCAGTTCTCACACCGTCTACAGCAGGGCTTGTCAAATTTGCTTTGAATCTAGGAGCCAGCTGCAAAAGTCAGGAGCCAGGTTTTTTCAGACTAAGGCCGGTGTCAGATGAGCGCATAAGATGTGCCCGTACTGACGTGCCTACCGGCGTTCGTTGCAGCTTTGTAACGCTGCAACGTGGCTGGTCACACGCTTGAGCGCACGCACAAAACCTCCCCGTCGAAACACTAGACACACGTTGAAGGGACTGCAAAGCACGATCCTCCCTAGGGGATCGTGCTTTGCAGTGCTGAGCTCACTAACTGTGCTCAGCGAGGTGGCCAGACTGGTGTCAGAGTGGAAGGAACGTCCATTGTTACGGACATTCCCTCCGCTCTGCAAAACGCTCGTCAGACCCCGGCCTAACAACTAAACATTCACGGTACCATTCTCTTAAGACTGAGTACCGATACGTTTATTTAATGTCATGTGATGCTTTCCAAAAAATATTTTAGGATTTTGCTGAGAGCCTGTACAATTTATCATAATATTGAAATGTATAGACACACACACACACATACTGTCTTATCCTCAATCTCTCACAGCTGATCCAGGCACAGTATATACACTGTATATAACACACAGTGAATGTTATAGGAAGTGTACATACAGCTGGGTGAGCTGTGCGCCCCTCCCACCTCCCTCCCTCTGATCTGGGGACTTGACAGGACTTTTTTCTTATTTTATTAGGTGGCCGGGCTGTGAGTGCATGCTGTGAACATGACCCGCAGCATCGGAGTTGAGCGCTCCTCCTCCTCCCTTCCTCCCTCCCTCCACTCTCTAGTAGAGAGGAGGGGGGCCGGGCCATCAGCTGTGTGTGCGCCTGTCACGGGGGTCTGATTTATAACCCCCAGACAGACTCAGTGACCGGCCATAAAGTGTGCACGCTGCTGATACAAATCGCAGTGTGCACACAGCTTTCCTCGAGCGGACAAAGCCTTGTAAAAGGCTTCATGTCCGATGGGTGGAGGACCCAGCAAACCAGAAGGGAAGGCTATGTATACAAACCCGGGTGGCAGGACAGCATTTCTTGTCGCCATGGCCACCCTGGCGTCCGGGTTTGTCGACCCCTGGTCTACAGTATTGTAGTTCCTGGGATTCATAGTGGACCCAATCGCGCTATCCCTCAGTCTACTGTAAGAAAAGTGCAAGACTATCCTCAAAGAATCCCGCTCGCTATTCAGGCAGCACCAGGTGGTTCTTCGGGACTTGGTCAGGATTGTAGGTCTGCTCTCAGCTGCCAGATTAGCAGTCTGGCTTGCACCCCTTCACTATCAGGCCCTCCAACGCCTGAAGGCCCATTTCCTCCTAGTGGGGAAGATATACTCTGATCTCATCCCAATGTCTCCGGAGGCTCACTCGGATCTCCGTTGGTGGATCCAGAACCTCCGGTTCTGCAACAGGAGACCCATCATGCCATTACCCCCGATCCTTACTATCGAGTCAGATGCCTGCCTAACAGGCTGGGGGGCTCGCTGCGGACTGTTGGAGACAGGAGGCCGCTGGTCCCCCCAGGAACAGTTGATGCACATCAATGACCTGGAGTTACTAGCGGCCCTGTTCGGCCTTCAATACGTTTCAGCGAATCACCGCCATTGCAGTCTGTTGTTAAAACTGGACAATTTTCCAGCGGTCCGTTACTTCAACGGTCTTGGAGGTCCTCGTTCAAGTCTCCTGACCTCTATGGCCACCAAGCACTGGGACTGGTGCTTTGTGAGGGTCTGGAGGTTCAGGCCCAGTTCATCCCCGGTTTAATCAACCAGGTGGCCGATTGGAACTCGAGGCATACGAGGATTGCGGGGACTGGCGCTTGAGACACTCCGTTTTCTCTGCCATCTCCGCACTCTGGGGTCTTTTTCTTTTCGCGCCTCGACTGAATGCACAGTTATGTCTGTTCTTCAGTTGGAGACCGGACCCAGAGACTCTGGCGACAGATATCTTTCTACAACAGTGGACTCCACGTCGTCAATTTGCATTTCCCCCATTTCCGCTTATCGGCTGCGTGCTCCGTCATGTGCAGGTTCAGAGGGCGGAGATTGTTTTGATCGCTCCATTCTGGGAGAATCAACCGTGGTTTCCGGTATTGCTGGAAATGGCAGTGGATTTCCCCAGATTGGTGCCGACTCTACCGGACCTTCTCCTGGATGCGGATCTTCATCCTCACCCATTGTTCTATCCCGACAGCTGTCGTCTGTCAGCGTGGCTGGTGTCTGGGGTCCAGGACTCACAGCAGAGGTTTCGGAACGCACTTCCAGACTCGCCAAGGGAGCGTGGGCCCCTGGCACCAGATCCTGCTACAACTCCGCTTGGCAATGTCGGTTTCGCTGGTGCCTGGAATGGCATGTGGATCCCTTTCAGGCTCCTTTGAATTTTGTGCTGAATTTCTTATCAGAGACATTTGTCTCGGTTAAGGCATACCGCACTCTCAATGTGTTTTGTTCGGCCCTATCTGCTCACCATATTGGTTTTGACGGAGTACCCCTGGGACGTCATCCACTGGTTTGTAGATTACTCAAAGGTATGAAATTCTCACGTCCCCCCTTTCTAGATACTCGTCTACCTGGGACGTATTGCTCCTACTGCAATTGTTAAAGGACTGGCCTCCTAATGACAATTTTCGGCTAAGCTAGTATCACAGTTGTGCTTAATCTCATGTAAGAGGGTTGGGGATGTCCGTGCCCTTGATTTTCAGGCCCATTCTTTCGTACCTGAGGGTGTAAGGTTCGACATCTCCCACCGTACTAAGACTTCTATTTCATCTGTCTTCTATCCTGCCTTTCCAGACTCCCAGGTCTGTGCACGGTCCTATGCTTAAGGGAATATGAGTCGCGCACTCTTCCCCTGTGCTCTGCATCTGTTTCTCCTCTATTCATTTCTTTCAAATCTCCGCACGCTGCGGTGGGATCCACTACCTTAGCCCGTTGGCTTAAGTGGTTACTTACCTTAGCGGGTGTAGATATCTCGATGTTTGGAGCTCACTCGCTACGCAGTGCTATGGTCTCTTCGGCCGTGAGGGCGGGTTGCCGCCTCGATGATTTACTTAAGGCTGCGGATTGCTCTAGGGAGTCGACATTTAAGACTTACTATTTCAACCCAGTGGTTCATTGGTCCGCACCCCTGGTGGACAAGCTTTCAACTCGCAATAGGAGCCTCTGAGTCAGTGCATTACAATTATAAATTTTCCTAAGTATGAAGGGATGTTTGAATTGTAATAATGGACTCAGAGGCGAGTATTGCCCGCCTCTCCTTCCCTCGTTATAGGGTGTCGTACTAATGTGTTTGGGTTTCTTTTGCCGCCATATATATATTGCAGCTTTCATTGGTTCACGATCGTGTTTCTGTTTTTTTCTCTACAGCTACTTAAGCATGGTTATCGTGATGGTGGTTTTCTGGTGGTTTCGTTTCCCTGCATCTCGAGAACCCGTTGGTTCTGGACCTTTACGTTCCTCTCCGATATTTGAATGACTGTTTGCTGGTTACACGGAAAAGAGGAAGAAGGAAGTGGAGCAGGGGGCTATATCGAAAGGAGATACACAGGGATTGGACTAGAGAGTGTGGGAGTATCTAGTCTAAATCTGTGTTTTTTCCTAAGGATGTTTTGCATGTGTTTACAGTTTCTATGTTAAAATCCTTCTATAAAAAATAAAGCAAGAAAAGAGACGCAATACTCGCCTCTGAGTCCATTATTACAATTCAAACTTCCCTTCATACTTATGAAAATTTATAATTAGGTTTCATGGACTTAATTTCTTTTTCATTAATTTTTTTTTGTTATTCAAAACCATGTATTTGAATTTTTGTTGATAAAGGGGTTAAGTGCTGGACTACAAATCCCATAAGCCTTGCCTGAAGATAACTGGAATGCTGGAATTTACTTACAGACACCAGCTATTTGAGCTGAACCCACTGAAAGAAAGCAAAAATATTTTTGACTGAGTAAAGAATCACAAAACCATTGATCGAGCCTAACTTCCTTGTTTTTAATTTTGTGGAACACAACGGCTCGTCCCACCCTACCAGCACTGAAATAGTTAATAAGGGAACACACCATACACAATTTTGACTTAGAGCAGCAAAATGTAAACTGATATGTTTTGTTTAGCCAGTAATAACAATCAAGCATTGTTACCAAGCTTGCATTTAATGTCTGTTTCCATCTAGGTTCATTAACAATCGAGGATTGCTTGGTTCGCATAGATATGGATCTGGCTCGAGCTATTCACAAAAGATGGAAAGAATCAATCACGGTCAGTAGGCATCTTTCTTATCTCTGTTCATGTTAAAATGTTGCTCGTTCTGCGGCAGGATTCAATTACATTATTTTTTTTTGTATGATATATAATTTACGTCAGTACATAACTATGCTTTTAAGCACTCGGGTTTCCACTTTAGTGCAATATGCAGATGCCGTCTAAGCACAGGCTTTCCATATGGGTTTTTGTTGTGCTCCAGATTGTAGCCAGAAGGTAGTATAAATACGTGAGCGCCTTGTAAGTGTGCATTTGAAATTTCAGTTATTTTCAAGAGACAATCCTATCCGAATAATTCTGACAGTCATTTTATGTACATGGTTTGGACTTTCAGATTAAGAGGACACGGGATATTACTTTGCCACATTCTGCTTGTGGTGCTCAGTTGATACCCTCTATAGTTAAAACGAGAGGGGGTTGGGGACAAATGGGTTAAGCATTAACACCGCCTGACCCTCTCTGCACTCCTCCCATTTTAACTCTAATAAGATCATTTTAAAACTGAATACCACCGCTATCTTGAAAGTGCTATACAGTTATAGGGCCATATTACATATATCACTCTAAAACGGTTACACTGAGAGGGAAAACCTGTCTGCGCCTGCAGGTTTCTCCTTAGCGTGATATTACGGTGCAGGCGCTAATCCAGCAGCCTGCGCTGTAATGCAGCGCTAAGCGCCGCCACAAGCATCCCCTCCATGGAGTCCATAGGACTCTATTGAGGCTTCCGCTGCCGGTCACATGACCTGCAGGATCGCGCCTCGCGGAGGAATGATTCACAGGAGATTGGGGGACTTTTTTCCCTCTGCTCCCGGCGGCAAGAAAAAGCAGATCGAGCCACCGTTCTCGCCAGGGGATGAGAGGTGAGTATCTGATTTTTGCTCGGTTTCTTAGCTGGTGCTGACTGATTCTGCAGAAGTGGAATCAGTTAGCACCATCTCCTGGCTGTGGTTAACGTTTCAGTTAACCGCAGCAGGACGGTGATTAGCGTTAGGAATTTGTAATCCTAACGCTAATTAACATGCTGTATTCCCCATGTTAAGCATAGGGAGCGCAAAGTACAGTAAGCACGCGCTGAAAAGCGTAATATCCGAATCGCCAACGGGTTTTTAAAGCGTTAACGTATTAAGGTCCACCTGCACTAGGGCTACCTTAGGGCTACCAAAGCTAACGTTAACGCGCACACAGCTGAGAAGTAACGTTAGCGTTATGTATGCAATATGGCCCATAGTTTTCTCTATGATAACCAGTGGATGCATGGTATTTCCTTCACCCCCCCCCCTTTTTGCTTTTTTCAAGGTCCTGATTGAGACAAGTTTATATTAAAGGTTAAGTTTTAAAGTTGCATTTTAAAATTTAGCTTCAATTCAGGGCAGCGCTGGCACGCTAATCCTCCAGACGTGACTTGCTGGCTGAAGCATGTCCCGCGGTCCCCAATGCCTGGGAGGGAGGTGTGGGACCCATATTGGTTATGGAGGGGTGAGGACAGTGTACTGTAACCACTCAGTTTACATTTGTAATATTTGTGCATAGAGTGTCCCTATAAGGTCTGAAAAGAATTGCTTTTCCTGGGGTTCTAGCAATGTAGATATGACCATGTGTTGTCCCTGTTAAGCGACTACAGGTGCTGTTCACTAAGCACAAAATTGCCAACGATAAGAGCAACTAAGCTTGTAAAATGTTCAGGCTCTTCTGGTGTCGCTGCAGTGTCCCTTTAATAATGTATAACAACGTCTTATTATGAAACCAAGCCATTATTCTTTAAAATATCTATTTTGCATACTCTGGTTTATTTGCATTAACATTTTATATTGTTCTACAATTTAGGAGCGGCATAGACAAGAGGCATTATCATATCAGCTGATTTTTGAAGGTACGTTTACGGAACGAAATCACTCTGTGTTTTGTATTACTTATTTATCCTTCTCCATTGTGACTGGGAGAAGTCGCTCGGTGACCTGCCGTGAGACTTGCATGGTTCTTTTAAGTTACCTCTTGTTGTGACAGCAAAAAATTAAAGTAGGTCCCGTCACTCAGTGATCAACGTATTAGAGGCGTGCTTGCATGATGGGTTATGTCAACGTGTCCGCGTACAGCAGCATCTTCTCAGAGGGCCAGGAGAGCGGTATGTGCCATTGTAAACTCAAAGTTTGGCTTCCGGGCTTCTAGATTGCCAGTAGTGAAGCCATAACCCTCTGAAAAAAATACTTAAGCAAAGTATAGCAAACTCATCCTGATATGTGTGAGTGCACATTTCAGCTGCATTTACAGGGCAGGGCTTTGTGTTAAATTTCCAGTGCTAGAGGTGGTTTCAGACAGTCCCGGAATGAGCAGGAAGACGGGGGAACAGGAAATTGCAAAATTACTGTAAAGTATTTACCAGTTTTCCTTTGTTGGTCAATTATTTACTAACTTCCAAACAAAATGGATCAAAACTATTGGTCAGCATTATATAAAAAGGCATGTACTCTTAAGTTGTCTTTTGGGTTTCTTTTTGCACTTTGTTTTATAAATTTGCTTATTAAATACACATATTGGTCTAGAATTTGCTGGGTTTTTTTTTTGATCACCGGCAAATCACTCTTCTGGTTCAGCTTGTCCGTAGAACCAAGGTTTGTGTACAGGGTTATTCACTATACAAGGTTTTGCAACTATGATAAAATTCGGTGATCCCAACATCAGCAGAAGTTTCATTAAAGGGCCACTACCACCAAAAAATAAAATGTTCTTATTGTGTTTATTTAAGGTTACTGATATCTTACATGTGCTTTGTTTTTCTCTTATATGTTAATAAAATATTTTACTCTGTGTGTGTATTTATATATATATATATCACTGGTTACATCCATTTTGTGTTGTAAACTGCCACCCCCCCCTACGCATCTTTCCATCACTTGCTCTTCACTGTGTTGCATTGGCCATAGAATGGAGTCTATTGGTCAATCACTGACTCAAATCATTGTATTGTGTGGGATGTATTCAAAGGACATCACCAGAGGGTAGGTTAGAAGGTTTTTAAGCTCCCCTGTCTTCTCTCATACAGCTAGAAGGAAAAAATATATAGGGTGATATCCCACTTAAACTTGTCAAAGAGTGGATATAATTGGCCACTCACATGTTCCAAACCAGATAGCAGCACTTCTCATACCCACTGGGATCTTCAATCAAACCAGAGAAGTTGCAACATTTACCAAAATCTATGCAAAAAACTCGCTCTATTGCTATCGTTTATTTAATCTAGAGCATTTAACAGTTAATGAGGTGGAGGAGGGAATGTTTAGATAAGACGGCAGGAGGTTATTGTTCTCAAAGCTAACTGAGAAAAGAGCTTGCAGTTGAATGGGATAGAATCTGTAAAGAAGGAAAACATATATAGGGTGATATCCCACTTAAACTTGTAAAAGAGCGGATATAATTGGCCACTCACATGTACCAAACCAGATAGCAGCACTTCTCATACCCACTGGGATCCTCAATCAAACCGGAGAAGTTCAATGCAGAGCATAAAATCAGGAACATAATACATGTAAAAAAAGATTAAAGAAAACAACAAAATAGTGCAGAATTATCAAAAAGAATAACGGACTCATCAAGTATGCATGAAGTGACCAACTGGAAGCAGGGACCCAGATGGAAACAGTCCAATGTTCATGAATCCTTAGGTTCTGGAACAGTGAGATATTATTTTCATCATTTATATATCGCCATTTCCGCTGTTGTCTTCAACAATGCTAAACAACGGCATTTAGTGAATAACGCTGATAGCTTAAATGCAATTTCTCTTTGCTGCTGACTTGAGGATTGAACCCTTTCTGTTATGTAGCACTCTACATTCAGAAATAGTAAAAAAAGGAAAAACATATGTCAAATTTAGGATCCATTTAGGAACCCTGGATTTAAAACCTAAATTAAAGCCTGGCTAACAAGGGGAGAACCTCCACACAGTTGGACAAGTCCCAGGGTGCTTCTCCAGGCGGATCCGCAGTCCCAAATTTGGCTCCAAACAGAAAGGCAGGCATACATGATTACACACTACGCTGAAACATTGCTTTTTAGCCCTCCGACCCTGCACAGAATACATTATATTTACGTGACCAGTACCTGGTGTTGTCTACCGTTCTGTTTGTTCCCTGGATTTGTCAAGGCTTGGTGCTCATATTGATTTCCCCTGTTGTTTCACATGAATCCCTGGAATCAAGGGTTACTTAGTGTGACAGAACACGCTGTCACTGTGCGACTTGGAGGGGGCTGTGCGCTAGCCTCCTGCCCGAGACTATGACTCGTGAAAGAGACTATTGGGGGAACTGGTGGACCTTTTAAATATATTTGGTTTTCACTGTTTTCTATATCTGCCAGTTAACTAAAGATTTCTGATGTCTGTGTGTTATTCCCTTGTGTATTTATTGTATAATCTCTTGTCGTGTATTTTGGGTACATTCCCTCAATTATCTAACCCTTCGCTGTATAGTGTAGATCTCTGTATTAGTACCTGCTCTCTCTATTGTGTAAGTTCTCTCTATAAGAAATTTCTTTTGTTTTACCTGCTTTCTCCCTCCCCCCTTCTCCTCCTAGGAAATCCCATTGTCCATTGTTTGAAGGTCCGGTGCAGCTATCTGCTTGATTGTATGCAAATTGGGTTGGTGGTTATCTGTTAGGTGTAAGCATGAAGGGGGTTGTTCTTGCCGGCGTATCTCTGTGCCTGTGTAATAAATAGTCAGTCCTATTCTGACCAAGCTTGAAGTCACGACTCATGATTTGGGGTACCAGGAATCTCCTGCCCGCTGTGCCAAGGAAAGGCTCCAGGTCTACAGCTTTGGCTTATTTCTGGGGGACGCTAGCCAGGCTCTCTACATGCACCGGGCCTTAAGCTGCAGCTAAGGTACTAGAGAAAGGTGTGAGAGTCAAGAGGAGAAACTGGGTGTCCAGCAAGGAATCAGCATTTGGCAGATGTGACCCTGTCCGGGCACAGAGATCTGTTACACTTAGGTTAAGCTTTTAATTACCGTAGATACTCGAGTATAGCGCGACCCGAATATAACACGATGGATAGAGAATTATTGTGGAAATGAGAGAATACTCAAGACTCGAATATAACGCGAGGAGCAAAATTATAGAAGTATACTGTATCGTTAAACAATTAAAATTCTACGAGCTTCTCTTAACAATGTCAGGGAGCCAACATTCAATTCAGGGAGACTACCAGAACTTCTGGGAGACTTGGAATTCCTGAGCACGTCAAGTTTTTTTTACACGCGATGCACATGTCTCGAATATAACGCGACCCCTCAAATTTTAAGGTAAATTTTTGTCACCAAAATCTAGTGGTATACTCGAGTATCTACAGTAATTTAACCATACAAAGAAAAGGTGTTTTTTCTTTTCTTGTCATGCAGACACACAGGGTTATTAATTAAACCAGTAATTAGTGTAGAAAATTTGAAAAGGGACACAAAGGGGAAACAAAAGGGAAAACATCTGAGGCCAAAATAATAGTATTGAGAAACGTCTCCTGCTCGGTCATATTGACCTAAAATGTATAATTCCCTTGAATAATTGTCTAGTTAAACACAGATGGCATATTTTTCCTACAATTTTTTTTTTTTTTTTTACACCTCAAAATGAGAAGTGAGAAAACCTACAAAGTAAAAGCTCACAGAGTATGTTATTGGAGCTGTCTCGATACGTTTTGCCATTTTCCTGTGTGTATACGTTTGTTTGATAGAATGTTTGATTACCACATAGACTGCACCTGTAGTGCTCAGTCATTCCTTACAGAAGTGCTTTGCAATGTGTAGACCTATAGAGTCTGACCGTCTCATTTTTGTTACAGATAGTTCAGTATATGACCCTTTGGAACCGGATAAAGCTAATTTTGCAGAACAATTGCCCTGGAACAGCAACACGCAAGAGCCATCGGACTTGTTTCCGTTCATGGACCAGTGGAATGCACGCACTACAAAAGTCTCACTGCGACAAATAATGTCAGAGGAAACCGCTTTACAAGAACAAGAAGAACTGGTATGGGCATTCGGCTTATTGTGCTTTCTCTATTCTCTACTCTTGTAGCATTGGCAGGTGTGTGCAGCCTTTCTCTAGATTACAAATATTTATAAAGCCGCACAATATTCGGCAGCGCTTTTCAATGAGTAGAAGAAAACAAATAATAATAATTTATTAGATGAACAAATACATTTGAAACACAGTGAACAATAGGAAAAGACTACTGTAAAAAGCAACTGGGGTTTACTGGTCTCCGGCTTGTGGACCATACCCAAACCTGTTACAGCGTCTTTCCCTTCTCTCCAGCCAAACTGATCCGCAGCAGCTTTCCTTCTCACAACCCTCAGCCAGAATTTGAGGGAGTGCTGTATATTTCTATGTATCTCTCCCCAAACACCAGACGCAACTTAACCTCCCTGGCATTCCGATTCTGACATATTTTATGTGTCAGAATCTGAACAATTTTTATATCCCCCTAGCGGTTTTCCCGAGTGTGGCTCGAGGTTAAATTCATTGCTAAAAGCGGTAACCCCAAGCCACACTCAGGCTGGATACATACCTGTCCCTGCGTTCCCTCGCTGTCACCTCCGTGCGATCGCGGCGTCCAGGAAGCAGGATGCCGCAATCGCACAGAGGAGAATGCGATTGCGGGTGGTAAGCGAGGGAGCGCAGGTAAAGGTATATATCCAGCCCAAGTGTGGCTCGGGGTTACCACTTTCAGCAGTGACATTTAACCCCCGAGCCACACTCGGGAAAACCGCCATGGAGGTTAATGCAGGGGAATGAATATACTTTATTGGAAATGGGGTCCATTATATGAGAAACAGAGAGGGGGAGGTAACGTGACAAAATCAGCAGAATATATTGTCTACATGAGAGGGTCTGAATTCCTTCTGGAAACACAGAAACCTAATTAGTACACACTAGATGAGAATAGCAAACACACAGCAGCAGATCACTCGAAGGACAAACAGATAGCAAGAACAATAACTCTATATTGTATCTCTAACACAAACAAACTCCTCAAACACAAACAGCTTCAAGATAGAAATACATTTAACCCTTTAACCCTTAGGTGTCCACTTATGCCCATTGTCCTTGAGAACTGGCTTTGCCATATTGGGCCATGGTCACTTGGGAGGAGACAAGCATCCACACTTCTCTAACAGGCACAAAGGGCATGTATAGTGTGGGCAAGGAGGGTGAGGGCTCAAAGGTAGAGGGAGCTTTGGTTACAAGGACCCGGCTCGAGAGCTTACAACCTAAGAATAGTGGAGTGACACACAGAGGTGAGGGTATATAGAGTATGAGAAACAATGGGTTACATGGCGGCTGCGTGGGACATCGATCAGGAAAGATGCAATGAGGGATTATGGAGTGAGCTGCTAAAATCTCTAAATTAATGTGTTTTTAGAGAGGTGTTATAAGACTGGTTGCACGGGGAGAGTCAGATGGTGTGAGGGAGTTCCATAAATAACGAGCAGCTCGGGAAAAGAACTGAGGGTCAGAGTTTAGAGATTCAAGAGGAGAGTAATATCAGATCATTGGCGATGTGATGTGAGTTCGACGGAACATACCTGCTAATAAGAGAGGAGATGAAGACAGGGGCATAGTTATGGAGACCTATGTATGTGAGGAAACAGTACTTTGAATTGATTCCTCAATGAAACCGGAGCCAGTGGTAATAAAAGACTAGGAGCAGTGTTACAAAGCTGGTGATAACTTAACCAGAGCTGTTGTAAACTTACCAGAGCCATTATAGTCTATGGAGTTGTTAAGGTTACAATAAGTAGTTTAAATTAGCACCAACTTTGTAGTACTGCCCCAGGATGTTCCATTAGGACTATGAGCTCAATTCCCTAAAACCAAGAGTCTCAAACCAGGGCAACTCAGCTGTAATTTTATGGCTGTAATTCTACTGTTGCTTTATGAGTGCACTATGCTTCTGTCAGAAATCAACTTTTTATCCAGATATGACTCCAATAAACAATTTATCATTTACTATTTAGAAAAAATACATTTTCTTTTGATCCACAGAGAAGATCTTCCCCCCGAAAAAATTGTGCCTCAAAACTGAAGGAGAAGCAGCTTTTCGAAATGTTCCCTACTATAGAACAGAAACTGCTTATGGATATTTTTGCAGAAAACAAGTAAGAAAGCCCTGTCACACTGTTTAAACAGTCTGTAATTATTTTCCTTTTTTTTCTTTCAAGCATATTGTTAATTTGAAGTTATGATACATAGAGGGCCCTATCACCTCCATACAGATAAAACGGGGACGCGAACAGGAAAAATTAGTGTTCGCCAATCTCCCCTTAGCATCCCCATTCATCTGCAGATTACGGGGCAGGTACTGGGTCCAGCAGCCTGCCCCGTAGCGGCTGCTAGACTCCAGGTGCTCTGGGCAGTGCTAAAGTGCCGTTGTGAGCATCCCCTCCATGGAGGCTTCTACTGCCTGGTCACTTGACTGGCAGGATCTCACCTGTCGCGAGATTCTGCAGGTCTGCGGAGTGATCGTGGAGAGACTGGGGACTTTTTTGGGGAGACTGGGGACTCCCGGTGGCCAGAGGGGCGGATCAGGTCACCGTTCTAGCTGCTGGATGGGAGGTGAGTATTTGATTTTTGGGCCGGGGGGTTCTAACTAGTGCTGACGGATTTTGCAAAAGCGGAACAGCAGCAGCTCTATGCTGTAGCAAACTTTTTTAGTTGGCGACAACTGTGAGTAACTAGCATTTGTGATCATTTATGTGAGCAGTAACTTTAAGGAGGTGATGGTGCCCAGAACGTTTACCTTGGATAAGACTGGAAGTATCACTTCTGGGTATGAGCAATGCGGCAATCCCCTGGGACAAAAAAAACCTTGCTAGTAGGAAAACTGCTCACACCACAACTATTCTATTTGTGACTTTATTGATGACAAATGGATGAAAGAAAGAAATTTTTGTATGAAAAATGCTCCCCATATAGCATTGAAATGCATATTTTTTTTTATAATAGTAACAGTTATTCATTTATTTCCTTTTCCAGGTATTCTTTACAGAAATCCGAGCAGTTTATGAGGTCCGTCCTTGAAGCAGATCCTGTGCATAATGTAGTAGCTCCGTATTTTAAACAAATAACCACTTGTCTTGCTGAGAAACACAGAGAAAAGGTAACAAAACCGTATCAAAATCATTGTAAAAATGTCACTGCGCTGAAGGCTTGCTGTGTCTATCGCTGCAAGTTCATATCCTGGAGCAGGGGTCAGCAATTTTGGCCCTCCAGATGTTAAGGAACTGAATCTCCCATGAGTTTCCCACAACCTGATGAGTGGCTGAGCATCTTGGGAGATATAGTTCCAAAACATTTGGGGCCCTATTCCCTAGTTTGTGCTAAAATGGGGATGCTAACAGGTAAAATCTGCGCCTGCACATTTTTTCTCCGTTGCATCCCCATTTTAGCGCGATATTCTGGGGAAGGCGCTACCTCGACACCTTGCCCCAGAACACACACAGCTAACCGGTGGGAAACTCACGGTAGTGCTTCCTTGAGGCTACGAGTATCATTTTCTGGAGTCCATAGGACTGCTGCTGGGTCGCAAGATCGCACTGTGGAGTGGAGTGATCGCAGAGGGAGACTGGGAACTATTTGTTCCCAGTCTCACTCTGCCGCAGGGACAGGAAGTGGCGGATTGGGCCACCATTCTCGCCCAGTGATGAGGGGTGAGTAGCAGTTTCTATTGGGGGGGGGGTTAGGGGGTGCTAAAGGATTCTGCAAATACAGAGTCATGTAGCGCCGGCTTATAGGTGTAACTAAAATATGGCTGTCCGCATCCCAGCGGTAATTAGCCTTAGCACTTTGTAATACCTTACTTATTGAAACGCTAATGTACGTTTGTGCTCCCCGTGTTAACTTTTGGATGCGCAAAGTACAGTAAGCTCGCGAAAACTAGCGCAAAATCCTCCCCATTGGAGTCACCTGTCCTAATACAAGAAAAATTAAATGCAAATCTAAATCCTGCATCAATTATAGTTGCACAAATCCTAATCGAATAAACACCATGAAGAGATATTAAATTTTCAAAAAAACTAATTAATAGAATGAAAGAAGAGCTTAGGTATAATAGAGACTTTCTCTGTTAATTAAACTTGGGAGTAGTACACATTTATTTTTTCATATATAAATGATAAAGTGATGCCTGTGATTGTCCTTCTGCAATTCGAGCCACCTTTAAAACCTGCGTATTCCACTAATTGCTACAGATCAAGCTGACATGATCATTGTATAAACTGGCCCTGCCTAAGCACGTACATATTGAACAGAAGTGATTTTAGTCCTATTTTATCTTTATCAAATAAATACAAGCTGTCATGATTGCTAGGGGACTGGAAACTCTGAACACCATGATTCTTTCTTGAATGAATTTTAGACAACAAGCCCCTCTGAGCATCTTAAGCTCCTTGCCTTGGAATATTGATGCTCTGTGCCTACTGTTATAGATAGAAACCTAAAAATCATCGCAGTTTTCACCCAATCCATGAGTCCTTAGCATCGCTCTTTCATCCACCAGACTTTACAATTTTTTTTGTTGTCATTTGTTCACAGATTTTTATGAAGGAGCCGTATACACTCAGTTTTTTTCCCTCTGTGTACACATGTGTCTCTTAATAAGACTGTCTGCCTCAAAGTTCAGAAATCTTAACCCCTCCACTACCTAGTGATTTTCCATAAAACCACTGCCAGGACACAGTGGATTTATGGAAAATCACTTCCCATTACAGTGTATAAATAATGTATGTGCATCTTTACAATCCTACATTGTAGAGACAGTAAACTTTTATATAATAGGCAGGGGGCTCTTCCAGCTGGCCAAAAAATGCTATTATATGTCTAATAATAAAGATAGAGCTCTATCTTCCGTGAAATAAAAACAGATCTCCAAGTAGTTCAAACAGCTTCACTACTTTGGATGACATGTCCAAGGTGCTGAAAATTTGGGGACAGATTTTTAAGCCTATTTGCAAATGAATTTTGTTTGCAATAGATGAAAAACATAATAAGCCTAGATTGAGTTTACACTTCCAAAAGCTCCTGCAGCAGTTTTTAAAAATGGTGATAATTTGTGCCACTGGTGCCACCCGGTGGTGATGGCAAATAAACAACCTCAAAATAATCAAATAAAATACAATGCAAGTAAAATGGTGCAAATAGAATAAAACAAAGTAATGTGACATTTACAGTCTTATCCTGTATACTCCAGGTTGTAAAAGTCTTAATGAGTGTGAAAGTCTTAATAATCAGTGCAGGGAAGAATAAAAATAAAAGTCATACAGTATCTCGTATTTGTGGAGTCAGCTGCCTCTCCAGACCACTTGGTGGTATATCCCTTTTCCACCTTGTAAGTCAGTATAAAGATGTGCTGGAGCTGGCGCTTCTTGTCCTGTTAGTGGTTCCTTCTGCTGCACCCCGTGGCTCAGAAGTGTGGTTTCCTTACAGGGTTACCATCCTCCGTGTCCCTCAAAATATAAAATGACTCACATAGAGCAATATTGTATAAAATGGAGTGCAAAAAAAGAAGAATGTCGTACTCACATTTGCTGGTGTCTTATCGATCAGACACCAGATTTGTAGGCAGCCGGTGACTTCAGAAGGTGCACCGGATTACCTATCAGCCTCAGCCTCATTCTTCTCCTTTGTTTGCACTCCATTTTATACAATATTGCTTTATGTGAGTAATTTTATATTTTGAGGGACACGAAGGATGGTAACCCTGTAAGGAAACCACACTTCTGAGCCACGGGGTGCAGCATAAGGAACCACTAACGGGACAAGAAGCTCCAACTCCAGCACATCTTTCTTTTATGAAAAAAGACCAAACGGCAAAACAAAAAAAGGTGAGGCCAATAAGTACTTAAAGTAAGGATTAAACCTTTGAAGTAGTATACACTAAAGGAACTGAACAAAAAGTTCAGGAAAAAAGTACCGTAGAAACACCGTATTAGGCTCTGGAGGAACCCTACAAAACTAAATTAATATAATGGATTTTATTAATCATACAAAATTACAAACTTAACAGAAAACACACATTTAAAAACACATAACCAATGTGAATATTACGGCGATGATGTTACAATTGATATAGACAAGGAAGTAATACACTGTGATGATTGCAATACTGTATTGTCACTGGAGTTATTCTTATACTTGAGATGGTAACGATTCTCTATCAATTATTGGACTAAGCCAAATGACTGAATGCACCGCAAGAGCATACAAACTGATACTTCAAACAATTGCCATAAATGCTCCGCTGTGTGTATTACAGTCAATAATTAATCGTAATTCCGAGTTGTTAGCGATCCTAAATGCAGATATTCGCACGTAGATACATTCACCGAAGTCATATAACCATGTGGTTACATCTATACGATTAATGAAGGATACATCAAACGTTCAACATAAGTGGAGAGACCACTTATGCTCCGATATGAAGAATTCTAAGTGTAGTACTTTGTAGCCAAATGCTGGAAAGATAATGAAGAGAGTAATAAGCCAAATATTAATTATAGATGGAGTAGGATATATATATGTATATTTAATCTATTAGCGATCCTTTACAATGGTCCCACACAGAGGTCTTATGATAATCCGCTAATTAGCTCATAGAAATAGATGTACCATATAAAGAGATTCCACAATGAGAATTCATGAAAACATAAATCCAGCGAGTGGCTTTCCACATTCTTAGGAGAATCCTTCAGTTATTGCTTAGTTTAGTTATTAAATCCAGTCATGTAGTTTGTAATTTTGTATGATTAATAAAAACCATTATATTAATTTAGTTTTGTAGGGTTCCTCCAGAGCCTAATACGGTGTTTCTACGGTACTTTTTTCCTGAACATTTTGTTCAGTTTCTTTAGTGTATACATCTTTCTTTTATACTGACTTGCAGCAGTTTTTAAACATCAAGGAAACTCAATCATGGCAGTCAACTGGTTAAATAACAATTGCATGTATTTTTGTTATTATTTTCTTTTTTGTAAGCTGTCAGGATAGAGCTACTTTTGAATTCTGTACTCTATGCACATTGGGCCAAATTACATACTTGGTGCTAACGTTAGCGCTCACCTGCGTGAGCGTTTACGTTAGCCCAAGTAGTTACCGCAAATTACAATCCAGACGCTAACGGGTTAAGTAACCCGTTAGCGTTTGGTACCTTGTGCTTCTCTGTGCGAGGTTACTATAGTTTGCGCTCCCTAGACTTAAAATGGGGAGCGCAAAGTGTTAATCAGCGTTAGGACTTTGTAATCCTAACGCTGATTAACGTCTGGCTGCGGTTAACAAAAAGTTAACCAGAGCCAGGACTTGGTACTAACGTATTCCACTTCTGCAGAATCTGTTAACACCAGCCAAAAAAAAAATGAATCGTATACTCCCCTCCTGTCCCACGGCGAGGACCGCGGCTCTGTCCGCCTCCTCAGTCCGGTGGGAGCAGGGAAAGACTGGGGGAAAAAGTCCCCCAGTCTCTCCCTGCATATCACTACGCTTACCGGCAGGATCTCGCGAGGTGAGATCCGGCAGGTCATGTGACCGCCGGTGTCTGGCTCAATGGAGTCCTATGGACTCCATTAAGAGGATGCTCGCGGCATCGCTCAGCGCTGCCGTGCGCATGCCGGGGCGTAGTGCGCGGTAACAATGCAGGCAGCTTTTTTAGCACCTGCATTGTAATCTAGCGGTAAAACGGGCGCACTAGGGGGAAAACTGCGAGCTCCGTTTTTCCTCCCTAGCGCCCCCCCCCTTTTACCACTAGGATCGTAATTTGGCCCATTATGTTTGAATACGGAGTCTGCCTAAACTGTCGCCATTTACCCAATTATCTATTCTAATATTTAGCATTTCAACGTAAGGGTTTGCGAGCATTTCGAAGAATGTAAATATTAGTTAAATACGTTTTAACTCTTTGATGTGACTTTGTTGTTACTTAAGAATTTTTCAGAATACAGTAAGATAATTTTAATACAAGGACTCAGAGGCAAGTATTGCAGTCTCTTTTCTTGCATTTATTAACAGTAGCAAGTAAAAATGTGGAAAAATATAACAGACATTAACTGAAAACATTTTCTAACAATGGTATCATCTAACCCCCCTTTCCCTGTGGTATAGTCCATAGCTCCTGCAAATCTATATATAGGACCGCCTTCCCGCCTTTTATCCCTCTTTTTTTGCTGCTTGGAAAGATAATTATTACATTTCTTCCTCTGAGAATTCATTTACTTTATTTATTCAAAAACTGTTCTGTTCGTTTTCCATTCGCCTGGCTTTAACCAAGGCGTTCGGAGTGGGGTTAAGGGGCTTGGCGGTTTGCTCGGGCAGTGGGCGTACCGTCAAACCCTTTTAGGTTCTGTTTGCTTTTCAGCCATGAGGTGATTTCGCTCCGTTTGGTTTACTGCGACTGCGGCCATTTCGGAGGGCGGGCGCATGCGCGAGACCTTCGCACGCTTTCCTCTGCCATCTCACGAGCTCTCACACTGCCTCAGACATGCCGCGCGGCCAGAGCGAACAGTGTGCAGATTCCAAGGGTTCCTCACCAGACAGAGATTCAGACTCGGAAGATAGTTCCCATCAAATGGCAGATATGTATAAAAAAGCAGGTACCAGAGGCCTTAGTGGAAGCGAAACGTAGCTCTGTCCTGGAAAAAACGGGTGCTGATTCGGGCATATCCCTCACTACTGTGACGCCCGTCGATCCTCCCTTGGTCACCGCCATGGAGAAACAGCCCACTGATTCAAAAAAGCGCAGGGCTGGAGGGGCTGGCATCCCCGCAACAATGCCCGGGACTGTCATGCCGGGGGCACAAGCTTCTAAAAAGCTCTCTAAAAAAACGCATCATATTGAGAGTGAATGCCCTAAAAGGGCTAAATCCTCTGATTCCTCTGGAGCTGTAGCTCGTCCAAGCACGTCCAGTGCTCAAAATAATCCCTCAGATGACGAGGATCAGAGAGATGATGCTATTGAAGTATATGCCTCAGATGAGGAATTTAATGACACTGTTGCAATTCCCAAGTCAGGTGTAGGTCCCTCTGGTGCCATCTACGATCCATTAGGAAATCCCACGTTTTCGCCTGAGGATTTATCCCATCCCAGATCATCCGAGTGGACGCCTATTCCTCACGTAGAAGCGTGGATAGATGCTAGGGTGCGTACAGCACTAGATAAAGCCACTAGAAATAAAATTAAGTCCGAGTGTCCCCGACCTTCTACTGCAGGGAAAACATGCATGACGCCCGAAGTGGACCCCAAATTCATTAAATTCGTTGAAAATAAGGGATGGTCCCAGAAAAGGGGCATCCATTTGGCATTTAGGAACTGCCAAGATAAATTATTGGATAATACGGGTCCGCTAGTAAAATTATTGGATGTAACTGAGCAGGCAAAGCTAGCTGATGCGACTTTAGATCCCTATGATGTATCAAATTGGGCTCAAAGGGCTCTTAGCTTTATAGGAAACACCAACACGGCTTTAGCCTCTGAGAGGAGGAAATGCATTTTACTAAAAATGGACTCGCAACTCGCTGGGGTTGCAGACAATGAATTAGGGGCTAAGGCCCAAGGTTCCTTGTTCGGAAAGGGATTCCCGAGGGACATGTCCGAGTATTTAGGAGCGTTCACAACGATGGAAAAAGTCACTACATCAATTAAAAAAGTTTTTACCACCAGAGTTTTTGCAAGGGCTGGCAGGGTCAGGGGTCGCGCTGCCGGCCGTATACGAGTAGGTTTATCCCGCCCGTTTGCAGGCTCCGTTTCCTATGATGCTACCCAATCAGAAACACGAGTGGCTCAGTTTTACCCAACTAGAGCATGTCCCTGGCGTAACAGGGGTTACAGAAGTTACCGTGGAGGTTGAGGATTCCGGTATTTCCGAGCTCCAGGTACGGGATCTGATTATTCATCATGCATTAGTCCCTGTGGGGGGTCGGTTGTCTGTCTTCCTCAATGGCACAAAATCACTTTGGATATGTGTGTTTTGCGCACGGTTCAAGGTTTTCTTATAGACTTTGTTTCAAAACCCAGTCAGGTATCTCTTTCTCCTCCGCTGGTATTTTCAGTAGAGGATACAGCTTTGATGTAAGCGGAGATAGCAGATCTATTAAAAAAGGAAGCTATAGAGCAGGCCCCTCCAGGGGACACGAAATTTATGGGCAATCTCTTCCTGGTTCCCAAAAAGGGTGGTGGGAGACGCCCGGTTCTCAATTTGAAAAGCTTAAATGTCCATATAAAATACAATCATTTTCAGATGGAGGGTTTACATGTCCTGAAAGATGTTCTCAGACCAGCGGACTGGTTGGCAAAAGTAGATTTGAAGGACGCATATTTGACGGTTCCAATGGCAGAGGAATCGAGGGGTTCCTCTGTTTCCGTTGGAACTCGTTAACATGGCGCTTCCATTCCCTACCATTCGGCCTCTCTTCAGCGCCTTGGTGCTTCACAAGCTGTTGAAGCCGGTTGTGAGTTGGCTCCGGTCTCAGGGGGTACGGCTGATTATATATCTGGACGACATCCTGCTGATGGCGGAGTCAGAATCGTTTTGAGGGATCCTATCAATCAGACGATATTCTTACTTCAGAATTTAGATTTCCTGGTGAATCTGGCGAAGTCCATTCTTCGTCCAGTTCGTTCCTTGGAATTCCTGGGTTTTATAATTTGTCCCGACATAATGATCATGTTTCTGTCACGGTTCCCGGATCCCACCACGCAGTACTTAACCCCCAACACTCCACAAAACCCAGAAGCTACCAACAGTGTAGCTGTGAATGATCCCTATCTGTCTGGTCCTTAGAATTGGCCAGGTAAACTAGCTAGACAGAAAAGGGTTAACAATACGGAGAGGAGTCAGCCGAGCCAGAATCAGGAGTACAGAGTTCAGAATGGTCAAATGGAATAGCCGGGTCGATATCAGAGCGGTAGCGTAGTACAAGCAAATAGTCTAGGGCAACAGAAGGCAGAATGGTCAGAACACAAGCAGAGGTCAATAACAGGTTAAATCAATATAGCAGTCAGGTACAAGGAGCTCAGGTATGGATAACCACGATCTGGCAACTTCTGAAACTATACTGAGGGTTTTTAAAGACCTTCACCAGACCACGCCCCCCACTCAAGCCACACCTCATGCAATCACCTCCCTGCCTGTCTCCATTTAAACCAGGCAGTGGTCAGCGAGCAGCATCAGACTTGCTGTCCTCAAGCACACAGGTAGGGCTGGAAGCCCCCAACGTTACAGTACCCCCCTCTCCACGGGAGGCCACCGGACGACCAACAGGACGAGCGGCAATACGACCACCAGGGCGATCGGGGTGCGAGGCATGGAACGCCCTGACCAACCTAGAGGCAGACATGTCGGAAGCTGGAATCCAGGACCGGTCTTCCGGGCCATAGCCCACCCAATCGACCAAGTACTGCAGAACACCCCTGCACAGCCTAGAATCCAAAACCCTCCTAACCTCATACTCCGATTCACCATCAACCTGAACAGGTGGAGGAGGAGGAACGACCCGCGTGTACCTGTTACACAACAAAGGTTTCAGTAGGGAGGTGTGAAAGACGTTGTGCAAGCGAAGATGTTTAGGAAGGGCAAGAGCATAAGCCACAGGGTTAACGCGGCGAATGATCTTATATGGACCAATAAACCGAGGTGCCATTTTCATAGAAGGCACCCGTAACTTCACGTTCCTAGTAGACAACCAAACTCTATCCCCCACGTTATAGGAGGGAGCTTGTAACCTATGCCTGTCAGCCTTGCGTTTCTGGACAGCAACATTGCGCTCCATATTTACGCGAATCTGTCTCCAAATCTCTTGTAGTTGAGTGAGATGGTCATCGAGAGCCGGGATTGCCTGTTCATTAAACTGAAGCGGTAGAGCCGGAGGGAAAAAACCATAGATAGCAGAAAAAGGAGAGTGGCCAGTGGTCTCATTAACAGCGTTATTACGTGCATACTCAGCCCAGGGCAACAACTCCGACCAATTGTCTTGTTGTTGTGTGGTAAAGCAACGTATGTACTGCTCGAGACCCTGATTTGCCCTCTCTGCTGCCCCATTGGTTTGTGGATGGTATGCTGAAGAGAAGGCCAATCGCACCCCCATCTCCGCACAGAAAACCCTCCAGAAACGAGAGACGAACTGAGCTCCTCTGTCAGAGACTATTTCAGACGGAACCCCATGTATTCGTACAATCGCTCTAGCAAAGACAACCGCCAGTTCTTTGGCTGTAGGAAGCTTAGGTAAAGGGACAAAATGAGCCATTTTGGAGAAGCGGTCTACAACTGTCAGAACCACAGTATGACCCTTGGACTTCGGCAAGTCCACAATAAAATCCATAGATAGATGAGACCAAGGCCTCTTAGGCGTGGGTAAAGGCTGCAATAGACCAACAGGCAAGGTTTTACTGGTTTTGTTTCTGGCACAGATTTGACAAGCCAAAACAAACAGGCGTACGTCCTGTCGCATGGTGGGCTTTCAGATCGGGAGAGTAAATCAATATATAGTCTAGGTATACTATAACAAAGGTTTGCAAGAAATCTCTGAGCACATCATTAATAAAATCCTGGAATACCGCTGGAGCATTACAAAGACCAAAAGGCATGACCAAGTATTCATAATGCCCACTCCTGGTGTTAAATGCTGTTCTCCACTCATACCCCTCTTTTATGCGTATCAAATTGTAAGCTCCTCTTAAATCAAGTTTAGTGTACACTGCTGAACCCTTAACCTGTCGAACAGTTCCGATATGAGAGGGATAGGGTACACGTTCTTAATGGTGATCTTGTTAAGCCCCCTATAATCAATACACGGGCGTAAATCTCCCTCTTTTTTTCGACACAAAAAAGAATCCAGCCCCTGCTGGAGAAGAGGAACGTCGGATAAAACCTCTCTCCAAGTTCTCCTTGATGTACTCCTCCATAATTTGGTTCTCCTTTATGGAAAGAGGATATACTTTGCCTCGAGGAGGCATGGTACCCGGATGAATATCAATAGCACAATCATATGGTCTATGTGGTGGTAGCTTCTCTGCCTCTCTTTTATCAAATACAGCCCTGAGGTCTGCATATTGTTCAGGAACTTCAGTAGACAATGGAGGAGCTGTGGGTGTGTTCAGGCACCGACATGCTGAATGGGTATTAAACAAGTCCCAAAACATGCAGAACTCCAAGACAGTATCTCTCCTTTAACCCAATCAATAACGGGATTGTGTTCCACCAACCAGGGGAAACCAAGTACAACAGGATTGGAAGGTGAGTGGATAACTTGGAATATGATCTTTTCTTTATGCAAGAGACCAGTAGTAAGAACTACTGTAACCGTATCATGAGTAATCCTAGGGCAGGATAACGGCCTGCCATCTATGGCTTCAACGGCTAAGGGTGTCTCTCTTACAACCAGAGGTAGAGAAATGGAAGAAGCGTAGTTAACATCAATAAAGTTACCAGCAGCCCCAGAATCCACAAAAGCGGTGTTATGTGTGGTCTTGGTCTCCCAAGCCAAGGATACTGGTAACATAAGTTTAGTGTCTTTGATAGGAGACATGCATGTCACACCCAAGGCCTGTCTCCTCAGCTGCCTTAGGTGCGGTAGTTTTCCGGCTTATCATGCATCTTAGGGCGAGTAGGACATTGAAATCGTACATGTCCCTCCAAACCACAATACAGGCACAATCCCTCACGAAAACGCCTTGTTCTCTCCTCCTCTGTAAGCCTAGTACGGCCTAGTTGCATAGGCTCTGAGGGGGTGATAACTCTCTGGGTGGTGCTTGAAAGACAGGGGCCAACCTAGGTAACGGTCTCTTGATCTCTCTCTTGGAGTCCTTCTATCCCTTATCTGATTATCCAGATCTATACAGTAATCAATGAGTTCACACAATACCTCAGGTAGTTTACGTGGAGCTAATTCATGCATCAACGACTCTGATAACCCCTCCATAAAAGCCAGAACCAGTGTCTCATTTGTCCAGTTCACATCAGAAATTAAGGTTTTAAATTCTATGGCATAATCAGACACAGTTCTGTTCCCTTGACGTATGCGGAACAAGGATTTGCCGGCTATCGTGGCCTTTCTGGTAGGATTAAATGTACGTTGTAACTCAGCTATGAATTCTTTATAATCCGTACAATAGGTCTCTCTGCCTCCCATAAAGGAGTCGCCCATGTCAACGCTCTGCCAGACAGATGGTTAATAATAAACCCCACTTTGGCAATGTCAGAAAAAAACATTTGTGGATTTAATTTAAAATGGATATCCACATGGACCAAAAATCCCCGGCACTCAGAGGGAGTACCGTCAAACCTCATAGGAGCGGTCATGTGTACCTGGGATGTCTGAATGACAGGGGGCTCAGGTATAGCAGGCGGGGGTGCAACCCCAACTGGTTCCAGGTGTGCAGTACGATTCAGGATAGTTTGTAAGGCAATGGCAAACTGATCCATCCTATGATCCTGCTCATCCTGTCTGGATACAAAGGTAGCCAAGTGCTGTGTTAAATCTGCGGGATCCATATTGGCCAGATCGTAATGTCACGGTTCCCGGATCCCACCACGCAGTACTTAACCCCCAACACTCCACAAAACCCAGAAGCTACCAACAGTGTAGCTGTGAATGATCCCTATCTGTCTGGTCCTTAGAATTGGCCAGGTAAACTAGCTAGACAGAAAAGGGTTAACAATACGGAGAGGAGTCAGCCGAGCCAGAATCAGGAGTACAGAGTTCAGAATGGTCAAATGAATAGCCGGGTCGATATCAGAGCGGTAGCGTAGTACAAGCAAATAGTCTAGGGCAACAGAAGGCAGAATGGTCAGAACACAAGCAGAGGTCAATAACAGGTTAAATCAATATAGCAGTCAGGTACAAGGAGCTCAGGTATGGATAACCACGATCTGGCAACTTCTGAAACTATACTGAGGGTTTTAAAGACCTTCACCAGACCACGCCCCCCACTCAAGCCACACCTCATGCAATCACCTCCCTGCCTGTCTCCATTTAAACCAGGCAGTGGTCAGCGAGCAGCATCAGACTTGCTGTCCTCAAGCACACAGGTAGGGCTGGAAGCCCCCAACGTTACAGTTTCTTCCGGAACAGAAATGCAAATCCATCCTGAAAGAAGTTCAAACCCTTCTTTCCAATGTCGCTCCGACGTTGAGGGATGTGTCCCGCATGATCGGGTTACTGGCAGCCACAGGTTAGCGGTTCATCCCGCTCCACTACATTATCGGGCCCTCCAACGCCTGATGGCCCATTTTCTAAGGCAGGGTCACAATTATTCAGATCAGGTGACTCTATCAGTAGTTGCACGAAAGGATCTCCAGTGGTGGATTGCGAACCTCCGATCCTGCAACGGCAGACCCATAGTGGCGCCTCCTCCTTTGATTTTTATAGACTCGGATGCGTGTCTGACGGGTTGGGGCGCCAGGTACGGGAATCTGATGACAGGTGGTCCTTGGTCTGAACAGGAGACTCTCATTCACATCAACGGA
Source organism: Leptobrachium leishanense (assembly GCA_009667805.1). Lineage (NCBI taxonomy): Eukaryota > Metazoa > Chordata > Amphibia > Anura > Megophryidae > Leptobrachium > Leptobrachium leishanense. The sequence goes on along the minus strand of CM019063.1, from coordinate 477,794,549 downwards.
CTAGAGCTGTTTAGGATTATTCGATCTTCAGAGCTTCCTCAAAGGGGTAACTTGTTCGTCGGTTCTTCGCCGGATGGACAATTTCCCCGCAGTTCGTTATATCAATTCCCTAGGGGGTCCCAGATCCGTTCTCTTGATGGCAATGGCGACCTGTCTCTGGGATTGGTGTTTTCTACACGACATATCAGTACAGGCACAGTTTATTCCGAGTGTCTCAAATCTCCTGGCCCGATTGGGGCTCGAGGTACACGGAGGACTCAGGAGATTGGCATTTGCAATCGTCGATCTTTTGGGACATTGCAGGCCTTTGGGGTCCTTTCCACATCAATCTATTTGCATCTCGCCTGACCAGTCAGCTGCCCCACTTTTTACAGTTTGCGTGCGGATCCCATGGGTCTCGCCACGGATGCGTTTCTGCAGAATTGGGCAATATCTCTGCCTTATGCGTTTCCCCCATTTCAGTTGGTGATGCGGACGTTACGCCATGTTCGGGTTCAGGAGGCGGAGCTGGTTCTCGTGGCACCATTATGGCCCAACCAGCCGTGGTTTCCCCTGTTCTTGGCATTGCTGGTGGATGTTCCGCGGTTGCTGACGAATCTCCTGGATTTGATTGTGGACATACGAGGTCATCCTCACCCTTTGTTGGCACAGGGCACATGTCTGCTATTAGCCTCCCTGGTGTCAGGGCGTCCGGGGCGGCCAGCGGAATTTTGGACCGGGCTAGTGTCCTCCTTCGGATGGCGTGGGAGCCCGGGCACTTTGTCCGGTTATGACTCTGTCTGGGCCCAGTGGTCACGTTGGTGTGGTACACGGGATCTGGATCCCTTTCAAGCCCCTCTAAACGTTATACTTAATTTTCTCTCAGAATGCTTTGATAGTGGTAAAGCTTATAGAACCATTAATGTATTCCGCTCCGCTTTGTCGGCTTATCACGTCGATTTCCAGGGGATTCCGGTGGGTGAACATCCCTTGGTCTGCCGTTTACTGAGGGGCATCCGACTTTCACGTCCTCCGCTCCCTTGTTATTCGGAGACATGGGACGTGTTACGTTTTTTGGCTTCATGGCCTTCTAATGAGAATTTTGTCCCTCAAACAGTTGTCTGCGAAATTAGTGGCTCTCCTCTGCCTCGTTTCATGTAAAAGGGTAGGGGATGTCAGGGCTCTAGATTTCCAGGCCCGTTCATTTGTCCCAGAAGGGGTGCGTTTTGATGTGTCTCGTCGAACTAAGACGTCGCTTACCTCTGTTTTTTATCCGGTGTTTCCTTCGCTATCAGCCCTTTGCCCGGTGCAATGCCTTCAGGTCTACAAAGTGAGTACGGTATCCCTGCGCAGTAGGGGTGTGTCGCCTCTGTTTATTTCTTTCAGGTCCCCCCATAACGCAGTCGGCTCCACGACTTTGGCGCGTTGGTTATTAGAAGTGGCTGGGGTGGACGTGTCTGTATTCGGGGCTCATTCAGTGCGCAGTGCGTCAGCTTCGGCGGCTGTAGCGGCAGGCTGTCGTTTGGAGGATCTTCTTAGATTCGCAGATTGGTCTCGTGAGACCACTTTTCGGACCTTTTACTTCAAACCGATCGTTTATTGGTTGTCCGCTCTCATGGACAAGCTTTGAACTTGCAATAGGAGCCTCTGAGTCCTTGTATTAAAATTATTGAATTTAGCTAAGTTATGAAGATAAGTTAAAATTTTAATAAAGGACTCAGAGGCGAGTATTGCTCTCCCGGGACAGACTTCAGGGTTGCTTGACTGCGTGTTATGCTCCACGCACTGGTATCTCACCCTCTGCTTTTATTTCAGCCCTGTGACATGTTTTCCAGCCCTTTCCTGTGGATATCTCTGTTTGCTTCAAGAGTTGGTTGGATCGCGATGTGTTTCATATTCTCCGTTTGGTTCCAGTTCATTGGCAAGAAAGAGGGAGAAAAGGCGGGAAGGCGGTCCTATATATAGACTTGCAGGAGCTATGGACTATACCACTGGGAAAGGGGGTTAGATGATATCATTGTTAGAAAATGTTTTCAGTTAATGTCTGTTATATTTCTCGACATTTTTACTTGCTGCTGTTAATAAATGCAAGAAAAGAGACTGCAATACTCGCCTCTCAGTCCTTTATTAAAATTATAACTAGGGATGCACCGATACCGATACTAGTATCGGTATCGGGCCGATATTGCCGTTTGCACGAGTACTTGTTACTCGTGCAAACGGCCCGATACATCCCGCCGATGCTGGGCCGGCTTGCCGGTATCCGCGGGGCTGGGGAAGCTGGCCGCGTGCATGAAAAGCACGCGGCCAGAGTTCCCCTCCGGCGCGCCGCGATACTCACCCATCCTGAAGGTCCGGTCGCTGGGCAGTGATGCGTTCCCGCAGCCACTGGGCGCTCCTGTGACGCTGCCTCTCGGCTGGAGGACGCGTCACAGATGCGCCCGGCGGCCACGTGATCGCATCACTGCCCAGCGACCGGACCTTCAGGATGGGTGAGTATCGCGGCGCGCCGGAGGGAACGCTGGCCGCGTGCTTTACATGCACACGGCCAGCTTCCCCAGCGTTTGAGCTGGGGGCAAATCCATGAGACCTGGGGGCAAATCCATGAGACCTGGGGGCAAATCCATGAGACCTGGGGGTACATCCATGAGACCTGGGGGCAAATCCATGAGACCTGGGGGCATATCCATGAGACCTGGGGGCAAATCCATGAGACCTGGGGGACATATCCATCAGAGCTGGGGGCAAATCCATGTGAGCTGGGGGTAAATCCATGAGACCTGGGGGTAAATCCATGAGACCTGGGGGCAAATCCATGAGACCTGGGGGACATATCCATCAGAGCTGGGGGCAAATCCATCAGAGCTGGGGGCAAATCCATCAGAGCTGGGGGCAAATCCATCAGAGCTGGGGGCAAATCCATGTGAGCTGGGGGCAAACTCATGTGAGCTGGGGGCAAACCCATGTGAGCTGGGGGCAAATCCATGAGACCTGGGGGCAAATCCATGAGACCTGGGGGCAAATCCATGAGACCTGGGGGCAAATCCATGAGACCTGGGGCAAATCCATGTGAGCTGCGGTCAATCTCATATAAATTTTTATATGAGGTCTGTTCCTATTGGAAAGCGTCACATGACATTAAATAAAAGTATCGGTGAGTACTTTTAAAAAGTATCGGTACTTGTACTCGGTCTTAAAAAAGTGGTATCGGTGCATCCCTAATTATAACTTATCTTCATATCTTGGCTAAATTCAATAATTTGTTGATACTTTTTCTTTTGTCTTTGCTTATACCAAAAGAAATCCAGCTTGGATAAAGACCTGCTTTCCATTCAGCACTATCAAGACTTTGATGCCCCAGATTATGACGATTTCAGAGCTGAGGCTTTCCTCTATCGAAAGAAGCAGCAAGAGAACTACAGGAAGGCGGCAGAAGCTCACTCGCGGGGCATGAAGCAAGTCGCAACCTTCTATGCACAGCAGGTGAGCGAGCAGAGCTTAATATCCTAACATGGTAGAGCAGGGATGTCAAATTCCGACTCTGCAGATGTTGCTGAACTACAACTCCCATGATTCTGCTGTCATCTGTTGCATTTAAAGATTTCTGAGAATTATAGGCCACCAAAATCTGGGGGGGGGGGGCTGGAGTTTGACATACCTGGAGTAGAGCATTCCTATGTGACTGCAACTAAAACAGAAAAGACTTAATGGGTTTTACTTTTATTTATTTATTTATTTGTTTAAATTCTTTTTATTTTTAGAGTTGCACAGACAGGTATAGAACACAGATATTCAAAAAGTGGCCTCGCAGGGCCAAGACAGGTCATCCATAAAACACATAGGAGAAAATACAAATAACGACAAAGGCCAGCAGGATAGGCAGCAAGAAAAATAAAATAAAAAAGAACAGTGTGGGCATATCACACAAACTAGCCGGTTGGAGTCGCAAGGGGGGCCTCAGGAACAATCAGTGGAAGTGAAGGGGGACAGAGAAAAAATTAAAAAGGTGATGGGTGGGGACTGCCCAATTAAAAGGTATTCCGGGCACACCCCGGCAACCGAAGGGAGGACCGGGGGCCATGGAAGAGGCCAGAGAGCCGGGGGTCCTGGGGCCAAGAGATACGGTCAGAGCCATGGTTGCCGCACGGGTGGCACACCCAGGACAACCCAGTGTCCCACACACATAAAAAAATTATAATAATAATAAAAAAATAATGATAATAAAAATTGGGATGGGGAGAATCTCAACGCCCCAAGAACTTCACCAAACAAAGACTCACGAACCGGCAGCACAGTCCACTTATAAAAAAAAAAAGTGCCTGAACAGGGGGTACACAATCAAATAGCAGGGGTTTCATCAGTAAGGGGGGTGTAGGTCGCAAGTCCAGGGTCAGAAATAGGGGAGGACGGCAGGAATCAGCAGAGGGGGAACACTTCTCAGCCAGTGTCCAAATGTAAAAATGCACAAATGCCATCGACACTGCAAGCCCCAGCGACCAGGGCCGCACGACCACTGCCACGGAACCCCGGTACCACCTGCGAAGAAAAGTCAGCAATATGTCTCGTCTTGCCGTAATTGAGGAGGGTCATGCCAGGTGAAGAAAGGGCCGCAAGAGAAGGGTGACCCGCACGGTGTCGAGCCTGCAACGGAGTCACAGCAGCAGCAGATCGACTGCTGCTACCACACCGCTCCGGCGCTCCTAAAGAAGTCAAGATGTCTGCAGGCCCCGTCGAACTCCAGCAGCCGGCGGACCAGACTCCGATCCTGGGCATGGGTAAGTCTGCAGGTGGATCTACAACACCCCCAGCCGGGGGAGGGAGGAAGCCATCCAGATCGCCAAACTCCTAATTCCTCTCTGCAGGGCTCCACCTCGGGCAGCACAGCATTTACCAGCGGCGGGACCATTTCAGAGCACCAGCCAGCCTCACGTCTGGCCAGAAACCAGGCATCGTGGAACTCCGCCATCAGTGGCTGTAGATCCGGGTAAGACATCTGCGCAGAGAAGTAGGTCGGCCTCCGAGATAAGGGGGTAATAGGCGAGGTGCACGAGGACTTGTGTCAGGGAGGCAATCCAAAATAACGCAGCAGGCTTCACAAATGGCCACCAGGAGTAGGCCGCAACTAGGCCCGAAGTCCAGAAACGGCACCGAAGTCGTCGGGGGACCCCACAAATCGGCTTGGCACTAGCTCCCCAACCTCAGAAGGCAAGGCACCGTAATAAGGTTACAAACCAGATGGGGGATGCAAAATAGGGACAAAAACAAGTGGTTAGCCACAGAGCTCAGCAGAGTGCGTCCTTCCCCGTCAGTAGTCAGCTCCGCCCCTCGATGGGTTTTACTTTTAAAAGCTACATGAGACAATAATTAGAGACAGGGTTAACCCTAGACTATAACATTCTACTAATTTTTGCTTCATTTTTAGACAAAAGATTCTGCTGCTCCTTTTGGCGTGAGCGACAAGAGAAGGGGCATAGTCTCTTGCCTAAAAATTAAACAAAAATGGAGCAGGGGGTTAAGGTTAACCATAGCCCTAATCCCAATTTCTAAATCGAACTCCTTATTAAAAAGAGTGTCAGTATGTCGACAGCCTAAGTGGAGCGTCCAATTTCGGACCTATTCGAATTTAAGCAGGCTGAATTTAACTGCCTTTTACATGGATGCGACTTTGTATTCTGCATCTTTCAGTAAAATAGTCCACATTGCGATATTGACAAAGGCAACCACATTAAGGCTAATGTCAGAGGAACGCAGTCTGAGCGCACCCTGCGTGCGTGCATAACGGACAGATGTACTGATGGAAGATACTGCAGACACCACACGGTCCATTTTTGTTGACGGACGTAGGAAAAAAAAGGGAACTATGGTAAATAAAATTAATATGAAAAATTATAAAAATTTGAAAATGATATGAAAAGCCATTTTGTGCGTCAAAGTGCTGCACGTCGCAAATGCGCTGCGTCTGACATCTCATCACTTACATAGAACGCTACGCGGACGTAGCGCAATCTGCGCGTCCGTAGTAGTGGTTTTACGTTCTTGCCTAACTTGCGTTCGTTTGCCACGTGCGTTGTGCAGTTCAGTGCGCACGTAACTCGTGTGTGGGTCTCTATTGATCATGATTATGATTCTATGCTATGACGGACGTTAAACTGTGCGGCAACACGGACGTGATCACTGCGTTCATCTGACATTAGCTTTAAGTATAATGATGACATGGGAGCTATAAATTACAGCTGCAAATTCTGAAATCGTTCTGGAAGGTCAATGCACAAACTCTCCATAGTCCAAAAAACCCTAAGTCAATCATGACGTACAGCAAGAAGCATCGTGAAGGCAGGCTGAGCAACTACGCAATGATGCAATAGCTTGTGCTTGAATTACAATACATTAATTTGGTTAGGAGAGTTGGGGATTGTTTGGGTTCATGAATCCCATTTCTATATATTTCTTCATGTAAGCTTTGTAAATTACTAACGTGTGAATTTGCTACAAATATGAGCATTGGAACCGGTTAGGTATGACTTTGCTTCAGAAGGTTATGTTTCAGATTGTTGGTCTCACCTCTGATTTAAATAGTGTAACACATGAAAACGCAGTCTTTCGATCTCAGGAAATATTTCCTGTGTTTTAAAATAGGGACATATATATGGGGAAAAGGTGAAAGAAGAACATCGCAGAGCAGCAATGCTGATTTTCCAGAGCGCTAACGAGTTCCTGCTGCCTGATAACATACTAGACTTACACGGGCTCCATGTTGATGAAGCAATGAAACACTTTCGTCGGGTGCTAAAAGATAAAATAGAAGGTAAGTTTGACTTGCTTAGCTTCATCGTACAAAAGGCACAACCTCACCTATACTGTCTTCATTAAGGTAACCTAGTCCCCATAAGCCTATGATTTTTACTTCATCCAGAGATGCCTGTATGCCATTTGAAGTATATGATCGCAGTCAGTTGATAGGGAACTATTCAGAATGTTGCTGCATGTTGCGCTAGCCGCATTTCTAGTACATGTGTGTGCACAGACGTCCCAATCAAACGACTCAGAATTGTTTGGTACATGACATGGCCTTTGATTTGACTTTAATTTGGTTGCCAAATGTTGCAATGCTTCCTTTGCCTCCTCTTGCTCACAAAGTGGTTCATTTATTGTAAAATGCATTGTGTTGGATTCCGAGTCAGGTGCAAATGTAACCAGAGCCTTTGTAAACTCACCAGACCCATTAACGTTGTATGGTTCAAGTAAGTTTGCAAAAACTCTGGTTACGTTTGCACCTGGCTTGAAATGTAACCCATTGCTTGCAGGTGGATGTTTCATAACTATAGCTGTTTATTACAGTTTATAAAGCAGAAATATGTCGCAAAGCTCTTTACTATGCGTAGAGTTAAAGAACACCGCAAGCAACATTAGAAGAGTGTCCGCTGTCCCTAAAACTCTTCACAAAATTACTTACTTTCAAAGTAGTCTACAAAGGCCTGTTTGCGACTTGCCATTAACAGCTTTATTCTGGCCAGGCCAGCACATTAGCAGCTTGAGCCAGAATATTTTTCAGCAGCTGACCGATACTGGCAGCGCCGCCACAGATATTGGCTCCAGGGAGCCCAGTGTAGCGCCGCAGAAGGGGCCATATTTCGATCGTCACGCTAAAGCGAGGAAGCTAGGGAGAAAAACCTATGCCTGCAGGTTTCTCCTTAGCGTCCCCGTTTTAGTGTGATATTACGATGCAGGCGCTAGAAAAGCTGTCCATAGGACTCCACTGAGTTTCTGCTCTGCTGGTCACATGACGGTCGGCGTAGTGATCCGCAGAGGGAGACTGGGGGACTTTCTCTCCCTGCTCCCGGTGGCCATAGGAGGCGGTTGGCGCCACCGTTCCCGCCGCGGGATGGAAGGTGAGTATATGAATTATTTGGGGGGATTTTTGGCTGGTGCTGACAGATTCTGCAGCAGCGGAATTCGTTAGCACCATGTCCTGGCTATGGTTAATGTTCGGGTTAACCGCAGCCAGACGGTAATTAGCGTTAGTACAATGTAATCCTAACGCTGATTAACACTTTGCGCTCCCCATCTTAAGTATAGGGAGCGCAAAGTACAGTAACCTCACGCTGAAAAGCGCTAGATCCGAATCTCTAACGTTTTTTTTAACCCGTTAGCATTTGGATTGTAAGATGCTGCGCCCGCGCTAGGGTCACCACGGCTAACGTTAACGCTCACACAGGTGAGCTCTAACGTTAGCGTCAGGATTGTAATAGGGCCTAAGGTGTGCGCGAATTCGCTTGAGCAAGGTCATGCAGTAGCCACGGAAGAACAATGGGAACTATGTATTCCTGAGTCTTCTGCTGCTTGCGGCCAGAAGAATCAGTGGACCGTGCCGGCCTATGCATCGTAGGCTCTCGGGTAAGTAAGGGATTTTTCAAACCTATTACATAGAAGTGTTAAGGGAGTTTGCAAACCAAAATCACTTAATATCACGTCACTGAACCTGGTGTTATTTTGGAGTAACTCCTTTTTCTCCATCTAGCGAGAAATGAATGGCTTCTATTCAAAGTATAGGAGGCATTAATTTACAGTAACCTGCTGCAGTATCCAAGCCTCAAGCTCCACTTGCGTAACTGTTGTAATATCGACAGGAGCCGTTAAGGTGATGAATTGAGCCATAATGTCTAACGACTCCAGCCGATGGCTTAAAGGGTCAATGGTGATCTGGACCAAAATTTGTTACTTTAATACTGCTTCCTTATTGGCAGATATTAAAAGAGGAATCCATAATTCTTCCTTTGCTTTTCATCTACATGAACCGCAATCCTCGGTGGGTGGTGATGGCAAGCACGTCCCAACATACCCTGATGCAGTTTTACACATTGTTCTATACGAGCACATGCAGGAAGCAGATTTTGTGATCGCTTGGTAGACCGTAATTGACTTTGGTAGTGCTAGGTGATTTTATTTTCTTAAATTTTTTCACGATTTCACCCTGATTTTTACTTTTATGAAAATTGAGGGATCTGGATTTTTTTAAACGGCAGATCATCCATCCGAGTATTTGCAGAGCTGACACCGTTACAGGTATTGTACACGTTTGGGAGACCTCCTGAACCTGTCAACTCTGCTGTGCCGGTGCGTGAACGGATGGTCCCTCATTAAAAAAAATCTGGACTCCTTGATTTTGTAAATGTAAAATCAAAGTCGAACTTCGAGTCTATTTTAATCATGAAAATCAAAAAAGCCGTCATCCTTTAATATGATTCCTACTGTGGAGACATGGATAATTGTCCCTGGTCCTTTAACACAGTGGTTCTTACAAGGCACTGCATCCTATCCCATGGTAATGATATGTCTGTTGGCTGTGATGGGCGCACATAATGTTTTGTCTAACAGGTTTTTTTTCTTTAATCCAGGTATCCCTTTACAAAAGCTTGTCTATTAGAGTTTTGGATTGCATTGTATCCTATAACCAGAGACTAAAGTTTGCTTATATTATGGCATTTAAGAAATCTGTCCTAACCTTTACCAAATCAATCTTGTAAAACTGCAATAAAGGCTTTTGTTTATTATTTGCAATAATTTGTGATATTTTTATAATTTTGTTTTTTAAATCATTGGCTGGAATGGTAATCACCATAATTTATCTTCATAGAATATAAACAGGAAGGAGGAAAATCACATCTCTCTGTGATAACTGGAAGAGGGAATCACAGTCAAGGAGGCGTCCCCCGCATCAAATTCGCCGTCACGGACTACCTAACACAGCACAAATTCAGGTGAACTATCCTGTCGGCAGTTTATCAGCTTATGGGTTTTTTCAAAAGCATTTTTCTAACAAGTGTGATTGAAAGAAAGAAATGTGAATTTCTCTGTCAAAGAAAACAGTATATTGTGGCATGCTTACTTTGAATGCTCTCATATCTCTGATCGGCCACCTGGAGAAATCCACTAAGTCCCTGCAGGTAATCCTTGACTCCTGTCCCTTAACCCCTTCACACCCAAGATCGAGTTTACTCGACTTTGCATTGTAATGCATTGAAAACACTCATTAGCATGTCAAAACAACACTTTCACACCTTTTTAAAGCAGGATTAGTGTGTCCCCTGTGGAGAAATGAAATTCATTGTCTTATCTCTGTTCAGTCACCCTGGAGAGAGATGAAACAAGATATAAATAGCAGCCCCAATCCTCACTGTAACAAAAAGCTTAAACGGTTTGTTTATGGTTTAGCAGAATACAGGGAGAGCTCTGTGGTCACTCACTGCTGTACAGGGATAATATTTAGGGGATTATAATGATTTAAAATCCCTGTATAGTACAGATACAAGCTGTTACTGTAATTTTCGACCACAGGCATTATGCCACAAACAGATATTCTTTTTTTATATTCTATTGGTATTTTTTTTATAAATTGCATTGCTAATAATCTCATTGTGATCACCACAAATCCCCATAAGCAGAAGATCTGAACATTTGTATTATTTATATTTATCACCGTTACAGTATTTGACATAAAGGCCATTTCTGCCTGTGTTCTGATAATGTAGACCCTGTGTGACATTTTGTAAGATAAAGGACACCATCTAGAGTGCAGAATCTTTCATTCCAACAATATTTCTGTAATGGATAAACGAACCTCTGCAATCTCTGGGCAAAATTTCTGTTGTATCCCACATTTAGCTGTTAACTTTGCATCCTTTGTTTCAAATAAATGATATTTAAATATTTTTTTCAACAAAAATCGCTCGGTAGTTAAGGGGTTGAGGCTCTGCTCGCCCTTTACCCTAACGTTGGCCTGCTCTAAACGTGGGAAACAATGGCACTATAGGACATTATTATTACTACTAATATTTTTTTCATTATTTTTTAGCGCCAACCGTTCCCCAGAACTACTTTTTGAACTTTTTGCGAATATTGTTACTACGTTCTTACATCATATTTATAATAAATGTGTTACTATGCTACACGGGCAGCTTTCTTACTCTCCTTTGTGGCTACATTCAGGGACAACTGAATTAATAGTTTTATTTGGTGACAATTTCCACTGTGCTTTTAAATGCTCTAAGGGGCCTTGTTATGCTGTTTTATTTGTTTTCATACACATTTTATTGCTTGCAATTCATTACAGCATACGTATATTCTTATGTATACCTATGTAAAGATTTTTTTTTTCTTTTATTCTGAGCTCCATGCAGTCATTGTGTTTACATTAGGGAGCACTTGGAGTGAGGAGCAGATGTGAAATGTTGTGTTTTTTTTTCCTTCAGCTTTCACTGGTCACATTTACATACAGTTGCAAGAAAAAGTATGTGAACCCTTTGGGATTAGGTGGAGTTTTGCATGAATTGGTCATAAAATGTGCTCTGATCTTCATCTAAGTCACAACAATTTGAAAAACACAGTCTGCTTAAAATAATACAACACAAATATTCTATGTTTTCATGTGTTTATTGAACATAACATGTAAACATTCACAGTGCAGGGTGGAAAAAGTATGTGAACCTTTGGACTTAATAACTGGTTGACCCTCCTTTGGCAGCAATAACCTTAACCAAACGTTTCCTGTAGTTGCAGATCAGACCTGCACAACGATCTGGAGTAATTTTGGACCACTCCTCTTCACAAAACTGTTTCAGTGAAGCAATATTCTTGGGATGTCTGGTGTGAATCGCTCTCTTAAGGTCATGCCACAGCATTTCAATCGGGTTGAGGTCAGGACTCTTGACTGGGCCACTCCAGAAGGCGTATTTTGTTTTGTTGAAGCCATTCTTTTGTTGAATTACTTGTATGCCTTGGGTCATTGTCCTGTTGCATCACCCATCCTCTGCGGAGCTTCAGTTGGCGGACAGATGGTCTTACGTTTTCCTTCAAAATGTCTTGATAAACTCTGGAATTCATTTTTCCATCAATGACAACAATCCGTCCAGGCCCTGAGGCAGCAAAGCAGCCCCAAACCATGATGCTCCCTCCGCCATGTTTTACAGTGGGGATGAGGTTTTGATGTTGGTGTGCTGTGCCTTTTTTTCTCCACACATAGTGTTGTGTGTTTTTTCCAAACAACTCAATTTTGGTTTCATCTGTCCACAGAATATTTTGCCAGTAGTGCTGTGGAACATCCAGGTGCTCTTTTTGCAAACTTCAAACGTGCTGCAATATTCTTTTTGGACAGCAATGGCTTGGCTTCCTCCGTGGTGTCCTCCCATTTACTCCATTCTTGTTTAATGTTTTCCTTATTGTAGATGTGTCAACAAAAATGTTAGCATGTGCCAGAGATTTCTGTAAGTCTTTAGCTGCCACTCTAGGATTCTTCTTTACCTCATTAAGCATTCTGCGCTGTGCTCTTGCAGTCATCTTTACAGGACGACCACGCCTAGGGAGAGTAGCAACAGTGCTGAACTTTCTCCATTTGTAGACAGTCTGTCTTACCGTGGACACATGAACATCAAGGCTTTTTGAGATACTTTTGTAACCCTTTCCAGCTTCAAGCAAGTCAACAATTCTTGATCGTAGGTCTTCTGAGAGCTCTTTTCTGCGAGGCATGGTTCACACCAGGCAGTGCTTCTTGAAACCAGTAAACCCAAAACTGGTGTGTGTTTTTAAAGGGCAGGACAGCTTTCAGCAACACATCCAATAATATCACACTGATTGGACTCAAGCTTGGCTCACTCCTGGCTCCAATTAGCTCTTGGAGAAGTCATTAGGCTAGGGGTTCACATACGTTTTCCACCCTGCACTGTGAATGTTTACATGTTATGTTCAATAAACCCATGAAAACATATAATGTTTGTGTTGTATTATTTTAAGCAGACTGTGTTTTTCAAATTGTTGTGACTTAGATGAAGATCAGAGCACGTTTTATGACCAATTCATGCAAAACCCCACCAAAGGGTTCACATACGTTTTCTTGCAACTGTGTATATATATATATATATATATATATATATACCTAAATATCAGAAGTGGAACTTTGGGAAAACTATCACCAATGGTTAAGCTGATACAGATTGAGTATCCCCTATCCGAATTGCTTCAGAACCAGAAGGGTTTTGGATTTGGGATTTTATTTTGGATTTTGCCACATGAGGTCAGAGAATGTCCACTAGTGGTGTCATGTCAGTGCTCAAAAAGGCTTTGGATTTTGGAACATTTTTGAATTTTGTTTAACGGATATTAAACCTGTATGAGCTGCCCCTATCTATGGAATGCTCTCCGTGCTTCCATTCCTTCAAAAAGTCTGTGGAAACACAGAATTTGGAAAAATCAGCTCACTACATAATTCCCCACCCCTTGCTCGCAACCTTCCTCCATCCCATTACTTTTTGTTCTTGAGTCAACAACCTTGATCCGCCAGATGGTTTAAAGCTGTATCTCCCATGATGTTCAGCCGCTCATTAAGGTGGCTGAGTCTCATGGGAAATGTAGCTCCACTACATCTGGACGTCCAAGATTTCCAACTCCTGCTCTTCTCTGATATTTACCCTTACCTCTGAGTGTCACTCTTGCATTGTAAATTCGCTTGAGCAGGGTCATCCTTTCCTTTCATTCTCCGTGTGTCAAACGTTCTTGTTTTATCCCACTCGGTGTAAAGCGCTGCGGAATATTTTGGCATTCTATAAATAATTGTAATTTTAAGCATCATTGACAGAGCTTTGTGTTTTCAGGTTTACAGAGATAAGACCCGGCGTGGTGAGCGTTGCACTGAAATGAAATCCTCTTCTGCTCTCAGATTAAGAAAATACAGATAATAGAAGCGGATGTCGATTAGGGTCTACTGAGGTCTGTGTGTATTTGAACACGTAAAGGGGCTCACCTGATGCCGCCTTCCTTCGTGAGCGGGTATGGGTTTTAACAGTTTTGGTGGCAACACTTTTCAGTTCTTTTTTTGCTAATGATTTGAGATGAACTGGTTTGTGCAACATGGGGTGTGGATCCAAACATCGACCGGATGGTGCCCTCTGTCCCAAAAACAGATATACAAAATGCACTACTATGATTGGATCGATCAGCAATATGCATCCATGCAGTTGTGTAATTCTAGGTATTCAGGTATATCATACGCCCAGGCGTGTGCCTCTGCACTTTTGCATACCCTTCAACATATATGTATACATAAACATAAGGTTTGATCATGATTACACTAATACAAGATAACATCGCAGAGTAATAGCTATCCATTGCCTGACTTGTTTTCCTTTTGTCCTCAAACTTCTGTGAATTTTTTTTTATACTCCTGAATATGTATATGTGTGTATATTATGTTTATAGTATGTGTATAGCTATATATACACATGTGTATATATTAATTCTGTGTATATAGGCACATATGTACAGAATTTTATTTCTGTGCAGTGCTGGATTCTGTTTGACTATTTTTAAATCTGTCTCTATAGGGTTTTGCTGTTTTACTCCTTTTTTAGCCTAGTAATGTTGCCTACGTGGTTGACAAGTGCCTATGATATATATTTTTTCCATTCTGTTGTTTTTTTTTGTTATTTTTAAAAAAAATGGTGCTAATGCCCGTGGTCGAGATTCATGGCATAACTTAACCGTTATAAATTTTAAAATATTTATATGTTTGGCATTTTATGAAGAGCATTATGCAGAGTCTTCGATCTATATATCCGAGGAAAGAGAATGGGATTTCAAACTCCGTTTTCAGATTTGACTACTTTGTATTAAGACCAATTATTAGGTGCTATTAAATATATCACTGTTCACCCTCAAGTGCGGTAATCTACCCGATGAAAGCAAAGAGTGATGTGTCCTCTGTAAACAGGTTTGCTTTCTTAACACAGAATAGTAATTCACTTTTAAATGTTACATCAGTATTACTTATATAAGCCACAGACTGCATTTAACTAATAAATGGTTTAATTGCAAAGTTAAAATATAAAAAAAAAAAAAAAAAAAAAGGGGGGAATAAATAAATCATTCTGTGACTCTTGAGAGGTTACTCAGCAATTGTTGGTGTTGCAAAAATTAAATGTGAAACCTGACCGGAGAAGCTTCACAGTGAAGTTTCTACTGCCACTCTTCGGAGTTAGTTTTTGGTGATTTCCCGGGAATTGCTAGCATTGCAACATCAGTAAACACCAACAGTTACTAAATAACCCCTTCAATGTAATATGTGAGAAAGAAAGCCGTTGTTTTGTTTTTGTTTTTTTTACAAAAATTCCCTTTTAATGACTTAGCATGGAGTCCTCATCTGAAAGGCACTACTTCAAAGGACACAATACATGGTTGAAAAAGGAAAGTTTGCTCATAGTTTTTCATTGGTGTGGTTATGAACGTACACATTGCATTAACATGAACCTGCTTTAAAGCAACCATGCTCCTTTAAGCTCAAATGATAGAACAGTCAATTTATTTCTATATGGCGCAATCAAATTTATAGATTTGCTCAGAAATGGAGAAACACACCCGTCAGTCGATTCTTTGGCTTAGAGCTGGGCTGTCAGAGTCTGCAACCCCCCCCCCCATATCTCTAGATCTATTGTACTCAAAGATTTTGGGAATTCTAGTCCATCAATATCGGGGGGGGCTGGATTTTGCAACCCTGACCTTAAGGTCTGTGCATCCACGTGCTGAAAATTGATTGACAGGTAAGAGCAGGAGAACCCGCCATCGAGCAGCTCTCCGCTGGTCAGTTGCTTTAGGCTTCTTTCATAACATCTGCGCATTTTTAAGCTCCCATTCAGCTCCCACAAAAGACCTATATACAGTCAGATCCAGAAATATTGGGACATTGACACAATTCTAACATCTTTGGCTATATACACCACCACAATGGAGTTGGAATGAAACAAACACAATGTGCTTTAGCTGCAGACTGTCAGCTTTAATTTGAGGGTATGTACAGTTGTGTTCAAAATTATTCAACCCCCACTGAAATTGAGTGTTTTGGCCAGTTTGACATTGATTTTGATCATTCAGTCATCTTGCTTACAATTAAATCACAGAGGCACGTGTAGGTCAGACAAATATAACATAACATTTATAATGAAATAACCGCAAATGTCTTTTCTGTGCTCACATCATTATCAGTTTTATTAAACCCCCAAGTGACATTCAATCTTAGTTCTTAGTACAACATCCTTTTACAGTTATAACAGCTTTTAAACGTGAAGCATAGCTTGACACAAGTGTCTTGCAGCGATCTACGGGTATCTTCGCCCATTCGTCATGGGCAAAAGCCTCCAGTTCAGTCACATTCTTAGGCTTGAGCACTGCAACTGCTTTCTTTAAGTCCCACCAGAGGTTCTCAATCGGATTTAAGTCAGGTGACTGCGATGGCCACTCCAAAATGTTCCAGCCTTTAATCTGCAACCATGCTCTAGTGGACTTGGAGGTATGCTTGGGATCATTGTCCTGTTGAAAGGTCCAACGTCTCCCAAGCCTCAGGTTTGTGACGGACTGCATCACATTGTCATCCAATATCTCCTGGTACTGAAGAGAATTCATGGTACCTTGCACACGCTGAAGCTTCCCTGTACCTGCAGAAGCAAAACAGCCCCAAAGCATGATTGACCCCCCGCCATGCTTCACAGTAGGCAAGGTGTTCTTTTCTTCATAGGCCTTGTTCTTCCTCCTCCAAACATAGCGTTGATCCATGGGCCTAAACAGTTCTAATTTTGTTTCATCAGTCCACAGAACACTATCCCAAAACTTCTGTGGTTTGTCCACATGACTTTTGGCATACTGCAGTCGACTCTTCTTATTCTTTGGAGACAGCAAGGGGGTGCGCCTGGGAGTTCTGGCATGGAGGCCTTCATTACGCAGTGTGCGCCGTATTGTCTGAGCTGAAACTTCAGTACCCACATCTGACAAATCTTTTCTCAGTTCCTCAGCAGTCACATGGGGACATTCAGCCAAATGCTGCAGAACTCATTGGACGGCGCTTCACAGTGCAGGTGGATAATGACTCAAAGCATACTGCAAAAGCAACCAAAGAGTTTTGAAGGGACAGAAGTGGAATGTTATGCAATGGCCAAGTCAATCACCTGACCTGAATCCCATTGAGCATGCATTTCACTTGCTGAAGGCAAAACTGAAGGGAAAATGCCCCAAGAACAAGCAGGAACTGAAGACCGTTGCAGTAGAGGCCTGGCAGAGCATCACCAGGGATGAAACCCAGCGTCGGGTGATGTCTATACGTTCCAGATTTTAGGCTGTGATTGACTGCAAAGGATTTGCAACCAAGTATTAAGAAGGGAAAGTTTGATTTATGATTATTCTGTCCCATTACCTTTGGTCCCTTAACAAGTGGGAGGCACATCTGCAAACTGCTGTAAGTCCTACACCGTTCACCTTGGATGTACATACCCTCAAATTAAAGCTGACAGTCTGCAGTTAAAGCACATTGTGTTTGTTTCATTCCAACTCCATTGTGGTGGTGTATAGAGCCAAAGATGTTAGAATTGTGTCGATGTCCCAATATTTCTGGACCTGACTGTACATACAGTCAGCATACACATTACTCTATAGCAGGGGACTGCAACCTAGGCCCAGCAGATGTTTTGAAACTATATCTCCCATGATGCTCAGAGTCATTATAGTGGCTGAGCCTCATGGGAAATGTAGTTCCAAAACATCTGGATGGACAAGGTTGCTGATCCCTGATCTATAGTGTTCCTGGTGATATGTTAGCACAGCATACAAATGAAGCAATAAAAGTCACCACGAGT
Organism: Leptobrachium leishanense; assembly: GCA_009667805.1. Lineage (NCBI taxonomy): Eukaryota > Metazoa > Chordata > Amphibia > Anura > Megophryidae > Leptobrachium > Leptobrachium leishanense. The sequence continues at coordinate 477,776,904 of CM019063.1, read as the reverse complement.
GGACATTGTATCCCCACATTACAGAGACCAGAATAGCCGTTCATTTACTTGAGAGTCCATATGGTATTACTTTTTTGTTCATTTTCAGATCTGTTTTGTAACAGTCTTCACTTTAGACTTTTTTTTTTTTTTTAAATCTTTTTGTTTATTGGAGTTGCTATATATTTTTATTTTGGAGTTTTTTCGTACTTGCATTGTTTGGTAGCGGAATAGTTCTGTGAACGATAAACTGTCAATTTGAAAGTTAATGTAAATTCTAATGGATCGTATACATTTTTTAAAAAAAAATAAACACATAGCTGTTAGCTTTCTGTGAAAAAAGAAAACATGCCCGCGTCAGGCAGCCTGGCATTCAGGGCAAATACATTATTGTTAGCGGTGCTTTCATGGGTTTGCATGTCGGTAAGGCCAAAAAAGATGCTATGTGTTTAAATGGCACAGCGCAATTTGGGAATATGGCAGCTCTCATTGCTGGAAAGTCAGAAATGCATTTTTGTTTACTTGCTTTTAATACACGTTAAGCCCCACTTACTGTGAAAAGTAAGACGAACAAAATGATAAATCCTCACCAATCCTCAAAGTTTGTAACAAAATAATTCTTCAGTATATTCACAATCAGCGGCTGAGGGTATGTTACCGTGCTACGTTCTGGCAATTTTGCTTTCCTAAATTATGAAAATTGACTGCAGAATTGGGTTTATTAATATATTTCTGCTTCCTTGATTTTGAATATCTTAAACAGTTGGAAGAGGCACAACATATTACTTGTGAATAATATAAAAATAAAATATGTACTTTTTTTTTTGGATAAACTTGATATTTTTTTCCTTTTCTTTAGTTTCATTTTTTATTTATGGCTTTCACCAAAGAGATTGTACATCATCTGCCTGTTTGCGTCGGGGGTGAAGTATTAGTGATTCATGTGTGGTATATGAGAAAATGTGTAAATTGTGTAAAATCTTAGACAAATTGCTTGTGATATTTTTGTACTTTGTACAACTTCTTGAAGCATTGTTTTATTGAAAGCTGTTTTTTTATATTTTTAATATGAATGGCAAATAAAATGATAATTGAATATACCAGTTGTCTGTGTTGCTGATGTTCCTGTCTTTCTTTGTTTAGAATTAATATATGACATTTAAGGGGTTATTCACTGTGGCAAACTTGCCACCGAATTACACCAAATGGTGAATCTCCCCATACGGTGCAATTTCATGGCAGTTCATCTATTCACTAAACTGTCAATTCACCAAATACTGGCGAATTGACGATAAACTATGGTACAGTTCGCCGCAGATTGGTGGTAACGAATTCTCCCATAGAGAAGTAATGTTTCATCTATTCAGAAGTGTCGATGAAATGCCATGATTTTCAGTGATTCAGTTCGACAGATTTAAACAGGCGAATCCCAAATGATTCAATGTTAAAAAAATATTGTTTTTATATTTTTATTAAACTGATTCTTTTTCAGCAGTCTTTTTTTATTTAATTTTTTGAATATATTTTTTTGTATTTTTTTTAAGACGAAATTTTAGTTTCCCAATTTTTTATAAACCGTTACAGGCATTTATAAAGCGCCAACAAGTTCCGTAGCGCTGTATAATGGGAGAGACCAAATAACAATTATACATACACATTACACACACAGAATAGTAGGAGAGAGGACCCTGCTCAAGAATTTACAATCTAAGAGGAGAGGGGAGGCACACTAGTTGGGGTGATGGCCTTTTTTCCCCCATTCTATACCTTTTTTAAAAAAAAAATCAGAATATATCATTATATGTCATGTCCTACCTGAATGCTATAGCAAAAAATGTAAAAGATGTTTAATTTCCAATCATCTACAGTGTGTAAAATAATTTTTTTCATATTTTATCATCTGAGCCTTTGTGGTTATATATTCATTTGTTATAAATGTGAACCCGTCAGGGCCGGATTAACATAGGGGCAGATGGAGCAGCAGCTCCAGGCCAATGCCCCAGAATAGGCCCAGAGAAAAAATAACAGTGTCTGCATTGATGGAAATTATCTCCAACACCATAGCTGCTACAGAGTCAAGTGCGGTATCACTGGAAAGGCCAGAGTATGGCCTTTCCAATGATACCAAACATGATCAGGTTGTATGTAATACTAAAAATAAAATAATAAATATTTCTTTATTTTTTCTTTCTAACACAGCAATACTTTTCAATTATAAAGGGAACAATGATGCTGCACTAACTCACCATCCCAAGTGTGGAGGTGTTGGCACGATTCGTTATTACGAATTGTTACACCAAAATCCTAAACCGCCACACTGCGGCAAAGTGCATTGGGGGACTTTGGAACTCTGCGTCACTAATCTTTACACCTCAGAAGGTCAAGGGAGGTGTCATTGGACAGGTCAGCATCTGGCCTTTGCATTAATACCAAACATGACCATGTAAAATCTAAAAGAAAGGAAAACCAAAAAAACTTTATCTACTTATTATTTGTCACATATAAAATGAGCAAAACCACTGCCATTACTCACCTTCTCATTTCCCACGCTGGGAGCAAGATCAGTGGTTTATACATAGTGATAATATTCATTAAACACCTTCCTCCTAAACACCAGGGAAATATTAAATTTTTTGGTTAAAATTGTATATTTTCTCAGAAAAATGCCGTAAGAGAATCCCAGTTCAATTTTTTTACAAGAATGCCCTATAGAATTTATAACCAAAAAGGTTTGGATGATAAAATATGAAAAAATTATTTTACACACTGTAAATGATTTGAAATCTGAATGGACATTTCCTCACACAGTGTGTGCCTGGTTAGATATACCCGTATCTGCACTATTAAATAACCTAAAATATGCTTTCATTTTACTAGATTCCAAAAAAAGCCCACCAAAATCTTCAGCTCCAGCCCCATAGAGATCTTAATCCGGCCCTGGAACCAGTTACTGTATTTTTCTGAGAAAATACGTGATTTTAGCTAAAATAAAAAAAATTGTTAGTGCAGCATCATTGTTCACATTATAATTAAAACATGAGCAATAGTGCTGCATTAATAAATAAAGAAAAAAGTAGACTTTTTTTATTAATTTTTTTTTTTTTATTTATTTTACATGTAACCTCGTCATGGTTGGTATCATTGGAAAGGCCATGCTCTGGTCTTTGCAGTGAAACCAAGGATTACCATCTAGCGGCCACCGATCGGAGGTAGGGGGGGTCCAAAGTACCCCTTTATCTCCACCGCAGGGATTTCCCTCTCGAGAAGGGCGCTAGGAAGCCAGACGCCACGATTGGACGGAAGTGAATGCGGGAGGACATTGAGGGAAGCAGGGACAGGTATGTATCAAACCTAAAGAAAAGTAGTAAAGCACATAAACTTTAAACCCAATTTGTGGATAAACAGAGGTTTTTAAACATGCAGTGTTACACCTCACACACGTGAAGACAGAAACTCTTCTGCATAATACTTATCTCAATGTTCATTCTTTTCACTGTTTCTTATTCTATACCTTGAAAAATAGGAATACAATACTTCTCATTGCGTAATATCTTAATACACAAATTTCCCACTTGTATATCCCCCCTGATTTAGAACTCACTCTTTCCAGAGCACCCTTAAATATATAGGAATAGCTGGGCAAGGCGTGATCCACAGAGCTATCCCTATATATTTAAGTCCGAGAGGATACAGAGAGTTTTTTTTGGGGGGGGGGGTCTGGAGGGGGTTTAATCCTACCAAATCTTTTTATGATCAATATCAGTGTGAAAATATTTCTGTTTCGTTTATGCTAATTATTTTGTTTTTTATTATTCTTTTTACTTTTGTTCTGTAAATTGGTCTTAAATGACCCAAAGTAGATATATCTGTGACAAATACAATGTGTCAACCTTGAGTACTCTGCAACATAAATTCAATTCTACAACTAAACTCATTAATCTTGCTTGCTCTCTGGATCACGAATAACATCACAGAACAGAATGCCTTGTCAGCTCATCAAATCTCAAGACTAAAAAAACCGCAGACAAATGGGGTCAAGCAGTTATTTTTCTACCTTTTTAGAAGCTGTGGTAATGTAGTATAATTTATTATATAGAATGAACACATTAGTTCTGAGGAGAGCTTGGTGCTACCAACTGCGCCACTAAAGCTAATGTCATTTCATCTTAGTACGGTGACTTGAGGGGACATGTTTTACTGAGTGCCTGTTATACTTACCTACAGAGAGCTGCCATCTTGGTAATAGCATTGGCATTGCATTCTGAGGTCCAATCAGAGCTGTCAATGTTTACATGATGGGATGAGATCAGAAAAGACGGCCTATAGGAAATGAGCAATGTGGCGACCGGCAGGTAAGTATGGCAAGTGTGCTTTAACCCCTGCAAAATGGTTAATAACTCACTGCCTAAACCAGAACTGTCAAACTCTGCCCCCCCCGGATGTTTCTGCACTACAACTCCCATGATTCCCCGGCAACTTGTTGAATTCATAGAATTCTAGGTATTGTAGGCATCAACTTCTGGGGGCTCTGATCAACACATAGGCGAGATTTAGGCTGTCAGATGAACGCAGTCTGAGTGCACTCTGCGTGCATGCATAACGGACGGACGTACTGACGGAAGATACTGTAGACACCACACGGTCTGTTTTTTGTTTTAACGGATGTACAAAAAAAGGGAAATATGGGAAACAAAATTAAAATTAAATGACAGGTACAATTAGCCAGAACAAAAAAACGTCTGAGCGTCAACGTGATGGGCGTCGCAAATGCGCTGTGTCTGACGTCGCCTCATCACGCACACAGGCCGCTACGCAGACGCGGCGCACTCTGGGTGTCACTTGTAGCACTTTTACGTCGAGGCCTAAATGGCATCTGTTGCCATCTGCATGGTGCGTGCACACTTCGGTGTGCACCTACTTCATGTGCTGGTCTCTATTGTTCACAAATCAATGCTACGACGGACGTTAAACTGTGCGGCGACACAGACGTGATGACTGCGTTTGTCTGACGCCAACCTTAGCAGTGTAACCGAAGCTCCCTTCTACCTTTGTCCTCTCATCCTTCTTGGCACCCTCGTCAACACTATACATGGCCTCTGCGCCTGTTGGAGAAGTGTAGTTGCTGGCCTCCTGCCAAGGGACCGCGGACAATATGGCAAAGCCAAGTCTGAAGGACAATGGGCACATAGGTGGAGGGAGCTTCAAGTACAAGCACTGTAGCTAGAGGCCTGCTTGTGCACGGATTGGGTACTACACACTTTGCAGGATTTAAAAGATATACATATTTGACCCATTCACGTTCAAATGACATGCCCTATCAAAGCCGGTCAGGTATGTTTTTCACTAGAATGACACTAAAATCCAAGTGCGCTCAAGATACCCCAGAGTTTGGTGTTATGTAAATAGTTAACTTTTAAAAAAAATGGACACTATCCTGAGCGCTAAGCTAAAACGATTACCCTAAGGGGAAACATTTGCGCTCGAAATTTCCCCTTAGCATCTTAGTTTTACAAGTGGATTACAAGGCAGGCGCTGAATCCAGCAGCCTGGCCCGTTACAGCTGCTAGCCTCCATAGGACTCCATTGAGAATTGTGCTTCCGTGCCATGTGAGCTCGCTCTCGCAAGATCATGCATGTCCGTGGAGTGGGGACTGGGGAGCGCATAGTCTTGACGCTAATTACCGCACCGATGTGGTAACGAGATAACAAGATAAAAGTTAACCACAGCTAGAAGCTGGTGCTAACTGATCGTGCTTGTGCAGAATCTGTTATCACCCACTAAAACCCCACCCCCCAAAAAATCATATCACCTCTCATCCTGCGGCGCGACCTTTGGCCGATCCACAGCTTTTGGCCGCCGAGAGCAGAAAGAGACTGGGGACAAATAGTTCCTAGTCTCCCTCTGTGAATCACTCCGCAGCCCTGCACAATCTCGATAGAGCGAGATCATGCAGGTCCCGCAGCACAACCCTACATGGAATCCTATGGACTCCAGGAGGTGATACTCTTGGCGCGAAAGCCTTACTGCAATTATCAGGGTTACAGGGCAGACTGCTGAATTAGCGTCTGCCCTCTAATATGGTGCTAAAAGGGGGACGCTATAGGGAAACTTGCAGGCATAGGTTTTCCCGTTAGCCTCCCCGTTTTAGCACCAAGATTGTAATATGGCTCTTAGTTTCTTTTATTATTCAATAACATTAGTTGTGCTTATTTCTTATGTCCTCATTTGTTTTTGTTAGTAGCAAGCATATGTAACAGTTGATTTATTTAGCATTATTTTTAGCTGAAATTTACCAGAAATACCAAAGAATGTAGCAAATTTGAATAGAGGTCTCAGAGGAAAGACTAAATAAACCCACCTGGGTTCATCTGGTGGTATAGAAAAAAAATCAAGAAAATTCTTTGTGGTTTCAGTGCTCTAATTTCAAGTCCGAAACCATTTTTTTAACTGATGTGCTCCTCGACACTCTAAATAATCACATTTTGTTTGCTGTCCACTTCAGCCAATGTTGTTGTGTTTAGAGTTAGGTGTGATATGCAATAAATGCAATACCATTTGAGGTGATTCATTTGAGGTATTTACCTGTTTATCATAAAAGATCTTCTGTTATTGTGATTATATAAAGAAATAAAAAAATATTCTGAATTACTTAATTTTTTTGGATCACTGACAAAGAACAAAAGCTCTGGGTAACCCAGTAGCTCGTCCTTCAGTGGGTCTCCGGTCAACTATAACAGGAAAGTTGTCATTGGCGCTCGTTTCTAAACCATTTCATGTCCAACAAACACAATTAGAGGTTTTAGTTTGCTAGAATGGCCATTGAAGCGTAAGCTCACTCGCCCCATGAAGGTACCTCTTTGCTCTTTGTAGAGTGAGTACCTAACCAATGGTCATGTGATATTTTCAGCTAGCAACCTATACCACTCTAGAACTTCACGTACCAGACTCCCATCTTTTTTTTTCCTTCCTCTTCTCCCCTCCACTGTTTTCTAGAAATGTTTTTCCCCCTCTTGTTGCTTCTTTCTTCTACCACCCTTCTTTCTAAATCTACCCTCCCTCTACACCCTACAAATTACACCAACCAGAAAAAGAAACCCAAATACATCATCGCCTACTCAGCTCTTTTAACTTTTCAGCTGAGTGCTGGTGGAGAGTGTTAAAATGCAGCCCTCCCACCCCCAGACTCTCCAATCACAATTCTCCAAAAAGAAAACTGTGTCCAAATTCCTAATTATTATGCTGCTTGCCCTGGCAAATGATGTTGAATCCAACCCTGGTCCAACAGATGACACCACATTTAGTCTCCCCACTAAAAAAGGCCTCTCCTTTGTGCACTGTAACATCCGCAGCTTACTCCCTAAACTGGACGAGCTTAAAGCTTGGTGCCTCCATTACAAACCTAAAGTCATTGTGCTGACAGAATCATGGCTAACCCCTAAAATACCAGACTCTGCCATATCAATACAAGGGTATTCATGTTATAGAAAGGACAGTCAAATTTCAAGTGTACTAAACTTCTCTGTAACCAAAAAATGAAACACCAGTCAGGACCTGACCAAATCCCAGCAATGCTGTTGAAAATCAGTGCGCCGGCAATTGCAAAACCTGCCACAACCTTAATCAATGAATCACTGGCGACTGGATATATACCCAAACTCTGGAAGACTGCAAGGGTGGTACCTATTCATAAAAGTGGAGACAAAACTTTGGTATCCAACTTCCGTCCAATATCATTGCTTCCTGTAATGTCACAAATTCTGGAAAAATGTGTTTACACTCAATTACACGATTACTATCCGTATTGGAACTATTTAACCCCAGATCAGTCCGGCTTCCGTCCAAATCATTCAACCACAACTGCCCTTTTAAAAGTTTGCAATGATATCCGGGCAAGGCATGGAACAAGGAAACCTAACTGGAGCCATCTTCCTTGATTTTGCCAAGGCCTTTAACACAGTAGACCATTGCATCTTATTAACAAAAACTTAAAAACTCCGGTATTGGTGATCGCACACTAACCTGGTTCCAATCATATGTATCTGATCGGTCGCAATATGTGTCCATTTCTGACAGCACTTCCCTTCCCCTCCCAGTCACATGTGGTGTACCCCCAGGCTCGATACTCGGCCCCCTGCTATTCACAATATTCATAAATGATCTGCCCAATGTCTGCAAAGCCTCAACTGTACACATGTACGCAGACGACACTGTAATCTATACCAGCAAACCAGATCTCCCACAGCTGGAGGCCGTGCTGCAAGAACAATTCACAGAGGTAGAAAAGTGGATCAAACACAACAAACTTTTTCTAAATGCTGACAAAATTGTTACAATGCTCTTTGGAACAGCACCTAAACTACACAAATTGCAAACACCCCATCTATGTGTTGGGACAAGATCAAATGGCACACTGACCACAGTCACTTCTCTCAAATATCTAGGTATGTGGTTAGACCCAAATCTATCCTTTGGCCCCCACATCGAAAAACTTTCATTTAAACTTTACCCCAAACTAGGTGCCCTGTACAGAAACAAATCCTGCCTGAACCCCGCGGTAAGAAAGCAGATTGTATAACAAATGCTTATGCCAGCTACTGAATACGGAGATGTAGTGTATGCAGCTGCACCGCAAACACACCTCCAGAAACTTACTACATTGTATAACTCATTCTGTCGCTTTGTGCTACAATGTAACTACATGACCCACCTTTGTGACATGTTAAAAGAACTAAACTGGCCATCGCTAGAATCTAGACGCACCCTTCACTTTTCCAACCTGGTGTTTAAGAGCTTTTCTGGAAAGCTGCCACCCTATCTGAATAGACTGCTTCCCCCAGCAGTTCCCTCATCCTATAACCTCCGATCCAGGACCAGCACCTTACTTGCAATACCACAATACAAAAAGAAAGTGTCTCGATCCTCATTTTCTTACAGAGCACCACAATTATGGAATAACCTCCCAGACGCCATCAAATCTTCCCCCAGTCTAAAGTCACTCAAGAGCTTCCTATTAACATACCTCAACACAGAATGCACTTGTAAACATGTAACATAGTGACTATATTTCCTACATATTTCTTTTCTGTTAATCTGTATAATTGCTTTGTGTTAATATCTTGCATTTTACTACTTTGTATTTCTGTACACTGTAACAATTCAATGTTCTTGAACCCAGGACATACTTGAAAACAAGAGAAATCTCAATGTATCCTTCCTGGTAAAATCCTTTATAAATAAATAAATGTACCAAAAGCTGTTCCTCTGTGCAGCTGTATGCCCTCTTGCTGCTTTTCAGCCAAGAGGCAAAAAAGGTGGGTTTTATTTATACGCACAACAAGCACTTTCCATTTGGGGTTGAAAACAAAAACATGGAAAAAGGAACAGCAGCAAAAATGGCGTTGCACCCATACTCACCAGAGCGGCTGCAACAACCAAGAGTTCCAACCCAGTCAATGCATCTGATCAAATATCTCAACTCAATATTTAGCTTACTTCTGCCAATAGAGAGGAAGCCTATAGCATATCAATATCAAAAAACAGCACCGGCGTGATCTATCAGGATACCCGTTTTTTTTCTCAGTAGGCCAATCTGGTTTGAAGAGACCTAATCTTAAACCCACCCTAACCTTAATTTGTAACTCTAACTTAATTCCTAACTCTAATTTCTAACCCTAGCCAGTGGGTCCGTATTTGTGCGATTGTGTGATTGTCCGTCGTCATCCTTCATCGTCTGACCAATCCCACAACATGGAGGAGATTCAGCCCTCATCCACTGCCTCTGACTTCCTTCGGACGGCTTCAGATGACTTTGCGTGACTGCAACAAACAATCTTTCCCATTTGAATAGGATTTATCAGACAAAATCGTACGGTGTGGTACAATTTTTGAAAAAAAGATGAATTGTATAGCTAAACTGCTGTGCTGCGGCAGGGAAATTGTCCCATAGATAAGTGATTCAGTTCGACAGACTGATCCCGTAGGATTCAATGTAAAATAATATTTTCGATTTTATTTATTATTCAGCTGTTTATTCTTTTCATTTGCAGCAAAAAGCCTTTTTATTTTTTTTATTTTTTGAGTGTTTTTCTGTATTTTTTAAGGCGAAATCTTTGATTCCTTTTTTTTTTTTTTAAAAAAAGTCAGTTTGTCTTTCGCCACTAAACTGAAAGAAAAAAAACTCCACAGCTGAACTGCACCAGAGTTCCCTTCATGTCTTCAGCATTGTATGGCTGTGGGGTTTTGTTTTTCGGTTCGGCGGCAATCGGCAGTCTTCCGGTCGGTCGATCTGGGTCATCCATATTCGCTTCCAGTGGACAACCCAGATCGTTCAAAAAAGTTGTCCGTTGTCGGAAAACGAGTCGGTCATCCGACTACAGACCCAGTCGATGGCCAGCCTTATTTATAACCCTTTTATTTATAATCTCAAACCTAATATTTAACCTTAACACAAATTTCCAACTCTAACCCTAACCCTGATTTCTAACATCTTACACTTACTGGCAAAAACCTGGTGGGGCGCTGCACCAACTGGACCTTTGGGCAGTGGCGTAGCGTGGGGGGGGGCTGGGGGGGCCGTGGCCCCGGGCGCAGTTTTGTTAGGGGTGCATTTGCGCCCCTAAAACTGGCCCGCGGGTTGAGGGGACCCAGAAGATGCCGGGCAGCGGGAGCGCCTGCCCGCCGCCCGGTCCTGAACAGTCCGTCCTGTTCTTGAAGGGGATGCGGCTGCGTGCAGGCGCAGCCGGTCACGTGGTCTGGCTAATCAGGTGGTACTGAGTCTCTGTACCACCTGACTTGCCGGACCGCGTGACCTGCGCACGCACGCCACGCAGCCGCATCACCTTCAAGAACAGGACGGCCTGTTCAGGACCGGGCGGCGGGCAGGCGCTCCCGCTGCCCGGCATCTTCTGGGTCCTCTCAACCCCTGCCGGAGCAATATCCAGGTGAGAGCTGGGGCAAATACATGTGTAAACTGGGGGGCAAATCCATGAGCTGGGGGCAAATCCATGAGCTGGGGGGCAAATACATGTGAGAGCTGGGGGGCAAATACATGTGAGAGCTGGGGGGGAAAATCCATGTGAGAGCTGGGGGGCAAATACATGTGAGAGCTGGGGGGGCAAATACATGTGAGAGCTGGGGGGGAAATACATGTGAGAGCTGGGGGGCAAATACATGTGAGAGCTGGGGGGGCAAATACATGTGAGAGCTGGGGGGGCAAATACATGTGAGAGCTGGGGGGCAAATACATGTGAGAGCTGGGGGGGCAAATACATGTGAGAGCTGGGGGGCAAATCCATGTGAGAGCTGGGGGGCAAATACATGTGAGAGCTGGGGGGGCAAATCCATGTGAGAGCTGGGGGGCAAATCCATGTGAGAGCTGGGGGGGCAAATCCATGTGAGAGCTGGGGGGCAAATCATGAGCTGGGGGCCGATCCATGTGAGAGCTGGGGGCAAATCCATGTGAGAGCTGGGGGGCAAATCCATGTGAGAGCTGGGGGGCAAATCCATGAGCTGGGGGCCGATCCATGTGAGAGCTGGGGGGCAAATACATGTGTAAGCTGGGGGGAAAATACATGTGAGAGCTGGGGGGGCAAATCCATGTGAGAGCTGGGGGGGCAAATCCATGTGAGAGCTGGGGCAAATCCATGAGCTGGGGCAATATCCATGTGAGAGCTGGGGCAAATCCATGTGAGAGCTGGGGGGGAAAACCATGTGAGAGCTGGGGGGCAAATCCATGTGAGAGCTGGGGCAGTATCCATGTGAGAGCTGGGGCAATATTCATGTGTGAGCTGGGGCAATATCCATGTGAGAGCTGGGGCAATATCCATGTGTGAGCTGGGGCAATATCCATGTGTGAGCTGGGGCAGTATCCATGTGAGAGCTGGGGCAATATCCATGTGTGAGCTGGGGCAAATCCATGTGAGAGCTGGGGCAATATCCATGTGTGAGCTGGGGCAATATCCATGTGTGAGCTGGGGCAGTATCCATGTGTGAGCTGGGGCAATATCCATGTGTGAGCTGGGGCAAATCCATGTGTGAGCTGGGGCAATATCCATGTGAGAGCTGGGGCAATATCCATGTGAGAGCTGGGGGCAATATCAATAATGTGTCCACAGGTTGGGGGGGGGCGCACAATTCTTGGCTGGCCCCGGGCGCTGACAACCCACGCTACGCCACTGCCTTTGGGCAAACCCTCACCCACCCCCTTTGTTTGACATAAATTATCAAATTAATTTCTTTTTACAGCAGTTTGGTTATATTAGATTAGTAAATCGAAGAAGGAGCAATATTTCAAGTGCATTTCAACATTTTTCATCCTGTGTTGTTTTTCCACATCCTACTTTTGTAAGTTCGTTTTCTTTTAGACTCATAATAACTAAGCTAAATTGCATTTATTTTGAACTGCAATTGATCTGCAATGCTCAGAACAGAATCAATAATTATCAATAAATAATGGATATCTTTGTAACACCCAACATTTCAAATGCCTATACAGTCTATAGATTTTTTAGAATGAGGGATGAGATGAAGCTCAGTAGAACACATTCCAGTTTGTGGAAATTAACCCCTTAGTTTCATTAGCCAGCTCTATGACCATAATACCTTACAGCTGGTACTAAAATCATATAAAACCAAAAGCAAAATCAGATTGGATGTCCCAACAGTGGCATGCGGGGATGTGGAATCTGCATTTTTGACTCCTAAAAAAAATATTAATAATAACTAAAAATTAAATATAATAATATGCATGAGGGTGCTCATGACCTACTATTATCCTGGAATGGCTTGACTCACTAGTCATTAACCCCTAAGCAAATTTTAAAAAATAGGGATGCACAGATCCTTTCTCTCCAGGCATTCAACAACGAGTACCAATACTTATATTTAACCTCTTCGCTGCTGAGCCATTTCACCTCTGTGTTCTGAGCTCTTTTTGTGCTCATCATCTTTAAACGCGATTTGAAGTCATGTTTTATTGTAGGACTCAGACATATTATATATCCTTTTTTCGGCAGATTCATAATATATCATTATATGCATATGTCATGCTCTGCCAGAATACCATAACAAAAATTGTAAAAAAATAATGTAAATCTCCAATAAAATTTCAATCATCTACTGCATGTAAAATAATTTTTTCACTTTTTATCATCCGAGCCTTTATGGTTATATATTCCAAGGGGTACGCTTGTTAAAAAAAAAAATAGAACAGCGAAGCCGTTACGTTTTTTTTTTTTTAATAGAAAATAAGTGATTCTCGCTAAAAGTTGCCAAAACAAAATTTTTCGTTAATGCATCATTTTTCAAATTATAATTGAAAAGTGAACAAAATGGCTGCATTAATAAATAAAAAAATACACTTTTATTTATTTTACATCTATTTTATACTTTATTTTTAACGGTAACCTAGTTATATTTGGTATCAATGGAAAGGCCATGCTCTGGCTGAACTTTGCTGAATGCCTGTCCAATTTATGTTAATATTGATATGTATGGCCAGACACCCCATTTACCGACGACACAGCCTGCACACACCCTGAACACACACCAGACCTCAGACATATATATACACCAGGCCTTAGATACTGTACATGAATAGCCAGTTCTCGGATACATGTATACCCAGACACATCAGACCTCATATATATATATCAGACCTCATATATATGCTTAGCTCCTAGCTGAAGAGGGTCCAACAAACCCGAAACAGCGCTGTCCTAGGAGTGGCTTTGACCAGTTGCATAAACCTTATCTCTGCTAGAAAGCCATAGTGTGGCATAGCATTGATTTTAGGGTTCTGTGTAATAACATACCCAGGATGCAGAAAAGTGAGACAGATGTCATTTGCATATCCTACCCAGAGGTCCTTGCTGCATATGGGGAATGTGGCACAGGAGCTCTGGGATGCAGTTCTTTGAATTGCTGTGATGTGCAAGTGACTTCTGCAATAATAAACATAACTATATATATATATATAGTCAAGACCTTAGACACAGACACTGGGATGACTGGCAGAATGCACTAACAGCACTCTGCCAGGCTTCTTCGACTGGCGGCGTTCCAGTGAGCTACTGCCAACACAGTTGCTCATCTGGGGCTCTGCTCTCACCAGAGCTTGTAGAGTTTGCAAGATTTTGCAAACTCTGCAAGGTCACATGAGAGTGCGTCTGGAGGTCCCAGCGTGTGGCCGCGTTACAACCTTTGCTGGTGATTGCTCACTGGGATGTGCCCAGCCAGAGGGGTCTGGCAGAATGCTGTTAGGGCATTCTGTCAGCTGTTCCAGTCCTCACATATCGTCCAGTTCTGGCTTCTGGTATCGGTATAGGTATCAGGGCATTTCCGTAAGTACAAGTACTCGTGCAAATGCTCGGTATACTAGTAAAGATAGTACCTGTCTTTTTTAAGTATGGTGCTGCATTGCCAAACCCTTTGAAGAATTTTTTGAGTCATTGACCTCAAGGTGGACACTAAACTATATTTAAAGCTCTCTTTACAAAGCATCTGAAATTGCGCGCAATTTCGGTGCTCTGTGTTTTGCCGCACTTCAATGATTCTATTTTGCCGAAAATAAGGTGAATTCACTATCTAGCGAAAGGTCACCAAATTTTGTGAAAACTGGAGTCGCCGAAGCATTTGTCAGACGTTGGCTAAAACTGCCAGATTGCGCCAATAACCACTGAATTGCTCCGAAATGGCATTGGTGAATTTCACCAAACTGCAAAAAAGTGTCTCCTATTCTCCTAATAGGAGTTTAAAGCAATAAAAATGTGTGTAAATAGTAAAAACTGATCCTTTAAAAAATACTAAAAAGGTTCGTTAAAAAAATATTTAAAAGTCTTTTATAAAGTAAAAAAAATAATCTTGTTTAAAAAATACAAAAAAGGTGTAAGTGTTTTAAAAATTAAAAAAAAATAAAAAGTTTATACTTTTTATTTATTGCAAAAATCTGTGTTTAAATATTTTTTTTAAAAAAAATATAACTTTTTATATTTAAATCCTATGGGATCCGCCTGTTTAAACCTGACGAGTTGAAACACCGAAAATCAGGGCATTTCACTGGAATTTCGGTGCAGTTCAATATTCTGTGAATAAAAGACAATAGTCTGCTATGAGGTAATTTCGGTGCTGCCGAACGCCACCGAATTGCAGTGTATGTCGCTGTCAATTCGCCAAATACAGGCGAATTGACAACTTATTGAATAGACGAATTGTCACGAAATTGAAATTCACCATCTGGTGCAATTCGTGGCCAATTCAGAGATTAGTGACTAACTCCTTTTTTGTTTAAAGTAGTAGCATTACATAGATCACATTTTCTATATTTTTATATGTGGACTGTACCAGGGGAATCCTGCTCTGTGTTTTGGCTTTGAGGACATACTCATTTCAGTACTTGAATGACAGTCATTATGCTCTGGAAACATTGAATCAGTTTGCCTCTGTTATTCAGTGTCAGTCTCTTGTGAGTGAAAAAAACATCTTTTTGGGGAAGTCTGTATATCAAAATGTTGTGCAGGCTAGTCTTGATTTCACATCAGCTCCATCTGTTTGTACAAAACCGAAACTCAAAGGAGAGAAATGTGAACTGTGTTTTAATTTATTAATTATTTCACTGTGGTTCCTTCACAAAGCCTACAATGTTAACCAAGATCACGTCTTAGTGGCATGTGCTTTCTGAAAGAAAAGCTCAGTGTCAGCTCCAGGCCCACAGGCAGACAGGAAGATACATTGGTCATCATTGGTTTGTGGTATGTGTCCAATGACTGATGACAGGTTAAAGGGACTCTTAAGTGATATCTGTTACGAAATTCCGGCAACATAGCAAATCACTTATTCACAAAAAATGTGTCCTGCTTCCATTGAATATCATTGGGGCGTTGTTTTTGCTAATGTACTTATTTTAGGAAAAGGATTTGTGCAATCGGGTTAATAGATCTTATATTTTTAGAGCCCTTTTAAAAGTGACTCTTATTCTCATCATGCTCTGGGCCATGTAAGGTTGATCCTTCCTTTTTAAATCTCTAAAATTCTCAAATCATCAGCTCCATGCCGACAGCAACAATGTAAAGAAAGCACAGATAAATAGAGGGAAAAAATCCTCCCATAGCATAATCACATCAATACAGATTGTTAAATACATGTAGACAGGGCCGTAGGAAGGGCGAGGCAAGTGAGGCACGTGCCTCGGGCACAGCTGTGAAGGGGCGCAGCTATGGCTCGAGACCTGCGGTAACGCTGCGGGAACGCACATTGCGGGAACCTGCGTTCTCGCAGCGTTCCCGCAGGACTCGAGCCATGGCTGCGCCCCTTCACAGCTGTGAAGCTGTGGCCCCGCCCGAGCCCGAAACGATTGCTGGCGGCCGCGTGCTTCCTACTAGAACGGCCGCTGACAGGAAGTGCAGCCGCTCGGGTGGGATCTAACAGCCAGCCGCGATCTCGCGAGATCGCGGCAGGCTGTTTCATCGATTCCAGGCGAGCGGCTGCACTTCCTGTCAGCGGCCGTTCTAGTAGGAAGCTCGTGGCCACCGGCAAAGTGCGGCAGCTTGAGAGGTGAGCTGGGGACACTATCCATGAGACCTGGGGGCACTATCCATGAGACCTGGGGGCACTATCCATGAGTCCTGGGGGCACTATCAATGAGACCTGGGGGCACTATCAATGAGACCTGGGAGCACTATCCATGAGACCTGGGGGCACTATCAATGAGACCTGGGGGCACTACCTGGGGGCACTATCCATGAGACCTGGGGGCACTATCTGGGGGCACTATCCATGAGACCTGGGGGTAATATCCATGAGACCTGGGGGCACTATCATGAGACCTGGGGGCACTATCAATGAGACCTGGGGGCACTACCTGGGGGCACTATCCATGAGACCTGGGGGCACTATCTGGGGGCACTATCCATGAGACCTGGGGGTAATATCCATGAGACCTGGGGGCACTATTCATGAGACCTGGGGGCACTACCTGGGGGCACTATCAATGAGACCTGGGGGCACTATCCATGAGACCTGGGGGCACTATCCATGAGACCTGGGGGCATTATCCATGAGACCTGGGGGCATTATCCATGAGACCTGGGGGCATTATCCATGAGAGCTGGGGGGCATTATCCATGAGCTGGGCCATATCCATGTGAACTGGGGCAATATATACCCATATGAGCTGGGATCAATAATATCCATGTGAACTGGGGAAAATAGTCTGGGGGCTCAGTGCTGTGTATATTATTCTGGGGGGTGTATATTATGCTAAATGTTCTTATGCTATACATGCATGTATTCTGTGTGTACTGTATTTGTACATGTACTGTGTGTGCACTATATATGTGGGGCCCCATCCCCTCCTTAACGCTAGCACTCACATGTGAGCGTTGGTGCTAGGTTAAATGAGGTTACTGCATGCTGCCCATATCACATCCTAGCACAGGACCCTCATATTACAATCCCAACGGTAACAGGTTAATAAATCCAGGAGATTGTGCTTTTCAGCGCGAGGTTACTGTACCTTGCGCTCCCTATACTTAACATGGGGAGCGCAAAGAGTAAATAGCGTTAGGATTACAAAGTCCTAACGCTAATTACTATCCCGCCATAGCTACAAAGGTTACCCACAGCTAGACGCTGGTGCTAAGTGATGCCGCTTCTGCAGAACCCCCCCAAAAATCACATACTTGCCTCTCATCCCACAGCGCAAAGGGTGGTCCGATCCACTGCTTCTGGTCGCGGGGAGCATCCAGGAGCTTAGCACTGTGCCACTGGTCGGGGACTCTGATTTTTAAAATTATGTGGGGGGGGGCACAATTTTCTGTTTTTGCCTCGGGTGCAAAAGGAGCTCGCTACGGCTCTGCATGTGGAGGAGATGGACTCCTGATGAAAACATTGAGAGCCCCAATCCAGGCTCTTGTATCTGTGTCCATGGATTTTTCTGGGAAACCTTGTGCTCGATTTCATTCTTGCCAGAAACAGGGAACTGCAAAAAGAAAATAATGGCTCCCTTTTAGGCTAGGGTCAGGCAAACGCATTTTTCGCGTCGTCTGTGAAAAGGTGCGTTCGAACGAATGGACGTATTTTTTCACGGAATACGCGATAGCGGTCATACGATGCGCATTGTCGTCCGTGATTTTGTACGGATCATCAATTAAACCCTTTTTGCGTCTGGACGTTATGTTGGCTGGATATTAGCAGCGTCTGACGTCTCCTAATCACGCACACACGCCGCTAGCGGACGCAGCGCACTCTGTACGTCCGTACTAGTGGTTTGACGTTCTCAAAAAAATGCGTTAGTTTGCCACTTGCGTTGCGCGGCCGGACTTTCGTGCGGCCGTACTTTGTATATTGCCCGTCATTGGCCGTCATTTTCTGCTACTACAGCCGTGATAAAGTGCGGCTGCACGTGCGTTCGTCTGACCCCAGCCTCACTGGGTCTATTCTAACTGATACACCACATTAGTGGCTTGATTTGAAACATTAGGGAGCCGCTCACATATACCGTAAGCTCCTGGATCGCGTAAGTAAAGATTTTTTAGTATAATTACTTTTTAGTGTTAAAGGGTTACTCTAGGCAACATGACCACCTAACCTTTTTAGGTGGTCATGATGCCCTGAGTATGCCCTTGTCTGTCCCCCCTCCCTCCGCTCAGCCGATCAGCTGAAAAAGCTGAAAACAGCTGAGAGACGCGGAGGACTTTACTCCGCCCTCCCAGCTGTCAGTCAGCAGAGCGGGATTCATATTTCCCGCTTCTGCCGACTATTGCCGAGTAGGAGACGTCATCGCGCTTTCAGCACGATGACATCTCCAACTCACCGCAGAAGCTGGCGGCAGCGGCTGAGGATTAGTGTTGCGCGCATCCTCTTGCGCGCAACACTAATCAAAGAAGATGGAGCCGGGAGGAAGTCTGCCGATTGGCTGGCTTACGTGAGAGGCGCGCATCTCACATAAACCATTAGCCAAGTTACAGAGTTAGAAGGACGGGAGCAGAAGAGGAGGGAGGTGAGTAAAAAAAAAAAAAAGACGCCGTTGGAAACAAGTGGATTTTAGGGTAAGTATTACAGTAAGAAAAAATAAAAAATCCCTACCTAGTTATTGAGGGAATAGGTATATTTTAATGTAAAAAAATGGGGGGGGGCCGGATTTTTGCTTAGAGTGTCCCTTTAAGTATGTTTTTGAAAATGCAAAATTGCTTACAAGACCACTCTACTCATCCTACCCATTCCACATTTATAAAGTGGTCAGGATGTGAGGAATGCCCCCTTTCTTCTCCCCCCTGCAACCCCATCTGGCTAAAAAGCTGGTTGAAGTAAAGGAGCTTCCTCCACCCCACCCAGCATCACCAGCAGCCGGGAGTTTTGCATTTCCAAGCTGCTGGTCACCAGTGACGTTGGCATGCAGAGAGCCTGCAGACTAGGGTTCCCACCTGTCCGGTTTTGACCCGGACTGTCCAGTTTTGGAGTCATGTGTACGGGTTTGACACCCTTTGCCACCTGGACACATGACTCCAAGGTGCCGGCCCAAGTCTCCGCCCCATACTCACATATCATGCGTTCTCCCAGCGCCGCGGTCCTCTCCTCTGTTACGTTTTCCTTTTTCTGGAGATGCAGCTCTGCACTGCCCACTCTGCCAATCACTGGCAGTGTGGGAGTGGTGTGGTGGGTCCGCCGGTGACGTTTCTTCCTCCCACCTCCTCCCATAAGCCGCTGTCATCACAAGGCGCAGGTGCAACAACTCATGTGACGGAGTTCACGTGTTTTCGGTGGGGTTCATGCGGCGTTCCCGGCTCCGTCCCGACACATCAAGTGGTCTCCACTCCATCAGCCCAGCTGCATCATCCTTCCATTCCTCAGCCGCCGGTCATCAGCAAGTATTAAAGGTGAAAACCAATTGATAGTAAAATCCCCCCTCTCTCCTATATAAATACCATTGTCCTGTGCCATAAAATACCAGTGTGCCATGCATAATACCAGTCTGCCTCTGCCAAGCATAATACCTGTCTGCCTCTGCCATAATACCAGTGTGCCAGCCATAGTGGTAGAGGCCAAAACAGTAATTGAATTTAAGCAAGCATGGGATAGGCATAAGGCTATCCTAAACAAAAGATAAATCCAGGTTAAGTATCCATGTAATTGGGCAGACTAGATGGGCCGAAAGGTTCTTATCTGCCGACATTTTTCTATGTTTCTATGTTTCTATAATACCAGTCTGCCTCTGCCAATGCCATGCATAATACCAGTCTGCCTCTGCCATAATACCAGTGTGCCATACCAGTGTGTCAGCCATAATACCAGTCTGCCAGCCATAATACCAGTCTGCCATACCAGTGTGTCAGCCATAATACCAGTGTGCCCATCCATAATACCAGTGTGCCATACCAGCGTGCCAGCCATAATACCAGTCTGCCTCTGCCAATGCCATGCATAATACCAGTCTGCCTCCACCATGTCAGCCATAATACCAGTGTGCCAGCCATAATACCAGTCTTCCATACCAGTGTGCCAGCCATAATACCAGTGTGCCATACCAGTGTGCCAGCCATAATACCAGTGTGCCATACCATAATATCAGTGTGCCATACCAGTGTGCCAGCCATAATACCAGTGAGCTATACCAGTGTGCAAGTCATAATACCAGTCTGGCAGCCATAATATCAGTGTGCCATAATACCAGTCTGGCAGCCATAATACCAGTGTGCCATGCATAATACCAGTCTGCCATAATAGCAGTGTGCCATGCATAATACCAGTCTGCCAGCCATACTACCAGTGTGCCAGCCATAATACCAGTCTGCCATAATACCAGTTTGACATGCCATGCATACCACGTGCCATAATTTATACAATGCCCAAACCCAACACTAGAGTGTTCGGGTTTGGCTTGATGAAAAGGTGGCAACCCTACTGCAGACGTCATGCTCTGCTCTCTGAGACTAATCGTGTGATAGTGATTGTTCTCAGGAGGCCAATGGATCATATCTGCTCATGCTCGCAGCTCTAATCCATTGTTTTGCGCTGGTGCTACGGAATTTGTGTATGTAAAGTGCGCAAGTCCCATTGCAGTCCGCGATTTACGGTTCCTATGCTACACAAGTAGCATACAGGGTTATTCAAAGAGAATCGAAAAGTCACCGCATGTTCAGTAACTTTTCATTCTTCAATTCGGGCCGATTCGGCGATCCCATTTCGGCGACCCCGCGGTGTATTCAGCAAGCACCACAAGGCCGTCGAAGCGCAGGGAAAAGCTGCCGCAACCCCGACGAAAAGTCACCGCAAAAACCCAGCGAATGCACGCCGAAACCCGCAAAAACATAGAAACATAGAAAAATGTCGGCAGATAAGAACCTTTCAGCCCATCTAGTCTGCCCAATTACATGGATACTTTACCTGGATTTATCTTTTGTTTAGGATAGCCTTATGCCTATCCCATGCTTGCTTAAATTCAATTACTGTTTTGGCCTCTACCACTTCTACTGGAAGACTGTTCCATGTATCCACCACCCTCTCAGTAAAATAATGCTTCCTGATGTTACTTTTAAACCTTTGCCCCTCTAATCTAAGACTATGTCCTCTTGTTTTGCTATTTTGTTTCCTTTTAAATATACTCCCTTCCTCTACCTTGTGCATTCCCTTTACGTATTTAAATGTTTCTATCATATCTCCTCTGTCCCGTTTTTTTTCCAAGCTGTACATGTTAAGATCATTAAGCCTTTCCTGGTAACCTTTCTCCTTCAAGCCGTACACCATTTTAGTAGCCCTTCTCTGAACTCTCTCTAAGATGTCTATATCCTTCTGGAGATACAGTCTCCAGTACTGCACACAGTACTCCAAGTGAGGTCTCACCAGTGCTCTGTACAGTGGCATGAGCACTTCCCTTTTCCTACTGCTAATACCTCTCCCTACACAACCAAGCATTCTGCTAGCATTTCCTGCTGCTCTATTACATTGACTACTTACCCTTAGATCCTCTGAAATAATGACCCCTAAATCCCTTTCCTCAGATGTTGAGATTAGGACTGTATCAAATATTCTATATTCAGCCCTTGGGTTTTTACGTCCCAGGTGCATTATCTTGCACTTCTCCACATTAAAACTCAATTGCCACAACTCCGACCATTTTTTTAGTTTACCTAAATCATTTGTCATTTGGCTGATCCCTCCAGGAACGTCAACCCTGTTGCAAATCTTTGTGTCATCAGCAAAAAGACATACTTTTCCATTAATACCTTCTGCAATATCACTAATAAAAATATGAAAGAGAATGGGTCCAAGTACTGACCCCTGAGGTACCCCACTGGTAACAAGACCTTGCGCCGAATAAACTCCATTTACCACAACCCTCTGTTGCCTGTCACTCAGCCACTGCCTAATCCATTCAACAATATTGGAATCCAAGCTCAAAGATTGCAATTTATTGATAAGCCTTCTATGCGGAACAGTATCAAAAGCCTTACTGAAATCTAAATAAGCAATGTCTACTGCACCACCTGTGTCTATTATTTTTGTTACCCAATCAAAAAAATCAATAAGATTAGTTTGGCATGATCTCCCTGAGGTAAACCCATGTTGTTTCTGATCCTGTAATCTGTGTTTTTAGATGTTCAACAATCCTTTCCTTTAACATGGTTTCCATTAATTTCCCCACTACTGACGTAAGACTAACTGGCCTATAGTTCCCCGATTCCTCCCTACTACCCTTCTTGTAAATGGGCACAACATTTGCTAATTTCCAGTCTTCTGGGACGACTCCCGTTAACAAGGATTGGTTAAATAAATCTGTTAACGGTTTTGCTATTACATCACTGTGCTCTTTTAATAATTTAGGGTGGATCCCATAAGGCCCCATTGACTTATTTGTCTTTACTTTAGACAGCTGCTGTAGAACCTCCTCCTCTGTAAAAAAACATCTGGATTAACCCGAAGAAGATGCCGGAAAAACCGAGCAGGAGCCGATTACACACAGCGAAGCCTCCGGAAAAAGCCGACACCGCAGACGAGTGAAGTGAATAAATTAGCAAAACAGTTTGCTTGAATGTTTGCAAACAGCATTTCACTTTTCAAAGAAACTACTGAACGAAAATGTCTGAAATTTACATATGAGGTCCAGGGAATGAGAATATAAAGGGCTGATACAGAAAAAATAAGTAAACTTAAAAAAAAAAATCTGACTTTTTAAAAAAAAAAAATACAGAAAATTGCTTAAAATTTACTAAAAAATCTATAAATAAAAGAGACTCTTTACTGCAGAATTTTATAATGAACGGTTTATTAGATATTGAATTAAAACGGGAATATTTTTAACATTGAAGCCTATGGGATTCGCCTGAATAAACCTGTCAAATGAAACCACCGAATGGCAGGGCACTTCAAGGAACCTTTCACTGCTGGTTTGTGTTCTCTGAATAGCCGAAACAGTGCTTTTTTATGGGGATTTCACTGCCCTCGAACAAGCACCGTATGTGCAGGCAATTCGCCAGGATTTGGCGTATTGCCTGCTCTCTGAATAGCCGAATGGCCAAGAAAGGTAACCGAACGCTGATTTTCAGCGTTCGGTTACCTTTCTCCAGCCATTAGGATCTCTTTGAATAACCCTGATTGGAGCTCTAATTGCGTTAAAAAACTTCAGAGACTTCTAGGTTTGGGTGTTCCTGAAGTTGAAGAGGAGTAGGAGAGGACAGCAAGGGACAAAAGGTCAGTAAATCCACTGAAAATAATAATAAATAAATATTAATAATTATTTAAGGGAAAAATGGAAACTCAATTTTTTTAATAGAGTGTTCCTTTAACAACAGGCTGTGAGAGACCATAGTCTTTGTAGAATACTAACTCAAGCCAGGAAACGAAAAGCTAGCATGGAATAACTCAATGTACAATACAAAGTATAGGAGCTGTTAATATACATTAAGGAGTCACTAGTTCTGAGCTTCAAGCAAAGCGTGCGGCAAAGTCAACATAACAGCTTGGACTATTATGTAAGGGGTCCCTTCTTTGTACATTAGACACTGGATATCCACTAATATCTTCTCTCAAGATATTTGTTAGGAAATATTAATATGAAATATATTAGAGATAAAATGAAACAGGCACATCCATAGAACTGAAGCAATAAAAAAGCAGTATTTAATCAGTTATAAATTATATTACAGCCAAGACACTTTTTGGCCTATTGCTATGGGCTTTCTCACATTCCACATAAATCTGCTCAGGTGAGATGAATTTCTACATCTTTGTAGACATCCTCGGGGCTGCCAGACCTCAGTATCGGCTCTTCCTCCTTATGCGTTCCATCCGTGGTTCGCAGAAGTGAGTTTCACTATGTAACGACTGGGGGGGACCTGGCTAGACATGGAACAGGAGGGTGTGAGCTCTATTGCAGTGCACAAACATGAACCGAGAACAGAAAGTAAATAAAGGAATATATTTACTAAAAAAAACTAATAAACAACGAGGAACCATAAAAAACAGACAGCAGGTTTACAGAACAAAATATACATAAACCCAGAAATCAGGGAACTGAGCAAAACCTAAGCAGAAACCCAAATACTGAAAACAAAAGCAATGCAGGATGGAAGGGTTAAACTGAACTCAACAGGGGAAATACAAGACATGGAGGAGACCAGGAGACAGACAGGATAAAGCTAGGACACAATGAGGAAATAGCGCAAACTGAGAGCACAGATAGGACTGATAATAAACACAGAATGCAGAACAAACTAGACTAGACTAAACTAGACCATGAATCACTAGGAGCCTTGGATCAGAAAGAGTACCTAACACGATGAGCTCCAGAACAAATGAGGCAGCCTCCTTCTTTGGGTGCTGCCTGCTTTTAAGCACATGAGTTCATTAGCAATTCAATCCAGGTGTGGATGTCCAGGCTAGACGTCAGGAAGTGACTGAATGTCCAGAAATAAGGTGCATAGTTCAAAGAAGTCAGAGATGATGCCAGATACACTTAAAGTCCAGAACTTCACTGGCAATGTCCACCTCAGCCAGAGGGGGCGCAGGACGTAACACACAAGTTCTCATTTTATCAATCGAATACTGGATACTTGCATCTTCTGTCTTCACAATGTCCCATATGCACATGTATTACATAAATGCATTTTAATAAAATAGGATTTGTTCCATTTTCTGTCATCATTTGAGTTTATGGACCCAATATTTTTAATTCCCATATTGTAGTTAGTTAGTGGTATATGTTGGTAATTACACAAATGTATATTAATCAATTTCCAGTGTTAACTGTAACAATTAAATTGAAGTATACTAAACCTATTTCCTAATCTCATTTTAATTATTATTTAATGACATTATATTATTTATTACTTATGATCTTATCAATTATTTTAACCTCCCTGGTGGTCTGATTTTTTCAAATTTTTGTGTCTCAAAAGCGTTTCAATTTTTTTGGAAAGGAAATGTGTTGTTTTATATAGTAAGCCTGTAATCCTTAGGAATAACTCACTGAAATCCGTGCAAACAAGAGTCTAGTAAACAGGCTGAGTCAGATAAAGTTTGAAACTCGATATAATAATTTATTATCCAAAAAATAATTAGCCAAAATAATGGAAATATATAATATTCAATAATATAATCAAACCAAAAACACTGAAATCTTTCAGAAAACAAGGGTGCAATATTAGTCACTGCATATTGCCTCAGTAAACATCCTTGGTATGATATATTATTTATTATTTATTTATATATCTTGAAACATGGGACTGCACAAAGCCCATTATACAGTATTTTTGACACTTTGACACTTATTTTTTTACAGTTCAAATTTGGCTCTCAGGGAGCAGGACCAGGAAGCAAGTCGCCTGCCGCTGCGATCACACTGCGGTGACTGCGGGGGATAGCGAGGGAGCGCAGGTTGGGGTGAGTATATACAACCCGAGTGTGGCTCTGGGTTACCGTTCACAGTAGCGAAATTTAACCCTGAGTCAGACTCGGGAAAAACGCCAGGGAGGTTAACCTTATATTCTTTTTTTAGACATTTAAAAATACTTCCTATTATGTTCCACCACTTGTTGACACACTAATGGAGTCGGTGACATTTCGGTGCTCTCTCGTTCGGGGCACTCTGGAGAGTTTAATTCGCTGACTTTGTGGTGAATTCAGCATTCACTGTAGGGTTCCCGAAGTGCGCCGAATCGACCCGCCGAACGCATCCAATAATCCACTGAATCAATCGAATAAACCGTCGAAAAAGTGGCACACGTATCTGATAAACCTCCAAAAACGCAGCCAACGACCTGCCGAACAAACCGCCGAATGCCTCCGATGAATGCCGACCACCTACCGAACAGTAGTAAAATTCCCTCCAAAATTTACTTTTAACACTCGTTTTGCACAAAAATAATGCATGAAAATACACTGAAATAATATATAAGGTCCTATTAATAGCAATGAAAAAGATCTGTTACAGAAGAAAAAACAACATTTGAATAAAATCCGAATCAAAAAGTTTGCTGAAAAAATCCCGAAAAATGCCTCAAATATTCTAAAAAATCAATTAATAAAAAGACTTTTTGCTGCAAATGAAAAGAATAAATGGTTGAATAAAAAATTTATAAAAACGGGGAATTGGTTTCACATTGAAACCTATGGGAATCCCCTGTTTAAATCTGTTGAATGAAACCACTGAAAATCTGGTCATTTTGCCAACTTTCCACAGTTGTTCAGCGTTCTCTTAATAGATTAACCGTTACTTCTCTACAGGGAATTTCACTGACAATTTGCCAATATTTATCGAAACTTCACCGTTCTGTGCATTTCGGTGGCCAATTCGTCTCTCTTTGAATAGCCCCTTAAATCTTCTTCCTCATTAATTCAGAATAAGCTTTTGAGCCTGTCAGATAATATTTACAAGTGATCTTATCTAATTTCACAGAATTTATTCGATTATGGACATTGTCAAGGAAATACCCACATCATCTCGTTACTTGCCAGTTTCTAAACTCCACCGTGGTTTTGTTTTATTCACATCTTTAATGCTTTCTTATTTCATATTGATTATTTTTTTGGTACTCTTACTAACCCTCTCTCTATTTATCACTCACATTATTGGCGTAAAAAGAATCCCGGTAAGGGGCGTGGTCTGCTGCTCAACCAAGATGGCTGCGTAGTGCCTGAGCTCCTCACAATCCCGCAAAAAATTCGCTTTTTATAGCAAGGTAAACCCCGGTATGGGTCGTGGCAAACGGCCTCAACTTGTTGAGTCTCGCCCTGGGACCCCACGCAGATCGGCCACGGGAAGATTGGACGCCTACTTCGGACCCCAGCCACCGACAACGCAAGGAGGCGACGACTCCTCGGACATGGCGTCCTCGGCCTCCTCCCCGGAATACTCGCTCCCAGACCTCGGTGCGGCCACGCAACGGATTGAGCGACTGCTTGCGGACATGCCCACACGGGCAGACATACAATCGCTGGTAGCGGAAGTGCGCGAGAAGTTGCAGCAGGACATCGCTGAGGTGAGGGGGGAGGTGTCAACAATGGACGCGCGGCTGACTCGCTTGGAGCAGGCGGCAAATACGCCACACGAGGCAGCTATTACTGGCTCACTGCAGCACTCCGAGGTTTGGCGCCGCATTGATGACCTGGATAACAGGTCCAGAAGGCAGAATCTCCGTATCCGCGGAGTACCGGAGGAGGTATCGGATGCGCACATCTATCTACCGGCCTCTTTAATCACCTCCTGGGTTCTGAACGGGTGACGGCAGCGGATCTACCTCGCGCTCACCGCGCTCTGCGGCCCCCTCCTGCATCTTCCACGATGCCACCGAGGGACCTGATATGCTTCTTCGCTGACTTTTCCCTGAAGGAAGCAATTTATTTGAAAGCTCGCGCCCGCCGCACATGGTCCTACGATGGAGGTACTATTGAGATTTTTAATGATGTCTCTCCCACTACGCTGCAAGCCAGGCGCGCATTGCGGCCCGTGACCCAAGCTTTATCCGAAGCACAGATTCCATATAGATGGGGCTATCCGTTCTCGTTATCGGCCCGAGTGGATAACGTTGCCCACCTGCTACGCACGCCATCTGATGTCCCGCGTTTCACCGCAGCTCTGGGCCTCCCGGATGTGAGGGTGCCTGATTGGGAAATGTTCCCCCTCCCTGGCCAGGGTAGGGAGATGGCACCTAGACCGCAGAGATCCCGGAGCCGACGTAGACATTGGGTCGCACCTGTCCCGCACGACGATGGGGCACTGTAGGCCCCAAGGAAAGTTATCTCTTTCTGGCCGTGGAGTAATATCACTCATGAGGGCGAGTTAAGGGAGGCCTGAGTCGAGGCCTGAGCCCAAAGGACATCTTGTTCCCAGGACACAGACTCTGGGCATGGAAATTCTCTTCTCTGTTTTTATTGTTTTTTTTTTTTTTTTTCCTCATATTATATCTTGCGGTCCTTCTTACTTGACTTTGTTCACGTTTACTCTACCCAGTTACATGGCCAGGTTTCACTGAACGGTATACAGGATTTGGTCGAGGAAGCAGACGTTTGGCCATGCAGGATTGCTTTTCGCGCCCTCAGCTTCTCAATTACCCTTGCCTTGTTTCGCATGACTTCCGCCCACGTGGCACGAAGATGAGGCATACTACATGGGTTATACGCTGGACGATGGGTTGGGCAGAAGGAGAGAGGGGTCCGTATCTTTTGCCTTTAAGCCATCCAGTGTCTTCTGTGCCGAACCACGAAACCTGGCGTTGGTCTGTATATTCTGCAGCTCCGTCGCCATGTCGGAGGGCTGTTCGTTGGTTGTTATATTATGTTTATAGCCCTGAATGAAGGAGAATAAGCATGATGTTTGTATATTATTACCCTTTCCCCCCCCCTTTTTTTTTATTTTTTATTTATTTATATGGTTCCTCATGGCTGCTGATGCTTGATAATTTTTCACTCCTTTCGGGCAAACATGGTTCTTTCCTCGTTACTATAAATCCCCCCGATTTGACATCATCTCCTTGATTTATCGGACGTTTTTTTGCACTACTGACGCCGCCTTTGGCTGCACACCTGGTTTGGGTGGGAGGGAAAGGAGGGGACAGGGGGAGGGGAGAAAAGGAGGGAAGGGAGGGGGGGGAGAAGGAAGGGGGAAAAAAAAAAGAAAGGGAAGGGAAGGGGAAAAGAGGAGAAGGGGGGGAAAGAATAAAAAAAAAAAAGGGGGGTGTTTGAGGGGAAAAAGGACAAAACAAAGGAAAACTCGCTCATCGGAAATATATGCGGGACCTTTATGCATAACTATGCCCTTCAGCAGCCGGCTTTGTTTAATTGATTTTGTGTGTGGTTTTTTTTCTACTCTCTCCATGCTCTTTGATTTGTCGGTCGGGATCACTTGTTAAGTTTACGATACTGCCTTGTTGCCTTGTTGCCTTGTTATGTTGCTATCTTTTGAATAACATGTGTTGGGATTGTGGGATTGTTCTGGGATTGATTCATCTAGTTAGTCTGCGGCTGCAGACCGGTTGATTGATCCACCCCCACGAGGATTGGTGTATTTCTCCCTAGAGGACCATTTAGGGTAGTGTTTTTTCACATCCCTAACCTTTATTCTCTAGGTTCACCACTTCCCTCAGATTTTTGTGTTTGTGCGTTTTTGTTTTTGTGTGTTGTTTTTTTTTTTTTTCTCTCCTCTTCTTCTCTCCTTCCTCTCTTTTCTTCTTACTCCCTTCTCCTCTCTTTCTTTCTTTCTTCTCTCCTCTCTTGCTCTCTTCTCTCTTTTTCACCTTTTTCTTTCCCTTCCTCTCTTCTTCTCTCTCATCTCTTCCTTTTCCCTTACCTTGCTCCCTCTTTCTCTTCTCTGCCTCTAACTGCCCTCCCCAATGGCTGCTTACAGGGATAGGCCGCTCAGCTTGCTTTCTTACAACGTGCGGGGCTTGAATACTCCTGAGAAGCGACGTCAGATTCTGCGGGAACTGAGAGCTCTTCGAGCTTCGGTGATTTTCATTCAGGAGACGCATTTCCGCGGGGACTCTACCCTTACTCTAGCTGATCGTAATTTTCCTTTGGGTTTTTATAGTAATTACGCTGGTGGAAAGTCCAGGGGCTCAGCCATCATCTTTGCGGCAGATGTTCCTTTTGTGGAGACTGAGACATGCCGAGATGAGGAGGGACGGTTCCTTTTTACTAAGGGCACGATAGCGGGGGAGTCATACACGTTCGCTTCCGTGTACTTGCCAAATAACTCACAATGTCGTTGCCTTTCAGGCATTCTTCGTAAACTGGCAGCCTTCCAGGAGGGTCTTCTGATTTTAGCAGGGGACTTTAACGTCCCTTTGGATCCACGCCTGGATACCTCGAGCGGGGTATCATCTATCCCAGATAGTTTGCATCGCCAGATGCGCCGCTTATTAGATTCATATCAGCTGGTGGATGTCTGGAGGGCGTTTCACGGCCGGGAGGGACTTTTCGTTTTATTCGGCAGCCCACTCCTCTTACTCCAGGTTGGACTATTTTTTCATGTCTCCACATGTGCTCTCTTTGGTCAGGGATTCGGGAATAGCGGTTCGCACCTGGTCGGATCATGCTGCGGTCTCTGTCACACTCTCTTCGCCATTATGTGCGCCCAAAGAGCGTAATTGGCGGCTCAATGTCTCGCTTTTATCTGACCCGCAGGTTCTCTCAGATGCGCAAACGCTCCTATCTAACTTTTTTCAAGACAACGTTACACCTGATGTCCCCCTCCCCACAATTTGGGAAGCCCATAAGGCTTGCATCCGTGGGTTCTTCATTAGTCGTGGTACGGCAATCAAGAGACGGAATAAAGCACTTCTCCAGACATTGCTCGCTGATGTTCAGCAGCTTCAAGACGAACATATCGCCACGGGAACAACCGAGGCTTTTCAGCGCCTCTTGCGAGCCCGCCAATCTTTGGCAGACCACCTGAACGCAGATCTTAAATTGCAGGCCCTTAAATCCAGGGCCTTCTTTGCGCTCCATGAGAACAAACCCGGCCGCCTCCTAGCACAACAGCTTAGGGTATGTCGTCAGAGAGCGTACATTCCACGTATCCGTATCTCGGCCTCTGAGATTACCTCACACCCAGCCCGTATTGCTACTGAATTTCGCAACTTTTTCCAGGCCTTGTACAACATTCGAGCAGATAACGGGTCGGCACCGGAGACGTCCTTGATCCAGCAATATTTAGACCGCACTGTCTCACATACCCTGACCCGAGCGGAATCTGAAGCAATGAGCCGCTCCATTACAATGGAGGAGCTTCAGGAGGCTATAAAGGTGTCCAAGAACAATAAAAGCCCTGGGCCGGATGGGTTTCCTTCGGAATATTATAAAAGCTTTAGAGATACTCTGGCCCCACATTGGCTCTCCACTTTCAATGCAGTGACTGATGGCGCTCGCCTCCATCAGGCCACTTTAGCAGCCTCTATCTCACTATTGCCCAAGCCAGAGAAGGACCCGTTACTTTGTGCCAGTTACCGCCCGATATCTCTGTTGAATTGTGATCTGAAGCTCCTGACGCGCATTTTGGCCACTCGATTGCATGATTGTTTGCCTCGCCTGATAGACCCAGATCAGGTAGGATTTATACCCGGTAGGGAGGCCAGGGATGCTACAACCCGGGTAATTAACGCTATTAGCCTAGCTCACCGTGGGTCGAGCCCGGTCCTTCTGCTGTCCACGGATGCTGAAAAGGCCTTTGACCGAGTGCTGTGGCCATTCATGAGGCTGACATTAGCTAAGTTCGGACTGGATGCCACCTTTCTCTCCTGGATCGATGCTATTTACGATGACCCAACGGCGAGGGTTAGGGTAAATGGTGCTCTTACAGATAGTTTCCAAGTCCGGAATGGAACCCGGCAAGGTTGTCCGCTCTCGCCTCTGCTCTTTGCACTCACACTGGAGCCCCTGCTGTCTTCTATTCGCCTTAATCCATTGATCACTGGCATCCGTGGCCACTCCCTCCATCACAAGGTCTCGGCTTATGCGGACGATCTACTTTTTATGCTCACAAACCCAGTGGTCTCCCTTCAGGAGGTTGTAACAGAGCTAGATATTTATGGAGCACTGTCGGGACTTAAAATCAACATGAATAAGTCAGAGATCTTGAATATTTCCCTGCAGGGTACTGACAGGGTAGCGCTTAAACACCGATTCCCATTCAGGTGGTGTACGGAAAAACTACGTTACTTGGGCATATGGCTTCACGCGGATGTCAGTAAGATCCCTTCCCTTAATTTCCTGCCTATTTTATCGGTTATACGCCAGGACATGAGAGGCTGGTCCTCTAAATATCTCTCATGGCTGGGTAGGGTTGGGGTTCTAAAGATGAACGCCTTGCCCCGCCTTCTCTACCTTGTCCAGACCATCCCTCTGCAGGTTCCTAGAGGCTGGCTCGCGGAGGTGCGGAAATTGTTCTTGAATTTTGTTTGGGCTGGTAAACGGCCCGCCTTAAATTTACGACCATGTGTAGACCTACCTCCTCCGGAGGCTTAGCTTTGCCTGATCTAGGATTATATCTGTTCGCCAACCACCTAACTAGACTGATGGATTGGATGGATCAGGGTTCTACCTGTAGATGGCTGGACATGGAATGGGCGCTTGCGGAGTGCCCCCTCTGGGCGTTGCCGTGGCTCCTCCAGCGACATGTGCCCTTGTCTTCCAGACGGGCCCCTGCAGTGGGATGTACACTCAGATATTGGCTTCGGGCCCGCCCCCTTTTTGCACTTTCGCCCTCTCCCTCGCCTCTGCTTCCCTTGTCACACAACCCAGCGCTCCCGAGTGGGGTCTGTGCCTCTGTGCGCCTTCGCTTCACTACCTCGTCATGTCTCCGGGCGCATCATCTATTCGCAGATGGGCAATGGATACCGCTGGGGGGGGGACAGGGGAATCCAGCACCTACGTTTGCGGAATCCTTCAACTATGCACAATTGCGCTCCTTTTTATGTTCTCTACCTGATAAAACCGGTCTTCTGAGGCAGCTCACTCAGTTTGAAAAATATTGTGTGTCGGGAATTACTCTGACGCGCAGCCTCTCCACTTTATACTCCATGCTACAAGCTTTTTCAGCCGATCTGCCCTCATTTGTAGGAAAATGGGATGACATGTTAGGGGACAATCTACCCAAGAGACACTGGGCAAAGACGTTCTACTTTGTTGCATCGGGCTCCCCGGTTTCCAGATTCCGAGAGTCCTCTTATAAATTGATTTCGCTGTGGTATACTTCTCCAGTGCAGACGGCGCGTTTCTGTACCTCAGCCACTGATGTCTGCTGGAGATGTAATTTGGATCGAGGCACAGGGCTCGAGTCGAGCGGGAACGCGCGGGAACGGCGTTCCCGCACTTCTCCGACAGCGGGAACGCTGCGGGAACGCAGCGTTCCCGCTGTGGCCCGAGCCCGAACGCTTAACAGGCGGCCGCCGCACATTGGCGGCGGCCGCGTGCTTCCTATTCTAGCGGCCGGTGACCGGAAGTGGAGCCGCTCGCCTGGCTGTTTCCTAGATCCCAGGCGAGCGGCTGCACTTCCTGTCAGCGGCCGCTGAGCAGGAAACACGTGGCCGCCGGCAGTGTGCGGCGGCGGCAGCAGCAGCAGCAGCAGCGGTAAGTTGGGTTGGGGGCATTATCCATGAGATCAGGGGGCATATCCATGAGACCAGGGGGCATATCCATGAGACCAGGGGGCATATCCATGAGACCAGGGGGCATATCCATGAGACCAGGGGGCATATCCATGAGACCAGGGGGCAGTATCCATGAGACCAGGGGCACTATCCATGAGACCAGGGGCAGTATCCATGAGACCAGGGGCATATCCATGAGACCAGGGGCACTATCCATGAGACCAGGGGCATATCCATGAGACCAGGGGCATATCCATGAGACCAGGGGCATATCCATGAGACCAGGGGCATTATCCATGAGACCTGGGGGCATATCCATGAGACCAGGGGCAGTATCCATGAGACCAGGGGCATATCCATGAGACCAGGGGGCATTATCCATGAGAGTTGGGGCATTATCCATGAGAGTTGGGGCATTATCCATGAGACCTGGGGGCAGTATCCATGAGACCAGGGGCATATCCATGAGACCAGGGGGCATTATCCATGAGAGTTGGGGCATTATCCATGAGAGTTGGGGCATTATCCATGAGACCTGGGGGCATTATCCATGAGACCAGGGGCAGTATCCATGAGACCAGGGGCATATCCATGAGACCAGGGGCATATCCATGAGACCAGGGGGCATTATCCATGAGAGTTGGGGCATTATCCATGAGAGTTGGGGCATTATCCATGAGACCTGGGGGCAGTATCCATGAGACCAGGGGCAGTATCCATGAGACCAGGGGCATATCCATGAGACCAGGGGGCATTATCCATGAGAGTTGGGGCATTATCCATGAGAGTTGGGGGCATTATCCATGAGACCAGGGGCAGTATCCATGAGAGTTGGGGGCATTATCCATGAGACCAGGGGCAGTATCCATGAGACCAGGGGCATTATCCATGAGACCTGGGGGCAGTATCCATGAGACCAGGGGCATATCCATGAGACCAGGGGCATATCCATGAGACCGGGGGCATTATCCATGAGACCAGGGGGCATTATCCATGAGACCAGGGGGCATTATCCATGAGACCAGGGGCATATCCATGAGACCAGGGGCAGTATCCATGAGACCAGGGGGCATTATCCATGAGAGTTGGGGGCATTATCCATGAGACCTGGGGCATTTATATCCATGAGAGCTGGGGGCAATTATATCCATGTGAACTGGGGAAAATATATCCATATAACCAGTGCTGTGCATATTATTCTTGGGGTTCAGTGCTGTGCATATTATTCTTGGGGTTCAGTGCTGTGTATATTATTATGGGGGCTCTGTGCTGTGCATGTTATTATGTTATTGTTGGGGCTCAGTGCTGTGTATATTATACTGGAGGCTCAGTGCTGTGTATATTATTCTGGAGGCTCAGTGCTGTGTATATTATTCTGGAGGCTCAGTGCTGTGTATATTATTCTGGGGGTTCAGCACTGTGTATATTATTCTGGGGGCTCAGTGATGTGTATGTTATTCTGGGGGCTCAGCGCTGTGTATATTATTCTGGGGGCTCAGTGCTGTGTATGTTATTCTGGGGGCTCAGTGCTGTGTATATTATTCTGGGGGCTCAGCGCTGTGTATATTATTCTGGGGGCTCAGTGCTGTGTATGTTATTCTGGGGGCTCAGTGCTGTGTATGTTATTCTGGGGGCTCAGTGCTGTGTATATTATTCTGGGGGTCTGTGCCTGGAGATATATATATATATAATGCGTTAGTCCAGTTGCCAAAATCACGAGTATACCTGTACGTAGTGATACCTTTCACTGATCAGTATAGTGTCCAGTTTACACTCTTGAAAGTTTGTCTTTTAAATGTAAAGTTAACCCAATAAAAATGGTATCACCGGCACGTCCGGCTATACTCGTGATATATATATATATATTTTCTTAAGGTAATGGGGGTTGTGGAATTCGTGGGTGAGTTCCCTCACTTTTTTTCCCAGGACTTGACCCCTGTCGAGGCACATACCTCCATATGTGGTGGTCTTGCTCGCGCATTCATCCTTTCTGGGAAGCTGTACGGAAGCTGGCTTGTCAATTGACAAACATGGATTTGGCCTTAGATCCTAGGTTGTTTTTGCTTGGCCAGATAGATTTGTCATATAAGTCGTTTAAACGTTCTATCTTGCCCCGACTGTTACTGGCGGCGAGGTCAGTGCCACCTCTATTTTGGAAATCCGATCACACGCCTCCTTTACGCGAAGTACTATTACGGATGGAGCTCATCAGGTCGGCGGAGCAGTTACTGCATCCTGCAGACAGATGGGACGAGATTTTCCGCCGTACCTGGTATTATTGGTCGGAGTTTGTATCTTCCTCTAAATGCACGGAGTGGCTTCAGGAGGCCCACGACCCTGGGTAGGCTATTCCTGCGCACAGATTGATGGGCTTCTCAGCTGGGAGTTCTTGACTTCCCTTTTCGGAGTGAGGAGTATTTCGGCCTGTCCCTGGGGGTAGCCTGGGCCTTGGTACGCTGTCCTTTGTCTACCTCTCTTCTGGCCCTTCTCCCCTCTCTCTCTACTTACTTTCCTTCTGCTTCCCTCTTTCTGATCTTCGCTTCGTTTCTCCGTTTCTTGGTATCTTGGGTTACTTTTCTCAATGCCTCCCCGTTCCCTTTATCTTCATTGGGTCTATACCACTTACTTTTTTGTTTTATTGTCTATTGGTCAATGTGTGTCTGTTCCAGTTTCGTGTTATGTGGAGTTAGTCCTTGTTAGTCGTTCGATTTATTAGCTCCCCCTGATTATGCGTTAACCTCGCCCCTACCCACAAGTTTTCTGGTCCTCATGAGTCTAGGAGTGATACCCCAATACTGTGGGGCACAGGGGACGTATTTGTTTTGGCTCCCCTCCCCCCCCTGTTTTTCCTCAGGGGTGGGGTGGGACACGGCCATTGACCGCAGGGGAGTCACTCTCTATTGCGAT
Source organism: Leptobrachium leishanense (assembly GCA_009667805.1). Taxonomy (NCBI): domain Eukaryota; kingdom Metazoa; phylum Chordata; class Amphibia; order Anura; family Megophryidae; genus Leptobrachium; species Leptobrachium leishanense. The sequence goes on along the minus strand of CM019063.1, from coordinate 477,740,442 downwards.
TACAAGCACTCTGCATGACTCTCGAAGAAATTCATATTACAATATGGGTATGTTGAATGATTGCTTCAGTTGTGACACCTTTTCCTTGTTTTTTTTTTTTGTTGTTTCTTATATTTTATGTCAAACTTTCCCTCTTATGTTTTGTATATTGTTTTTTGTCCTTTTTGAAAATAAAAACTTTTTATGCAAAAAAAAAAAGTGTTGCAACTCCGACAGACTCTGATAGTTCACAAATGTTGGATCCAGGGAGCAGCAGGAAAAGATTCATAGTGAAGCTTCTCCTGTGGCCCTATGGATTTGACTGATGTGCAATTCGGCATTTGACCGAGTTGCAACACTGGCGATTTACATATGCGTTTGCAACACTGCCAAACATAAGTGTTTTCTGAATAACACATTGGAGAGTAAAATTGGAATAAGGTGTCACTGGATATGACATCCATTCATCTACCAATTTTCCCCCTTAATCTGATGATGTCAATGAATGAGAAATTAGAGAAGCCATAAAAAAAAAAAAAAAGAATCCCGGTAACTGTTAGCGTTATTGCACTAGAATTCCAATGGAATGGAGGGGCAATGTTACCTACAAATAAAACATGTGGTTATATTAGTGTATCACTTCGAAATTATAGGATTTTCCACCTTACAGCTCATCTGATGCAATAACTTTCCCTTCCATCCTGGGATGGAGTCAAAAAGTCAAATTTAGTGAAGATTACAGTTCACATGTATAGGTCACATGCATACCAGGCAGAGAGGGGTTACCGCATTATTTTAGAGATGCTTATCAGCTCACTCCATAATCCCCCCATTGCACCTTTCCTGATCTGCCGCCCACACAGCCCCATGCATCCCATTACTCCTCATACGCTGCTATTTACCCTCAGCCCTCTCCTCTTAGATTGTTGCTCTTGAGCATGGTTCTCTTTTCCTATGTCTACACAGTTGATATGAGAGTCGGCTAGCACGAGGGGTTATCGATGGAGGTGCAGACTGCCCTGCTCCGCCACAGTGACAGGACCCCCAGGAATACATCAGAGACTACAGGGGCCCAGTAGCCTCAGGCGACACTGTATACTCCTTGCTGGCAGGTGACGTGAAGCAACACATGTTCTGGGTTCAAAGTGTGGATATATTACGAGAAAATGACAAATCAATGTTTCAGCCCAGCAGTAGTCTTTTATGCAAGCCACACTTTTGGCTATATACATATGCCGGACGTTTATGTTTTGTTTTGATTAGTGAGATGGATACTGTCAGCAACGTCTTTCCTCATTTAGTAAGCATCACCCTTATTATTATTATTTTTACAACATGCCCACATTTGGCCCATAAAGCATTAAACCTTCATTGCACTAGTTTTTAAAGTAAACTTTTTAATAATTCCAGTCTAGGAACATTTAAGCAGTTTTGCAAATAAAACAATGTGATTATTTTCTGCTTACAAGAAGTTTATCCTTTTTCTTTGGCAACCTTTGAGATGCTGCTGATTCAGCTCTCTTTATTATTATTATTTTATAAAGCGCCAGCATATTCCGCAGCGTTGTACAATGGGCACAATATAGACAAGGTTACAATACATTGAGCAACATTTGACAAACCAGTACAGGAGGAAACGATGGCCCTATTCCTGTGGGAACTTACAATCTAGAAGGGTTGGGGGTGGAAACAGGAGGAGAGGACTTCGAGGTGAGAGTGAAGGACTGCATGGTGAGAGTGATGGACTGCAAGGTGAGAGTGATGGACTGGTTGGGGCAGTGAGGTGTGTTAGTGAGTTGGGTGGTAGGCTTCCCTAAATAGGAATGTCTTAAGGGAGCGTTTGAAGGAAGAGAAACTAGGGGAAAGTCTGACCGTACGAGGGAGAGCGTTCCAGAGGATGGGGGCTGCACGGGAGAAATCCTATAGCCTATCATGGGAAGAGGTGATGCGGGGAGAAGCTAGGCACAGCTGACTGATCCTTTATCTTCCTTGTTCAGCATTGACGGAGAGGGGGGGATTAAGATCATTTTATAGAGGGAAAGAGGAAAACAGGCATCTGCTGCTCTGCTATTCAGCTGAAAAGGTAACAAAATATTATCATTTGGCAAGACTTCTTAGATTGAAAGAGAATCGTGATGCAGTTTGATAGAATGTATTTTAAGATACAATTGAACAGCTCCCTGGCTTGGGTGCCTGGCATTACTCTAGATGGTCAACGGTATATCCCCCCATCCCCCCTCTTTTTTTCTCTCTCTCCTCTCTTTTCCTTTTGGCACGTTACTGTTGTCTGACATTTTCATCTACAATAAACCCATTGTATTTTTAAATGTAAAACCTTATTAAAATACAGAATTTAAAAAAAAGATACAATTGAACACTACAAGAATATCTCTTTATTATTGTGAATACCTTTCTATTACAATTCTCTGTGTTGCTATTTTTTTCATCGTTGATAACAAATATATGTGTCTATATTACTTTGAAGTGTATGGTCAGTTTTTACAGGTTTTTAAGTGTATCCTGACCCTGAGCATATAACCCTGTGGCATTTACCACGGCTGATGCGGTCATTTTAGCCATGTGACATAAACAAATCATACACGTGGGAGCACAAACCACAAAGCAGCCTCCCTGCCTCCAACGTTTCATCATTGCTAGTTCAAAGGGTCTGCTGGTCAACCAAATGTTGGGCTATTTGCTGAAGAAAGGAAGCAAAGATTTCAAGTTCCTCACAAAATCCTTCGGCGGAGTAGGAGATCACCCTCCTTCTGCTGGTGTAACCTTGATGGGTTGAGAGCAGGAAGCGGATATGTAGATACATGATATCAAACAGCACAGATGACACATCTCTCTGCTTCTTCCTCCTTCTCTCCCCTCCTTGCTGCAAGCCCCCCGCACACCTTCCAGCTGCCTAACTTCACTGGTTTCCTTTGTACAAACAACCTCTCTGAGGAGCCGCTTGGCAGCCACGTTATGACTTGGACACCTGTTTCTAAAGAGGAGGACGTCTTGCTTTGTTCTTTCATTCTCCAGCTTCGGGTAACGTATTTACATTCATTTTTATTACTCTACTTAATTGTAAATTCTAATAAATATTCCATTAACGTCCTCTCCGTATTGGACGGCCTGAGTAATCTATACTGTACTTGCCGTCCTTCCAACCATCTGGGCAACTCTTACATTACTACAACCGGATCTGAAGGCCCTGCTCATTCGTCTCATTCGTCAAGGAAAGTATGTGAAAATGAAAGATTCCGAGCAAAAGCAATATTTGACACTTTCCGGGACCTTTCCAGAATTTGGAAATTCAGTGGGACTTCTTAACTAAAGAGTTTTTGTTATAAAACATAGACGTCACATTTGCGACTACATTGTTTCTTGAATGGCAAATTAAAACGAAAACATAACATTGGAGAACAGAAGAAAATTGTATCTTTAAGTTGCCTGTAAAATGCAGAAGAATTCGAGTGGAATAGCTCTAGGGTTCACACGGACCTTGGTGTCTTCTCCATGTATGACACAATAGTTGCATGTCTATTTACACGACCGGTACAATGTAAAGTGCTGTAGAATATGTTGGCGCAATATAAATGCTCATATGTGAATGCAGCGAACAATTTATCAAAACAGATTGACATCGGCCAATTAAGCTTTTATGTATTTAGTATGTCAGGAGAGGTTTTGGTTGAATGCCATCATAATGTAAGCAATATCTTCCGCGAGCTTATAAAGCTGACCAGGGCCCATCCATTTCTATCATTCCGAGCACATATCATATCGATACGATAAATAAGCTCCAGATTCATAGATGCGTAAAGGTCGGTGTCACTCTGTAAATTCTAACTCACCAACCTGGAATGGTTTGGTGTTGGGAGACCTCCTTCTTGAATTAGCAACGAAAGTCTTCAAAACTCTATAAAAAGCTTGCAGACGGGCAGAAAATGGCGAATGTTTATATACAAAGTAAGTGTTCAATCAGTGACAGGCTACAAGGGGGAAATTAAGTTTTATTAAACAGAAGAGCCAATAACAAGCATTCTTTAGAACACAAATGATGTCACTCATGGGCAGCACAAGACTGTAATGGGGGTGCATTTCCGAATAGCTTTTATTTTGTTTGATAGCTATTTGATTTCGAGACAAACCACCAGCAATCTAAAGCTGAATTAAGCATTTCAGTTATGATTTTAAGCCATTAAAAACATATACATATTTTTTGTGTTATGTTTTACTCCATTTACTGCAGACGAGGTGTGATATACCTTCTCCTACAACAACACAGGCACATTTCGAGCCGCTCCTGGAGACCTAACATACGACACTGATAATTATTTGTAATTAATTGGTATTTCAGGTTTCTTTCTCTTTGGTTCCCAGCTATCTTGTTGAGGTCCATCTTGCCAATCTCTGCAGGCCCTGTGCATGGGCTCAGGTGGTGCACTGGTAGGATAGGTAAAGGTGCAGCTCAGGATGATTAACCTGACAGCACTTTTACCAAGATGCATTATACGGGTGATAGAATGGGAAATGCTGTATTAACCAGTTGCGTCAGAGGCTCAGTTCTTTTCCTCTCCATTTTTTTATTTATTTATTTTTTATAAAGCATCATCATACCAACTGTCACTGCATGATGGGTAATTTCAGAAATTATCACAGATAGGATCAACAGAACAAATATGGAACGGAGAGATGATAATAATAATATCAGTCAGAGCCCTGCTTCTTCATTTAAACAATACTCAGCCCATATAATAAGAATTCTTCAAGAACACATTACTGTAACCTACAACAGGAGTATACATTATCCACAAATACTAAATTATCCAGTGCTTTCATTGGTTATCATTGATTATAAATTATAGTAACCAATGCCAACAAATTACAGGGCTACCAGTAAATTTCTAATTCCCAGTGATTTATCCCCCCCCCCCACATCGTCACAATGGGGTCAATGAAGAACCAAGGGCTTAGGAACTCCTTTCATAGAATGAAGCATTTAGCATCATCTGGTCACTAAGAGATTATAGAAAATGTGATTATAAATGTGTATAATGATTAATCATATAGTTTTGTGTTTTTTTTTAAAAAAACATTCTATAAGTCTTGCATTATTTAGTTACCGCCTAAATGTTTACATTTGCAAATTCAATTCTCGCCATTTCAGTTCATTTGTTTTGCTCTTGTAGCGAACGTTAAAAAACACATAGATGTAATGTATATATATATATATATATATATATGTATATATAAAAAAAATCACTAGAGTATAGCAGTAGGTGGTGATGCCTTTTTTACTGGACTAAAGTTACATATAAAAGAGGAGATTTCCAGAGTATAAACCTCTCCTAGAACAAAAAGTGGAACAATATGTTTTGTTAGCATCTATTTTTGTAAAGAGAAAGGAACTAGATCCCATATTTTGGAACCTATTAAATATAGCTGAGTACATAAACAAACATACGGTATGAAATAAATTAATAAAGGTATTATTTAGAGAGCACAAGTTTCATATTTTCATTTAAAAGGGAATAAACATGATATACAAGTTATATGTTTGAATAGATGGGGAGAAACCAATAAGCTGTGACAAATGATTGGCATAGATATTGGGCTATGCTTATATAAAGGTATGTGTGTGTGTATATATATTTTTTTTCTTTCACCTGTTCATCCATCCATCTTTGTTTCAATTTATTGGATCAATATATACATATTTGTATTCCATTTTCTTTGCATCTTGCTATGTTTTTGCTGTTTCGTTTGTATCCACTCAGCCATACCGTCACAGCAATTCTATCATGGAACGATTAGGAGCACTTGTTTATAACAATCAGAGCAAACGGTTCCTTTTTTAACTCTGCACCTGCCGGCAGAAACCTCATCCGACTCACAGCTTATTTTATAGCTTTCATATTATTATGAATATTTGAACAGGTTATTCAATACTATCAGGGTTATTTAGAGAGAGGTGAAAAGGAGGAGAATTGCTGGAGAATGGAAAATTCTAGGTCAAAATAGCCAAACCAGAAAAATTCGGCCATTTATCTCACTTTCCAAATCGGCTGTTTTGACCTAGAATTTTCCATTCTCCAGCCATTCTCCTACTTTTCACCTCTCTCTGAATAACCCTGTATGTCTTACCAACAGTAGGTAACACAAATTATGGTTAGGATTGAAAGTAATATTTTTACCTATACCCTCTGGTTCTCCCTGCAAAGCTGACCTGGGCTGTCATAACCCTATACTTTGTCAAAAGTCATTACCGGTATGACATAAACAATTGGATGATGGAGAGAACTTTAGAATGAAAAAAAGACACAATAAATGTGCTTAACATAAAATTGAGTCATAAGTCATGGCTAACTGTGTTAATGTTTAGAGACATTATTTTCTGTTTCTATATTGACTGCTCCTTTCTCTGCCATTTCAATTACACCAATATCTTGTTTTAGCTTTATAACTGCCTCCTATACTGACCATACACAACAGAAAATCTGCTTCACAGGGAGACTAAATAATTATTTAATTACACATATCATTTTAACAGACATATATGTTGCATTTAGTCTATATGCCAACCAAATGCACTGAGATATGTGTATATATATATATATATAAAAAATATAAATTCGATAGGCCGTGTTAGTCCAGATGCCAAAATCACGAGTATAGCAGTAAGTAGTGATACCTTTTTTATTGGACTAACGTTACATTTAAAAGACAAGCTTTTGAGAGTATTCCTCCATTCCTCAGGTCTTGATGCTAACTGATCATATATATATACTGATTATATAAACATAAATATATATATACACAAATATAATCCACGAGCCCCGTGCTCTATAGTAAGGCCCAGCGATTACCTGCTCCGGTGCAGCCAACATATTGTAGATACAAACTCCAAAGGAGTGTGCGCCTCTTCCTTTGGAGTATATATATATATATATATATATATATATGCTGGTGTTACCAGTATTCTGAAAGACTGCATACTATCATCTAGTATGATCACTTTTATGCTTCTTTCAAATTTTACATATATATATATAATATATATATTACATGGATCCTATTATTGAAAATATAATGTACATGTCACTATTAAACTGAATCTAATTCTATTTTGCGTTTCAGAAAATGCCATTATCTATCTTTGGGCACAAACCATTCTCCTTAAAATCAATACATTTCAAGCTTAAATTTATTTGTAAGTGCAAGCTCAGAGTTGAAACCGATCTGTATAGTGATTTTGCAGGTTTGATAATATTTGTACGTATACCAATTTTAGGCCCCTACATAAATTCTAATAAATTAATATATCTAATGGTATACTAATAAAAATATAAAAAAATAGTTTTGTGACAAGTAAAACAGATATTTAACCCCTAAAACGTATTCAATCGATATCGCAAAGTATATAAAATGATTATTATATATCTTAATATTAAAACTTTAAATAATTTCAGAACAAAAATTTATGAAACCTATCCTGCATGCAATTGCAACACTTCTAGATAGAATTACGCACAACCACATATATGCTGCAAAATGCAGAATTACCTACAGTTGCTTAAAGGGTTGATCTTTAATGTATATCACGAGGTCATGAATGCATTCATTATATGAGGATGGTCCATTTCAAATGCAGAAAAATGACGCAAATTTAAATAAAAGAATTATAGGGCAAAAAAGTAAAGTTATCAGCAAGAACATTTATTGTTTCCATGACAACTGCACCAATTTTAAGACATTGATATTGCGATTCATACGTCATTGACCTCCCACTGAGTCCATAATGGTGAGAATAAGCAAAGGAATCATTTTTTTGGACATAGTCAGTTTCATAAAATTTCGCTAGTGCTAATCAAGTGTTCTCCTGGACACCTTTGTGTCCCCGACTCCCATCTGATGGGCCACAGGTATGATGGATTTCTATTTTAAAAGAGGTGATATTTGATGTGAACTTTTAAGGAAAGATACATATTATTAGAAAAAAAAATTTTGGTATATGATTTTTAGAAAAGTATGTTTTTTTGCTTCCTGCCTGAAAATTTCTGAGTGAACGCTACAGGTTTAGGGACACCCGAGATACTTTATAAAGACATCTGCATTGACATGGAATCCTAGTTTCGTAGCATGAATTTATGCGAATGCTGATCAAAAATAATTTTTTAGATATATATTTTTAAATTCAATATATCAAATTCACATGCAAATAATTATTATCTTATGTCACATAGAAAGATTTCAGAAATTCCCTCATTTCCATATATTGTTACTGTCACAGCAGATATTCCCTGCGGCATGCTGTGGTTCTGTTCCTGCTTGATCGGATGTGGATTTTAACTTTGGAGTCAAAACTGTAGGGCTTGTTCATTAAATACATTGGGAATTACAGATTTTAGGCAAATTATTTAACCCCTTAAGGACCAGTGGTCTTTAAAGTCTATTTATTTATTTATTCATTTATGACGTAAACGTTACGTCGTTGGTCCTTAAGTGGTTATACTGAAGGAATTCCCCCTCAATTTACCCAGTGATTTCTAGACTTGTAAATTTGCTTATTCTGTTCTATAAGCACACACTGAGCCATAGAGGAGCCTGGAGTCCATGTCAACAGGTGACTTGGCTGGGGATTAGGAGCTTGCCATTTCGAATAGGAATATTAGGGTTTCCAATGGTTAGAAGCAGCAGCCTCCAGTGTGTTATGGGCTGTATTTCTCTTAATAGTTAGTCTCAGAAGGCCTTCCAAACCTAAAGTTGCCTTAAGTCCCTTATCCCACACTGCGATGTAAACTTCACTATGCATTCTCAAAACTGTGTTAGCCAACAGATACTATTAATGCTATGTCCTCACTCTTTTATAGTAGGACCCTCACTCACACAGTGTTCCAATGACCACTCATACTATGTTGCATTATGCATTACTCTAGGTCCCTGTCACTATGTGAAGATCTTTTATTTACACTATGAAGTGTTTAAGTTGCAGCTGATATGTTGTTTATGAAGTACAAATGCACTGAGAACCAATAAATATTAAGTAAATTCCAAGGCTGCTCGTTATTCATGAGTGTTACTGGAAAAATAAATTATCATCATCTCAATCCTCAGGTGTTAAGTGATGTTGCATCTGCATATCACTTAACACTGAAAAAAATGCCATAGATTATGTAAAACTTACCCCTCATTCTGTAGTCAAAAGGAAGGCATGATCTGCCACCTACTCTCTCCGTAGACCGAAGGAAAAGGAGGACAAATAGTTTTCTGTTGCCCTTCCAGCAGCGTGCATGTGATCTTTCACTAGTCTCTTTGGCTCATGGGTGGCTGCCTAAAATTATCCTCTCTTTTTGGGATCTCTTAAGGTGCATTGTTCACAGGTGTCAAGTCGAGAAGGAACACAAAGAAACGTAGTTCCCCCACTATTTTATAAGCGAAAACGCTGATGCATTTTGGTACACACACTGGGAAGCTTTTATTAGTTTTTAAACAACTGGTTCATTTATAGGTCAACAGAAATATATGATATTTAATACTATTCACATAAGGATTCCCTAAAACCCAGTCTATTTTAATCTTTCAACATATATATCAAATTTGCATGTGGAGTTGTGGGTTCAGTGTGGCATGATAATGGTTAATTGAGGAGCATAAATCTTGGAGGGTTCCTGCACTTATTTTTTAGGACTAAACCCCTAATTGTTCACAAGGAATTTTTATTGTGGGAGGAGATCACTTCATGCTAGGTAGACATCCCTGTTAGATTTGATGAAACCAAAAAAGCTTTTGGCTTTTGTAGCATGTTCCCATGTGACCCCAAGGTCAACCCCAAGGAGCAACTGCAGAGTTCCCACCTGCCACTAACCTGCCAAACTACCACATGAATTTCCAGGGCAGACAAGGTAAAACAGGGCCAACTCCTTATGCAACCCTTACCCAGTGCACCCTCCCTTGTAATCGTTTTCATGCCATTTCCTCAGATACCCTTATTTTGTCACTGCCAGCTGCCCTCAGCAGTCACCTTCATCTTACTCAGCCAACCACATACTCACTCACATTTCACTTAGCCAACCAGTTGCATACTCATTCCCATCTCACTATTGGCTACATGCTTTACACCACTTCTGTTGAGGGCTGTCATTGCACATGTTCATGTGAGGCACACGTTGTTCTGAGGCACACGTTGATCTGAGGCACACGTTAATCTGAGGCACACGTTGATGTGAACCTGTGATGCACAGTTTTGTTGCTGATGGTGCTAATGTTGTTGTTGTTGCTCCTAGATCAGGAATCTCATACCCTGCCCCTTCCATATGTTTCTGAACTACATCTGGGAAACAACCAACATCTAGTGAGCCAGAGTATGAGATCCATGTAGAAGTTTCCATCTCATAATGATAGTGTCCAGTGACTGGGCAGGTCTATTACAGCAGACACTTCATAAACCCACTTGATGAATGGATTTTTTGGCCGGGTGGCTTTTTAACCAGAGCTGATAGGAGTTACTCAACAGCACACAAAAAATATTGATTTATGCTTTCTTGGAGTGGGCCAGTGTGTATGAATGTTGGGTTGTATGCGTTCACTGAGTCCATATGCTTTCTTGGAGTGGGCCAGGGTGTATGAATGTTTGTGTTCACTGAGTCCATACATGTGATAATAGAATACCTTAAAAATTTATTTTTTTATGTATAAGAATGTTCCTTGCCACTGACATAGAGGTGAATTGATTATTACGTTGTGGATTTATCTGTATAATTTGTAAATGATTTTCTTCTGAATTTATGAGGCAGCAGAAATTACTCATTTCATTTCTCAAGATTATAATAATGCAATTAGTGCATGTGCTACATTTCGACACATGCAAACCATCATTAGTATTATTATACACTAGTGCCAACAAAGGGGATGATACATCAGAACAACAGGTGTAGATTAGCATGGATGATACAGTGTGATGGGGACCCTGTTACTTACAATCTATACAGGCTATATATTGGAGGTAGGTGCATGTGCTGTATATTGTTGGGTGTCTTGGCCAAGGACACTTGCTGGCGTGGTGTTCTGACCAGGATCTGATTTCCATAGATGTAGATAAGAGACACGGTGGTGAGGTTGAAACGGTTTCTCCACAGTTGTAGAGCAGAGATGTTACTGCTATACTACACAACCTACATTATGTGGAAGTTAAGTATATATTGTTAGGTGTATTGTGCAAGCCTGCAAGGACACACACTGGAGAGGTTCTCTCACCAGGATTCGAACTTGCATCTCCATGGGTGTAGAGCAGTGATGTGCCTTTAGCACTCTACCCAGTGGGTATGTTATCAAAGATGCCAGCGTGCTGTATAACACTTCTGTTGATGGTTGGCATTGCACATGTTGATGCGAGGCTGATCAGCCAAGGAAACCCATTTCACGAAGCTCCGTTGCACAGGTTTCTATAATAGTTATTAAACAAGTGCAGAATGAAATATAAATTTGCCTTCGTTCAGTTTGGAATAATTCCGAAACCAAAATGTTCGATTCCAAAGTAAATGGAGCCAGTCGATTGGAAATTGCTAGATGGAGTAGAGGTAACATCACTGCTCTATAACCGTGGAGACACAGGCTTAAATCCTGGCAAGAGCACCTCTCCAGTAAGTGTCCTTGGGCAAGACACCTAACGGTACATACTCGCCACCCAGGACATACTTGAAAACGAGAGAAATCTCAATGTATCCTTCCTGGTAAAATACTTTCTCAAAAAAAAATAACGGAAGCTTTGAATTTTTGTATTGAAGTGCAGTTCGGTCGGACATCGGCAAGTCGGTTCGATCTGGTTTGTTTAATTACCGCTAATTCCAACAATTTTCAAACCGAGTCGCACATGTCTAATAATTATTATTATTATCTTGTGGATCCAACACTTTGTAACGGATATAGACATTTTCATTTGTAGCAAAGAAGACACTGCAGGATTATTTCCTTTGCAAGTCCATCCTCCTTCATGTTAGTATTTAAAAATGACAGGCTGTTTGTCAAGATGGACCTTAGGGCAAATCCATGGTCCTCGGCAGACCCGACTGCAGATGTTTACAGAGCCTAGTGCTCAGACCGAGCACTAGGCTCTGTAAACATCTGCAGTCGGGTCTGCCGAGGACCCACCTGCTACAAATATTATTGAGGATTCACAATGCAGCAGGAACGAGCTTGAGAGGCTCGGGATGTATGGCCATGCGGGAAGGGAAGTGGATGGAGCAGCCCGTCGCTCTCTCCACACAGCATTGCTTGCATATAGAGAGTGATTTCAGATCCATGACAAATGGTGTCCACTACACATATGGTCTTTGTATGCATGTGTTTCTGTATATTTGTGTCTCTATAAGCATGTTTTCTCGCAGGCATGTAAGTACTGTATGTATGAGCTCCTGTCTACACGTGTGTGTATGTGATACTCTATACGTGTGTGTAAGAGCTCCTGTACACGTGTTTGTGTATGTGCGCCTGTATACGTGTTTGTGTTTGTATGCTCCTGTATAGTGTGTGTGTGCTCTAGTATTATTATCATCATCTAAATAGCACCAACAGTTTCCCAGTGCATTACAATAACCAAGGGAAACAAGACACAAATACACAAACATAAGATGGAGACGAGTTGTAGAGGGCCCTGCTCATAGGAGTTTACAATCTAGAGGGATTGGGGTGGAGGAAGACAAGAGGAGTTTTATTGGTTGTCGGGATCACTAGTGTCAGTGGTTCAGGAATGGTGGGGGCCATGGAAGTGGCACCTATCATGATGTGGGGGTAGGTGAGGAGAGGGATAGGTCGGCATCAGTGATGTGGCGTGCTAATCTGAAGAGATTGGTTTTGAGGGATTTCTTGTATACATGCACGAGTGTGTATGTGTGCTCCTTTATATGTGTACATGTGCTTCCGACCACATGTGTTTGTGCTCCTGTATATGTGTGTATGTGCTCCTGTATATGTGTTTGTGCTCCTGTATATGTGTTTGTGCTCCTGTGTATGTGTGCTCCTGTGTGTGTGTATCTTCCTGTATATGTGCATGTGTGTACGTTCCTGTAAATGTGTGTGTTCTTGTATATGTGAATGGGGCAGAACACGGAGAAATGTGTGCGTGTATGTGGGGCCCCCACGAATTTCCTTTTGCCCAGGGCCCTGCAAATGCTAAAGATGGTCCTGATGATCTTAAGGTCCCTGTGATATCAACTTCAATGAGGGGGAGAGAAAGAGATATAGTTTATTGGCGTCTGGTTGGTAATCGATCTCGTAACAAAGAGCAAAGTTAGTGCAGTGGGTGGATGCAGCGTCTCAAGAGTGGAACCTTGGGAAATTCAACATGCAACTCCGAGTGGGTGGGAGACATTGTTGCATAGGAAGCACATTGAGATCAACATAGCCTGATATACAAGAATATGCTAAGGTGCTGAAATTTCCCGTTTCAGAGGTTTTAGGTTCATGTTATGAATAAAGGTTTTGGTTAGCAGTATTAAAGGCTATGAAAAGCAGTTAGGAATCATCATGGGAGTTCATAATGCATGCTGGCTGACAAAGCTTCATATGAATTGTAGTTTTAGCAGACATGGGGCTATAGAATTGGTACCTCTGGGCTAAACCTTGAAATGTAGCTTTGATAGTTAGCTCCCTCACACCACAAGTAACAAATAGAGACCAGGGGTGGCTGGTGACATTTCAAGTTGGGGACCCAAGATTAGGAATATGAATGTTTTTAGTCATTAATAATAATTAATAGGACTATAGGGGTTATTCAGAGAGATCCGAAATGTAACCGGACACTGAAATTCAGCGTACGGTGACATTTCGGGGCTATTCGGCTGTTCAGAGAGCAGGCAATTCGCCAAATTTTGTCAAATTGCCTGCATGTACGGTGCTTGTTCGAGGTCAGTGAATCCCCCATAGAGAAGCAATGGTTAATCTATTCAGAGAACACCGAACAGCAGTGAAAAGTTGCCAAAATGCCCTGCTGTTCGGTGGTCTCATTCGGCAGGTTTATTCAGGCGAATCCCATAGGCTTCAATGTTAAAAATATTCCCGTTTTAAACCAATATCTAATAAACCGTTTATTATTTTATTCTGCAGTAAAAAGTCTCTTTATTTATAGATTTTTTAGGATCTTTTAGGCATTTTTGGGGATTTGTTTGGCAAACCGTTTTTTTTAAATAATTTTTTCTCTAACAGACCTTTTTATTATCATTCATAGCATCTTATATGTAAATTCCAGACATTTTCGTTGAGTAGTTTTTTTGCAAACAGCGTTTCAATTTTCAAACTTTCAAGCGTACTGTTTTTATTCTTTTTACCTCATTGTCTGCGTGTCAGCGACATTTCGGTGCTCTCTAAATAACCCTGTATGTCTATATGGCCCTCCTACCTTCAAAATACGTAAGCGATCTCATATGTAGGAAATAAACCATAGAGACAAATTCCTATTGAGTTAAATAAACTGGCTGTTTTGCAGGTAAATTCAGATTACACGTGCAATCCAGAATTAGCCACAAGGTTCAAACATTCACATTATTCAGTATAAAAAATAATCAGGTAAAAAAAAGATTTACTTAAAAAAATATCTAAACACTAATCCTACCCAATTTTCTCTGAATAACTCTAAGAATACAAAACTTCACTGTACAAAAGAAAAAAATACACTGTGTACTATTCCCCCCCCCAGGGGTGGCCCTAGGGAGGTGAGAGCAGTGCAGCCAATTTGGGTCCATGGGCAGCAGGGGTGCCAGACATACAAAACCACTCGCAATTTCACTATGGACAACGTGGTGAGCATGTCCTCTGCTTTCCCGCTATGATGTGGAGGACACATTCGAAGTCCGGTTGCTCGGTGCTGATCTGGAGCCGGTCACAGACTTCTTCCACTGAGTGACTTCCCGCCTGACCGCCTACGGAGTCCGCCTACTGACGTCATCGCCCACTGAGTATATTTGTCATGGCAGTGAAGGGGTTAATTGTAATTAACCTCTTTATATTTTTTGATAGATTCTCTTGGAGTTAACAATTAAATTAAATTAAAATGCATAAGGCTCCACTCCGGACGAGCCACCTGCTACATTTACAAGTGATCCGTTACTGCTTCACTGTCACGTGTTAACGATTCCCTTGCTATTCCAGATTGAGGTGCAACGTTTTAATGGCTAGTGCTGAATTTATTCCTTTGCCTCAGCTTAACCTCAGGTTTAACGGAATGAGACCTATAATATGTTCTTAATACACATATTTTTATCTACATTTTGACAACTACTAGTTAAAAATATACTAGACTTAATTATAGTCTATTTTTTTTAAATTTAAAGTTTTTTATTTTGAAATAAGTCAGCATTACATCATACTGTAAAATAATGGATGACCTCGCAGGGCCAAACAAGAAGACATAACAAGCAACGGAAACCACACATGGCCAAAAAAGTGTCATCGTAAAAACAGCGAATCGAAAAAATCTAAGGATAGCAATATGTTAGCAGAAAACATCCCCTAGACGGGGGGTCTCATCAAGGTGGGAATCAAACATATATAAATACAGCCACTTAAGGCCGGCCAAGGTAACTACGGTCAGCTGGTCAAAAAACATGCGTCGCAAAGAAGGACAGGGCGGTAAAAATAAGTAAAAAGGCAGAAAGTACCATGTGCAGGCAAAAAAGCAAAAGCCCTATGCAATGCAGGCTGGGACTGATCAAAACAAATTACGAACCGTCCTGAAAGTCCAGGCACTAGGCCAAGCTAGAGACCAGGGACACGTAAGCATATAAGAGAAATGCAGGGGAGGGGGTGTAATTCAGTAAAGCTCAGACCTGGAGAGGTAGAGGGCATAGAAACCAGCCTTCAATCCGGTCGAGGGTCCGGAGGATCTGGTGAGAGGCCCGCAGCCGCAAGGTCAATCCAAGCCACAGCGGGATCCGTGATGGTATAGGGGACATTTGCGTGGGTCACCACCAAAGCTCCTGCCAGACCCCAGCGATATCGGACACCCTGTCGGCGAAGAACTGATAATTATAGTCTATTTTAAGTCCATAACTGCAAGGATGGATGAAACGCGTTAGATTTCTTGCAGGTTATAGTAATTGATAAAGAGCTTGCTGAAGCTGAGCTTTTCTTTCCCATTGAGTGCCGGGAGTTTTTCTTTTTTCATTATCTTCATTTGCTACCAAGTGCCAGTCGGAGTCATTTTCCTTGAGCACCTGAATTTTTGGGTGAGTGGATCCATCTTTTTATTAAGCATTATTCAGGAGGTTTCACGTTCCAGGAGGCCTGACCTCGTATTTTTCTCTCTACATTTTTAAAATATTAATTACATTCGCCTCTTCCTGTTTCTTTTAAGAACAACTATTGGGTATGTTTTATATTTGTATAAAGATTGAGCTGTAATACACATCTGATGTAAACTTAACCAGTGCTTTGGTAATCATAGCAATTTCAAAGACTAGCCCCTTGACTAACATGGTCGAGTATGCTCGATGTTCAAAACCTCCTGCAGGAGCCCAACATAGAGTACTGGAACTGATCATATTCCGGAGAAATGCAAAGGGATTTTGTTTACTTCAAATGGGCTCAATGGATGTGTCACCTTTTACAATGTGTTCCAAGGTGCTGAAGCTGTTCGAACAGCATGGACATCTGTTTTTTCCTTCAAGGAAACTCAGAACCCCCGCTGTATTGTACATGTAGTAGCATTTCTCAGCCAGCAGGAGGAGCCTTCGTCCTGTCAAATAATCTTACTGTCTGTAAAATGTACTGAGTTGTTTTCCATAAATCCAATGAAACATAGAAACATAGAAAAATGTCGGCAGATAAGAACCTTTCGGCCCATCTAGTCTGCCCAATTACATGGATACTTTACCTGGATTTATCTTTTGTTTAGGATAGCCTTATGCCTATCCCATGCTTGCTTAAATTCAATTACTGTTTTGGGTCCTGGCAGTGACTTTATGGAAGCAGGGAATAATTGTGCTGGTTAAGTCTATAGCAGACTTAAATAGCCCATTGTTTGTTGGATCTTTCTGTTGTTAAAATGTTGTTCTCTGCTTGAGAAGTGTCTCACTTGCAACCATGGATCATAAAGATCTTTGTATATTGTTATTCAGTGCAAATACTGTAACTGAATATAAGCTACCATAACTATTGTTATTGTATGTAAAATATTGCATGTATTATTACTATGTATTGAATGCATACTCCTCTTTTCGATATTCCTTCAGGCTCACCCCAGGGCCATCTTTAACGTGCGGCAAAAAGGGCAGCTGCCCTGGGCCTAGTCATTGTTGTGGGGTCCAAGGCAGCTGCTCCTTGGGCCCGCAAAAGCTGTGGCGCGGTTCGTGGCACAGCACCAATCATCGGCTTCTCTTGCATTGGGCTAACCTCTTGGATGTCAGCCCTGCCTGCAGGACCTGACCACGCACACTGTCGTCACCACTCCTTGGCGCGATGACGTCAGAAATGGGACTGTCCCCCATGTGGACAGGTAATTCCCTATGGAGGTGATAGAGGTATCCTGAAAGCTAGTGGGCCAACTGAGGCATTGTTGGAAAGGCCAAAGCAATGGACAGCCGCCCTTCATTTGGCCTCATGGTGGTCCGGATGACTTTGGCCCTGCAATGCGAGTACTGCTCCTAGAACAGACTGCAAAGCATGTCCCACAATGGATTCTGGCGCTCACTGACTGGGTCAGAGCGGCACCAGCGCGCAGTTGATCCGTCATCAGAGTGCCAAAGTCCAGGGTGTCATATAAGTACAGATCACATTCAAGCACAGACTGCATTGTAGTCCCCCGGCCACTCAGGCCACCAGGGTTGTAGGGCAGAGGTGTAGCAAGGTGACATGAGGCACCCGAAGGCAAGTCCTCCCCTAGCACCCCCCCATATTCCTTTTCTGTGTGTTAACCTGTGTTCTGTTTCTCACTAATTGGCAAAAGACTTGCGATGATTGGAACTATTTTCATGGGTTATTGTATGCCCCCTTTCCATGTTCATTCCCCCCAACATGACGGCCCCTCTCCTTGTTCACCCCCCAATTCTGCATGCTTCTTCTCAAGGTTCATACCCCCTCTTCTTTTCTCCATGCCCCATCTCCCTGCACATTCCCAGCTGCGAGGGGGCTTAGACCCTGGATCCAGCAAAGATCCACTCTTTCCTCCCGCGTTGCTGCCATACAACGCTCGGAGGACGTGATATTATATTACACAATCACTTCCTCCTAGCGCTGCCGTGAAGGAACTATGGGAGGGAGGAGGTGGTGCTTTGGCCATTAACCCCTTCACTGCTGAGCCATTTCACCCCTGTGTGCTGAGCTCATTATGACCGTTTTGTGCTCGTCATGTTTAAATACGATTTGATGTCATGTTTTATTAAACGACCCAGACAAATTATATATTCTAATTTTTATCCTAATTGACTCTTGCAGGTTCATAATATATCATTATTTATATGTATACGTCATGTCCTGTCAGAATGCTACAACAACAAAAAATGTAAAAGAAAATAATTAAATATCCAATCAGATATCAATCATATACACCTTGTAAAATGATTTTTTTCACATTTTATCATCCAAACCTTTGTGGTTATATATTCTATGGGGCACTCTTGTTAAAAAAGTTTGAAATTGGAACCAGTTCCTGCATTTTTCTGAGAAAATATGTGGTTTTAACTAAAACAAAAAAAACTACATTTTTCGCTTGTATTTTGCCTCATTGTGTTTTATGAATAATATGACTATGTATGAAACACTGACCTTGCTCACAACATGGAAAATGAGTAGGTGAGTAACAGCAGTGGTATAGCTCATTTTATATGTGGAAATGGACAATGCCATTGCTCTGGAACAAAATAATAAATAATAAAATTCACAAAAAATATTTTATGTATGTTTGTTGTTTTGTTTTTAGATGACATTTTACATGGTCATATTTGGTATCATTGGAAAGGCCAGACTCTGAACTGTCCAATGATACCTAACATGACTAGGGTGTAAAGAATGGAAATACAGGGGTCCAAAGGAACCCACACTCTTCGCAGCGGTAAAGCAGCTTGTGTTTTAGATGGACCAATGTGTAATAACACTTTGCGCCATCGACTCCACATTTGGTACCGGCGTGGGAAATGAGACGGTGAGTTAGAGCAGTGATGTTGTTTGCTTTATAAGTAAATGACTAGCAGGGTTATTCAAAGCGAGCCGATCTGGCCCTGAAATGTAACCGTACACTGAAATTCAGCGTAGGGTGACATTCCCTGGCCATTCGGCTATTCTGAGAGCAGGCAGTTCGCCAAATGTTGGCAAATTTCCTGCACATACGGTGCCTGTTCGAGAGCAGTGAAATCCCCCATAAAGAAGCAATGGTTCGTCTATTCAGAGAAAACCAACAGCAGAGAAAAGTTGCCGAAGTGCCCTGCTGTTTGGTGGTTTCATTCGACAATTTATTCAGGAGAATCCCGTAAGCTTCAATGTTAAAAATATTCCAGTTTTAATTTAATATCTAATAAACTGTTTATTATTTTATTCTGCAGTAAACAGTCTCTTTATTTTTAGATTTTTTTGGATATTTTAGACATTTTTGAGGATTTTTTGTCTAATTTTTTCACGTTTTTTTCATTTTTCTGTAACAGACCTTTTTATTCATTAGATCTTATATGTAAACTAGCTTTTGCCCGTGGCTTCGCTCGCGTGGATTTTAGGATTTGTTAAAATTGTTTTTTAAAAGAAACTTGAGTTTTTTTTGGTAGAACCCCCCTTTCCCCCCCACTTGGGATTTTTGGAAAATTGTAAAACATGTGGTTTTTTTTTGCACGAAGATTGTAAATATCGAATTTCACACCTGTAATATCATTGGTTTTTTGAAATATAAGTATAGTGATAAAGGTATTCATCCCACTTTTTGCCCCCCCCACTAGATTTTTGGAAAATGGTAAAATACGTGTTGTTTTATCTTCAAGACGAATCTAAATACCAATTTTCACATCTGTAACATCTTCTGTTTTTGAGATATAGGTATCCTGTTGAAAAGTATTCACCACCCTTTTTTCACCCACCACGTGGGATTCTTGGAAAATGGTAAAACATGTGTTTTTTTATTTTTCAAGAAGATTGTAAGTGCCAGATTTCACACCTGTAACATCTTTGGTTTTTGGAAATATAGGTATACTGTTAAAAGTATTCAACCCCCCTTTTTCCCCCTCCCACTGGATTTTTGGAAAATGGTAAAATAGGTGTTTTTTGTTTCTCAAGACAAATCTAAATACCAATTTTCACATCTGTAACATCTTCTGTTTTTGAGATGTAGGTATCATGTTTAAAAGTATTCACCCCCCCTTTTTGGGGGGGCCACTTGGATTTTTGGAAAATGGTAAAATACGTGTTTCTTTATCTTCAAAAGATTGTAATTACCAAACTTCACACCTGTAACACCTTGGTTTTTGAACTATAGATTTACTGATAAAAGTATTCAGACCCCTTTCCCTCGACCCCCTTATTTGGATTTGTGGAAAATGGCAACACACATGTTTATTTTTTTCACAAAGATTGTAAATACCAAATTTCACACCTGTAACATCTTTGTTTTTTGAAATATAGTTATACTGATAAAAATATTCACCACCTCCTTTTTGCCCCCTCCCACTGAATTTTTGGAAAATGGTAAAATAGATGTTTTTTTGTTTCTCAAGACGAATCTAAATACCAATTTTCACGTATGTAACATCTTCTGTTTTTGAGATATAGGTATCCTGTTTAAAAGTATTCAGCCCCCCTTTTTTCATCCCCCCTTGGGATTTTTGGAAAATGGGAAAACACCTGTTTTTGTTTTTCAAGAAGATTGTAAATACCAAATTTAACGTCTGTAACATCTTTGGTTTTTGAAATATAGGTATAATGATAAAAATATTCAGATCCCTTTCCCCTGACCCCCCCAATTGGATTTGTGGAAAATGGCAAAAAACATGTTTGGTTTTTTCACGAAGATTGTAAATACCAAATTTCACACCCGTAACATCTTCGGTTTTTGAAATATAGGTATACTGATAAAAGGTATTCAACCCCTGTTTTTGCCCCCCCAAGGAATTTTCAGAACATGGTAAAATACGTGTTGTTTTATTTTTCAAGACGAATCTAAATACCAATTTTCAGGATTGTAACATTGTCTGTTTTGGAGATACAGGTATCCTGTTTAAAATATTTAAAATATTCAACCCCCTTTTTTTGCCCCCCCACTTGGGTTTTTGAAAAACGGTAATATAAGTGTTTTTTATTTTTCAAGATGAATCTAAATACCGATTTTCACATCTGTAGCATCTTCTGTTTTTGAGCTATTAGGTATCCTGTTTAAAATATTCAACCCCCTTTTTCACCCCTTTATGGGTGGATTTTCCAAAAATCCTTCCTTAGTGGGTGCCTAAATCATAAAAACAGTGTACCTTCAAAATTTCACATTACTAGGTTAAACGGTTTCAGCTTGGTTTTTTGCTGCAGTTTCTGTGGGTTTTCTGTGTGTATTCAGTGAGTGTTCAGTGTGTTTGCGACGAGTATTCCCTGCACTACGGGGGCCCTGCTTGCTGAATACACCGCAGGGTCGGCGAACTAGGAATCGCCGAATCCCCCGAAGTGTGGGGAATGAAAAGTTACTGAACGTGCGCTGGCTTTTCGGATCTCTTTGAATAACCCTGATAATGACCCGCTGTAGAACAGAGGGAAAAAAAAGTAAATTTTACCTTTTTCCTTTTTTTCTATTTTTACACATTATGTGGTCATGTTTGGTATTGGTGGAAAGACCTTTCCAATAACACCTAACATGATTTTGTGTGATGTAGAAATCAGATACGCAGGGTTCCAAAGGACCCCCAGCGCCCCTTTCAAAGTTTCGCCGGTTTAGGTTTTTAACGGAACAATGCGTAATAATATATTGAGCCATCGCCTCCACACTTTCTGGTATCATGGGAATTGAGAAGGGGAGTTAGTGCAGCATCATTGTACAATTCATAATTAAAAAATGAACAATAGTGCTGCATTAGAAAAAAAAGAAAATTTATATTTTACTATTTTTTTTATTTTATTTTTAAATGATCATGTTTGGTATCATTCCAAAGGCCTTGCTCTGGCCTTTCCCACGATATCAAGCATAGCCCTGTATCTTGGTTCAGGAGATATGGGGGACCAAAAGACCCCTGTATCTCCTCTACTGGGATTTCCCTGCCCGGTTGGGGGCTGGTCCCTTTCTGACATCATTACAGCCATGTAATAGGTGGGGGAGTTCCCAAGGCGTGGTCTTCTGGCGCTGCCTGGGCCTCAGCTAGCCCTGTTTAGGGGGTGTGTAGGTTATCATGTGACTGTGTGTGGTGTGCGTGTGAATGTGTGACTGTGTGTGTGTGGTTATATGGATGTGTGACTGTGTGGCGGGATATGTGGAGCACTGTGATACGGTCATACACACTGCACATTACTGTATCACAGAGCTCCACAGCAATAAAACTCGAAGTAAATGTGCGGTGCGTGTGAGTGTGAGTTTTATTGCTGTTGAGCTCTGTGATACACTTATACACGCCGTGTGTTTTTTTTTGAGGGGGCAGCATTTCATACTAGGACCCAGGCAGCGCAGTGTCTTGGGCTGGCCCTGACTAGGGTTGCCACATCGATCATGTTTTCCAGGACACATATTACTATTTCATGCACAGGTAAAAAGTACTGGCCTGCAACATGTATAATTCATATGCTGCAGGAAGGAAGTTAAGGCAGGTCTCCTGGGATTCCTTTTTTATTTCCTAGGTGCTGCGAATTGAGTTTGCATGCTGGGGTGTGGTATTTTTCATGCACTGCCCATCAGCATGAATAAATAATATGTATCGTCCTGGAAAACATGGCCGATCAAGCAACCCTACCCACGACGTGTGGGGGATGTCCTCCACATTCTGCGGGGAATCCGCTTGATGCCCCCCACACATTATCTACAGCCAAGGACACACCAGCTGCATGGATAGAGGCCGGGTGCCCTGCGGCTATCCATCTTCATCGATCAAGCCTCACAGAGGGGCCTGCTGACATTCTGGGGAAGCCATCGGTCCCCTCTGTCCATGCGTGAAGGACCCCAACTCTGGAGTATCACTGGACCACCCAACACAGGGTCGAACTGACCCACCGGGCGTTTGGGAACAGCCCCAGAGCCCAGATTGGGGGGGGGGCAGATTGGTCTTGCTGCCCCTGCAGTGTATGGACCTGCGTGGAGAGCCATGGGAATTCCCTCCAAAGCGCGCAGGTGCTCCACGCATGTCCTGTTGTGCCCCCGCTCGGTGCTGATCTGGCTCTGAGCGGGGGCTTCAGCCAAGGGCAGCCCACGCCACTTGAGTCATTGCACATGCACGCATCACAATCTGGGATTCCCCATAACTGGCAGGGAAATCCCACTACAGGAGATACAGGGGTCATTTAGACCCATGTACCTCTGGATCCATAAGGGCAACAAGGACGGTGGAGTCCAGAGCCTGCCCTTTCCAATGATATCCAACATGATTATGTAATGCGTAAAAATAAAACAAAAAAATAATAAAATATAATAATATTAAAAATATATATATATTTTTGTTCTAGAAGCAGAAGCATTGCTTTTTTTCCCTTAACAATCCTGCTGCACTAACCTATTTATTTTTTCATATAAATTTAAATAAATTTTATTATGTAAAGAATTATTTTAATAATATTTTTTTATATTTTATTTTACTATATTATAATTATTTTAATTAAATGAATTTTAATAAAATACTGCATTTTGATATAAACTTTAGTTTAATTAAATAATAAGTTAAATATAATTGTTTTGAGTTTTATTGCTGTGGAGCTCTGTAAATACGTTCATACACACAGCACATTACTGTGAGTTTTATTGCTGTGGAGCTCTGTGATATGTTCATACATACTGCACATTACTGTGAGTTTTATTGCTGTGGAGCTCTGTAATGTGCAGTGTGTACAAGTGTATCTTATAAACCTGAAAAGTGATCAGCTGTATCCCACGGGTACTACAGGGACGTTCTGTGCCACAGGGAAGCCTTAGCTCCAATGAGTAGGTGATGGCTGCTGCAGCAGAGTGGTTGCCATCTGTAAATCTGAAGGTGCACAATAGATTCCCTAATTCGCTGCTGGGCCTGAATGGATTATTATTTTGAATATTGTGGGAATAAATAAATTCTTTAACACAATAATGTACATGTGGGTGTTGCGTTGAATGGGTGTGACCTTCTGTGGGCATGGCACAAGGGGCCCCACATTTTCCTATTACCCAGACCCCATTAGTTGTCAGTCCGCCCCTTCCCCAACCCCCCTCTTCTTCTGTCTCTGCCATTGGACAACCAGGGAATCAGCCCCCTCCCTACAAACAGGTAAAGAGGAGAGGGGCAATGTTTATATATTTTTCTAAAATATATTTATTTTACTACATGTGAAATTTATTAATTTTAACTTACTAAAAAAATATAAAAATAATTTTAGTTTTTAAATTTTTAAATATATCTTATTTTCATTTATCATGTAATCATTTTAATAATATATTTTAATATTTTAATTAATTGTAAAAATACACTGTTTTAAAATATAACAAATTATAATAATAACTTAAATATAAATGTTTTTGAGTTTTATTGTGGATTCTGTGATACGCTCATACACAGCACACATTGCAGTGAGTTTTATTGCTGCGGAGCTCTGTGATACATTTAGTATCACTGCATATTTCTGTGAGTTTTATTGCTGTGGAGCTCTGTGATACACTGACAGGGTTATCCAAAGAGATTCGAAAAGTCACCGCACGTTCGGTGACTTTTCGTTCTCTTCAATTCGGTTCCTTTTGCGATTGCATTTCGGTGACCCTGCGGTGTATTCAGCAAAAACACAACAGGGTCCCCGAATTGCAGGGAAAGCTGCCGCAAACCTGACGAAAACTAACCGAATGCACCCTGAAAACAAGCAAAAACATCTGGATTAACCTCGAAGAGGAGCCGAACAGGAGCCGAAAAGGAGCCGAATCACACAGAGCCGAAGCAGCTGTGACGTAGAGGAGGCAGTGAATAAATTAGAAAAACCATTTGTATGAATCTGGGAAAATGAATCGCTGTTTGCAAAGAACTACTGAGCGAAAATGTCTGAAATTTTCACAGGAGGTCCAGGGAATGATAATAAAGAGGGCTGTTACAAAAAAAAATAAGCAAACTGAAAAAAAAAAAAAACAAAATCGGACTTTTAATTTTTTTTTTAAAAATCAGAAAAATGCTTAAAGTATCCTAAAAAATCTATAAATAAAGAGACACTTTACTGCAGAGTTTTATAATGAACGGTTTATTAGATATTGAATTAAAACGGGAATATTTTAACATTGAAGTCTATGGGATTCTCCTGAATAAATTTGCCGAATTAAACCACCGAATGGCAGGCATTAGGGGAACCTTTCACTGCTGGTTTGTGTTCTCTGAATAGCCGAAGCAGTGCTTTTTCATGGGGATTTCACTGCCCTCGAACAGGCACCGAACAGGCACCGCCGTATGTGCAGGCAATTCGTCAGGATTTGGCGAATTGCCTGCTCTCTGGATAGCCGAATGGCCAGGAAAGGTAACCGAACCCTGATTTTCAGCGTTCGGTTACCTTTCTCAAGCAATTCGAATCTCTTTGGATAACCCTGTGAGTATCACTGCATATTTCTGTGAGTTTTATTGCTGTGGAGCTCTATGATACACTCATACACAGCGCACATTACTGTGAGTTTTATTGCTGTGGAGCTCTATGATACACTCATACACAGCGCACATTACTGTGAGTTTTATTGCTGTGGAGCTCTATGATACGCTCATAGACACTGAACATTCTTATTCACTAACCTATTCCATTATTTAAGTTATTTGTTATTTTATTTCAGTTGAGATTTTGTTTTTGTAAAGTTATTTCATTTATTTATGTTTGCATAAACTAAAATTTTCCCAACTCGTTGAGGTGGATCATTGAACTGCACTTTTGCCTTTTTGCTTGGGGGGGTGGGGTGCCAAAGGGAGTATCTGCCCCGAATGCTGAATACTCTAACGGCTAAATTACAATCTTCGCGCAAACGTTTGTGCTGGCGCAAAAAAACATTAATGCGAGGGGTAAAACCATTTGCGCCTAATCCCGTATTACATAGTCAGCGCAACAACTGCTCGCAATCGTCTACCGCGTGTGAACCTGCGTGAACCCTGCGCAAGCTTACTGTACTTCACGAGTCCTATACTTAACATTGTGAGCACAAATGCGAATGTGCGCTGCTACGAGGATGGTATTATAATCTATTTTGCGGTAATTACCGCATGGCCTTTGCGCGCATAATTTTATCAACTCCTAATAGCTGGTGTTAATGGCAAATCTGAACAACCTGGCTGAAACCCAAATACACCAGCCCAGTAAAAAAATGCAGCAAAGTATAGTTACACATTCTACTCATACCCAAACCAATAAAATGGAGAAATTGTGTGCATTTATTATTGCTGCAGCATATATGCTCAGATTGACAGTGGCAGATGCAATTTCTTAACGTGAGATAATTGTGGTTCTTAATTCTGATTTTTTTTTTGTGAAAGTATTTT
Source organism: Leptobrachium leishanense (assembly GCA_009667805.1). Classification (NCBI taxonomy): domain Eukaryota; kingdom Metazoa; phylum Chordata; class Amphibia; order Anura; family Megophryidae; genus Leptobrachium; species Leptobrachium leishanense. The sequence continues at coordinate 477,713,863 of CM019063.1, read as the reverse complement.
ACCAGGAAGGATACATTGAGATTTCTCTTGTTTTCAAGTATGTCCTGGGTGGCGAGTATGTACCGTTGGGTGTCTTGCCAAGGACACTTACTGGAGAGGTTGCTCGCTGGGATCGAGCCCATGACTCCACAGGCTCTCTCCATGCAGAGTGGTGACATTACCTCTACTCCACCCAGCCGGTGATTGGCTGAATCCCGAGAAAAAAAAACTGTTCGCACACTGGTTTTTGCGCGAGATGGTACTGCGTGAGCATTTGGCCGCGTCCTGTTTCCGCGAGGTATTGATTGCCGGATGAAAAGACGTGCGAGGATTGTAACTCCAGCAGTGATTTGCACGCACAAAAGTTTAACGCTTGGCGCAAATAATTTCGCTTTGCGCTAGGGTTTTTGCGCGAAGATTGTAAAATAGCCCTAAGTGCGCCTCTGCCTGTCACCCATAGTTTTTTTGCATTTTCAATATTTTGTTACTATGTACTTATTTTATTTCTACTACCTACAGTGTTTTGTGCAATTTGGATGTTTTATTATTTTGAACGGATTTCTGTGTTTCCTATCAGTGAATTAATGTATTTTGAGTGTCTATTAGAAGACATTCACCCTTTTCTCTTTTAGGATTCTGAAAGGTCAGACTCTTGTGTCCTGCGTGCTGCAGTCAGTTGTGACACGCTGTGTCAGCAGTCCACATAACCGCCTTGTATATTTCTTGTACATAAACATATTCAGCAGTGACTGCACAATACGTGTCATGTGGTCATTTTGTACTATCTTCATTCAGTCTCATAATCCAACGTAAAAATGTCAATGCCAAAAAATTTGCTTAATGGTCAAATCTGAGGTCATTTTTGCATTCTACACCCAATTTCTTATAAGATCACCATTAATTTAGAATAAAGTGTTTATGACCCTCCGATTGGCAGGCATGTTTTTTTATTAAATTAATAATAATGAATGCCGTGGATTAATTGGTTTGAAGGCATAAAGGGAGGACCTACGGAGGTGTGCGGTTCCGATAACGTGTTCGGCTGCAGCTGATTACAAGAAAATGATTTCCATTTGGTGGTTACAGTTTGAGTAGGAGAAAACATAATATTCACTGCTTGCGAAATGTCACATTAACCGTTAAGCAGAATCAAAGTTTTTTTTAATACCTCCCTGCTTCGCATAACGCTGCGTCGCCGCTGTCGCTATTCGTGTTCTTAGAAGATTGTATGGTTTAATGCGGCCAAGCGAAACGCGTCTCACTTCGTGGATTTGGCAAGTGTCGCACTTTCATGTTCTTCAGAAACTTTTTTCTCTAACTACAGGTGCCAAGTAGTGTTTGCAGTAGAAAGTGAGCGGCTGCGAAAGGGTTAAGTGTATTTGGTAGTTCTCTGGTTTCGCTCCCTCTTTCTATATGAATTGCACGCAACCTCTTGTAATGTTAAATTGTGACGTACAAAAAAACCCCCATAAGTTTCCTTAAATATTATATTTATATTAGCTCTCCGAGTGACCCGAGTTAAAATTATGGGATGTGGTGCCTTGTTATAATTCAGGGCTTATTGCTTGAAAAGTATCAAAAGAAAAACATGATCTTGCTCTTTTTTATTCTTACACCTGAAAATGCCCAGAGTGCTGGTCTGGCGTGCAAGTGACAAAAATTCTTTGGCTTCGAGACTTTCATCATCTTCCTTTTGTTTTCTTGCCAAAGTCCAAACCACAGGAATTTTTACTTAAATTTTAAATAATAATTACCTATTGAAGTTTAGATACGGATACACACAGGGTTATTCAGAGAAAGGTGAAACTCTGGAGACGTTTTGGAGAAGTGAAAATTCTTGGTCAAAATAGCCAAACCAAAAAAATTCTCCCATTTATCTCACTTTCCAAATCAGCTATTTTGACCTAGAATTTTCATTTCTCCAAATGTTCTCCAGAGTTTCACCTTTCTCTGAATAACCCTGACAGTGAGCTGTGGCGAACGGGTTTTATGTCCGTAGAATCTTCGAATGTGGTATTTTTTGATGATACTACGTTAATTTGCTGCTTCTCACTCACTTTCATGACTGTTTGTGTGCTTGAAAAAGCTCTCGATTTAGTGTATATTGTATCTATTACTAAACAGTGATAATGGTGTTATTTTTTAAACGACGGATGATTTTAATTTTCATTCTTGGCTCTCTGCTCGGAAAAAGTAGAAAGTCGCTGCAACCTCAAAAAATGAGTTGGTGTTTTATTTGTTTTGTCCAACCTTAAAATTAAATGACTTATGGGAAAAAATATGTTGTGAATTGTTTGTACTGGTGATACATAGAGCTAATGTTTCTATCATGGTGCATATATTTCAAATGTAACCCTGTCTATATTGTGCAAATTGTTCAGCGCTGTGGAATATACTGGCGCTTTATAAATAAATTATAATAATAAAATGTTTTGTTACAATAAAAAAAAATATTATATATGTATTATTGAAATATAAATACTAACAGGGTTATTCAAAGAGATCCGAATTGGGGCCGAAAGGTAACTGAATGCTGAAATTCAGTGTACAGTTACCTTTCTTGGCTATTCGGAAAAGCAGGCATTTCGCCAAATCCTGGCGAATTGCCTGCACATTCGGTGCATGTTCGGTGCCTGTTCAAGGGCATTGAATCCCCATAGAGAAGCAATGCTTCATCTATTCAGAGAACACAAACCAGCAGTGAAAGGTTCCCGAAATGCCCTGCCATTCGGTGGTTTCATTCGACAGGTTTATTCTGGCGAAACCCATAGGCTTCAATGTTAAAAATATTCCCGTTTTAATGCAATATCTAATAAACCGTTTATTATTTTATCCTGCAGTAAAAAGTCTCTTTTATTTTTAGATTTTTTTAGGATCTTTTAGCCATTTTTCGGGATTTTTTTGCAAAATTTGTTTCCGTTTTTTAAAATCGTGTTTTTACTATCATTCATTGGATCTTATATGTAAATTTCAGACATTTTCATTTTGTAGTTTCTTTGCAAACAGCGTTTCACTTTTCAAACATTCAAGCGTACTGTTTTGTTGTTGTTTTCACTCCATTCGTCTTCGGTGTCAGGTTTTTCCGGCGGCTGCTCTGCACTGTGATTGGCTCCTGCTCGGGTTTCTCCGGGTAAATCCATATGTTTTTGCGTGTTTCGGTGTGCGTTCGCCGGGTTTTGCGGTGAGTGTTCGCCGGGTTTGCGGTGCCTTTTCCCTGCACCAGGACGGCCCTGTGGTGCTTGCTGAATACACCGCAGGGTCGCCGAAATGGGATCGCCAAATCGCACCGATTTGAAGAGAACGAAAAGTCACCGAACGTGCGGTGGCTTTTCGATTCTCTTTGAATAATCCTGTAAGTAACAAGTAACAAATAGCAACCCCCTCCCACATACACACATACACAAAGAATAAAATAACATCAAAACAAATCAACCCATAGGCTTAGGAACTAGAGGGGTGATAGATTCCCCCTTCTTCCCGTTATCTTCATAGACATGTCCACATTTTGGGCTGGGGATTGGGAGATTGAGAATGTGTTGTATGAATGGAGTTCATGCTTTAGTTTAACATCTGAAGGTTGCTGAATTCTCTATTTTATCCCAAATGGATACATTTAGATTGTTCCTATTTAGTAGTTTAATTGTGTTATGCCTTCACACACATTCTTCACGCATTACAGTGAATAGGCTACACCCCGACCCACACACACATTGTTAGGTGTTCACAATCCACAACTGATATTTCACCAATTAATCAGAGAATTTGAAATAATATTTTTTGAAAGTCCTCTTAGATTGTAAGCTCACTTGAGCAGACTCTTCTTTTCCTATCGTTCTCTAGGTGTCAAAAGTATTCATTTTATATTTGTTTTTCCCAACCCATTTTACAGAGCTTTATATGTTGGCGCTTTATAAATAATGGTAATTCCTGATCACACAGATTGATCTTTGGGATCCGTTAGACTAATAATGCTGTTGTACACACAGAAAATCACAGAGAGTACAGGAAACCCATTTGTTTCTTTATTCATCTTTAACAAGTTTAAAATTGACTTTCAAGATTTTGGGCAAAATCTCCCAAAAAGATGTCTGACTATATATTTGTTTTTTTTTTTAGCTAAGTTACCCTTGATTGCAGTTTTATTACTGGCTAATACATATCTCACTGGTTATTGAGTGTACCCCAGGAACAGATCTCCTCACTTTAAAGCAGTGCTAAGCTCTCCTGCCCGCACAGCTACACCTTACACTCTATAAGGCGCAATAGAAGAAGTTATTACATTGCAGAACAATTTACACAAAAAAATACAGAAAATCAGACACTGCCTTATATGGGTCAAACATTTTCTTGCTTACCTGCTGATGGCTTCCTTGTGCTATGTTGTATCGACATTTTCATTTCAAAGTGTTCCAAATAAAATTGTTACGTAAAAAAAAACACACAAAACTGCATGAACATATCCAAACAATCACAATCCCCTATATACAAACTGATTGTGTTTGTGCAAAGCCATCAGACTGTACTAAGCTGTTTTTAATTACATTTACATTTTGGTAATTTTTCTGTTTGTTCATTTATATGTGAATATTCAGCCCTGTCTTTGTTATACGTACGGGTGGTATTTTTGTTTGTTCCTTGAGCAGATTCTCAGCAGATCTCTATAAGGCATAGAAATCGACATGCAGGTGCTGTCACAGATGTTATCGCTCTCCGCTATAGATTGACTCCGATAAAAGCGAGGTTATATGGCTGCTTGTACACCAGAAAAACTATAATTGTGTAATATATTCAGCATAGACTTCTGGTTGAATATACATGGTTTTTTTTTTTGTGTTTTTTTAAAAAAAAACCATTGAAAACACTATATTTTTATTCCGCTGTCATTTTGGAACACTGCATTCCTAAAAACGCCTTAAGATTCCTTACAAACAATAAGGCTAGGGTCTGTGCATCCGTGCACAACGGACGTACTTTCTGACTGACGACAAGGTAGTGGCCACACGGTCCGTTTTTGTGACTGATATTTTTTTTTCTGATGTAGATGGGAAATAAATTAATATGAAAAAACATTTTGTCCGTCAAAAATGCTGGATGTCTATGTTCCATCACTCACACACAAAGCTATGCAGACGTTGCAGACGCAGCGCACACTGTGCGTCCGTTCTAGCGGTTTTACGTTCTTGCCTAACTTGCATCTGTTTGCCGCGTCTGTTGTGCTTCCGCACTTTTGTGCGTCCGTACTTCGTGTGTGGGTCTATTGATCATAAGTGCATGCTACCACGGACGTTAAAATGTGTGTCAACACAGACGTGATCATTGCGCTCGTCTGACCCGAGCCTAAGTGGTGTTTTTTTTATATTCTAGCTGTTGTGACACCAGTATATTTTATAATATATAAGCCATAATGTTATAATACCTGTACAAACATATTATATCATCATAACATATTTGCTGAGGTGGACCCAGACAAACATATATATTTATTCAATGTTTTTGCATTGACAGATAATACTGTATTGAAGGAGTTAAAGCTGTGCATACATAAAACACTAGCAAGTATAGAAACATAGAAAAATGTCGGCAGATAAGAACCTTCGGCCCATCTAGTCTGCCCAATTACATGGATACTTTACCTGGATTTATCTTTTGTTTAGGATAGCCTTATGCCTATCCCATGCTTGCTTAAATTCAATTACTGTTTTGGCCTCTACCACTTCTACTGGAAGGCTGTTCCATGTATCCACCACCCGCTCAGTAAAATAATGCTTCCTGATGTTACTTTTAAACCTTTGCCCCTCTAATCTAAGACTATGTCCTCTTGTTTTGCTACTTTGTTTCCGTTTAAATTGTATACATTGTGCCTTTTATCTTTATGGGGTTTATGCTCTATTTAACCTTATGGAGATCCTTGCGGTATAATACTGTAGATGTTCTTCAATGTGATGACTCGCAGGTATCAGGCCTCCAGTTGCTGTATTAATATACACACAATTACACAATTGTGGTCTGTTTATTCCATATAGAGGTTTGAAGCACCGGTGATTCATTCAGTAGGCATTCTGTGGGTAGAAAGAAGTCCTGGGGGTAGCATTAAGGTCTTTCCCCCTGAATATCCACCTACAGATCATAGTGTACATAACACAAACCTGTGTCATTGGGGATCCCAGGAGCAATCAAACAAAAAAAAAGGTTGTGCCAAAACGGAGATCCCTTCATCCATGCTACTGTAAAAACATCCAAATAATTTAGGGCCCTATTACATTCTTTAAGCAAAAACGCATGCTAAACGCGTGAGTTTTTTGCGCAAAGCGTTAAAACGTTAACGCACGAAAATCACCGCTGGAATTACATTCCTCGCTCATTTCTTCATCCGTCGGGAAATTGCGCTCGTAAAACCGACGTGCACGCAAAAAATGACGTGCGCGCAGAAATCAGTGAGCGCAATGTAATTTTTAACGCGAGTCCGTCATTTTGTGCGGACTGCGCACAACAGACGTACGTTCTGACAGAAGACAAGGTAGAGGCCGTCATTTTTGACGGATCTAGTAAAAAAAAAACGTGCGCATCGACGTTCTCCGTTGTGAATCCGCAGTTTGGTACTGTCAGGTTATTACAATTTGCCGTTACCACCAGCTTTTCAAAGACGTTAAAATTATGCGCGCAAACGTTGTCCGCTAAATTTTGCGCTAAGATTGTAATACCATGCGCATTTGCGCTCACAATGTTAAGTATAGGATGTGTGCACTAAATTGCAATCGCAAAGGGTTCCAGCAGGGTCAGTTGCGTTACACGTTAACGTGTGTTTTGTGCGCGAACGTCGTAATACGACGTTCAGCGGAAAGGGTTTTGCCCCTCGCGTTAATGCGTTTTTGTGCGCGCGCACAATTGTGCGTGAAGAATGTAATAGGGCTCTTAGTTTAGCCCTTAGAATAAGAAAGAGAAATATCATAAAATCAAAGTGCGGCACATCACGGGCGAACACAGCAATCGATCCTGGGAGAGAACACATTAACTTAAACGGGGTACCTGTGGGATATAATGTCCTTGTGGTAAATATTTTAGCTCTGACCATAGACCTGCGCAGAAGTTGGACCTGCTCAGTGTATCGGTCCCGTGTTTGACCTTTTAGGTCCACGTCTAAATTTTTTGGGGTTTTTCTTGTTTGGTTTATGATAAAAGAACATTAAAATTAGCAGTTTGTGATTATTTACAGCTTGTAATAAATGTAACACCCGAAAATATGGCCTGTGCAGTGTGTGCACACCTATAATCTGACAGAATTATGAATGTGAGCTGTAATAGATTATTTAGCGAGCCAAGACCTGAGCAGGTTAGATAGACCGTGTCTTAAAACACGATTACATCTATGCTATGGACTCTGTAACAGCGCTTGGTTTAGATCCACTGGTCCTCTTTAATGAAATGTGGGCCCCATGGTTCTTGTGTACAACGTGTCACTTCCCAGGTGGCAGTCGAGTGGGAGAGTATACCCTCAGAGAGGCCTAGCTCGCGGGACCTGTGTGTTGGACGGCTCCTCTGCATAAAAGCTCTACAATTACTTTATTCTGTAACCTTAATATATATATATATTTTTTTTTTTGAGAAAGGATTTTACCAGGAAGGATACATTGAGATTTCTCTCATTTCCAAGTATGTCCTCATGCTGGCGACACTTATGTTTGCTTGTATTCTCTTTTTTTTGTGGCAGATCCACATAGTTTCGTTTCCCTTGAGTTTATGGTTTTCTTCTTTATTATTTCTTGAGTTTTTTGGCACATTGTAAAATCATTATGGCACTCTTGGGGCTCGATTACATTCTTCGCGCATACGTTTGCGTCCATGCAAAAATGCATTAACGCGACGGGCAAAACCCTTTGCGCAGAACGTCGTATTACAATCTCAGCGCAACAAACGCGCGTATACATCTACCACGGGTGAACCTGTGCGAACGCAGCAAAGTATGGTTACACATTCTACTCATACCAAACCAATAAAATGGAGAAGTTGTGTGTGCATGTATTATTGCTGCAGCATATATGCTCAGATTGACTGTGGCAGACGCAAAAACTTAACGTGAGATAATCGTGGTTCTTAATTCTGATTGGCTGAATCTCGTGAAAAAAACAGTCCGCACACTGATTTCTGCGTGCGACGGTACTGCGCGAGCATTTGGGCGTGTCCGTTTTTTCCGTGCGTTATTTTTTTGACGGATGAAAAAATGCGCGAGGAATGTAATACCAGCGTTGTTTTACGCGCGTTACTGTTTAATGCTTCGCGCAAAAATTCATGCGTCCTGCATGCATTTTTGCGTGAAGAATGTAATAGAGCCCTTGGAGTTTTCGCATAGTGTATCGATACCATAGACGTGCTCAGAAGGTGTGCACGCTCGGTCAGTTGCTCGTCTTTCATCCGGTTCCCAGTTACACTTTTTGGATTTTTCATTTTTGGTTCATGATAAAGATCATGAAAATTAACACTTTGTGATTATGTACAGCTGCCAAGCAATAGACATAAAGGGCTCTATCACATTCTCTGCGCAAATTCGTACACGCAGCGCAAATTTTTTTGCGCGACCGTCGTAATTTGATGTTCAGCGAGAAGGGTTTTTCCCCTCGCGTTAATGCGGTTTTGCGCACGCGCACATTTTTCGCGAAGAGTGTAATAGAGCCCAAAATGTGTGCACCCCCTAAAAGAAGGACCATGCATGCCTATGATCGACACTATCAGGGTTATTCAGAGAGCGTGAAAAGCCGGAGAATGACTGGAGAATGAAAAATTCTAGGTCAAAATAGCCGATTTGGAAAGTGAGATGAAAAGGAGAATTTTTCTGGTTTGGCTATTTTGACCTAGAATTTTTCATTCTCCAGTCATTCTACTGCTTTTCACGCTCTCTGAATAACCCTGTATGTGTTTATATTTATTTTTTGCATTGAGAAAAGTCATGAACTTTTGAGAATAGTAAAAGATCCGAGAATTCTCTTGACGCTTATGTTTTCAGAGTAAAATCCATTATGCATGGGATATAATGCTCTGGGCGAGATTTCCGCTGATATTCACATGTATCCAGATTTTAACCCTTTAAGAATCAATGACAGAACTGTTCCGTCATAAATGCATTGACTTTAAAGACCCTTGTTCCTTAAGGGATTAAAGTTGTGAGCATGAGTACGTAGACGATGTCCATAGATTTGTTTGTGCCTGCAAAATTTGTTGGCCCAATATAAATAAATGATTAATAAAAATATGAATTAATTAATAGTATCCCTTACATATCATCAATGGTATAATATGAGCACAATAGCTATAATTATTTATTCTTCATGACAGTGATAATATGCACGATCAACGCTGCTAGAGTCTTTCCCTCTAGAGTGTTTCCCAACCCTGGTCCTCAAGTCCCCCTAACAGGACAGGTTTTAAGGATTACCTTGGGCAAATAGACTGAATCCTGCAATCACTGAGCAGCAAATCATATCACCTGTGCTGTGCGTCAGATACCTGGCAAACCTGACCTGTTAGTGGGTCCTGACGACAGGGTTTTGAAACCCTGCGCTATAGTACAAGCTGCCTAATAAGGAATGGTAACACAAGGTATTATATTATAGATTTCCTTTTTGGCTTAAGAGGTAACCAGACCTTTATGAAAAAGAATCGAGGTTGGTTTAGGGAAGTGACTGAAGCTGCCTGATTATTTTCAGAGGGCTGTCTTCCTGTCAACTGCAGCACATTAGCTTGTTATAGGGAGATCTCAATACAGTCATTCTTGTAGACAGACACGTTGACTTGTTGGCCTACAGAGACGCTCTGCACGTAGAGGTCCGGGCTGAGAGAGTCTGTGTCACTTTACGCTACAGAGACAGATCAGCAGCAGCGAGATTGTGTAAGTAACAACATTGTGTCTAATGACATACTGTTCAATAACTCGCCAAACACAAATCTGTAAAACGTAATAATTATACGCAGGTTACCCCCTCTCTAGACATATATTGGTCCTGTGTTTAGATATAGAAATGCATATATACTGTATATATGTATAAAAAAGTACCTTTTTAGGGATTCTATATATCTGTATTTTATTATATGTATATATTTATTTTATATTTTTTATAATATATGTGTATGTTTATAACAGGAGCACTCTAGAGATTTTATATTTTATAAAATATACATTTCCTTTATATTTTTGCAATATAAACGTATTACATGAAAGAGGGGCACGCTAGAGATTTTATATCTTATATAATTTATATATTTTTTAATACTTTTATAATATGCATGCATGTATTTAAAGGGGCAAGATAAAAACTTTGCATGTTTTATCTAATATTTTTATTATAATATGTATATGTTACGGTGGGGATGGATGCTCTCTCTGCAGATTACCCGGGTGAAGCTGTGGATAGTCCTCAGATTACCCGGGTGAAGCTTCAGACTTGCACATTATCCGGGTAAAGTGCGCATTTTTCAGCTCTTCCAGACCGTTACCTAAGGGCAGTTGGTTAGTCCTAAGATTACCCGGGTAAAGTCTGAAATTTTCATTTTTTTGCAGCTTTACCCAGCGGTTTTGGGTAATGTCAGGATTACCCGGGTAATCCTAGGATTAACCGCAATTCAGGCTTTGCCCGTAATATATATATATATATCAGTCCATTAAGGTACAATATTTAGTAGTGTATATTTTGTTTTTCCTAAACCCTTTCACCTCATATCTAAACATGTAATAGAATTAGTGTAAATATTAAGGATTTGGGAGATGGTGCCATGACGCCATGTTCATTAGACGCGATGGTGAAGCCTGGCAAAGAATGAAAGTTACTGTCCAGGAGCTATTGAAGGCAAGTGACCTAATCCCACCTTCACTCCATGACCTCGATATCCTAAGTAGCTATAACTCCTAATATAAACTCTCCCACAATCCCCAAATCATACAATGAAGACTCGTTAAACCTACAGCACAGGGTAGACTGCTGTACCCAACATTATTATATGGCACATGGCTAACAACACAGTAGCACCATCCCGTAATGTTAAATCAAAATTTCAATGACAGTTTTTTTTGAGGGTCTTCAAGAACTTAGGAGCCGTGTAATTAAATATTGGGCGTAGATGTTCTAAAAGTGTGGATCTCGTGTATAATAATTTAGTAGGACATTTGTTTAGCTCTTCTAAGCAAGCAATGGAATGTACATTCACTCTTTTTGTTTAATATGTGATTGCATTGGAACTCTTGTTCCCTCTCTCTCATTCCCTTGCTCTCCCATTCCGTCACTCTCTCGTTCCCGCACTCTCTTGTTCTCGCACTTGCTCATTCCCACGCTCTCTCGTACCCTTACGGTCTCATTCCCACACTCTCTCGTTCCCTTACTGTCTCATTCCCACACTCTCTCATTCCCTTACGGTCTCATTCCCACACTCTCTCGTTCACTCACTCTCTCATTCCCTCACTCTCTCGTTCCCTTACTGTCTCATTCCCACACTCTCTCGTACCCTTACGGTCTCATTCCCACACTCTCTCGTTCACTCACTCTCTCATTCCCACACTCTCTCGTTCACTCACTCTCTCATTCCCTCACTCTCTTGTTCACTCACTCTCTCATTCCCTCTTCCTATCTTCTCTCATGCCTCTTGTTTCTCTTTCCATGAATATTTACAATTTATAGAAACTTTAACACATGGTTATTACTATTAGTTGCCCTGTTTAGACATTCTCAAGCCCCTACCTTTTCCTCCTTGTTTTTGAACCCCTCACTAAAGGCTATAACATGTATTTCCTTTTTTTCTGAGGTAAATACCATCTATGCTTTATTCAAAACCTGTCTGTCCGTGTATGATTGAATACCTATTCTTGTTTAGAGTATCGAACGTAAGGCTATTTTACTTTTATTTGCTGCTCTCTGAGAAAATCTGTGTTAAATCTGTATTTACCAGTGCTTTTTTCCCTCTTCCTCACCACTTTCCCCCACGGTATCCTATCCCTGTCACTCCTCTGTCCACTCAAACACCTGACAGCATCTCCATCCTCTTCAATTCCCACTCAAACTTTACCCTCTTCTTGTTCCCTTTCCTCCTCTTTCATCTACCTGATATTACAGAGGTCAGAAACTGTAGCCCCCGGATGTTTCAAAACTACATCCCCCATGATGCTCAGCCACTCAGTCGGTTGACAGAGCCTTATGGGAAATGTAGTTCCAAAACATCTGGAGAGCCAAGGTTGCGTATCCCCGCGCTATGAGATAATGGCACAACTACAGGTAATGACACGCAGTGGTGCGGTGAACATTATTACTTACCTGTGAATGACATATATTGGGTAATAGTACCATCAGTTATACTTATAATTCCCCATATTTTCACCTTATACGTATGCTTTGGAAGTCTACATTGTGTTTCTTATGCTGGCGGGTGCTGCAACTTGTACAAATGTTTTATACATGTCTTACATGTTCAACTCTTAGGCTAGGGTCAGACGAACAAATTTTTTGCGTTGTCCGTGAAAAAGTGCGTTCGAACGAATGGACGTATTTTTTGAATACGCGATAGCGGTCATACGATGCGCATTTTCATACGTGATTTTGTACGGATCATCAATAAAACCCTTTTTGCGTCTGGACGTTATGTTGGCCGGACGTGTGCAGCGTCTGACATCTCCCAATCACGCAAACACGCCGCTATGCGGCCGCAGCGCACTCTGTACATCAGTAGTAGCGGTTTGACGTTCTAGAAAAAATGCGTTCGTTTGCCACTTGCGTTGCGCGGACGAACTTTCGTGTGGCCGTTCTTCGTATGTTACCCGGCATTGGACGTCATTTGCTGCTAGCACGGCCGTGATTTCGTGCGGTTAAACGCACGTTAAAAATGCTTTCGTCTGACCTTAGCCATAAGACAATGCATCAGTTGTGTGTTCTTTGTCGGTGATCAGCGGAATATTTTCAGCCGCTGGGTTTGGATGAATCCATTTATATTACATCCTGAGGAAATAAAAGTAAATGTTATGGTTCCATGAAAAATCATTTATATTCAATTCCTTTTTAAAACCCACCTGTATGGCACGGTTCTTCATTTTTCAGTATAGATTACTTCAGGTTTCCGATCTTAGGCGCGCGATACAATAAGCTGTTCTATCATTTTTTCTGGTTTTTATAGTATTTCTTATTTTAAATGAATTCCTCTTATATCTGCGCATTTTTATTACATATAAATGTATGAACTTGCTGGTTACCTGTAACAGTATCCATAAACGTGACCTTTTAATTCACTAAGCTAAGCCTTTGCTATAAGACTCAGAGGGTGAAGCCACATTCCTGTACCTGGTGTCAGCTCGATCGGCAAGGTTCGTCGTCACTAATATCAAGCACTTCATGATAAACTATAGGTTTTATATTACTGTACTGATCTGACATCTGTCGAACTCGGCAGAAGCGGTATGGAAACTGATATGGCGCAGGGTTTAATCTGGGTTGAGAGGGACGCTTCAAGCAAAATATAGGGGGTTATTCCCTAAGCGCCGGCGGTGCAAATTCCAGCTAAAATCACCACTACCGCAGCGCCGACAAATGGCGTCACTTCTCTAAACTAAAAAACCAACAGAAAAAGGAGAAGCTTCACTATTAACCTTCTCCTTTCACTGTTTGAATTTCAGTTTTGGAAAACGCTGGCATTTGCGGCGCTGCAGTACTGGCGATTTTTGCGGTATTTGAAATGTCGGGAAGACACCCGTGCGTGGTGGATAAACCCCATAGTTTATCAGGAGATATATCTATAAAGCCAAAATATATTTTACAGGGGTTTTTAGGGTTCAGGATTTATTTTTAAGGTTTTATTATATACAATTAAACATCTTGATTAGATAGAAATAGGTAGGAGAGAGAAAGATATGACATAGATAAATAGGTCCAAAGCTACAGATAGATAGATATATGTAGGAAATAAATAAATTGTGCCGGCTGGGTGGAGTAGAGGTAACATCACTGTTCTATAACCGTGGAGAGAGACACAGGTTCAATCCCGGCAAGAGCACCACTCCAGTAAGTGTCCTTGGGCAAGACACCTAATGGTACACACTCGCCACCCAGGACATACTTGAAAACGAGAGAAATCTCAATGTATCCTTCCTGGTAAAATACTTTCTAAAAAAAATAATAGATAGATAAATATTTTGATAGAGGAATGGATCGATTGTTAATGACCCAAACAGTAACCCTTTTCTGGGGAGTCAACAGTACTTTACAATATAAGTGATTTCTATCTGGCTTTTTAATATTGTATTGAGTCTTGAAATAATTCCTTCATCCATAACTTTTCTATGTAAATTGTCCCAAAGACATGGAATTTTCTGATTGACCTGTTGTATTACAGGATTTTGAGTCCATTCTACACTAAAGCTAATGTCAGACGAACGCATTCTGAGCACACTGTACGTCCGTGCACAACTGACGTACTTTCTGACTGATGATACTGTAGACACCACACGGTCCGTTATTGTGACTGACGCTTTTTTTGACTGATGTAGATTGGAAATAAAATTAATATGTAAAATGAAAAAAATTGATACGTGATATGAAATAACATTTTGTATGTCAAAAATGCAGTCCGTCTGACTATGTTCCATCACTCACAACAAAGCTACGCGGATGTGGCGCACTCTGTGCGACCGTCCTAGCGGTTTGACATTCTTGCCTAAATTGCGTCCGGTGCCACACGCGTTTTGCGTCCGCACTTCTGTGCGGACGTACTTTGTGTGTGGGTCTCTATTGATCATAATTTTATGCTACGACGGACGTTAAAGTGTGCGGCAACACGGACGTGATCACTGCGTTCGTCTGATACCGGCCTAAGAAGGAAGACCTTGAGAATTTATGTAGCATATTTTGTAGCGTATTTTTCTGGGGGGAAAAAAATGGAAATTTGCTTTATCGGTTATCTCTTTGGTCTTACTTGTATACGTTTTGAATCTCATTCCTAGGCCTGTAGTATTCATCTGACATTCTTCTTTTCTCCTCTAGAGACCCGAAAGTAAAGGCTAACTTTCCGCCTGCATGGCGCACTCTGAGGCCCGCCTTCAAAGATCTGGAGGACAAATGACGGCTTGCTCATACATGTGTTGAAAATTTGCTGGGACTTTGAGCATTGACACATTACCCTGTCAACAAAGAGCTCTTGTAGAAGATGAATTCTGTCAAGTGTGTGTTGGTTGGGGACTCCGCTGTTGGTAAGACCTCTCTTTTGGTCCGCTTTACGTCAGAGGCCTTCCCAGACGTTTACAGAGCAACAGTCTATGAAAACACAGGAATCGAGGTATACATGGACGGCACGCAGATCAGCCTCGGACTCTGGGACACATCAGGCAATGAAGCGTTCAAAAGCATCCGTCCTCTATCTTTTCAGCATGCAGACATTGTCTTACTGTGCTTCTCAGTATCTAACCACGCTTCCTTTCTGAACTTGAGGAGCAAGTGGATCGCTGAAGTCAGACAACACTTGCCTAATATCCCAGTGCTGGTGGTGGCAACTCAGACTGATCAGAGGGAAATGGATCAGATCCGGATCCCCTGCATTAGCTCAGTAGATGGGAAACAGTTGGCTCGGGACGTGAAGGCCAAAGGGTACCTTGAGTGTTCGGCTCTAAGCAACAGAGGAGTCCAGCAAGTGTTTGAGTGCGCGGTGAGGACCGCGATCAACCAGGCTAAGAAGAGAGCAAGAAGAAAACGGTTTTCTGTAAACGAGTGCAAGATTATTTGAAAACTACACAGGATATGAAGGAAACATTGTGTTTTTTGTCAAGGAGAGCTTTCTCAGCGTGCCGATGACTGTCTATAATTAACTGTTCTCTCTGACGCTCGTTATGTCTCTTCTACCCGTAATGTTATATTCTCTACAACATACAGCACGTGTCCAACGGTGTACAATGAACTGTAGTCAGTTACATGGATTATCGCAACATAAAGAAAACACAGAACGGACTGGCTTCCCCTTTAAAGAAAAAAAAATGGAGGGCGAGAAAGAGACCATATTAAAATTTTTTTTTTTATTTATTAATGAAAAAAATGTAAAACCTAAACAACAGGTTAATAACACATGAGTCATTTGTTTTATGAATTAGGGAAGCATTATTGACTATTGGTTTATAGATTTAGATATAGTGTTTGCTAGACGAATTTCTTTTAAAAAAAAACATATAACATGCTTGTAACATGCCTAATTTGATTGCCACGGCCAAAATATATAGCATTTATTATGTCAGGGTGATACAAAACCTTATAAATAAAATGAAATTGTCACATTGTATTTACTTAAATGTGTTCCATATTATCAGCACATAAAAGAGAACAAACTAGAGTCCAGGGATTGCTGGATAAAAAGTGAAGATGGTGATTAGCGGCAATTCTTTGCTCACATAATTAGAATTATTTTCTCCGTATCATATGGATGATTTATTATGATGTCTGATTAGTTTCTATATAATTAATCCTGTATTCTGATATGTTTTGGGAGTTTATTAAAGCATTGGTATCTGAAAAGCAGTGCAAAATTAACTAAAATGTTTGCAATCACTATCAGGGTTATTCAGAGAGAGGTGAAAAGCAGGAGAATGGCTGGAGAATGGAAAATTCTAGGTCAAAATAGCTAATTTGGAAAGTGAGATGAATGGGAGAATTTTTCTGGTTTGGCTATTTTGATCTCGAATTTTCCATTCTCCAGTCATTCTCCTGCTTTTCACCTCTCTCTGAATAACCCTGTTTGGAATCAGAGCATAGTACATTCCACTGGTGGCTGCGCTTCACTTTAATAACTTTGTAAAATCTTTTATAACCGCATCATTCTTTCAGATCACAGCACTTTAATAATTTACACCATAGAAAAAAACCAAACACTTTTGTTTGAAAATAATTTAGCATTGATATTGTTGGATGAAATAATGCGTAGAAAAGTCTCGAATCTGTAAGACAGAATGTGGTGTTCAGTTGCGTGGCATCTCTCTCACGTGTAAAACCGATCAGATAAAATGAACGTTATCAACAAATTCTGCAAATCTATGTCATCTAGTGTTTTTTTTGAAGTCACAACATGAAAAAAAAAAGGTATATTTTATAATGTTGGGCATTTAGATCGCAGCGGAGTGTCACGTATAACCAGAGGGAAAATACATTTAGGGCTCTATTACACTCACCGCGCAAATTCGCACGGGCAGCGCAATTTTTTTTGCGCGCAGCGTTAAACGTTAACGCGTGTAAATTAATGCAGGTATTACGATCCGAGCGCATTTTTTCATCCGACAAAAAATATCGCGCGTAAAAAAGACACGCAAAAACGAGCGCAAATTAACGTTGCGCACAGAAATCGGTGGGCAGACTGTTTTTTCACGCGATTCAGCCATTCAGAATTAAGAACCACAATTGTCTCTCGTTCAGTTTTTGCGCCTGTCAAAATCAATCTGAGTATATATGCTGCAGCAATAATAAAAACACGCACAACCTCTCAATTTTATTGTTTGGGTATGTGTAGAATGTGTAACTATACTGTGCTGTATTTTTTTTTTCGTGCTGGTGTGTTTCGTTTCGGCCAGAACGTTCAGATTTGCCATTAACAGCAGCTTTTCAAAAACGTTAAAATTATGCGCGCAAACGTTGTTCGTAAAAAGTTGCGCATCGATTGTAATACCAGCCTCGTACCAGTGCACGAACGCATTTGCGCTCACAATGTTAAGTATGGGATGCGCGCACGAACTTTCGCTCGCGCAGGGTAACTCGCGTTAGACGTTAACGTGCATTTTGTGCGCGACCGTCGTAATTTGACGGTCAGCGCGAAGGGTTTTCCCCCTCGCGTTAATGCGTTTTTGCGCACACGCACATTTTTGCGCGAACAATGTAATAGAGCCCCTAATGTTTTAACGAAATTCCCAAACGCTCGCTCTGTATCTAGAAAATATAGGTTGATGTTAGATAACTTCAAAATGACCGAAGTGGCAAGAAAGAAACTTTATACAGTGTCAAAAGCAAAATGTCAAACAATTATAAAGCAAAAATGTCTCAAACTATTTGAATACTATATGGTTAATGGTTTTTATTCTAAGGAGGTGATTAAATATTCTCCAGATTTGCCCCGTCTGATACATATTCCAATACTGTCACTTTTAATATATATATATTGTTTGAGGAATGATTTCAAATCAACTCCAGCAAGCACTCACAGGGTTATTCAGAGAAAGGTCAAACTCTGGAGAACTTTTGGAGAAGTGAAAATTCTAGGTCAAAATGGCCAAACCAGAAAAAATTTCCCACTTATCTCTCTTTCCAAATTAGCTATTTTGACCTAGAATTTTCACTTTCCCAAACGTTCTCCAGAGTCTCACCTTTCTCTGAATAACCCTGTTAGAAATTTTAAAAAATTCTTGATAATTTTAAACTGCTATGACTGTTGATTATAGATTCTTGTAATCAAGGAATATTTTTTGGTTTTATCCTGTCTTTGACCCATGTTGTTAAGATCTCGCAGATTTGAAAGTACAGCTCGAAGTATCCCTTATCCAAAATGCTTGGGACCACATGTGTTTCTGATTTTGGAATATTTACATATTAAAATGAGATATCTTGGGAATGGGACCCAAAGCTGAACATGAAATTCTTGTTATGTTTCATATACAGCTTATACAGATCGCATGAAGGCAATTTAATACTATTTTTAAAATAATTCTATGCACCTGTCACAGGAGGTCAGGTGTGGACTTGTCGGGCTCTATTACAATCTTCGTGTTAAAACGCTCGCGCAGCGCCTGAATTTGTGCGCCCAGCATTAAACGTTACCACGCGTAAATCAACGCTGGAATTGCAATCCTCCCGCATGTTTTCATCCGTCGAGCAATAACGCGCGTAAAACGGACGCGCACAAATGCACGCTCAGCAACGTTGCGCGCAGAAATCAGTGTGCGGACTGTTTTCTTCACGCGATTCAGCCAATCAGAATTAAGAACCACAATTATCTCACGTTAAGTTTTTGCGCCTGTCAAAGTCAATCTGAGCATATATGCTGCCGCAATAATACATGCACACACAACTTCTCCATTTTATTGGTTTGGTGTGAGTAGAATGTGTAACTATACTTTGCTGCATTTTTTTTTTGGGCTGGTGTATTTGGTTTCGGCCAGGTCCTTCAGATTTGCCTTTAACACCAGCTTTTAGGATTTGCTAAAATTATGCGCGCAAAGGCTGTGCGTTACAAACTGCG
This sequence comes from Leptobrachium leishanense, assembly GCA_009667805.1. Lineage (NCBI taxonomy): Eukaryota > Metazoa > Chordata > Amphibia > Anura > Megophryidae > Leptobrachium > Leptobrachium leishanense. The sequence goes on along the minus strand of CM019063.1, from coordinate 477,694,663 downwards.
CATAGATTGTAATACCATCCGCGTACCAGCACACAAACGCGTTTGTGCTCACCATGTTAAGTATAGGACGCGCGACGTACAGTAAGCTCGCGCAGCGTTCGTGCAGGTTCACTTGCGGTAGACGTATACGCGCGTTTGTTGCGCTGACATTGTAATATGACGTTCTGCACAAAGGGTTTTGCCCCTCGCGTTCATGCATTTTTGCGCGGGCGCAAACGTATGCGTGAAGATTGTAATAGGGCCCATCCTCTTTAGGCAGGGGTCAGCAACCTTGGCCCTCCAGATGTTTTGGAACTACTTTTCCAATGTGGTTTTGCCAACCATATGAATAACTGAGCATTGTGGTAGATGTAGTTTGAAAACATCTGGAGGACTAAGGTTACTGACCCCTGACTTATGGTGTCATGCGGGTGCTCACTGCTCAGCAAAAATTTGGGATTTTGAAATATTTCAGATTTGGGATTCCAGATAAAGGATTCTCATCCTGTATTTTAAAATATATTATTGTCCAGTTATAAACAATCTATTTAATTATCCATTTCCTCATATAATCTGTGCTATTGGGGTGATTTGATTTTATGAACTCATTGTAGACCGAGGTATTTGAGTATATGATTGTGTTTTGCTGCCACCCTAATATGTGCTTCAGTTCAGGTACAAAAAGGATACAAATAATTGACACCACTGTAATATTTAAGTATTAACAACAGTAAGAATTATCATTTCTTTCAATGACAAATCCCCTCATTAGTTCTTAGTTTTATTGGTTATTTTATTGGCTCATCATGTGTTTTAAATAAACTAAAAAATAATTTATACATTTAAAATGTTTGGACTTTTCATTTCAACAGAAAATATTACTTATATAATATTAGTGGGAAGAAGGATTTTACAAATAAAAGAGGTTTATTTTTCCCATCTTTGTTAATCTGTGCCCATCCCATAGCTGGCAGGCTTGGTGCGAGGGGATAGCGATGCTAACCTGTATCCTTGGAAAACAATCAGGTGTATGGCTACTTTAGGTAGAGTTCAATACAATTCTTCATGTGCCAGTATCGGAAACTTGTATGTATGCATTGTCTGAAGTTTTCTACTTGGAATGACCTGATCACAGATGAAGGAAGGACACCTCCTCCAAACCATGAAACCATAACGTTATATTAATATTTAAGACAAAAAATAGTTACCAGCTCTTGATTGTGGTAAATAGATGGGTGTTTATTCCAAAGTGAGCATAAAGGGTCGAAACGTTGTTTTACGCTCACTTTGCAATAAATACCCATCTATTTACCACAATCAAGAGTCGGTAACTATTTTTTGTCTTATACATTGTGGAGTTGGAAGCCATCCATGCCAGCTAGTGGATCCATATTGGTTACAAACTATTTTCGTTCCATATTAATATTTAAAACAGAAATGCAAAAAAAAAAAAATAGGATTTTACCTCCATTAAGCACAATCCACATGTTACATATGATTATCCACGAACAACCCGACATGAAGAAATCTGCATAAGGATATCAAATAATTGTTTCATGTTCTCCATCAATAACATTCTTTTGAGTGATATTACACGAGATAAACTCATAAATCCAATGTGTTATCTCCATGTAATTAATGACGCAGAAAACGCTGTCCATTAAAGTCAAATCTGGGTTAAAAACTAAGGTAGCAGCTGTGTTTAAATGAAATCCAACCTCCTGGTGCTAAAAAATGTGATCATAATGATTAGAAATTCAAATAACAATAATAATAATAATAATTACTAAGTGCTGCTAAATTTAATCAGAGGAGAACTAATTATTCTTAATAGGTATATTAAATTTGCACAGATAGTGGGAACAAAACGGAACCACAGAGTATTCTAAATCTAGCCCCTTCACTAAGAAGGAGATTAACATAAAACCACTGTCAGGAATCAGTGGGTTTATAGAAAACGACTTTCCATTACCCAATCTGTGACAATGTAACGTCTATACCATAGGCCTGTGTAGCGGCGTGCCCAGACACACCCTAATGTTGGACGAACATTGACATTTTAGATGTCCCTTTTCTGGTTTATGGTGGATAACATAAGCACTGGCTGTATCTCTGATTACAGGCTTGTTATTTCTACTGAAAAATGTGCATTTTATGCAAAATCTTCTAAAGATAGGTTTTCAATTAATAAATGTTCCATGTGTGCACACCCTAATGTAATGCCAGTGGGTATACACACATTGCAATATGCAGGGTTATTCAGAGAAAGGTGAAACTCTGGAGAACGTTTGGAGAAGGAAAACTCTAGGTCAAAATAGCCAAACCAGAAAAACTCTCCCATTTATCTCGCTTTCCAAATCAGCTATTTTGATCTAGAATTTTCAATTCTCCAAAAGTTCTCCAGAGTTTCACCTTTCTCTGAATAACCCTGATAGTAAGCTCATTTGACAGGCAGTGGGCTCCCCATGGGACACAGGTAGGTGTCCATTACAGTGTTCATTACAGACGCCGAGACCAGTTCCATGAACTGCAGCGCAAAGCTTGTAATATCTGGTGTGCCGCAACATTAGGAGTATGATCTGGAGACCATTTGCAAGTGCATCTCGCTTGCTTTCAATGAAATTCCTTTGCATCGCTGCAGAAAAGTGCAACTCGAATATAATCTAGAGGCAGCTGCAGCTGCTTTTGAAGATTTATTATACTCATTCATGGTAGTGAAGGGGTTAAGGACGCAAATGCTTTGATTCTCTGGCCAGCTGTATCTATATAACACCTCGCCGGCACTTTCTTCAGCGTTACCTTAAATCGATGAATCATCAAGATATAATGAAGAGACATCGCAGTCTTTGTCCGCCGTATCCGATCAAGCAGACTTTTTTTTATTCTCTTTTCTACATGTTGCCTGTTGTATGTTACATGGTTTTGAAGTGGCACTGAACATTGAAGCAGATATGGGGAAGGAAGTGGGGCCTGCGGTTGACAGAGACATAACCAGCAAGTTTGTGAAACCGTATTTTATATTGGCTTTGCTTCTTTTAACTGAGTTTCAGTCATTTAAATGCGAGGTAAGTGGACCGTCTCACTAAGTAAAAGGCTGGCTCTATGTCAAAACTCTGAAATGAATAAAACGCACGAGAAATATAAATTAATGATCTAATGTAACTGCAGTCACAAAAAAGCGGCACTCTATGGACATCTACAAAGTAGCTCAAATTTTTATTATATACGATATATATACCCGATATTCAAGTGTAGCCATTATCCTTGAAAAAGTCGTAAAGACGAAACGCGTCGGGTAATGATGCTTTTATATTTATTGTTTTAATTTGTTTTAATACATCATTTTATTTATTCACTACGGAGAAGTATTCTCTACTCGGCTAAACAACACTGCTGTGTGGAGAGAAAGAAAGAGGTTACCGGAACTGTGGTGCCCGCTCCATAAGGCTAAGGTCAGACGAAAGCAGTTTTAACGTGCGTTTAGCCGCACGAAATCACGGCCGTGCTAGCAGCAAATGACGTCCAATGCCGGGGAACATACGACGAACGGCCGCACGAAAGTTCGTCCGCGCAACGCAAGTGGCAAACGAATGCATTTTTTCGAGAACGTCAAACCGCTACTACTGACGTACAGAGTGCGCTGCGGCCGCATAGCGGCGTGTTTGCGTGATTGGGAGACGTCAGACGCTGCACACGTCCGGCCAACATAACGTCCAGACGCAAAAAGGGTTTTATTGATGATCCATACAAAATCACGGACGAAAATGCGCATCGTATGACCGCTATCGCGTATTCCGTGAAAAAATACATCCATTCGTTCGAACGCACTTTTTCACGGACAACGTGAAAAATGCGTTCGCCTGACCCTAGCCTAAGATGAAGACCAGTAACCACGAAGAGCCGAGCATTTCAAAGATAAGTTCCTGAATGTTCTTATGAAATATATGGGCAGTATTACAATGTTGGTGCTAACTTAACCAGAGCTGTTGTAAACTGAAAACCTCCATAGGCTATAATGGCTCTGGGAAGTTTACAACAGCTCTGGTTAAGCTAGCACCAACTATGTAATATGGCCCTATGTGGGGTATATGAAGTTCACCCATATTTTTTATGAGATTTCAGATTTTTGGTGAATAGGAGGAGTCACCTTGGGAAGCGCTCATTCCTGATTGTTGTAGCATCTTGATTCTTTCAAATTTTTATTACGTCTGTTGACCGGTTCAACTTGTCATTGTCATCCAAACATTTATCAGAACAATGTCCGTCGAGATAAAGATACGTTCTAAGGGTAAAGTACTACGCTAGAAAACATTTTGGTCCCTATTACATTCTTCACGCAAAAACGCACGCTTAACGCGCGTAAAACAACGCTGGTATTACAACCCTCGCTCATTTTTTCATCCGTCAAAAAATAACGCGCGTAAAATGGACGTGCAAAAACGCACGCGTAGCAACGTTGCGTGCAGAAATCAGTGTGCGGACTGTTTTTTCACGCGATTCAGCCAATCAGAATTAAGAACCACAATTGTCTCCCGTTAAGTTTTTGCGCCTGTCAAAGTCAATATATGCTGCAGCAATAATACATGCACACACAACTTCTCCATTTTATTGTTTGGGTATGTGTATAATGTGTAACTATACTTTGCTGTATTTTTTTTTTTTTGGCTGGTGTATTTGGTTTCGGCCAGGACGCTCAGATTTGCCATTAACACCAGCTTTTAAAAGACGTTAAAATTATGCGCGCAAACGCTGTGCGTTAAATTTTGCTCATAGATTGTAATACCATCTGTGTACCAGCGCACAATGTTAAGTATAGGACGCGCGCAGTACAGTACGCTCGCGCAGCGTTCGCGCAGGTTCGCCCGCGGTAGATGTTAACGCGCATTTTTTGCGCGGACATAGTAATACGACGTTCCGCACAAAGGGCTTTGTCCCTTGCGTTAATGCGTTTTTGCGCACGCGTTAATGTTTGCGCGAAGAATGTAATAGAGCCCTTTATGCGTTTCTCTTTAGTGTCCCAATATTTCTTTTACATTTATTTTACATGCTGAATAAATTAAAGAAAAAAATCCCCTTATTTGCTTTTGAATGTCTATTGCCACAATGTCAGTCAGTGTAACACTAACCTTAAGTGGAGACGTTCTATTTGTGGAATAATAACACCTATTTTGAAAAAAAAGTGCATAGCAATTGGTTTTTAAGGTTTAAATAGGAAATAATTAAACATAGATCCAAATTACTGGAAAAACATGCAAATATACACAAACACCCACACTCTTTTATTTATATGTAGAGAAATATCGTGGGAAGTGTTTGGCCCACATAGTTCTATTTTAAAAAGCTCAACTTTATCTGAACTTCTTTAGGAATTACATGACTGACTCTACCATAAATGGAGGAATATTCCATCGAAGGCCCATTGGGTCAGTCTATGGCCCAGCTCTGGAATGAAGCGCAAGGCAGCCTGATACCGGCAGCAGCACAAAATGCCGCCACGCGTGTATTGGCTCGTTGAGTCCGTAGGACTCCATGTTGCCCCGTGCGTCCCAGCCGTGAGCTCGCTCAGGCGAGATCATGCAGTGTTGCGGAGGAGTCACGGAGGAAGATTAGGGAGTCTCACTCTGCTTTCAGTGCGAAAAAGTGGCAGATCGTGCTGTCCTCTCCATTGCAGGATGAGATTTGAGTAAAGTTTTTTGTGGGGAAGTTAGGGCAGCATGTTAAGTGATTTTGCAAATGCAGAATCACTTAACACCAGTTTGAGGAGATGGAATTTCTCAGTGAAATATCATCTTCCGGGTAGAAGCAACCTTGGAATAGCTTGTGCATCCATGTGGAGGTGTAGCGCTCACTCCTGGAGGAGCCGCTGAATTTAAACCTCGGGGCACTAGGGAATAAATATACACCAGCACTGTTGTGGATTTTATACGTTATATAGTTTACTGATCTCAAACAAACTGGCATATATAAAGCAGCACGGTATACATATATATATTTACAGGTGTTCGTAATGCGAGAAACGCGTAGCGGAAAAGGAAAATAAATATTAACCCCTTCGTTGTTGGAATGTGAGTCCCATACAGGTTGTGTCCCAAAAGGTGTATGCGTGTGTTGGTACCCGGGTAGAAGATTCAACTGGCCAGTGAATAATTTACAGGTGTCTTTGACTAGTCACGTTGGGGCCCTGTAGGTTTAGACAAACTTGCAGTGTGCTTTATTATTTTTACTGTGGCCGGGAAGGCCTCTCACCCATCCGCCAGATACTCTGCGCTCTGCTCGACCCAGGACGTCTGTCTGTTTGGCTTGACTGGGACTCTGTGCCACCGGATCCGCTTGCCTTGCTTGTCCATTTCTGCCACAAGATGCTCAGCTCACCGCCTGCACTCCCATTAGGTCATCTGCGGTCTCCTAACTCGGGGTCCTTCAGCTACTCTGTATCTGTATAAACTTATCAGCGGTGGATCGCGAGGTCTCTGACAAGTAATGTGAACCGATCTCCAGCTCCGCAAGGCCGCACCTGCATTCCGGCCTGGTCACAATCGTTGTCTGTCTCACGTGCATCTTTCTCTCTTCACTCCTCAGCGCGCTCTGCCTTCCTCTGCACGAGGCTGTGGATGTAAGTCTCTTTTTCCCACCCACTTCCTGTTTCCGGCGCAAAGCATGCTGGAAAACGTAGTCCCATTGTCCAGTGTCTCTTACATTGCGCTTGTCTCCCTCTGGTGGCCAAAAATAAGTACTACAGCAACAGTGTTTTAAACCAGCGCTACAGAGGTATAAATTAAAGTCTCCTATAGTAAAGTAAATAAGTAAGTATAATAATTTACAGTAACCTTGCATAGGGAATCACAACTATGGAATAGGGCCCTATAATGGCTCAGAAGGGGTTACAACAGCTCTGGTTAAGTTTACACCAGGGGTCAGATCACAACGTGGACGCTATACAGAGTGCTAACATCATACAGTATAATTGCTCAAGCGCTGCGCTTCATTTTAACTTAGTGTCAGGGGCTTGTACCGGGTGGTGGGTACATGGGTCTAATATGCAGTGATCTAAACATACACACAGATATGGGTGGAGTAGGGTGAGCAGATTGAGTCTAACCAGACCAGAGATTGAGGATTTTGGGAGATGAAGTCGCTGGAGCAGGAACCTGAAGATATGGTGGGTAAATAGGAATCTGGTGACAATCAGGAGCAGGTTGTTTGATCGGGTTCAAGGTAAGGCTGGGGTATCAGAGCAGCAGAGCAGAGAACTTCACTGTCAGGATTAGAGCTACAATGATGACACATGGGTTGGAGTGGGGCGTATCCCTTTATTCAAGTGAGTCTGTGTCATGTGTCATTGTACACAACTGATAGTGTAAAGGGATCCATGTGCTGGTTCTGTAGATGAACAGAATCTGAAAAGTACGGCCAGGGTTTCAGAGTGTGGTGCTAGACATGGGACATGACAGTATCCCCCCCTTCAGGGTTGCACTCCAACGACCAAGGATTGGTCATAGGACTGTCCATAACAAGGCACGGAGTCACTGGTGGGTAACGAGACAGGAAAGCATCGCACCACTAAAAGATGGAAAGGTAGTCATGTTGACCAGGGGGCCTTTGGAACGGTTGATCATCCAAGGGCTGGTCTTGAAAACAGAGTGGCACAGGTAGGAGGCAGGGTTACCGGAGTACATAGCGCCCACATAAGTGGATAGCACCGAGGTAGGTGATTCTTTTTCTTCTCCAGGTTCCCACTCTGGATCAGGCCCATCACTTGATGAGGAACAGTAGTTGTGACATGTTTCTTTGTGATTCCTCACCATGTTTTCCATTCTGAATCAGATCCTTCACTTGAGGAGGAACAAAAGTTGTGCAATGATTCTTCATGTCATGATTCTTCTTGTATGTCAACCTGGGGGTCCCTTGGAGTGTCGTACTGTCTCTCTAGGCAGTACACCAACAGAATCAATGGTGTCCCAGTCCTCTGGATCAGTGACATATGGAGATGGTGGTGGATCTTTTTGGCTGGGAGTGATGGGAGTTGTAAGTGTCATGATGGAGTTCTTGGACTGACGATCAGCCTCCTGGATTTTTAACACTTCCTCATATCTGGCCATCAGTTGTTGCCTGAGTAGTTGGCATCACTGCCGGAAATAAATCCAATCCATTCTGACAACCAGATTGTCCAACTAGAGCCTGCATACACCTCCAAAATGGAGACAACCTTACCCCCTCACTTTAATTCTATATCTCTTGTTTTTAATAAATAGATGTTCCTGTGAGCTTGAGGAAAGGTTGGTTTATATATATAGATTGGCACCCCTTAACCAGAATTTTAAAACCCAAAAGACCCTGAAAAAAGGAATTTTCAAAGTCATCCTGATTTTACTACTTCTGGACACATGGTGCCACTCGGGAACAAAGCTGTGGGCACACTCTGGGCAGCCTCAGCGTGTGACATACTACATGGAGTCATGCTGACACTGGGTGGCATGACAGAGAAGGAAGGCTGCAGATCATTCCCAGCGTTTGTACGTGCTTGGAGCTGCAGCAGAAAGGGAATCATGTCTCTTAAACATCGGATTCTCCTGGATGCAGAAATCTGGGAGAATCTGAAATCTGGAATACTTGAGTTGCATTCTGAAAAAAGGTGCTCAACCTGTACAATTGTAAAACAAAGCTTACGCTCACTCAGCTCGTCCTAACCAACTGCAACCAGATCAATGATTTTCCCACCACCTGCAAAAATCCAGTAAAAACCATCCTCACTTCGCATTAAATTAGTTTACCGGCCACTAAGGCTAGGGACAGATGAGCGCATTTTCTGCAGCCACCGTCAAAATGTACGTCGATGCGTGCGCACGCATTTTTTCACGGAATACGCTTAAGTGGTCAGACGATGCGCAATTCTGGACGTATTTCATGACGATGGGGTGAAAAGAAATCCGGCTGTTTGAACGTTATGTTGGCCGCACACTAGCAGCGTCTGACATCTCCTAATCACGCACACACGCTGCTATGCGGCCGCAGCGCACTTTGTACGTCAGTAGCAGCGGTTTCACGTTCTGATAAAAATGCGTTCATTTGCTGGTTGCGTGGTGTCGGCGCACTTTTGTACGCACGTACTGCGTATATTGGCCGTCATTGGCCGTTATGTGCTGCTACTGCCGCCGTGATTTAGTGCGCCTGCACGCGCGTTCCGACTGCCCCACTCTGACCCTAGCCTAACCTGAGCGCTAAGCAATCCCTTTAAAGATGCTCGCCCCTCAGTGAACAACTCCAGCGCAGTGTATAGCCAGCAATTTGTAATTCTGAGTAACCTCTCCACCACCAAGATCAATTTAATTCAATCTGCAAGCAGGGCTGGATTTTCATCTCAGGAAACTGTAGGCACAGAAATGTGGAGCGCCTCCACTTAAAAAACATTTAAAAAAAACTGAAAAACACTTTCTCTCTGCTTCAAATCAAAAGAAGGGGCAGAATCTGTTGCTTTAGTTGAGTTAGTGCAGTGGCATTGTTTGTTTTATATGTAAAAGCATATATTGCCTCTGGCGTAGAACAGAGAAAAAATACATTTTGCATTTACTTTTGTAAATTTTTTATTTTTACACATTATATGGTCATGTTTGGTATCATTGCAAAGACCAGACTCTGACCTTTCCAGTGACGCATCACTTAACCTTGTGCGGTGTACATGTCAGAGATGCAGGTTCCTAAATCCCCTGTCTCTCCTCACTGCAATGCCACAGTCTAGGTTGTCGATGAAACAATGCATTGCATCATCAGCTCCACACTTGCTGGCAGTGTGGGAAATGAGAAGGTGAGTTAGCGCAGCATCACTGTTCACTTTATAATTGTAAACTGAATAATAGTGCTGCGTTAAGCTAGGGTCAGACGAACACATTTTTCGCATCGTCCATAAAAAAGTGCGTCCAAACGCATTGACGTATTTTTTCACGGAAGACGCAAAAGCGGTCATACGATGCGCATTTTCATGCGTGATTTTTGACGGAGCTATTAAAAACAAATGGACGTGATGTTAGTAGACTTGTGCACCGATTTTTTTTCCGTTCGATTCGGTTCGGTTAGTTCGGATTTTGTAAATTTTCGGTTTGGCTCGTTTCGGCCGATTTCCATTTCGGTTCGGTTTGTTTCAGTTCGTTTTTCGTATCGACTTTTTTTCGTGATTTCGGAAATTTTCGTGTTTTTCGGAACATCTGTTCACCTCGTTTCAAAGTGTCTATTCATTTTGACGTAAACTAATGGTTTTTCGGATCCGATATTTCTGTCGATACGATACGATACGATTTCTCATGTTTTACAAGAAGGATACATTGAGATTTCTCTAGTTTCCCGGGAAGGATACATTGAGATTTCTCATGTTTTACAAGAAGGATACATTGAGATTTCTCTGGTTTCCCGGGAAGGATACATTGAGGTTTCTCTGGTTTCCCGGGAAGGATACATTGAGATTTCTCATGTTTTCCGGGAAGGATACATTGAGATTTCTCATGTTTTACAAGAAGGATACATTGAGATTTCTCATGTTTTACAAGAAGGATACATTCAGATGGGAATGATACAAAATTACAGAATCAGCGATATAACCGAAATATACGATATCCGAAATTACTGAAATGGAACCGAGATCAGGAATGGAACGAAAATGAATTTCGATTTTACACATTTCTAGTCCATTCGAAAATTCCGAAAAGTTTTTGTTTCGGCACGGAAATTTGTTCGGATCTGCTGTTTTCGATCCGAAAATTTTCGGCAAATCGGCCGAATCCGAATGCACGAATCGGGAAATTTCGTGAAAATTCCGAAATTCCAAAACCCGAAACGCACATCCCTAGATCTTGGCCGGACATGTGCAGCGTCCAACGTCTCCTAATCACGCACACATGCAGCTATGCTGACGCAGCGCACTCTGTGCGTCAGTACTAGCGGTTCTACGTTCTCGAAAAAATTGTATTCGTTTGTCGCTTGCGTTGCGCAGCCGAACTTTCGTGCAGCCGTACTTCGTATATTGGCCGTCATTGGACGTCATTTGCTGCCAGAGCCGTAGCTAGCTCCTTTTGCACCCGAGGCAAAAACAGAAAATTGTGCCCCCCCCCACATAATTTTAAAAATCAGAGTCCCCGACCAGTGGCGCAGTGCTAAGCTCCTGGATGCTCCCCGCGACCAGAAGCAGTGGATCGGACCACCCTTTGCGCTGTGGGAAGAGAGGCAAGTATGTGATTTTTGGGGGGGTTCTGCAGAAGCGGCATCACTTAGCACCAGCGTCTAGCTGTGGGTAACTTTTGTAGCTATGGCGGGATGGTAATTAGCGTTAGGACTTTGTAATCCTAACGCTATTTACTCTTTGCACTCCCCATGTTAAGTATAGGGAGCGCAAGGTACAGTAACCTCACGCTGAAAAGCACAATCTCCTGGATTTTTCAACCTGTTACCGTTGGGATTGTAATATGAGGGTCCTGTGCTAGGATGTGATATGGGCAGCATGCAGTAACCTCATTTAACCTAGCACCAACGCTCACATGTGTGAGTGCTAGCGTTAAGGAGGTGATGGGGCCCCACATATATAGTGCACACACAGAACATGTACAAATACAGTACACACAGAATACCTGCATGTATAGCAAAAGAACATTTAGCATAATATACACCCCCCAGAATAATATACACAGCACTGAGCACTATTTTCCCCAGTTCACATGGATATTATTGACACCAGCTCATATGGATATTATTGACCCCAGCTCATATTGGTATATATTGCCCCAGTTCACATGGATATGCCCCCCAGCTCTCATGGATATTGCCCCAGCTCTCATGGATACTGCCCCAGCTCTCATGCATAATGCCCCAGGTCTCATGGCTAATGCCCCAGGTCTCATGAATATGCCCCAGGTCTCATGGATAATGCCCCCCCCAGGTCTCATGGATAATGCCCCCCCCAGGTCTCATGGATAATGCCCCCAGGTCTCATGGATTATGCCCTAGCTCTCATGGATATGCCCCAGGTCTCATGGATAATGCCCCAGGTCTCATGGATATTGCCCCCAGGTCTCATGGATATTGCCCCCAGCTCTCATGGATATTGCCCCCAGGTCTCATGGATAGTGCCCCCAGGTCTCATGGATAGTGCCCCCAGATCTCATGGATAATACCCCCAGGTCTCATGGATAGTGCCCCCAGGTCTCATGGATAGTGCCCCCAGGTCTCATGGATTGTGCCCCCATGTCTCCTGGATATTGCCCCCAGGTCTCATGGATTGTGCCCCCAGGTCTCCTGGATATTGCCCCCAGGTCTCCTGGATATTGCCCCCAGGTCTCATGGATTGTGCCCCCAGGTCTCCTGGATATTGCCCCCCAGGTCTCATGGATATTGCCCCCAGGTCTCATGGATTGTGCCCCAGGTCTCATGGATATTGCCCCCAGGTCTCATGGATCGTGCCCCCAGGTCTCCTGGATATTGCCCCCAGGTCTCATGGATTGTGCCCCCAGGTCTCATGGATTATGCCCCCAGGTCTCATGGATTGTGCCCTCAGGTCTCATGGATTGTGCCCCCAGGTCTCCTGGATAGTGCCCCTAGGTCTCCTGGATAGTGCCCCCAGGTCTCATGGATTGTGCCCTCAGGTCTCCTGGATATTGCCCCCAGGTCTCATGGATTGTGCCCCCAGGTCTCATGGATTATGCCCCCAGGTCTCATGGATTGTGCCCTCAGGTCTCATGGATTGTGCCCCCAGGTCTCCTGGATAGTGCCCCCAGGTCTCCTGGATAGTGCCCCCAGGTCTCATGGATTGTGCCCCCAGGTCTCATGGATATTGCCCCCAGGTCTCATGGATCGTGCCCCCAGGTCTCATGGATCGTGCCCCCAGGTCTCATGGTTTGTCCCCTCAGGTCACCTGGATAGTGCCCCCAGGTCTCATGGATTGTGCCCCCAGGTCTCATGGATTGTGCCCTCAGGTCTCGTGGATTGTGCCCCCAGGTCTCCTGGATAGTGCCCCCAGGTCTCCTGGATAGTGCCCCCAGGTCTCCTGGATAGTGTCCCCAGGTCTCATGGATTGTGCCCCCAGTTCTCATGGATTGTGCTCCCAGGTCTCCTGGATATTGCCCCAGCTCACCTCTCATTGCCGGCGGCCGTGTGCTTCCTGCTTGAACGGCCGCTGACAGGAAGTGCAGCCGCTCGCCTGGGATCGATGAAACAGCCTGCCTGTTAGATCCCAGGCGAGCGGCTGCACTTCCTGTCAGCGGCCGTTCAAGCAGGAAGCAAGCGGCCGCCGGCAATCGTTTCGGGCTGGGCGCTTCACAGCTGTGAAGGGGCGCAGCCATGGCTCGAGTCCTGCTGGAAAGCTGCGGGAACGCAGGTTCCCGCAACCTGCGTTCCCACAGGACTCGAGCCATGGCTGCGCCCCTTCACAGCTGTGCCCGAGGCACGTGCCTCACTCGCCTCGCCCTTCCTACGGCCCTGTTTGCTGCTACTACGGCCATGATAAAGTGCAGCTGCACTCGTGTTCGCACTGCGTTCAACTGACCCCAGCCTGAGAGAAAAAAAAAAGGAAAAATATTATTTTATTTATTATGTTTTTACACTATCTAACCTAGTTATTATTATCAGCATCATTTATATAGCACCAGCAGTTTCCGCAGCGCTTTACAATAACCAAAGGGAATGAGATACAGATAAATGGACATAGGATGGAAACAAGAGGTGTCGAGGGCCCTGCTCATAAGGGTTTATAATCTAGAGGCTATATTTGGTAAATAGTGGCCTGTGAAGGTGCAAGTGAAGGAGAATGGGGTTGCTTACTCTCATGGAAAGGGACTGTATGATTATAAGGCTATACCATCTCTCTACATTGTGTGCTCTTAAATTTAGGATTAACTGTTTCACTGACAAAGCTGCACACACAGGATTGGTCCATGTTCAGTATTCCGTTGGGTTTGGTGTATTTATTTTGACTCAGGTGGCAGTGGTCCCTCTTATTATCACGTGAAAGGTATAGAGTCCAGGTAGGCGGGATCCCACACTTAGACTTCGCTACATTTCCATAGCACAGACCTACACAACCACAGAAAGAGATCCGTCCCGATAAGTACAGTAAAACCGTGAATGACATGTGTACTCATGCTTCTGCAACACATCAAAGTTTCAACCTCAGAGCACGACACCTAAATGCAATTCCATATTTAACCAAGGTCGACAAAATGAATGCAATGTACACTAACAGGGTTATTCAGAGAGCGGTGAAAAGCAGGAGAATGACTGGAGAATGAAAAATTCTAGGTCAAAATAGCCAAACCAGAAAAATTCTCCTATTCATCTCACTTTCCAAATCGGCTATTTTGACCTAGAATTTTTCATTCTCCAGTCATTCTCCTGCTTTTCACGCTCTCTGAATAACCCTGATAGTGTCGATCATAGGCATGCATGGTCCTTCTTTTAGGGGGCGCACACATTTTGGGCTCTATTACACTCTTCGCGAAAAATGTGCGCATGCGCGTGCGCAAAACCGCATTAACGCGAGGGGAAAAACCCTTTGCGCTGAACATCAAATTACGACGGTCGCGCAAAAAAATTTGCGCTGCGTGTACGAATTTGCGCAGAGAATGTGATAGAGCCCTTTATGTCTATTTCTTGGCAGCTGTACATAATCACAAAGTGTTAATTTTCATGTTCTTTATCATGAACCAAAAATGAAAAATCCAAAAAGTGTAACTGGGAACCGGATGAAAGACGAGCAACTGACCGAGCGTGCACACCTTCTGAGCACGTCTATGGTATCGATACACTATGCGAAAACTCCAAGGGCTCTATTACATTCTTCACGCAAAAACGCACGCAGGACGTGTGAATTTTTGCGCAAAGCATTAAACATTAACGCGCGTAAAACAACGCTGGTATTACATTCCTCGCGCATTTTTTCATCCGTCAAAAAAATAACGCGTGGAAAAAATGGACACGCCCAAATGCTCGCGCAGTACCGTCGCGCGCAGAAATCAGTGTGCGGACTGTTTTTTTCACGAGATTCAGCCAATCAGAATTAAGAACCACGATTATCTCACGTTAAGTTAGGTCAAAATAGCCAAACCAGAAAAATTCTCCTTTTCATCTCACTTTCCAAATCGGCTATTTTGACCTAGAATTTTTCATTCTCCAGCCATTCTCCTGCTTTTCACCGCTCTCTGAATAACCCTGGTAGTATTTTACTGTTATAAAAATTAAGTAAAGTTGTAACAGGCTTAAAAATTGGGGTCATCAGACTTGACCCTCCAGATTTTTTGGAACTACATTTCCCTTGATGCTCAGTCAATCTCAGAGTAGCTGAGCATCAAGGATGATGTAGTTCCAAAAGATCTTGAAGGTCAAAGTTTCTGACCCCTGCTTTAAATGTTGCTGTTATTATAGGGGGTTTTGGTAACTCGCATCATTTTGCGTACCACAAGGAGGCGATTGATGAAGGTGACGTCTGGTGCCGTGCAGAGCTTTGGTTCATATAATGTAGCCAACAGCTGCTTCGTAGGCTTGTGCACCGATTTTTTTTTCGCTTCGATTCGGTTCGGCTCGTTTGGATGTTTAAAGTTTTCGATTTGGCTCGTTTCGACCGATGTCTGTTTCGATTCGGTTTGGTTCGACTCGTTTTTCGTGTACATTTTTTTCGGAATATCGACCATTTTTCGTATTGTTTTCGTATTTTCGTTTTTTTCGGAACCTCTGTTCTCCTCGTTTCAAAGTGTCTAACTCTATTCGTTTTGACGGAAACTGCTATGGTTTACTTTTTTTATACTTTATATATTTTTTTATAAGACATTTTTGGTTTGTTTTTCCATTTCACAACTTTATTTAATCATATTAAAATGTTATGAAAGCCAAGGAACAAAAAAAATGAACAAAACGATTTAAAAAACTCTAAACTGACCCGAATGGTCTGACTTTAAAAATAAAAATCAGAACAAAAGGTTTTAAAACGGAAAAATAGTTGATCAAAAATACGCATTTACAAATACAAAATTTACAGAATCAGCGATATAACCGATAATAGTTAAATATACGATGTCCAGAATAACGAAATGGAACCGAAATCACGAATGGAACCGAAATCATGAATAGAGTGAAAATAAATTTTGATTTGACACATTTCAAGTCCATTCGAAAATTCCGAAAATATTTCGTTTCGGCTCGGAAAACTTTTCGGATCTGCCATTTTCGGATCTAAAAAGTTTCGGAAAATCGGCCGCATCTGAAAGCACGAATCGGGAAATTTTGTGAAAATTCCCAAATTCCGAAACCCGAAACGCACATCTCTACTGCTTCGGCGTTGGTTATACAGGGCACTCACATTGACTATGAAGCACTGCTCAAAATGCAACTCTGTAATGTGACTGGCCATGAATGGTCCAAAGAAAGCTCTTTGTGACCGCTGAATGGGAAGGCGTACAGATAACTCCAGATACTATCAGTTATAGTCAGTGACATTGTATATACATTATCTGGTTATCAGTGCAACTATTACACTCCTGGCGCACAATTTTGCTTGTGCGCAAAAAAGCATTAACGCAAGGGGAAAAAGCCTTTGCGCTGAACGACGTATTACGACGTTCACTCACAAAATGTGCGTTAACGTCTAATGCGAGTGACCCTGCGCGAACCCTGTGCGAGCGAAAGTTCGTGCGCGCATCCCATACTTAACATTGTGAGCGCAAATGCGTTCGCGCGTTGGTACGCGGATGGTATTACAATCGATGCGCAAATTTTTACGAACGACGTTTGCGTGCATAATTTTAACGTCTTTGAAAAGCTGGTGTTAACTGCAAATCTGAACGACCTGGCCGAACCCAAATACACCAGCCCGAAAAAATAATACAGCACAGTATAGTTACACATTCTACACATACCCAAACAATAAAATGGAGACGTTGTGCGTGTTTTTATTATTACTGCAGCATTTATACTCAGATTGATTTTGGCAGGCGCAAAAACTGAACGGGAGACAAATGTGGTTCTTAATTCTGATTGGCTGAATTGCGTGAAAAAAACAGTCTGCCCAACGATTTCTGCGCGCAGCGTTAATTTGCGGGCGTTTTCGCATTTAAATTTTTTTTTACGTGCGATTTTTTCCAGACAGATGAAAAGATGTGTTCGGATCGTAGTACCAGCGTTAATTTACGCGCGTTAACATTTAACGATGCGCGCAAAAAAACAAAACAATTGTACTGCGTGTGCGCTTTTGTGCGGAGAATGTAATAGAGCCCCTGGTATCTTCTAAAGGGTGGGCGTTTATTATCTTCTAAATGTATTCTTTTTATTCATCCAGTTTCTAGTAAAGGGGGACAGGAATGTTTTTAGAAATTATTTTCCAGGATAGATAATCAACAAAAAAAAAAAAAGCATTATTACAATTAATAAATTATAGTATAGAAAAAAATCTTGCGTGTATTGAAACATAAATATTCATGTTATCCATACCTATCTGTATATCATTCTTTATCTTTGTACAGAAAGCTAGATCCATTTTAATAGTAACATATTCACACACATTTTTGTATCTACCTACTTAGCCATCTATCTATATATTTTTATAAACCTGTAGATTCACACTGTGTTCAATAATATTGACTGTGTACTTAAAATAATATTTAATGTATTTGATTATATCATTATATAAAATATTAATTTTGTATTTTGTCATTTCTAATTTAAAAGTTTTTTTTAAAAGAAATAAATCATATATATATATATATATTTGCAGTGTGGAGGTTTTTTATCTAATTTTTTGCCCTCCACCATACCTTAAACAAGTATTGATTTGCCCTACGGGTTAAGAATCAATAAACCCGAAACAGCGCTGTCCAAGAGGCATTGTTTGGAGGGTTCTGTGTGAAAGCAGACACACAGGGTTATTCAAAGAAATCCGAATTGCTTGAGAAAGGTAACCGAACGCTGAAAATCAGCGTTCGGTTACCTTTCCTGGCCATTCGGCTATCCAGAGAGCAGGCAATTCACCAAATCCTGGCGAATTGCCTGCACATACGGTGCCTGTTCGGTGCCTGTTCGAGGGCAGTGAAATCCCCATGAAAAAGCACTGCTTCGGCTATTCAGAGAACACAAACCAACAGTGAAAGGTTCCCGAAATGCCCTGTCATTCGGTGGTTTAATTCGGCAAGTTTATTCAGGAGAATCCCATAGGCTTCAATGTTAAAAATATTCCCGTTTTAATTCAATATCTAATAAACCGTTCATTAGAAAATTCTGCAGTAAAGAGTCTCTTTATTTATAGATTTTTTAGGATACTTAAAGGATTTTTTTTTTTTTTTTTAAAAGTCCGATTTTTTTTAATTTATTTTTTTCAGTTTACTTATTTTTTTGTAACAGCCCTCTTTATTATCATTCTCTGGACCTCCTGTGTAAATTTCAGACATTTTCGCTCAGTAGTTTCTTTGCAAACAGCGTTTCATTTTCCCAGATTCATACAAATGGTTTTGCTAATTTATTCACTGCCTCCTCTACGTCACAGCTGCTTCGGCTCTGTGTGATTCGGCTCCTGTTCGGCTCCTGTTCGGCTTCTTCGAAGGTTAATCCAGATGTTTTTGCTTGTTTTCAGCGTGCATTCGGTTAGTTCTCGTCAGGTTTTCGGCAGCTTTTCCCTGCAATTCGGGGACCCTGTGGTGTTTGCTGAATACACCGCAGGGTCACCGAAATGCAATCGGCAAAAGGAACCGAATTGAAGAGAACGAAAAGTCACCGAACGTGCGGTGACTTTTCGAATCTCTTTGGATAACCCTGAGTGGATGCAAAAAAATTTGAAATTGCAGATGTCATTTGCATGTTTTACCCAGAGCTCTGTGCTGCAAATGGGGAATGTAGCACATGGGCTCTGTGATGCGGGTCTTTGAATTGCTGTGATATGTAAATGGCCTCTGGAATAATAAACTATATAAATATATATATATTCTACTGATATATTCAGCACAGTACAGCTGATAAATAAACGTTTTTATACTGAAATAATTTTTACTCAAAGTACAATTTTACATTGTACTCTACAGGCTTTACTACATTCTTCGTGCAAACGTTAACGCGTGCGCAAAAACGCATTAACGCGAGGGGCAAAACCCTTTGCACTGAACATCGCATTACAATGTCCACGCAAAAAGTGCGCGTAAACGTCTACCGCGGGTGAACCTGCGCAAACGCTGCTCGAGCGTACTGTACTGCGCACACCGTATACATAACATTGTGAGCGCAAATGCGTTTGTGCACTGGTACGCGGATGGTATTACAATCTATTTACAACATTTAACGCACAGGGTTTGCGCGCATAATTATAACGTCTTTGAAAAGCTGGTGTTAATGGCAAATCTGAACGTTCTGGCCGAAACCAAATACACCAGCCCAAAAAAAACAATACAGCAAAGTATAGTTACACATTCTACACATACCCAAACAAAACAATTGAGAGGTTGTGCGTGTTTTTATTATTGCTGCAGCATATAGACTCAGATTGACTTTGGCAGGTGAAAAACTTAACAGGAGACAATTGTAACTGTAACACTTCAATGTGCTTGAACCCAGGACATACTTGAAAACGAGAGAAATCTCAATGTATCCTTCCTGGTAAAATACTTTATAAATAAATAAATAAATAAATTGTGGTTCTTAATTCTGATTTGCTGATTCATGTGAAAAAACAGTCCGCACACCGATTTCTGCGCGCAACGTTAATGCGCGCGTGTTTTTGCGCGTCTTTTTTACGCGTGTTATTTTTTGACGGATGAAAAAATGCGCTCAGATTGTAATACCAGCGTTAATATACGTGCGTTAACATTTAACGCTTCGCGCACAAATTACCACGCTGCGCGAGCTTTTTTACGCAAAGAATGTAATAGAACTCTACATTTGTGAACTGCATTCCTATTTTAGGTATGCTTATAATAAATGCATGTATAAATTACACATCTGTTCTCTTCAGAACGGAAGGTGTTTTTGTGTGTCGGTTTTTCTTCCCCAAAGATCAATCAGTTGATAATAAAAAAATAAGTTATGACACGTACAGAATTTTAAATTAAAAGTATTTTTTTTTTGAAAAAAAATAGAGAAAGCCTTACATGGTAAAATGTTGCACATATACCTTTGTTATTCAACAGATAAAAGGTATAGATAGAAAACATGGATGCTTTGGTGAAATTGATAAATATTCTAAACAGATTGTTTATATTGCAGATTGAAATAAATAAATAATTATAATAGTAACAATATTTTCAGAGGTGAAAGAAATTCTACAAATCTGCTACATTGGCGATTGTTTGTGCCTGGTTTATTGCTCCAGTTAAATTCGTCTGTCATTTTACATGTCACCGTCTCACCTCAACACTGAGTTCAGAGAGCCGTAAGCTGAGATAAAGTAAGAATTATACAGATTTTTGTTTTGTGAGGAGTTTTGAAACACAATGCTTGAAATAAGTAAAGCAGAGAAAACAGGGCAACTCGTATAAACAAAAAAAACCCGTTAGAATGGTTAAACTGGAATATATTTCTGAATTCTTACTGTTTTGGGTATCGGCGCTGTGGCAGAGTAAATATTATAAAGGGTCAGAGGTTGCTTTTTGAAGTTTTTAAAAGTGGCATAAAAAAAAAGAACGAGTAAATTGAATATGTTACATGAAAGAAAAAGCAGAGAAATGTTCTTCAATTGCTCAAGCTAGGAGTACTTACTAATACTAACCATGCAGGTGTTTTTTTTTTTAACAGAACAGCAGTAATATATATATATATATATAAAAGCATAGAGATTAAAATTGGAGAAAAATATTTCTGTTAAACTCAAAATTCATTAAGCTTAGTTATTAGTTATTTTTTCAAAAATGTAATATGTCGTCTATTTAAAGTTAATATAAAATATAATATTTTTTCATTTTATATAGATTTTCAATATAGGTGTGTGTAGTTTAAAGTTTTTATTTATAAATGTAGTTTTAGGCATTTGCATTTTATACGTATTCTCTGTATAGTTATACATACGTTTTATACCTTACTTGCAATACCACAATACAAAAAGAAAGTGGCTCGGTCCTCATTTTCCTACAGAGCACCGCAAATATGGAATAACCTCCCAGACGCCATCAAATCTTCCCCCAGTCTTAAGTCATTCAAGAGCTCCCTATTAACATACCTCAATACGGAATGCACCTGTAAACATGTAACATAATGACTTTATTTCCTACATATTTATTTTCTGTTAATCTGTATATTTGTGTTGTTTTGTTTTTAATATCTTGCATTGTATTACTTTGTATTTCTGTAACCATTGTAACATTTCAATGTTCTTGAACCCAGGACGTACTTGAAAACGAGAGAAATCTCAATGTATCCTTCCTGGTAAAATCTTTTATAAATAAATAAATAAATACATCATACATACAGCTAGTTTCTGCTTCTCTACAATAAAATACTTCCATCAGCTTCCTGGCGGTAATCAGCACCTTGTTATTACTTCCACAGATTATCTCAAGACTACCCTTGATTAGTTATATTGCAATTAAAAACTAATCATAAAAATAGTGGTGTGCTCTTTTTTTTTTTTTTGTTAATAGTATTGTAGATGAGCCATAGTAACCACTGTAGAGATCCGGTTTGAATTTCGGCAGGAGCACCTCTCCAGTAAAAAGAAAGATGTGCTGGAGCTGGCGCTTCTTGTCCTGTTAGTGGTTCCTTATGCTGCACCCCGTGGCTCAGAAGTGTGGTTTCCTTACAGGGTTACCATCCTCCGTGTCCCTCAAAATATAAAATGGCTCACATAGTGCAATATTGTATAAAATGGAGTGCAAACAAAGGAGAAGAATGTCGTACTCACATTTGCTGGTGTCTTATCGATCATACCTCAGATTTGTAGGCAGCCGGTGACTTCAGAAGGTGCACCGGATCACCTATCAGCCTCAGCCACCTCCTCGGCAAACATAAGCATCCAGGACCCAGGGTAGGCGTAAAATAAAGCAAATTTTATTAGTAATAAAATATACGGTATACCAAAACAGTAGCACCAACTGATGAAGCTTTTTATGCGAAACGCGTTTTGGTATACTGTACTAATAAAATTTGCCTTATTTTACGCCTATCCGGGTCCTGGATGCTTATATTCTTTTTACATGCAATTACTTCAAAGAAAAAAACCCCATCATGTGTTTTTTAATGTGGATTTATTTGTAATGCACAAGTAATGTAGTGTCAGCATATGTAAGTGGTAGTGTCCCTTTAAGGCTAGGGTCAGACGAATGCATTTTTTCACGTTGTCCGTGAAAAAGTGTGTTCGAACGAATGGACGTATTTTTTCACGGAATACGCGATAGCGGTCATACGATGCGCATTTTCGTCCGTGATTTTGTGCGGATCATCAATAAAACCCTTTTGCGTCTGGACGTTATGTTGGCCGGACGTCTGCAGCGTCTGACGTCTCCCAATCACGCACACACGCCGCTATGCGGCCGCAGCGCACTCTGTACGTCAGTAGTAGCGGTTTGACGTTCTCGAAAAAATGCGTTCGTTTGCCACTTGCGTTGCACGGATGAACTTTCGTGCGGCCGTTCGTCGTATGTTCCCGGCATTGGACGTCATTTGCTGCTAGCACGGCCGTGATTTCGTGCGGCTAAACGCACGTTAAAACTGCTTTCGTCTGACCATAGCCTAACCCGTTCACTACTGAGATCGAGATATCTCGAGCTTCAGAGGAGCACCGATATTGAGATATCTCGTTCTGGTGATTTGTTTGCAAAAAACTAATTTTGTTTGTTTTTGGGTTGCAAAAGGTGCCCCCAAGGTTTTAGCCCTGTGGGCATAATACCCAAAGAGATAAAACTGTAAATTCGTCTGATGATGCCCTTAAGTCGGTCTTTCAGCAGCCAATGCAGGGAAAAAAAAAAAAGAAAATAGACCTGCAGCTCAAAATGCTGTAACTCAATTTGACAGTAGATGGCGCCATCTACTGACCAAAATAGTTGTTTTTACAGTAAGAAATACAATGGGTATAAGCTCAAATATTTCGTAATGTATAATTAATTTAAAATGTTTTTTCAAAAAAACACTGATTTCTGACTGTTTTTTTGGAAACTCACTTGGTAGTGAAGGGGTTAATGCTGCACACCCATGGTGAGAATCCTGCATGAATAAGCTGTAGTGATACGTTGCTTGGAGAGTCTTTCAGTACTTGCATTCTTTATTTACAGTGATTAAATAATAAAAGTATAGACACAGGAGAAATATATCAAAGTTAGTTTTGTTTCAGGGCTTCCGTTAACATGCGTTTGGTCTTTATTTTTTATTAATGTTGTCTTTTCTGGCTTGCTGTTTCTCCCGTCTTATTATTACATTTTTTAATACAGATATCCATCTAGCAGAAGCAGAGCTTTTTTAGTCATGGGCCTCTATTTGCATTCTTCATTGTCAGCATCATGTGTCATCTGAAGATTTCCCTTGTGGGAATTTACCTACGAGGTGAAGTTATATTGATACAGTTAAAGGTTGCGGGTGCGTTCGGTGCAGGGCTCTGTGCTCGCTTTTGTTTTGTTGAGACGTCATAGAATTCACGAAACTGGGGGATGAGATCAGAGAAAAGAGGAACTCCTAGAACCATATTGGTCATGACACATTGACACTCTGCGAGATGCTGATATTAATGGAAAAAAAGAAATCCTCTGAGGTCTCAAACACTGTTACACTAATCTAGGGATGTCCTTGGCCAATCTCCGAGATCGGTATTGTGCGCTGTTCAAGGCAATTCTCACTGATCGGTACTCTCTTTATTAAACTGACCAAAACCATAAGTCCTATCCCTACGGGCTGACGGCGCCACGTGGCATGTGGAGACGTGGATCTGTAAAATTGTTCTCCCAGTGTCACAGACAGACCCCTGAATGTGGACCTATTGTTCACCAGGGTCGCTAACTGTTTTCCGCACCATGCTCTGTCTCCAGTTGTTACACTAGCCTTGTAATATTGTCGCTTCAATAAGAGCCTGCCGTGCATGACGTTTATTGGATGTGCACACTACCCCCACAAAACGATTAGGGGACAGCAGAGGTCTAATTGAGGGGAAAAGCAAGTAAGCACAGTTCCTCCACTATTTTTGCAGAGCTAACGGAGTTTCCATTGATCCCAAACACAATAAAGCTTGTACAGAAAAACTGTGTCGTGCCTGATCCCTACCAAAAGTATCTAGCCCAGTAACATGTATAAAACATAACAAGAAAAAAGGTGTCTGCGCTTATCCCTATAGCTCCATGTGAAACAACCACAGAGGTTTTGGTTTACTTAAATGGCCATTAAAGTGTTAAGCCCACCTGCCACGTCACACAGCACCTCTGGTAGGTGAGTCTTACCTAATGAAACCAAAACTGCTTTCTAAGCAAGCCACATATGCCCACACTGCTTCTCAGTCATGAGAGAGACTGGTGGGTTTTCATTTATACCCTCCCAGAAACAATTCCACTTTGGGATTAAAAACAAAAACACGGAACGGGACAGCAGCAAGAATGACCTGGCTGGAGATAAGAAAAAAATATGCATACACAGAAAAAATGGTGTAGCGGCTGATCCCTACCAGGACGGCTGCAACTGCCAGAAGTATCCAGCCCAGTAACATGTATAAAACAAAACAAGAAAAAAGGGTGTCATCTGTGCTTATTCCTATAGCTCCATGCGAAACAAAACACAATCAGAGTTGAGTCCTAATGAAACCTAAAGCTAGTGCCGTGACATGGCAGGTGGGCTTACACTTCAATGGCCATTTAAGTAAACCAAAACCTCTTATTGTGTTTTGTTTCACATGGAGCTATACATCTTTTTTTCTTGTTATGTTTTATACAATAAAGCTTTTACTCAGGCGTTCAATCATATCTTTCCCTGTTAAGTCACAATAAAGATATGATTTATCATAAATTTTCACTAAAATCGATATATATATATAATTAAGTAACACGTGAATGTATGTTTGTGTTACATGTTAGATGACAGTTACTTATTGGGGGACAGGAATATTGGTGAATTCAGAATATTTTTTAGGACATGACCCCTGGGTGACAGCATGATTGGCTGTAAACATGCAAATAATAATTTATCTGGGCTGGGGCTTCAATGCATCAAATCCAGGAACTTGTAAAGCCTTTCTTTGTGTTGAGCTTTTTTGCTTTGTGTATATGTGTTTTCTTTTTAGTGCGTTACCTCTGCAACTCCAGCTTCTCTGTCACTTACGAGTATGAAGTGATATTACATGCGCACACAAACACACTTATGGAAACACGTTTATTGTGTCAGCATTTGGGTTTGCGTGTTAGCATGTGTATCTGTGTGTCGGTATGTGTGTCGGTGTGTCAGTGTATCAGCGTGTGTGTCAGTGTGAGTGTCAGCATGCGTGTCTGTGTGTCAACAATTGTATCAGTATATCAGCATGTGTGTCAGTAGTGTGTCTATGTCAGCATGTGTATCTGTGTGTCAGCATGTGTGTCTATGTGTCAGCATGTGCATTTTGCTGCGAATTAAAAGAATAAACTGTTTAACAGATATTTAATAAAAATGGGAATATTTTTAACATTGAGACCTATGGGAGTCATCTAATTAAGGCCCGTGTCAGACGAACGCAGTGATCACGTCCGTCTTGCCACACAGTTTAACGTCTGTCGTAGCATAGAATCATGAGCAATAGAGACCCACACACGAACTGCATCCGCATCGAACTGCGCACGCACAACGCATGTGGCAAATGGACGCAATTTAGAAAAGAACGTAAAACCGCTACCATGGACGCTCAGAGTGCGCCACGTCTGCCTAGCGCTCTGTGTGAGCGATGAAGAGATGTCAGACGCAGCGCATTTGTGACGTCCAGCACCTTGACATACACCATGGCTTTTTTTATCCTTTTAAATTTTTTATCATTTTTCATATTATTTTTATTTCCCATTGTTCGCTTTTTTTTCTACGTCCGTCAAGAAAAACAGACCGTGTGGTGTCTACAGTATCTTCCATCTGTACGTCTGTCCATTATGCACGCACACAGAGTGCGCTCAGACTGCGTTCGTCTGACTCTAGCCTAAACCTGCTGAATGAAACCACCGAACATCAGGACATTTCACTGACATTTCTCTGTTGTTCAGTGTCTCTGGAAAGATTAACCATTGCTTATCTTTGGGCATTTTACTGCCGCCGAAGATCACTGTATTTTGCTGCCAATTCATCAATAGTTGGCGAACTACCTGCTTTTTGAATGGTCACGAAATTGCACAGTACGGGGAAATTCATTGTTCGGTGCAATTTCGGGGCCAGTTCGGCAATCTCTTAATAACCCTGTATGTCTTGCCCTTTATTTTAACAGGTTTTTGCCTGGATTTATATTTAGAGCACAGGAAAAGCAATTGTTCAATAAGCATTTCATCTGTTAAGTATTTGCAGTACGCACAATGTGTTCCTCTTTTTAATGTTTGCTTCTTAATAACCAGCTCCCAGTGCATTTGTGCCTCCTATATAAAGTATATTATACAGTAATCTGACACACAAGTAAACTGTAACACAATGCGCAGCTTGACATGGATACAGCAGAGTTGCTAACATTCGCAGCTTTAAGAGTTAAGTGCTTCCATGTAAATGTTGAAAATCCACCTGAACTTAAGCCTATTGTGTCTGAAAGGTCAACATCTTCTTTCTATACCCTGTATCAAAGATGGTAGAAGTGACTGGCATTTCACTGTAGTTGCCAAAATAAATGTCTGCTGCCATGTTCATCTTTTACTTCTAATTACAAGAATTCATGCCACCTTGTCTGTTGGTTCCCATCTGTAATTACTCTCCAATTCCCAACCTTGGTTAAATTGTGAAAGCCACTTCCTCCATGTGTTCCTTCCTGTAAAGATCAGCAGAGGAAACCATACGCTCATTTGAAATTATACCTTCTCGTCTTTCATTTCAACATAGTTGATGGTAAATGAAAGCTCTCGTGCTTTCCTCATGCTGTGTCTTTTGAGCAGATTAAATGCTTATTCTTATAAATCTACAATAATCTGTCGTCTATATGTCATTTATCACTATCTAACATACACTAATAATTAGCATATATACCTTATTTTATTAAATAAAGTGATACATTTAATTTTCAAAATGCTCTGAGCTCTTGGCTCAGCCAATCCCTGAAAAGAATTAGATACTGTAACTAATCCTCTGAAATGGCAAAAATTGTTTCGAAAGAAAGGAAAACTTCCTGGGTAGGTTATGATCCTATTTTGCAGTTTAACCATGGTATAAAATTCTTTGCCTCCTTAGCACTCATTAGCATATCAAAATACCATTTCACACCTTTTTTAAAGCAGGGTTAGTGTGTCCATGTGGAGAAAAAAATCCTTTGTTTTATGGCTCTCCAAGCACCCTGGAGACATAAAACCAGCTGCAAATAGCAGCACTAAACCTCACTGTAACAGAAAGTTCAAATAGATTATTGCTGCATTACAGCAGCCAGGGAGAGGGCAGAATACAGGGAGAGCTCTGAGATCACTCACTGCTGTACAGGGATAAGATTCAGGGGGTTATAATGAGTGGAAATCCCTGTGCAATACAGATACAAGGTGCCATACACAGGCATTACACCACATACAGGTATAATATTTGTATTCTATTGGAATCTTGTGGAAGCTGCACTGCTTCCACATTGAGCAGATCTGAACATATTTATTATTTATCTTTATCACAGGTACTGTATCTAACACAAAGGTCTTTTCTGCCTGTATGATAATAATAGAGACCCTGTTTGAAAGTGTGTAAGATAATGAACACCATTTAGGGCTCTGAATCTTACATTTCAACAATATATCTGTAAAGGATAAACAAATTCATGAAAATAAAAACAAATGAGTAAATTTACATTACTTAAATGTTTTTAACTCAGAATAGCAATTTCTGTGTAAAACTTCAATTTTATGCCGTATTTAATTGTTAGTTTCACATCCAATGTTTCAAATAAATGTGCTGACAATTTTTGTAAACAAAAATCACTTGGTAGCGTGAGGGTTAAACCAGAACTGGATCCCGTTAGATTAGCCAGGACGTGAGGTGCATGACTGTATGAATAGGGCACTCAATATGATCTTTTTGGCTTGCGCCTCCAAGAACACAGAATGCACCTGTAAACATGTAACATAATGACTATTTCCTACATATTTATTTTCTGTTAATCTGTATATTTGTGTTGTTTTTTTAATATCTTGCATTGTATCACTTTGTATTTCTGTAACTGTAACCATTCAATGTTCTTGAACCCAGGACATACTTGAAAACAAGAGAAATCTCAATGTATCCTTCCAGGTAAAATCCTTTATAAATAAATAAATAAATACCCATGCTACTCTCGTTGGTTTTTATACTGGCCATGTTACTGATAGGTATTACAGTTGTGTGATAATATACATCACTTCCTATAGAAGAATTTGCATTTGTGTCAAAGAGTTCATTCGAATAATTGAGTGTATTGGTCACAAGTTACTTACACTGTGCAATTTTTTTAGTGAGCTCAATTCTTCTTGGTTTTAAAGTTCATTACATGTGCTCTTAGGCTGAGCGTCCACTGGCACCGTAGTCGGATGACGGATGCGTTCGTCAGACCATGGATGACTTTGAACGTCCGACTAGGTCCGACGAGGGTCTTCCACTGCAAGCGATCCGTTGGAACGACTATGGACGATCATATAGATTTCAGAGGTGGAGTGCAGAGACTGCCAAAACCAGAATGAACTGGTTTTACATATAAAACACAGTTCATTCTGCTTTTTTAAACACTGCAGTCCTTTGTGGGACAATGGGTGAGACAGAATACAAGTATACAAGTACACACAGAACAGTAGCAGAGAGGACCCAAGAGCTTACAATCAACCAAGGAACCTTCCCTACCCTACCCCTCACCCTTACACAAACAGGGCTAGTCCCACACATCTCACATACATATAAATCAGGGATCTCAAACTCTGGCCCCAAAGATGTATATTGCCTACAAATCCCAGAATTCTTTGAATGCAATAAATGGCCAGAGATTAATGGGAGGTGTAGTTCAGAAACATCTGGGGGGCCAGAGTTTGAGATCCCTGATATAAATAGTTTATTTTAAATGCTTTTATAACTCCCCTCATCAGTTTCTCCACATCCATCTTCTCTGATCTGCTGAAATACATGCAACGCAACCGAGTGAAATAGGAGTGATCGCCCATCTGATGGCGTCTTTACCCGTCGCCGGAAGACGGACGTCAGACATCGGACGCAATGGACGATGGTCCATTCACCTGCATGTTGTTGGATCGGATGGACGACGACGGACGATATCTGATTATTGCACCATCGCACAAATACGGTGCCAGTGGACGCCCTGCCTTAGGCTGTCCGTCCACTGGATCCGTAGTCGGACGACCGACTTTTTCGTCAGACCATGGACGACGTCAGTCGTCCGACCAGGTCAGACTAGGGTCGTCCACTGGGTGCGATCTGTCGTGCGACCACAGACGATCCAGATCAAAATCAGATAGAGGTGCAGTGCAGAGGCTGCCAAAATCAGAATGAACTGGTTTTGTATATAAAACCAGCACATCCTGCTTTTTGAAACACTCAGTCCTTTTTTTTAAAAAAAATTATATAATTGTTCAAAAGAAAAAAATATGGTTTTAAAAAAATTACATTTAAAACCTATGGGATATGCAGTTTCATAGTAGTGATTGGTCACCTGGTATTCCTTTTTTTATTTACTTGCAGTGTATGGATTCTACAATGTTGCAGGGTGGCACTTTTCATGCAATGCCCATCAGCTTGAATAAGTAAAACATGGCCAACCTGGTAACCCTAGTGTCTGCATATATATATGTATTTGTTAAGTCAGTAAGCAGGTGGGAAGGCAGAACATGTTAAAAGAACCTGCAGCCTCCATCTGTCACTTCCTTTGACCTTTCCAGATCAAAATCAATCCAAATCCCTCCCCTGATCAGCTTGTCCACATCCATCTTCTCTCCAGGGATCTGTCAGATGTCTGTGATTTTCCCCTCAAATGGAAGGCATCGCACATCTGATGGCACCTTTCACTGTCGCTGGAAGTCTGACGTCGGACGCAATGGGCGATGGTCCATTCACCTGCATGTAATAGGATCGGTCAGACGACGAGACGCGATATCGGATGATCGCACCATCGCACAAATACGGATCCAGTGGACGGCCAGCCTTAGGCTGCGGGCTCACGAGCCAACATTTTGCGTCCGTCTGACTGCACTGTTTGCCGTCCATCGTAGCTTTATAAAGGAGTGAAGGAAGAACACCACACAAAGCACTGCTCACTTGTTCACGCACGGGCAACGCATATTGCAATGAACGCGGAAATGACATTGACGTGAAAGGCTAGTCGATTCCTTGCAATACAGTCCACGATACCTCCACTTAATCTTATAATTTTTCTCAAAATATTCTGTACAGCGATATTTTCCGTTGTACTCCTGCACGTTTGTAAAATTGTTAATACACATAAGGGTTTATTCAGAGAGAGCTGAACGGGCCCCGAAATTTCACTGAACCGTGAATTTCCCCTAACGGTGCAATTTCATGGCCATTCAGCTATTCAGAAATCAGCCGGGTCACCAAATTCTGCACCCGCAGTTTTTTTTGTGGCGTCCCCATTTTAGGGTGAGATTACGGGGCAGCCTCTACATGGCACCTGCAGAAGTAGAATCATTTAGCACCAGCTTTCAGGACTCGCTAAATATTTGCCTTGCGAATCCCTGCGGTAATTAGCGCTAGCACTTTGTAATACCTTACTTATCCTAACGCTAATTAAAGATTGCGCTCCCCATGTTAAGTATAGGATTTGCAAAGTACAGTAAGCTTGCGGAAGCTAGCGCAATCACTGATGTGCTAACAGATTTTTTTAAGAGTTTAGAGGTATTTATGTAATAAGGGAGGCATGCGCTAAAGTCACTTACCCTTTCGTTAAAACTTTCTAATATGTACGCTAATGTTAGCATTTGCTTTCTTTCACTTATGCTCATTGTGCCCTTGAGGAAGTCTGCTATTGCAAACGAAACGCGTCGGGCTTATTTTATATTGATTTCATAATAAATTTTATACTTTAATTGGTTTATTTTCCATTCCATCCATCCGGATATATGCCACTACAACACCTATATGGGGCTCTCCTACTATTACCAATCACGGAAATAGAGCATCTCTCTGCAGCAGAAACCGCACAGAACAAACATTGGGTAAATATAAGAGCCGCTCACACGGGCTAACGATTTTATACTTCCCTGCTTTCATATGTTTTATCATAGGAGTGTTTGAACCACCTCCTGGAAGTTACCTAAATAGCCTGTATCTCATTCATTGACCGTACTAAGTTGTTCTTTAATTAGTTTAAAATGGCTCCATGTGCTAAAACACTCACTGAGCTTGAGCGGTGGCAAGGAAAAGGTTAATAGCGTTATATTGGAGCATCTCATTGTTCAGATAAACTGAGTGCAAAACGACAAAATATTTTTACTCTGTGTTTCCTGTTTTAATTTGTTTATCTTTATTGATGCAAGACAGGCCCTGCTTCAACGACAGAAACCCCACATACATGCACAGGGTAGATCATGCTCACATACAGCGATGGACGTGCAAAATTCCGACTTAAATCTGTGGGGAGTAAGATTCTGAGTCATAGAACAGGAAAGACCCTGCTTCATTTCTGCATTTCATCTTCCAAATTTAGCACGAAACTTTACTACAAAAACAATATCTGTTCCCTAGAGTTTAATATTCTGCATATCAGTAAAACAGAGAATCGGTAAAAATAAAAACCAACCACGTGTTGTTTTTAAATTTTATTCATGCTAAATTTTAATCATCTGTGCAATTTATTCCACAAGAATGTCCAGTTCAAAGTGCTCATATGCGCTACCCGGGTGCATTGTTAAATGCTGCTACCAGATCCAGTATTTGAGTTTACAGATGGGATCTCCATTCTTGGAGAACTTGACAGGCCATTGGGCAAACTGATACACATGACGGGGCATCTGAATGGCTGTAGGCTGATAGCTAACTAGTGATCTCTAAAGGGGTTATTCAGAGAGAGACGATCTGGACCCGAAATGTAACCGGACACTGAAATTCAGCGAACAGGAACATTTCGGGACCATTTGGCTATTCAGCCAAATTTTGGTGAATTGCCTGCATGTACTGTGCTGTTCGAAGGCAGTGAAATCCCCCATAGAGAAGCAATGGTTAATCTATTCAGAGGACACTGAACAGCAGAGAAAAGTCTGAGAAATGCCCTGCTATTCGGTGTTTTCATTCAACAGGTTTATTCAGGAGATTCCCATAGGCTTCAATGTTAAAAATATTCCCGTTTTAATTCAATATCTAATAAACCGCTTATTATTTTATTCTGCAGTAAAAACTTTCTTTATTTCTAGATTTGTTTAGTATCTTTTAGGCATTTTTCGGGATTTTTTTGGAAAACAAATTCAGTTTTTTTAAAAATCTTTTTTTCATTTTTCCTTAACAGGCCTTTTTATTATCATTCATTGGATTTTATATGTAAATTCCAGACATTTTCATTTAGTAGTTTTTTTTGCAAACAGCGTTTCGATTTTGAAACTTTCAAATGTACTTTCTTTTTTTTTTTTTTACCCTGTTCGTCTGCTGGCCGGCTTTTTCCGGCGGCTGCTCTGCGCTGTGATCGGCGGCTGCTCTGCGCTGTGATCGGCGTGGTTTTTCCGGCAGTTGCGGTGGGTTTGCGGTGGGTTTTCCCTGCACTCCGGGGGCCCTGTGGTGCTTGCTGAATACACCGCAGGGTGGGGAACTTTGATTACCCAAAGTGCAGGGAAGCGCGGGGAACAAGAGGGCACTGAAATGTCAGTGACATTCGGTGCTCTCTGAATAACCCCTTAAGTTTGGCATTCATAGATTTGTGAAGGAGGATGAGCCTGCTTGGAGAATTGCTCCAGTTTTCGACAATATCAGTCGCTATCTATGTGTTTTGGATTTTTCTCATTTAGCTCATGAAAAAGATAATGAAAATTAGCAATTTGTGGTGATTTAGAATTTGTAAGCAGTACATGTAACGTGTGCACACTCCTTTTCTGGCATTACAGCTGTACAGGCCGTAGAGTAGACTTGTGCACCGATTTTTTTTTCGGTTCGATTCGTTCGGATTTTTAAAATTTCGATTCGGCTCGTTTCGGACGATTTCTGTTTCGATTCGGTTCGGCTCGTTTTTCGTATACATTTTTTTTCGGAATATCGACCATTTTCGTGTTTTCGGGTCTCTCTGCTCGTTTTTTGTATCGACTTTTCGTGATTTCGGAAATTTTCTTTTTTTCCGGAATGTCTGTTCTCCTCGTTTCAAAGTGTCTAACTCTATTCGTTTTGACGTAAACTACTATGGTTTACTTTTTTTAATCATATTAAAATGGTATGAAAGCCAAGGAACAAAAAAAATGAACAAAACGATTTAAAAAACGCTAAACTGACCCGAATGCCACAAGAAACAAGTGATACGCATTTACAAATACAAAATTTACAGAATCAGCGATATAACCGATAATAGTTAAATATACGATGTCCAGAATTACCGAAATGGAACCGAAATCACGAATGGAACCGAAATCGTGAATAGAGCAAAAATAAATTTCGATTTGACACATTCAAGTCCATTCGAAAAATCCGAAATTTTTTCGATTCGGCTCGGAAAACTTTTCGGATCTGTCGGTTTTCGGGTCCGATCCGATTCGGAAATTCGGCCGAATCCGAAGACACGAATCGGGAAATTTCGTGAAAATTCCGAAATTCCGAAACCCGAAACGTACATCCCTACCGTAGAGAAGATCGAATGTTCTCCTTGGCCCATCTCTGCCGATCAGTCCTGGACTACCTGGCTCATCTCACCTGCATTCCAGGCGATCATGGCTGGACAGCTCGTTTCTGCTATGATCTGGCTTGGAGGTCCAAATGAACGGCTGCTGCAAGTAATGAATAGTACATTTCTGTGTGCGACCTCATGTGAGATATTGAGTTTTAATGTGGATAAGTGCAAGATAATGCACCTGGGACGTAAAACCCCAAGAGCTGAATATAGAATATTTGATACAGTCCTAACCTCAACATCTGAGGAAAGGGATTTAGGGGTTATTATTTCAGAGGATCTAAGGGTAAGTAGTCAATGTAATAGAGCAGCAGGAAATGCTGGCAGAATGCTTGGTTGTGTAGGGAGAGGTATTAGCAGTAGGAAAAGGGAAGTGCTCATGCCACTGTACAGAGCACTGGTGAGACCTCACTTGGAGTACTGTGTGCAGTACTGGAGACCATATCTCCAGAAGGATATAGACATCTTAGAGAGAGTTCAGAGAAGGGCTACTAAAATGGTGTACGGCTTGAAGGAGAAAAGTTACCAGGAAAGGCTTAATGATCTTAACATGTACAGCTTGGAAAAAAGACGAGACAGAGGAGATATGATAGAAACATTTAAATACGTAAAGGGAATCCACAAGGTAGAGGAAGGGAGTATATTTAAAAGGAAACAAAGTAGCAAAACAAGAGGACATAGTCTTAGATTAGAGGGGCAAAGGTTTAAAAGTAACATCAGGAAGCATTATTTTACTGAGAGGGTGGTGGATACATGGAACAGCCTTCCAGTTGAAGTGGTAGAGGCCAAAACAGTAATTGAATTTAAGCATGCATGGGATAGGCATAAGGCTATCCTAAACAAAAGATAAATCCAGGTAAAGTATCCATGTAATTGGGCAGACTAGATGGGCCGAAAGGTTCTTATCTGCCGACATTTTTCTATGTTTCTATGTTTCTAGATATACTTGCACTGTAAAATGCGTTTCTCACCTCTTGAACCTGTTGCCCAAATGGACCGTGACTGTAAGAGTTCATTTTTATCATGAGGGATTTATATTCAGAAGATTTAACTAAAACTGTAAGACATCTGTCCACAAGTCAACATTTCTGATGCTATGACTTATAGGAGGACACGAGGTATAACAGCTTGCCCCATGACATTTATATTGCGTCTTTTAGTTAAAAAAAAGTGCTACATAGTTACAGTCCATTTTAGCTGCTTTATTCTTGCAGTTTCGGCACCTGCCAATGCCAGTAACTGTTTTTCTGGTTATATTTGTAGTGTATATGTGAATGTCCTTTATGTAAAACGTCTCCCTGATGTAACTTGTAACTCCCGATATGGATGCACTTGACTCTTGTAATCTCACAATTGTTTTCCCAGGAGCCTGAGCGTATCTCTGAGTGAAAATTAATCTTTTCTCCAAATTTTAGGACGCTGCAGTGCCAGGGAGAATCAAATGAAGCCATAACAATGACGGAGCAAGTCCCTCTGTATAGGGTGGTGGGAGGTAGCTGTGACCATCCCTTGCCTGCAATGTCGACAAATGGACACAGTAAAACAGTTAACATCCAAACACAGCGGAACAACTATTAATATTATATAATTGAAAAATGATAATATAACATAAATATACAAAGTTTCTGGTTGTGTTTATGGACTTTTTGGTGCCTTTTCTTAATTATACAACAGTCTGTTCTGTAACACTGTGCAACTGGCAAGTAATATAGACAACATTACTTGGCAGAACGAACAACAACTAATGGTAGGGATTTTTTACTGTAGCAGTTTATTTGTTTTGTTAATAATCAACTTAAAATACTATTAGTTACGTAAAACGTCCTCTCTGACTCCCCGAAATATAACTTGTCTCATCTCA
Source organism: Leptobrachium leishanense (assembly GCA_009667805.1). Lineage (NCBI taxonomy): Eukaryota > Metazoa > Chordata > Amphibia > Anura > Megophryidae > Leptobrachium > Leptobrachium leishanense. The sequence goes on along the minus strand of CM019063.1, from coordinate 477,658,937 downwards.
AAATATATTCCCACCAGGCTCCCTCTGCTCTCTGACCTATGGCTTCCCGTCCCTATCTTCTACTCCTCCCATTCACACCTTCAGGATTTCTCCTGGTCTTGAACTACACTGTAGAACACACTTCCCCAATCTATCAGACTATCGCCATCCTTACAAAACTTCAAATCGTCCCTTAAAACCTACCTGTTTAGTCAGCTGTCTACACAGGAAGCCATATGTGCTACCCATTCTCCAATCCACGTTTGCCACTGCCCACGCTAGACAACCAACGACTGTGACCTTCCATTTGTCTCTTCTTCCCTTTAGAGTGTAAGCTACTTGGGGAGCAAAGAACTCTCGACCTCATGTCTGTATAACTATGTACTACCCTAACTTACCGTAACACCAGAATATGTTTGTACAATACATTTAAATGAATAATAATAGTAATAATAATAAAACCTATAAGCATCTTTAGTCAAGGTAAGGAACATGTTTTTAAGTAGAAGAGGATGGTGTTTTGTCTAATTACTGATGGGTGCCAGTAAGCCTTTGAGGAGATCTTCTCAATTCCCATTCCTAGGTCCTTGTTGTTCAAGGGAGAGGTTGAAGAGGTTGGAGAATCTGTTGTTTATAGGTGGCCAATCTAGTGCGTGACAACACTTTTATGTTCTGTTGTACTCATACATGTTTGGCATGCTAATTTCCAAGATGAGTTGTGATTATTGGAGTTGACTCTGAGTCACCCAACGAGAGAGATCTCAATGTATCCTTCCTGGTAAAATATTTGGCAAATACCACTGCTTTCAGGAGACAAGCCCTCCCTGAAATGATAGGGATGGGTGCTTACAGGGTTACATAATCTCACTTTGTTGTATAGCATTGGAAATGTAGATTTTTATGTATATTTCATGGATATATTATAAGGGCACTAGCAACGCATTTTTTGTGTTAGCGCAGGGTTAATTCAGTTTAGCGCCTGACCAACAGATTGTTTGCCTCTCGCTAGAAATGGGAAAAATCATTTAGTGCGTCTCTATTAGCGATTCGTAGCACGAGCTTACTGTACTTTCCACGTCCAATACTTAACATGGGGAGTGCTAGAGTGCACTAGTGCTTTGTAACTAACAGATCACTTGGTGCATGCACTAATTTTTACACGGATGCTAATCACTAAATTTTACCTACTGCTCAATCCTGGTGCTAACTCCAAAAACCCCCCACAAAAAAAAGGGCCTCGCCCAAAATTAACAGACAATTAACAGGCAATTGAAAGGAATGGAGCACAGGTGTTCTCTTGGTCCCATACACCACAGTAATGGATCTGGTCAGCAATGTCGTTGCTGTTGCAGTAGGCTCTATTATGATATAGATGTATCCTTTATCCACATATATCCTAATTCGAATATTGCCTAATTTTAAACAGTTTATGCCGGGGGTTATTCGTAGTATGTAAGTGGTTGATTATTAGGGTAACCATTTGGACCGCTGTCACGTTCCATCCTTGGAACCCCTAAACCTGCATTTAGCATTCATTGTCTGTAACCAGCTTTCATATCATAACAGACATTCTGGAACTCCCCTAGTGGCTTGCTTCAAGAACTGCTCTTTCTGATCCAGCACTGGTTCAAGTATACAAGTATTTAAAAAACCAAGCACATCACACCACACACCCAAATAAAGGCACCACGCCCACCTCTGATCCTCGCTTCATCATTGTGCTTCATTCCCCACAGAGAGAAGTGCTGTGCTCTGTGGCTCCAGTATAACCCCAGTCTTGTCTGGAATCCCTATTCCAATATCTGTTCCTGTATTTCAAACCACTCACCAAATCCTTGGACTCCAGCAACCGCACTTACCATCTTCAGCAATCTGGTCAGTCTGTTCTTTCCATCCACCTCCACCCATTCCTGTCTCTGTGCAGTATACTGCACTTGGGCTCAACCATCCCCCTCGTACTCTGGTGCCACCCCGGTACCAGTACGTGACAGATGATGAAGTCAGACAATGAGCCTGCAGTATTGCACCTTGTGGTGAAATTAATCCAAAAAGCCTACCAGGAGCTTTTTCACCACCTAACTGACTTTGTAAAGGAGCTGCTGCAAAATATTCTAGGCACCTCAACTAAGGTGTGCACTCCTACCAACAAACGCCATGATCCCCTGTCTCCTGAAGAGCGTGTCAGGAGACAAAACCACAATCTCTGCCTGTACTGCGGTGCTGAATCCCATTGGATTTCCAGCTGCCCAAAAAGAAACCCCAGATCTGCGGTTGTCCAACCAGCACCTGTGTCAAAATCTGCTGTTCGCTCCAAGCACGCTCCTGTGTGTAGAACTCTACAGCAACCTCAGGCTCCCAGGCCTGCTACAGGTACTGTGTCTAGACCTTTCAGCCCTAAACCGGCTCCCCTGCATAATCCTGCTCCCAGGAGACCTCCTGTGTCTAAGAGACTTGCTGTCCCTAAGCCAGCTCCCATACCCAGACCTGCCCCCAGAAAGTCTGTGCCCGTTGTGCCCAGAAGAAGGGTGTCTCTGGAGTCCACCTCTGGAGACGATTTGGAAAGCCCTATGGAGACAGAGACCACCATGCCCGTGGAATCAGAAACTGTCTTTCCTGTAAGACTTCGAAAGTACGTCGGTGGAACCAGAACCTCCAATCCCTATGGAGATTAACTACATCCAGACTTCGGGTGCAACAACCACTCCCATCACTCCCAGCCTGCAACATCCGGCGATCCTTGAGTCTGAAGGTATGGGTTATAACCCCCTCTATAATTTTATACCGCTCGGTTATATACCTTCTGACGACTCAGATCCAGAGGCGTTGTTGGGGGAAACTGCCCGGGACAGCGCACTCACCAGTCAGGATGCGGTAGAAGTTGCCACCACCTCACCCTGTACGATCATGGCTACCCAGGTATCAGACCCTGTACCACCTGGCTGCGTGTATGCCTCTAACAGAACTCTGGTTCGCCTAGAAGACCTACCAAGATTTGAAGAGGCATTGAAGATCAGGGAAGCTGCACACCAATCCAATAACACCACTATGGTGGCGACAGCTACTCCCATCACCCTCAGTCAGCAGTCCACGCTCTACAAACCTGCAATCCATGGAAAGTCAGACGATTACTGGGAGACCGATGACTCTGAAGCTAAAAGCCTGCCACAAACCGCACGGCGCAGCAAAGGGCCACCTGGTCAACGACGTGATTATGTGGGCAACATCGAGGTGACCGATCCTGTTGTCCTCAGCACCCAGACGGATGAGACCTATACGAGGAAGTCTAAATCTAGGGCGCGGAGACAGCAAAGGAAGAACCGTCTCCAGGCCAGTGTTGCAGGTTCCACCATTGGAATGCTCCAGGACGTCCCACGGGTTACATCTACCCCGATGCCTTCTGCCTATGTGGGTACGAAGTTCCCTGGTAACCCTGCCTCCTACCTGTGTCACTCTGTATCCAGGAGTCTATGTGACCGTGACACTCCTACTCGTCCAGATCCCTCACTGGAGGAACCGGATCCCTGTACCGTGCAGGGCACCTTTGTTGCGCCCACCTGGGACCAGGCCTCGGGAACTTGGGCATTTCGTCCTACGGACAATCCTTGGTCACCCTGAGTGTGACCCTGAAGGCGGGGGATACTGTCACGTTCCATCCTTGGAACCCCTAAACCTGCATTTAGCATTCATTGTCTGTAACCAGCTTTCATATCATAACAGACATTCTGGAACTCCCCTAGTGGCTTGCTTCAAGAACTGCTCTTTCTGATCCAGCACTGGTTCAAGTATACAAGTAGTTAAAACACCAAGCACGTCACACCACACACCCAAATAAAGGCGCCACGCCCACCTCTGATCCTCGCTTCATCATTGTGCTTCATTCCCCACAGAGAGAAGTGCTGTGCTCTGTGGCTCCAGTATAACCCCAGTCTTGTCTGGAATCCCTATTCCAATATCTGTTCCTGTATTTCAAACCACTCACCAAATCCTTGGACTCCAGCAACCGCACTTACCATCTTCAGCAATCTGGTCAGTCTGTGCTTTCCATCCACCTCCACCCATTCCTGTCTCTGTGCAGTATACTGCACTTGGGCTCAACCATCCCCCTCGTACTCTGGTGCCACCCCGGTACCAGTACGTGACAACTGCGTTTAAAGAGACACAAGGATAAAGCTTGATTTGAAACATGTATTATTTATATGCTGCAGCAGGGAAGTTATTGTGGCTCACCTGGCCTTCCTTTTGGATCTATTAAATGCAGTGTAATGAGTCTACATGCTGTTGGGTGGCATCTATAGTGAAATGCCCATCAGCCTTATTTAATTTATGTGTGCATAAATTAAATAAACATGGTTGATACGGCCACCTTGGAGGATTTTAATAATGCAGGGTGTGTTGGCTCTTGGCTGGATGTGTTCATATTTATACAAGGTTCTATATTGTACACAACCGCATTAGTGCTGGGTCTCAGCCTGGGCCTCAGCGTTTCCCTAGCGTGTGCAAAACGACCATATACACAGGCTCCTACGGACAAGGTGATCTGTTAGTAGGTCGTCAGGTGCTAAGTTTTAGCGACACACAGTGGCGTAGCGTGAGGGGGTCCTCGGGGGTGGTCGCCCCGGGCGCAATTTTCTTAGGGGCGCAAAATTTCAAAAGAAATTTGAACCACTAATATTTTCCAGCAGGGATCAGCAAAGTGTCTGCTCATGGACACTGGTGTCTGTGAGACGCCCTTGCATGGGCAGCCGCCAGTCTTGCGGTGCCGGCGGTGACTTAGCACTCAGCGTCCAAAAGGGAGGACCAGGACAGAAAATTCTGGTCCTGTCCTGACTCCTTCTTAACGCTGACATGAGTCATGTGAAGTAGCGCAGCATTATCTGACGGAACACCCTGTACCACACTTTTCAGCCCACCTTGAAGCCCTGTTCCAGCCCCCGCCACTGCTGGCAGCCCTGCAGCCGCTGAACAGGAAGGAGGGAGAGAGGCGCCTGCCCTGCAGCACATTTAAAATCCACTAAGCCCCCTGGACAGCTCCCCCCCAGGCCACCAGCAACTCCACACAAGTAGGCGACACTGTGTGACACCAGAGCAGTGTGGACCAACACACAGTGAGGGGGTACGGGTAGAGGGTAACTGGGGGTTCTTGGATAGAGAGAGATCGAGATATTGACTGGGGGTACTGGGAGAAAGTGGGGGTACTGAGACAGAGAAGGAGAGAGTGACTGGGGGTAATGGGAGAGAGTGACTGGGGGTACTTGGAGAGAGAAAGAGAGTGACTGGGAGTACTTGGGGAGAGAGTGACTGGGGGTACTGGGAGAGGGTGACTGGGGGTACTTGGAGAGAGAAAGAGAGTGACTGGGAGTACTTGGGGAGAGAGTGACTGGGGGTACTGGGAGAGGGTGACTGGGGTACTGGGAGAGAGTGACTGTGTATAGTGTAAGAGTGGAATTATGCTACGGTATACTGGGACAGGGTGACTGGTAGCAGTGGCGTAGCGTGGGGGGCATGCGTGTTTCATTTTTTATTATATCAGTATTTTGTTAATATGCAATACATGTGTTTGTGGGGTAAGGGGGTCAATACTCTACTGGTAGAAAGGAATCAGGGTGTGTTACCGTATCCACAGGTTGGGGGGTGCGCGCAATTCATGCCTTGCCCTGGGCGCTGATAACCCAGTGGCCACGCTATGCCGCTGGCAACACATGCTAATATTTTTCTTTAGCAATGGCGTTTTAGCTCACACCTGGTGATAGGGCCCTAAGTATTTAATATGCTTGTTTGAGGAGCCCTGCAAGAGCTTGATTGCGGAGGGGGATGCGGAAGGAGTAGAAGAACACTGAACTATTTTTTTTATTTTTTTTGGAGAAAGTATTTTACCAGGAAGGATACATTGAGATTTCTCTCATTTTCAAGTACAGTTGTGTTCAAAATTATTCAACCCCCAATGCTGTAAAGGGTTTTAGGGAATTTAGTGTACATTTGTAATTGTATTCAGAATGAAATCCTACAAGGACTTTTTAAAGAACCATATGCAACTAAAATGACATCAATTGGTTTTGTAATACAGTAGTGTAGCGCTGTGTTAAAAATCTTGCTGTGGCAGTACCTATTTTTGGCCACAAGATGGAGACTATCGCGATCAGAGATACTGGACATTGGGACTACAATGCCCGGCATGCTTTGCCAGAAGACAGGAAGTGGGTAGGGACTGGACACTTACATCCTCTGCCTCGTGGAGAAAGTTCCAGAGCGCGCCAGGGAACAGGAGAAAGCAGACGCACTGAGGAGATCGTGAGAGAACCTAGGCCAAAGCCGAGGGAGACCTGTTATTCCTGTCTGGGTCACTCAACCTGAGGAGAAGGAGACTTGCCAGAGCTCAGACATTGCTGCAGACCGGCGGAATCGAACGGAGAGCAGGCGGTGAGCTGGACAAGCTGCATGAAGTCAGACAACGGATCCGGCCGCTAGTATCCCCAGTTAAAATCCGGAGGAGAGACGTCCTGGGTCAGCGGAGCCTAAAGCCTGCGTCGGATGGGTGAGAGGCCTCCAAGGCTGTTTGTGATTAAAGGTCAAGCTGCGGTTTTCTCTTTAAAGTCCACAGGGCCCCAACTGACTAGTCGAAGACTTTCCTTCATGTAAATTCACTGGCGAGTTGAACAGTACCCGGGTACCACACACATATATATACACCTTCTTTACATTCTGGGACTTAACCTGTGCAGGACTCATTCTGTTACGAATCGGAACAAGGGGGTTAAAGATAAAGTTACGTTCCGAACTATATTTTTCTCTTTTCCGCTGCGCGTTTACCGCAATACGAAGGGATTGTATGTTTTGGGTTTCGCTACGTGTCCCCTTTTTCTGAACTATCGGGAAATTGCATTCTTTTATGTTCGGTCGCGAATATTTTATTTTCCGAAATACGAAGCCTCGTGTTTCGTTTCTTTTCCGCTGCGCGTTTTACCGTGATACGAAAATACTGTAATAATACTTGTGAATACCGTGCTTCAACATCTGCTCAAGATTTTAGTAAACTATTTAAATGATAAAAACTCACAACTGTGTTGGAGTATATTTATTCCCTAGTGCGGGGAGACTGACCCGTGGTTCATTTTCAGCGGCTCCTCCGGGAGTGAGCGCTACAGTAGTAAATGTTTCTTTTGTGAATTCTTCATTGACACAATTATTCAACCCCTTAAAGACTACCACTCTGAAGAACAGAGGTTCATTCAAGTGTTTTCAATCAGGTATTGAAAACACTTGTGGATGTCACGGAGCAGCAATAAAGCATAATAAGCACAAATTAGGCAGCTTTAAAATGACTGTGATACTCAGCTCCTTCTAGACATTTACTGGTGTGGTTACAAACATGGTGAAGTCAAGAGAATGGTCCAGGAAGACAAGAGAAGAGGTGATTACTCTTCACAGGAAGGGCAATGGCTATAAGAAGATTGCAAAGATGTTAAACATACCAAGAGAGACCATAGGAAGCATCGTTCGCAAATTCAAGGCAAAGGGCACTGTTGAAACACTACCTGGTCATGGCAGAAAGAAGATGCTGACTTCGACTGCTGTGCGCTACCTGAAGCGTAGATTGGAGAAAAGTCCTTGTGTGACTGCTGAGGAACTGAGAAAAGATTTGTCAGATGTGGGTACTGAAGTTTCAGCTCAGACAATACGGCGCACACTGCGTAATGAAGGCCTCCATGCCAGAACTCCCAGGCGCACCCCCTTGCTGTCTCCAAAGAATAAGAAGAGTCGACTGCAGTATGCCAAAAGTCATGTGGACAAACCACAGAAGTTTTGGGATAGTGTTCTGTGGACTGATAAAACAAAATTAGAACTGTTTGGGCCCATGGATCAACGCTATGTTTGGAGGAGGAAGAACAAGGCCTATGAAGAAAAGAACACCTTGCCTACTGTGAAGCATGGCGGGGTGTCAATCATGCTTTGGGGCTGTTTTGCTTCTGCAGGTACAGGGAAGCTTCAGCGTGTGCAAGGTACCATGAATTCTCTTCAGTACCAGGAGATATTGGGTGACAATGTGATGCAGTCCGTCACAAACCTGAGGCTTGGGAGACATTGGACCTTTCAACAGGACAATGATCCCAAGCATACCTCCAAGTCCACTAGAGCATGGTTGCAGATTAAAGGCTGGAACATTTTGGAGTGGCCATCGCAGTCACCTGACTTAAATCCGATTGAGAACCTCTGGTGGGACTTAAAGAAAGCAGTTGCAGTGCGCAAGCCTAAGAATGTGACTGAACTGGAGGCGTTTGCCCATGACGAATGGGCGAAGATACCCGTAGATCGCTGCAAGACACTTGTGTCAAGCTATGCTTCACGTTTAAAAGCTGTTATAACTGTAAAAGGATGTTGTACTAAGTACTAAGATTGAATGTCACTTGGGGGTTGAATAAAACTGATAATGATGTGAGCACAGAAAAGACATTTGTGGTTATTTCATTATAAATGTTATGTTATATTTGTCTGACCTACACGTGCCTCTTTGATTTAATTGTAATCAAGATGACTGAATGATCAAAATCAATGTCAAACTGGCCAAAACACTCAATTTCAGTGGGGGTTGAATAATTTTGAACACAACTGTATGTCCTGGGTGGCGATTTGTTCCCAATCTTCTTCTGCTCATGGCCAGAGGAAGAGGAGGATCCCTACGCCTGCTGCACTGTGAGAGGAGATGTGAATAAGGGATTTTTGGGGGATTTACATTGAGGTATTATGTGATTATCCAAAAGCAAAATCACTAAAACACGAGGGTTTCAAATTTGGTATTTATTTACTGAATGACAGCTCGCTTAACAGATAATGAGCTAGGTTGGAATAGCTTGTTCTTCTTTAAGTAGATGCAAATTAACGTCTCCTACATAAAGTATAGGAGATGTGAATTTCCAGTATACAGCTGCAACATTGGAGCTGCAATATAGGCTTTCGGTTCAGCTGTAATAGCTGCAGAGGATTATAAAATAATGACTGGAGCTCTTTTGTCTAACGGCTGCAGGCGTCAGCTTCACATCTAATTTGGAATCGGGCCCAATGGGTCTAAGGACATGTTGAGGAGTATAATGATTTACCAGTTTTTAGAGGCATCTGACCACTTTGGTCACTTGGCGCTTGTAGCAAGAGCAGAACCGGAATCAAGACGCTTTGAAACAAACATAAGTAAGAAGATAGAGCAATAAATAGACAAGATTATTGGATCGATGAAAGGCCATTTAACAAAGGAGCCATGTTTGAATGAAGTTGGGGGAGATCTTTACAACAATGACAAAACTAACCATATAAAAATTCCCTTAGGTCTTTAAGAAAAAAAAATCTCCTTCCCACTCACCCTTCTTGTAACTGGTCCCAGTAAAATCTTTCTGCCTTTCGTATCCGAAGAGTTAAGCTCTTGATGTGTTGTATGCTTTGTTCAGCGGTAACAAAACCGCACTGATATGTTTTTCTTGGTTCACAGGAAGCACCTGCCAGAGAAATGATGCTCTGTCACATACTACCTAGAAATTGTCTCCTAATCATACTCACATCTCAGAGAGCTTCACACAGCACTCACAAACAGCAGATAGGTTCCTTGACGCAAGAGTCGCACTCTAGGTTTGTAAACAGGATAAATGAGGGAAATACAATAGGGAAAAAGTCTTATATTTTTTTTTCGTTATTAACAAAGAGATTATAATAAACCTTAACCATTTTTTTTCTCTGCAGATAGCAAATGTCATTTTGGGATATTATAAAAACAAAGCCCATTAAAAAAAAACTAAATATACTAAATATGCTTTATACTAAAGCAAAACCATGCTATCTACCTTCATATTTCAAATTTTTATTTTACAGATGCCATTATTAGAATTGCCAATATTATGACCTCATTTCAAGTCATATTAATTCTTTTCAGCAAGTGCTAAATTCCTGTTATTAAATATATATCATACAATATGTGTGTACATTTACAGTTGTGTTCAAAATTATTCAACCCCCAATGCTGTAAAGGGTTTTAGGGAATTTAGTGTACATTTGTAATTGTATTCAGAATGAAATCCTACAAGGACTTTTTAAAGAACCATATGCAACTAAAATGACATCATTTGGTTTTGTAATACAGTAGTAAATGTTTCTTTTGTGAATTCTTCATTGACACAATTATTCAACCCCTTAAAGACTACCACTCTGAAGAACAAAGGTTCATTCAAGTGTTTTCAATCAGGTATTGAAAACACCTGTGGATGTCACGGAGCAGCAATAAAGCATAATAAGCACAAATTAGGCAGCTTTAAAATGACTGTGATACTCAGCTCCTTCTAGACATTTACTGGTGTGGTTACAAACATAGTGAAGTCAAGAGAATGGTCCAGGAAGACAAGAGAAGAGGTGATTACTCTTCACAGGAAGGGCAATGGCTATAAGAAGATTGCAAAGATGTTAAACATACCAAGAGAGACCATAGGAAGCATCATTCGCAAATTCAAGGCAAAGGGCACTGTTGAAACGCTACCTGGTCATGGCAGAAAGAATATGCTGACTTCGACTGCTGTGCGCTACCTGAAGCGTAGAGTGGAGAAAAGTCCCCGTGTGACTGCTGAGGAACTGAGAAAAGATTTGTCAGATGTCAGTACTGAAGTTTCAGCTCAGACAATACAGCGCACACTGCGTAATGAAGGCCTCCATGCCAGAACTCCCAGGCGCACCCCCTTGCTGTCTCCAAAGAATAAGAAGAGTCGACTGCAGTATGCCAAAAGTCATGTGGACAAACCACAGAAGTTTTGGGATAGTGTTCTGTGGACTGATGAAACAAAATTAGAACTGTTTGGGCCCATGGATCAACGCTATGTTTGGAGGAGGAAGAACAAGGCCTATGAAGAAAAGAACACCTTGCCTACTGTGAAGCATGGCGGGGGTCAATCATGCTTTGAGGCTGTTTTGCTTCTGCAGGTACAGGGAAGCTTCAGCGTGTGCAAGGTACCATGAATTCTCTTCAGTACCAGGAGATATTGAATGACAATGTGATGCAGTCCGTCACAAACCTGAGGCTTGGGAGACGTTGGACCTTTTTAACAGGACAATGATCCCAACCAAACCTCCAAGTCCACTAAAGCATGGTTGCAGATTAAAGGCTGGAACATTTTGGAGTGGCCATCGCAGTCACCTGACTTAAATCCGATTGAGAACCTCTGGTGGGACTTAAAGAAAGCAGTTGCAGTGCGCAAGCCTAAGAATGTGACTGAACTGGAGGCTTTTGCCCATGACGAATGGGCGAAGATACCCGTAGATCGCTGCAAGACACTTGTGTCAAGCTATGCTTCACGTTTAAAAGCTGTTATAACTGTAAAAGGATGTTGTACTAAGTACTAAGATTGAATGTCACTTGGGGGTTGAATAAAACTGATAATGATGTGAGCACAGAAAAGACATTTGTGGTTATTTCATTATAAATGTTATGTTATATTTGTCTGACCTACACGTGCCTCTTTGATTTAATTGTAAGCAAGATGACTGAATGATCAAAATCAATGTCAAACTGGCCAAAACACTCAATTTCAGTGGGGGTTGAATAATTTTGAACACAACTGTATTTGTGGTATGTAGCACAAGCAACAAGGACATAATCTGGCTCCATGAATTGTATCATAACAAGCTGGTGGGGCATATGCAAAAGAGTTCAAGAAGAGCACGGCCCATTCAGCCACTCATACACTGATACAAATCAGAGAATTGTGCACCGTCTTTTCTTGGGAATAAATACATTTAAAATGAACAAAACCCAAAGCAAAACATTTAATTTACTACTTCAAAGATAGTGACCTGCAGACTTAAACTGACAATTAATTATATTGACTACGATGGCCCTTATCTAACGATCCAGACGTGCACTGTTGAGGGCACACTTCTACCCTTAGAGCAATTGGTGCCGCAGCGGATACCGTCCCCAATGGAGGCATATCGCTATCTCCAACTCAAACACTTCTGGTCCAGCCTGACTGCACACCAACCGTACAGACCTACTCTGTCCCCCTTTGAAAGCCTCTGTACTCAGGACCCCCCACCACCTCACCTCCTTTCATTAATATATGCCCTTCTGATGGCCGCGGAATACCCAGACCTACCCTCCTACACTACTAAGTGGGAAGCCGAGACGCCCCTCCTTTGACCGAACGAGCTTGGTTAGATATCTTCCACATCACTTTTCATTCCTCCAGAGACCTGAAAGTACAAGAAATGAACTATAAATTGCTATCACGATGGTATCTCACACCTAACAGATTGGCGTTGATGCACCCGGGTGTATCCCCGGATTGTTGGAGATGTGGGCTTTCGAAAGGAACGTTCATTCATATTTGGTGGTCCTGCCCGTTTATAGTGCCCTACTGGGAGGTGGTGTTCACCTATGTTAACGAAATCACCTCTATGGACATCCCCTTCACCCCGCAAGCGGCTCTCCTACATGTGGTCCCCCTATCCCCGAATAGATATATTAAGTCTCTAATGATTCACTTGTTTTAATTCAGCAAAATCCCTGATCCCCAGACACTGGAGATCGGAATCACCACCAACGATCTTCGAATGGATAGATCAGGTCTCCAGCGTTAGGGAAATGGAGGAACTCCACCTCTCGCTGGAAAACAAATATGATATTTACTTTAAAACGTGGTACTGGTGGTCTGACTTTGTTATGAAACACCGTAAGGATAACCCGGAGGCCATAGCCAGGTCACATGAAAGGCGAGCCATACCCCCCGTATTCCCCTCAGAGACCGAGCTGGCTGACTGAGACAGTATTTTGGAACCGGCAGACGAACGAGACTCTCCCATGTGATCATAGGGATCACAAGACCCAACGTTGTGTATTTGTTTTTGTTTTGTTTTATTGTCTTTATGGTTTTTGGTTTTTCTTTTGTTTTCTCCTTCCTTGCTTTTTCTTTTCATAAGAATACCGTACACTAGACGGTATAAGCTTATTTTATCGGTACTTTTCTGTATCTCACTTATCATTCTGTAATTGAACTGATAATGCCTTGATTATATGCAATCTTTTATTTCAATAAAAAGATATTATACAAAAAAATAAATAAACTGGCAATTAAACTGAATTATTGCAAATAATCAGGGTTAGTGGACTGGAAACAAGTAGACACAAAAAAAAGACGTCCCGCATATTTACTTTTTCTCCCCCAATGCTGAAATTAGTAATACATTTTACCTATTGTAATTAAGCATTGATGGGTTTTCCTTGATCAGTTGTGGTCCTTTGTTCCTCCTGTAGAGGGGGCGTTGGTTCTGGGGGAAGGATGAGCCGGGCTGCTCTGGCCACAGTAACTTAAAGATGGCTCCATCAGCCTGTAGCACATTCTGTGTTCCTGTCCTTTTACACTAATGTCAGACGAACGCAGTCAGAGCGCACTCTGCGTGTGTGCAAAACGGACAGATGTACTGATACTGTAGACACTGTAGATACTGTAGACACCACACAGTCAGGTTTTTTTTGACGTACGTAGAAAAAAAAAGAACTATGGGAAATAAAATTAATATGAAAAGTGATAAAAATTTGAAAATTAAATGAAAAGCCTCTTTGTGCGTCAAGGTGCTGGACGTCGCAAATGCGCTGCATCTGACATATCATCATCACTCACACAGAACGCTATGCGGACTTGGCGCACTCTGCGCATCCGTCTAGCGGTTTTATGTTCTTGCCTAACTTGCGTCCGTTTGCCACGTGTGTTGTGCGTGCGCAGTTCGGTGCGCACGTACTTCGTGTGTGGGTCTCTATTGATCATGATTAACTGTGCAGCAACACTGACTGCGTTCGTCTGACGCGTGCTTGAAACTGCAGTTATTTAATTTTTACCGGCACGCTCTGGCTCCCCTGGTCTGAGAAGCACTCAGAAGTAGTTGCAATAAAACAAAATGTAGCCACGCAGAAGCAAATGTGTCATGTATCTGTACTTGTAATGAAAAGCCTACCACATATGTTAAAAAGAGATGCAAAATTGTCTCTTTTTTAATATTTATAATTTTTGTATTCTGCTGGACAGAGTTAGAATTGAATTATGTGACGCATAAATTTTAAATGCAAAGGTATAATATTGCATAAATACTAAATACATCATATAAAATGTACATATTGACAAAGCCTCAACTGTGACGAATACACAACAGTAAAAAAATATTTAAACCTATATGTTAGGCTTGTGCACCGATATTTTTTTTTTTTTTTTTTTTTTTCGGTTCGGTTCGATTTTTCGGATTTTTAAACTTTTCGATTCGGCTCGTTTCGACCGATTTTCTGTTTCGATTTTTTTCGGAATATCGACCGTTTTTCGTATTTTCGTGTCACTTTGCTCGTTTTTTGTATCGACTTTTCGTAATTTCGGAAATTTTCGTTTTCGGAATTGTACATGTTTTCAGAATATCGACCGTTTTTCGTATTTTCGTGTCACTTTGCTAGTTTTTGTATCGACTTTTCGTAATTTCAGAAATTTTCGTTTTTTCGGAACGTCTGTTCTCCTCGTTTCAAAGCAATAAATTTCGATTTGACACATTTCAAGTCCATTCGAAAATATTTCGTTTCGGCTCAGAAAACTTTTCGGATCTGCCATTTTCGGATCTAAAAATTTTCGGAAATTCGGCCGCATCCGAAAACACGAATCGGGAAATTTCGTGAAAATTCCGAAACCCGAAACGCACATCCCTACTATATGTCAATTTGTTATGTTTGGAAACATTACATTTCTGAAGCCATAATTCTGCACGATCATTTCCACAGTTTTATCCTTAGAAGTTAGAAAAAATGTACAACATAGCATAATATTGTACCATTAATGTAATCTGTCTGTTCTTGCTATAGAAATTGCACTCACATTTAAGGCTAATGTCAGACGAACGCAGTCTGAGCGCACTCTGCGTGTGTGCATAACGGACAGACGTACTGACGGAAGATACTGTAGACACCACACGGTCTGTTTTTTTTTTTTGACTGATGTTGAAAAAAAGGGGAAATATGGGAAAAAAATATTAAATAAAAATTAAATGACAGGTACAGTTTGCCAGACCACAAAAACATCTGAGCGTCAATATGATGAACGTCGCAAATGCGCTGCGTCTGTCGCGTCATCACGCACACAGGCCGCTACGTGGATGCGGTGCACTCTGGGCGTCCATCGTAGCACTTTTGCGTCAAGGCCTAAATGGCATCTGTTGCCACAAGCGTGGTGCGTGCACGCTTCGGTACGCACGTACTTTGTGTATTGGTCTCTATTGATCACAAATCAATGCTATGACGGACGTTAAACTGTGCGGCGACACGGACGTGATGACTGCGTTCGTCTGATTACTGCCTAATCAGGTGATTCCCATAGGCTTCAATGTTAAAAATATTCCTGTTTTTATTAAATATTTATTAAACAGCTTATTCTTTTTACTTGCAGCAAAAAGTCTATTTATTTTTTAGGATTTTTATAGGCATTTTTCGAGATTTTTTGGCAAATTGTTTTGGGGCTTTTTTTCTGCAACAAACCTGCTTATTATTATTCATAGGACTTTATTTAATAATTCCAGCCATTTTCATACCGGAGGTTTGTTTTGCAAACAGCTTTTGAAAGTTGCGGTGTTTTTTTTCCTCGTTCGTCAGCTTGCTTTTTTCAGATCGATTTGGTATTTTATCGACGGGTTTTTTAATCTATTTGGCGGGTTTTCAGCGTTTTTTCGGATCGATTCAGTGTTTTTCGGATGCATTCGGTGGTTTTGCAACGTATTAACTGATCGATTCAGCGATTTTTGCAACGGTTTTTCGAATGCATTCGGCGACTTTTCCGTGCACTTCGGGGACTTTGCAGGGTCAGGGTATTTGACTCCTCGAAATGCGGGGAACGAAAGAGCACCAAAATTCTGGTGCTATTTGAAAACCCTGTAAGGGCCATATTACATTCTTAACGCAAAAATCCTCACGCAAAGTGAAAATCTTGGAATTACAATCCTTGCGCGTTTTTTCATCTGCCGATCAATTGCGCATGCAAACAGGACGCACCCAAATGCACAAGCAGTACTGTCTTTTTTCGAGATTCAGCCAATCAGAATTAAGAACCACACCTGTCTCACGTTAACAAATTGCGTCTGCCACCGTCAATCTGAGCATATATGCTGCAGCAATAATACATGCACATGTAACTTCATCCATTGTATTGGTTTGGTATGTGTAGAATGTGTAACTATACTTTGTTGCATTTTTTTATGGGCTGGTGTATTTAGGTCCAGCCGCCGGTTCAAAAATGAAAGTCTTTGGTGCAGAGGCGGACTGACCCATCGGGCACACGGGCGCTGCCCGAGGGCCCGCAGGTCAGTGGGGGCCCGGTTTTGTAATGGACATTCCGACCACGCGCGCATCACGTGCGGGGGCGGTGTCAAAGCAGGGTGCACGTGGGGCCCAGGAAGACACGCTGGAGCGCCACCAACGAGGCGGTTTGTTAGTGCGCTGCCGTGGTCGGAACGTCCCTTACAAAACCGGGTCCCTGAGCTGCTGGGGTCTGTATATATCTGTAACGTTCCCACGTTCCAACCCTGTCTCCCTGCCCTCTGTATTCCCCATGTTTTGGTTCCCATGTGTTTCCCTGTGCTGCTTTCCCTGAGATGCAGCTCAGGGGTTAAGTTGTCAAGTTCAATTGCTCGATGAGCTTCTGCTGGTGATATGGGCTGATTACTCCCCTATATAAAGCCATGGGCCCATATCACCATGCTCTTGCATCTGGTTCACTTCAGCTACTGTTCTGTTCTTGAGAGCTCCCCGTTATTCTGTTCAAGTTCTATTTCAGGTTTACCCTATTTGTTTTGTTTATCCGTCTGTTGTTTCTTTAGTATCCCCAGGTTCCAGTTTATGTCTTGTTTTTTTCATGTTATCAGTTTCAGTGTTTCTCCTTTGTCTGAGTTTCATGTTCTGATTGATTTCCTGGTATTGACCCGCTGGCCTGGCTGACGGATTTTCTCTGGGGCTGTATCCCCGCTTTGGCTTAACGTAAACGTTCTGGTTTTGACTCCTGGCTTATTCACTGACAACTCTTCTGGACATCCCTAGCTGTACTGTGCTTATTGATTTATTGTTTTGTTGTGTGTCCCTGTTGACCACGACTTTTGTCATTGAAGTTCTTCCCTGTAGGTTGTGGAGTATATACTCCTTCAGGTATTCTGTGTACACCCTGGGACTCTGTACGGCTACTAGGTAACCTTTTTCTATTAGTGCACATTCGGCCACTCTAAGGACCGATCTATCAGTATAGGGCTCCTTTGGCATAGCCGTGCAAAGGTCCCCAGTGTCTCCTGTGTTATATTCACGTATCCAAGGTTATTGTGTCCTGCATCTCTGCATATAGTGGCTTTTACTCCTACCAGGGCCCTACTTGGTGCATGCCGTGTACCGCCATTGTGGCTGGATGTGACAATATCCATGTGTGAGCTACTGGGGTCAGTATATATCCATGTGTGAGGTACTGGGGTCAGTATATATCCATTTGTGAGCTACTGGGGTCAGTATATATCCATTTGTGAGCTACTGGGGTCAGTATATATCCATTTGTGAGCTACTGGGGTCAGTATATATCCATGTGTGAGCTACTGGGGGCAGTATATATCAATGTGTGAGCTACAGGGGCAATATATCAATGTGTGAGCTATGGGGGCAGTATATATCAATGTGTGAGCTACTGGACTGGGGCAGTATATATCCATATGTGAGCTGGGACACTATATATCCATGGGTGAGCTGGGGCAATATATCCATGGGTGAGCTGGGGCAATATATATCCATGGGTGAGCTGCTGGGGGCAATATATCCATATGTGAGCTGGGGGTAATATATATCCATGTGTGCCTTCACTTTCACTGCCTTCTAACAGGCACCGTACTTGCTGGCAGTTCGCCAAAATTTGTGTGTGAACATATGAGAGAGCTCCACAGCAATAAACCTCACAGTAATGTGCACTGTGCATGAGCATTCAGTGTTATATGGGAGTACTGATTTATGAGTAAGAGTAGCTTAAAAAAATCCGTAAAACTCGGGGGGGGGGTGACACCATAAATTACCGCACCGGGTGACACCAACCCTGGTGACGCAACTGCCCGCGGTAGACGATTGCATGTGGTTGTTGCGCTGACTATGTAATATGGGATTTGGCGCAAATGATTTTACCCCACGCGTTAATGATTATTTACGCCGGCGCAAATGTTTACGTGAAGATTGTAATTTAGCCCAAAATGTGACAGCCCTGATGTTTCAAGGCACGGACGTCACAAGACCACTGAACATGTCCTGTGGTATCTGGCACCAAGGTATTAGCAGCAGATCCTTTAAGTTCTGTAGTTTAAGAGGTGAGGCCTCCATGGATCGGATTTGTTGTTCCAGCACATCACACAGATGCTCATTCAGATTGATATCTGGGTATTATGGAGGCCAAGGCAACACCTTAAAATCTTTCTGTTCCTCAAACCATTCCTGAACAATTTTTGCAGTGCAGCAGGGTGCATTATCCTGCTGAAAGAGGCCATTGCCATCAGGGAACACCATTGCCATTAAGGGGGCAGTGCTGGATTAATGCCTGGAGTGGAAGAGTTGGAGGTTCCTCTACCTCCTTCTTCTCGCCAAGGTGCAGTTACCAAGGGCTGACTGGCAACTTTTGGCCCAGGGACAATTACAGCCTAGAGTGGAGCAACTCAACCCCCACTTAAAATGAGTCGGCCGCTCATCTCTGCTCTTACACGCGGCCTCTACATGCGGCTGCACCTCTCCACAGTAGTAAGCCATGGCTGTGGGTACGAAGCCGAGAACAGCGCAGCCCTTCCCTGCTGAGCCATTTCACCCCTCTGTACTGAGCTCATTTTGACTGTTTTGTGTGTAATGTGTATGATCACGATTTGAAGTCATTAATCCTCTTTTTCAACAGACTTGGCAGATTCACAATATATCATTTCTATGCGAATACGTCATGCCCTGTCAGAATGCTATAACAAGAAATGCCGAATGTTCCAATTTCCATTCAGATTTTAATCATTAATAGCTTGTAAAATATTTTTTTACATTTTATCATCCAAAACCTTTGTGGCTACATATTCTATGGGATACTATTGTTAACAAAAATTTAAAGGGGAACCTGTTACTACATTATTCTGAGAAAATATGCACTTTTAACCAAAACTGAAAAGAAAATAGTTTCTGCTTGTGTTTTGGATGATTGTGTTTTATGAATAATATGATTATGTATTATACAATGAACTTGCTCTCACTTGGGAAATGAGAAAGTGAGTAATGGTAGCGCAATTGCTCATTTTATAAGTGACAAATGGACAATGCCATTGCCTTGGAACAAAAAGAAAGAATAAGAAAAAGAAATTGTATGCTTTTTTTCTTTTAGACTTTACATGGCCATGTTTGGCATCATTGTAAACGTCAGACTCAGACCTGTCCAATGGCACCTAACATGACTTTGTGGAGTGTAAAGACTGACAGACCCCTACAATCCTTGTAGAGGTACGGTGGCTTGTGCTTTAGATGGACCAGTGCATAATAACACATTGTGATATCACCTCCCCATGCTCCCGTCATTTAAAATGAGAATATGAGTTATTGCAGTAGCATTGTTTGCTTTATAAGTAAAAGCAGATAATACCACTGAATAAGACATTTTTTACACATTATGTGGTCATCTTTGGTATCATTGGAAAGGCCAGAGACTGGCCTTTCTAATGACACCTCAACTGACCTTGTGCAGTGTAAAGATTAGAGACACATGGTTACAAAGCCCCCCAGCAATCCTCTCTGCTGTGCAGCGGTTTAGGTTTTTGATGAATCAATGTGTAATTTGAAACATTGTGTCATTGCCTCTGCACTTGCTGGCAACATTCCTCAGTGCTCTCCTAAACCTTGTTTTTGTTCACAATAATGTTATCCATGCTGAATAAAAGTCTATATGAACTACATTATTAAATTGCCAGACAGTAAAGAAACCTTTCATACCAGTAAGTCAGGATCGGGAAACATTAAAGAGTTTCTTTAAGGAACACTCTACAAATCCTGACCACTTTATATTGTTGAAATGGTCAGGATGTGAGGAGTGCCCCCCTACCAGCCCAGCCAAATTGGTAAAAGCTGGGTGACTTGGAGGAGTTTCCTCCTCCCCACCCAGCATCACCAGCAGCTGGGGTATTAGAATTTCCCGGCTGTTGGTTACTAGTGCCGACTTCACTATCTTTGAGACCAATCACTTTGTGGGCAGCTTCAATCCATTGTTCTGCACAGGCGCTACAGAACTTGCATGCCTAAGATTTGCAAGTCCTTTTGCAGTGCGAAATGTGCATTTCCTACGATACGCAAATAGTGCAGGAATTGCAAATTGCACCGAAAAGACTCAGGGACTTCCGGATTCAAGCGTCCCTGAGCCAAAGAGGAGGAGCTACATGCCAGCAGTCTCTGCCCAATTATTTAAGTACTGAAGAGTAGAATGTCCTTTTTTTGCAGAATGTTCCTTTAAAAGACAACTCAGCAGTGAATGACGTTTTCATCATTATTATCATTATAGAAACATAGAAACATAGAAAAATGTCAGCAGATAAGAAACTTTCGGCCCATCTAGTCTACCCAATTACATGGATACTTTACCTGGAATTATCTTTTGTTTAGGATAGTCTTATGCCTATCCCATGCCTGCTTAAATTCAATTACTGTTTTGGCCTCTACCACTTCAACTGGAAGGCTGTTCCATGTATCCACCCCCCTCTCAGTAAAATAATGCTTCCTGATGTTACTTTTAAACCTTTGCCCCTCTAATCTAAGACTATGTCCTCTTGTTTTGCTACTTTGTTTCCTTTAAAATATACTCCCTTCCTCTACCTTGTGGATTCCCTTTACGTATTTAAATGTTTCTATCATATCTCCTCTGTCTCGTCTTTTTTCCAAGCTGTACATGTTAAGATCATTAAGCCTTTCCTGGTAACTTTTCTCCTTCAAGCCGTACACCATTTTAGTAGCCCTTCTCTGAACTCTCTCGAAGATGTCTATATCCTTCTGGAGATACGGTCTCCAGTACTGCACACAGTACTCCAAGTGAGGTCTCACCAGTGCTCTGTACAGTGGCATGAGCACTTCCCTTTTCCTACTGCTAATACCTCTCCCTACACAACCAAGCATTCTGCCAGCATTTCCTGCTGCTCTGTTACATTGACTACTTACCCTTAGATCCTCTGAAATAATAACCCCTAAATCCCTTTCCTCAGATGTTGAGGTTAGGACTGTATCAAATATTCTATATTCAGCCCTTGGGTTTTACGTCCCAGGTGCATTATCTTGCACTTCTCCACATTAAAACTCAATTGCCACAGCTCCTACCATTTTTTTAGTTTACCTAAATCATTTGTCATTTGGCTGATCCCTGCAGGAACGTCAACCCTGTTGCAAATCTTTGTGTCATCAGCAAAAAGACATACTTTTCCATTAATACCTTCTGCAATATCACTAATAAAAATATTAAAGAGAATGGGTCCAAGTACTGACCCCTGACGTACCCCACTGGTAACAAGACCTTGCGCCGAATAAACTCCATTTACCACAACCCTCTGTTGCCTGTCACTCAGCCACTGCCTAATCCATTCAACAATATTGGAATCCAAGCTCAAAGATTTCAATTTATTGATAAGCCTTCTATACGGAACAGTATCAAAAGCCTTACTGAAATCTAAATAAGCAATGTCTACTGCACCACCTGTGTCTATTATTTTTGTTACCCAATCAAAAAAATCAATAAGATTAGTTTGGCATGATCTCCCTGAGGTAAACCCATGTTGTTTCTGGTCCTGTAATCTATGTGTTTTTAGATGTTCAACAATCCTTTCCTTTAACATGGTTTCCATTAATTTCCCCACTACTGTCGTAAGACTAACTGGCCTAGAGTTCCCCGATTCCTCCCTACTACCTTTCTTGTAAATGGGCACAACATTTGCTAATTTCCAGTCTTCTGGGACGACTCCCGTTAGCAAGGATTGGTTAAATAAATCTGTTAACGGTTTTGCTATTACATCACTGAGCTCTTTTAATAATTTAGGGTGGATCCCATCAGGCCCCATTGACTTATTTTTGTCTTTACTTTAGACAGCTGCTGTAGAACCTCCTCCTCTGAAAACTGATATGTAAATTAGACATGTGCACAGCACAAAATTTCGTTTTGAACTAATGGATTAGTCCTAAAATGCAATTTATTTAGTTGCTAAAGAAATTCGTTTTCAGTTCTTTAGTATGAAAACTAATTTCGTTCATCCGAAAACCAGTGGATACAATTACTATTGTAGTGGTGGCTCCTCAGAGGGCTGAGATCGCTGCTTGTTACAGTATCTCTCACTCTCAGCACAATGTGGGCCATATTACATAGTTGGTGCTAACTTAACCAGAGCTGTTGTGAACTTCCCAGAGCCATTATAGCCTATGGAGGTTTTCAGTTTACAACAGCTCTGGTTAAGTTAGCACCAACATTGTAATACTGCCCCGTGTCAGGCAAAGCTGTTACAGTAACTGACTGCTGCTCATCACAGCGCTCAGAGTTTCTGTAAAACTAGTAAATAATATTTTTATATATAAGAGGTTAGAACAATATTATTTCCTTGTTTTACTGAAACTCTGAGCGCTGTTACAGTCAGTTACTGTAACAACTGAGCCTGATACATTGTACTGAGAGATAATGTAACAAGCAGCCGATCTCAGCGCTCACAGCCACTGGATTTAAAGGGCTAAAAAAAGGCTCCTCTCTGTATAATGTTTAGAACATCTTCCTGCATTAATTAATACCCCTCTTTGTATAATGTAGATAACATCCTCCTGCATTAATGTCCCTCTCTGTATAGAACATTCTCCTCAATTTATACCTTTCTCTGTATAATGTATATAACATCCTCCTGCATTAATACCCCTCTCTGTATAATGTATAGAACATACTCCTGCATTAACACCCCTCTCTGTATAGAACATCCTACTGCATTGGCATGTGCAGGGTGCAGAACTTCGGATGTTGCGCTCTTCATTGCTGGTCTCCTTCACTCATCAATGTAATATCACAAAAAGGACTGAAACTAAAAATGTAGTCCATTTTATTTTAGTTTCTTTCGTTTTTTGTACTGAGCAGTTTCGTTTCTCTTGAGTCATACTAAAACTAAATTATCCCAAAATTCGGACTAAATCGTTTTAGTACTAAAACGAATGCACATGTCTATTGTAAATGTCTCGTTAGTGTTTCCTCCTAACTGAGGTCCCTTTCCTTCCTTTTCTTCTGCAAAGACTGAACAAAAATATTCATTGAGGCAGTCAGCGAGACCTTTATCCTCTTCTACATACCTTCCTTCCTTTGTTTTTAATCTAACTAATCCTTGTTTTACTTTTCTTTTCTCGTTTATGTATCTAAAAAATGTTTTGTCCCCCTTTTTTACCTACTGAGCTATTTTCTCTTCTGCGTGTGCTTTGGAAGTTCTTATAAATTGCTTTGCCTCTTTCTGCCTAATCTTATAGGTTTGCCTATCTTCTTCACTCTGAGGTTTTTTATAATTATTGAATGCTGTCTTTTTGTTCTTCACTATTTTGGCCACTTCTGCAGAGTACCACAGTGGTTTCTTCCCTTTTTTGTTTTTGCTAACAAGCCGAATGCAATTGCCTGTGGCTTTCAATAAAGCTTCCTTTAAATAATCCCATTTCTCCTGGATTCCCTTTAAACTCCTCCAGTCTGATAATGACTCCTTCACACAAAATCTCATTTTAGAAAATTCCGTTTTTTTAAAGTCTAAAACTTTTGTTTTTGTGTGGTGCGGCTCCATCCCTGTTCTTATATTAAACCATACTGACTGGTGATCACTAGATCCCAAATTTTCACCTACAACAATGTCCGATACCAAACCTCCATTTGTGAGTATTAAATCCAATATATCTCAAATGCTTCTCTATCTAGCCACACAAAATGATTACAAATTTTGTTTCCATCACAGGTCAACAGAAAGAAAAAGAATTCTGGATCTAAATGCCTAGATTATAAATTATTTTATAGCATTATCACTCTGACCTGGGGATTGGAAACATATAGGGCTATATTACAATCTTCATGTAAAAATGCTTGCTGTCGAAGATATATAATCAATAAGAAACTTATACGAGATATAAATATCAATCGTCTATATCTCTCAAATTCTCCTAAATTCTTTTAATTGTATGTGTTTTGCTTTAAAAAATATAACTAGCCAAACAACTAGATATATATATATAATGTTTTTATTTATTACGTATACAAAAAGGTCTTAAATCTCATAACATAATCAAAGACTTATAAAACACAACATCATCCATCCATCAGCACACAGATTTCTAGCTCTTGACATAGTATTTCTGTTAGTTACTTGAAAACGAGAGAAATCTCAATGTATCCTTCCTGGTAAAATCCTTTATAAATAAATATATATATATGGTTAATACCATTTACTTTATCAGTTAGTAACTACACACAGATGGTTAATAAACATCTCTGCTTAAAGAAAACAATTAACATGTATTCCCAGCACCAATTTAAAACAAGCTAGCAATCTTGTAGAGATATATGTATCTCTCTGTGCTACGTGGATCAACAAAAGATGAGCTATCACTTATTCTATTTCTAGAATAAGTAATAACTTATTTAGTGAATCCTCCCCTAATAACGAGAATTAAGCTTCTAATCTTCTGCTTTTTATACTGTAGTTATATAATTCCTTGCTTATTAATTTCAATCACAGTAACTTCCAAATTCAAAATTGTATATGTATATGTATGTGTGTATATATATATATACACTATTGCAACAAATACTTTAGGATAACATCCTTTTATCAGATTCTTCTTTATGATATTTCTATTCTGCAGTGTTAGAAATATTTTTGAAGATTCTGATCTAGCGGTATTGTGAGATAAATCTCAGTCTACATTCATTGCAATATATATCTACAATATATATATTCTCTTACATTAATCACACTTAAATTTGCTTCCCATACATTACCTGTCCAATCTGGATTCAATGTTTCTGTAGTTACATAAATACAGAAAAAATGGCGTCGCGCCCATACTCACTTATTTTTGGAGCGGCGGCAACTGCCAGGAGTAACAGCCCAGTAAATGTATAAAACATAACAAGGAGGGAGAGTGTCATCTGCGCTCATTCCTATGTGTTCCATGTACAACAAAAATGAGGTTTTGTTTGTTTCAATGGCCATTGCAACGTAAGCCCACTCGCCACTTCAAGGCACCTCTTTAGAGTGGGTACCTAACAATTGTAACCAAAAGGCCGCTCTACTGAGCAGCTCCAAGCCCCTCCAGCTGCTTTTTGTTTCTGTAGTTACAGCAGCAATATTTTTTAGATATGATGTATTGTTTTGGAATATGTGAAAATTATCAATGTCTGATAATGTTTTACCATCTCCTTGGTAGAAGTGAGAGATAAGTCAATGTATCAGAGTTAGAATTGTGCATTCCCATGAGGGAAAATTTAGGTGTGGTCCTCATTGAAATGAGGTGTAATATCCTGGAATCAATGCATTGTGTGTCGTGTCCTGAGATGATCTGAATGAATGCAACGAACAGTACATGGCTAGTTCTATTAGATTCCACGTCACTCTCTTATCTTTTCTAATTTAAATATAATATACTCTATGGGGACCCTCCATTTTATTCTTTAAAATTTAATATTTACTACACCTCAAGATGGCAGTGTTGCTTTTCACATAAAATTAGTAATATTTTAATTCTACTATATTTGAATTATATGACAGAGGTCATAGTTCAATATTGTTATCAAATTTGAACAAAGAAACTTTCTCTGCCTTCCAGACTCTCTGTCTATAGCTATCATTTTTTTATTTAATATCTCTTGTTATTCTGCCCATTTCAAGGATTTTACTGAGTACTCTTATCACTTAGACATTCGTTTACCATTAAAACAGAATACATTTATTCTTTAGCTAGTTATATAGTTATACACTCTTCAAACTATTTCTAAATATTATTTTCTATGCTACTAATATAAATTGATTATAAAAATATATTTTTGTGGATTAGCATAGATATACTTGCATATAATATTTCTATACCAAAAAAAGAAAAATATCTTTAATTCAAAGACGTGTTAAAACAAACCAATCAATTTAAATATGACATGTCTTAGCAATTAGACTCGGCATATATCATATAAAGACATTTTATATCGTCTCTATCATCATAGTCTGGCACTTATAGTTTTAAACACACATTCCTCTCTAATGAGTTAGTGAACTTGCCTCTAAAAAAACAAATCTCTCAGGGTTCATTCTAAATCTAGGTTAAAGTTGAGAAAGACTTTACATTATAACAAGATGGCTACAGGCATCCATTTTGTGTTACTCTAAAAATACCTGACATTGCGCAACGCGTGAATTTGTGCACCAAGCGTTAAACGTTAACGCGTGTAAATCACCGCTGAAATTACAATCCTCGCTCATTTTTTTTTCACCCATCGAGCAATAACGCGCGCAAAACAACGCACACAAATGCTGGCGCAGTAACGTTGCGCACAGAAATCTGTGTGCGGAATGTTTTTTTCCCGCGATTCAGTCAATCAGAATGAAGAACCACAATTATCTCACGTTAAGTTTTTGCGCCTGTCAAAGTCAATCTGAGTATATATGCTGCATCAATAATACAGTGGCAAGAAAACGTATGTGAACCCTTTGGGATTACGTGGAGTTTTGCATGAATTAGTCATAAAATGTGCTCTGATCTTCATCTAAGTCACAACAGTTTGAAAAACACAGTCTGCTTAAAATAATACAACACAAATATTAGTTTTCATGTGTTTATTGAAGATAACATGTAAACATTCACAGTGCAGGGTGGAAAAAGTATGTGAACCCCTAGCCTAAAGACCTCTCCAAGAGCTAATTGGAGCCAGGTGTGAGCCAACCTTCAGTCCAATCAGTGTGATATTATTGGATGTGTTGCTGAAAGCTGTCCTGCCCTTTAAAAACACACACCAGTTTTGGGTTTACTGGTTTCAAGAAGCACTGCCTGATGTGAACCATGCCTCGCAGAAAAGAGCTCTCAGAAGACCTACGATCAAGAATTGTTGACTTGCATGAAGCTGGAAAGGGTTACAAAAGTATCTCCTAAAGTCTTGATGTTCATGAGTCCACGGTAAGACAGACTGTCTACAAATGGAGAAAGTTCAGCACTGTTGCTACTCTCCCTAGGCGTGGTCGTCCTGTAAAGATGACTGCAAGAGCACAGCGCAGAATGCTTGTCAGCTAAAGACTTACAGAAATCTCTTGCACATGCTAACATTTTTGTTGACACATCTACAATAAGGAAAACATTAAACAAGAACAGAGTACATGGGAGAACACCACGGAGGAAGCCATTGCTGTCCAAAAAGAATATTGCAGCACGTTTGAAGTTTGCAAAAGAGCACCTGGATGTTTCACATGATGATCATCATGGTTTGGGGCTGCTTTGCTACCTCAGGGCCTGGACGGATTATTGTCATTAACAAGGCATTTTGCAGGAAAACGTAAGACCATCTGTCCGCCAACTGAAGCTCTGCAGAGGATGGGTGATGCAACAGGACAATGACCCAAAGCATACAAGTAATTCAACAAAAGAATGGCTTCAACAAAACAAAATACGCCTTCTGGAGTGGCCCAGTCAGAGTCCTGACCTCAACCCGATTGAAATGCTGTGGCATGACCTTAAGAGAGCGATTCACACCAGACATCCCAAGAATATTGCTAAACTGAAACCGTTTTGTGAAGAGGAGTGGTCCAAAATTACTCCAGATCGTTGTGCAGGTCTGATCTGCAACTACAGGAAATGTTTGGTTGAGGTAATTGCTGCCAAAGGAGGGTCAACCAGTTAAGTCCAAAGGTTCACATACTTTTTCCACCCTGCACTGTGAATGTTTACATGTTCTGTTTAATAAAAACATGAAAACATATAATATTTGTGTTGTATTATTTTAAGCAGACTGTTTTTCAAACTGTTGTGACTTAGATGAAGATCAGAGCACATTTTATGACCAATTCATGCAAAACTCCACATAATCCCAAAGGGTTCACATACTTTTTCTTGCCACTGTAACTGCACACACAACTTCTCAAATTTCTTGGTTTGGTATGAGTAGAATGTGTAACTATACTTTGCAGCATTTTATATTTGGGCTGGTGTAATTGGGTTCGGCCAGGTTGTTCAGATTTGCCATTAACACCAGCTTTTAGGAGTTGCTAAAATTATGCGCGCAAAGGCTATGCGTTAAATCCTGCGCATAGATTGTAATACCATCCGCATACCAGCGTTCATTTGCGTTTGTGCTCACAATGTTACGTATAGGACACGCGCAGTACAGTACGCTCGTGCAGGGTTCGCGCAGGTTCACCCGTGGTAGACAATTACGCGCGTTTGGTGCGCTGACAATGTAATACGACGTTCAGCGCAAAGGGTTTTACACCTCGCGTTAATTTTTTTTGCACCGGCGCAAACGTTTGCGCGAAGATTGTAATATAGCCCTTACTGTATAAGAAATTAAAGTGTTTACTTCTCCATTATGTATAGGTAAGTAATAATAAAACAAGTAGAGAATGTATCAGGGAAATTTGCACAGCGTAAACTGAGCTGTATATAATTTTCAATGTCAATACAATGTTTTGGCTTTCGAGCATGTAATGTGGGCTTTTTGTCGCCTTTATTTACCTGTATCTACATCCGCAGCACAGACTGTGTGAACGGTTTTCTTACACCCTTATGGCAGGAAACACATCAAATGAACCTCCATGCATAGGACGGGGTCGTAGAAGCTGTATTGTATCTGGTACATATTCCCACATGAGAGGTAATCTGAAATTCATATCTTTTTCTTAAAATTCTGACACGTGCTTTTCCTTAAAGTGATAGTATTAAATGGGGCAGCAGAGCCTTTGCCTGGCTGTCTATTCAACTATCACATCTAGTCATAGATTACCTAGTAGTTTATCTATGAACATTTGCAATAAACATCCATATTACTGCTGCTTCTGCAGCTAACAGTGAAAGATAATTGACTTTTAAAACCAGAAATATATATATATGTTTTTTGCTGCCACGTGACGACACTGAACGTTTTTTTACAAAGGGGTTACCATGTCCCATTAAAAAAACCTCCAACTTACTGACAGTCATTCTTTACAGGGGGGTTGTTTCAATATGTGATTTATGCATAGACCTAACATGTAACCAGTTTAGCAAAATTCATTTAAAATTTTTAATTATAACTAAGGTCCTCACTTCTATTTGTCGCTCCACTCTTAGTTTGTAAGCTCTTGAGCATGGTCCTCTTTTTCCATTGTTTTCCATGTGTTTACTTAGCTCACATGCGTGAGAGTTAACGTTAGCCCAAGTAGTTACCGCAAATTACAATCCAAACGCTAACGGGTTAAACCCGTAGCGTTTGGTATCTTGCGCTTTTCAGCGCGAGGTTACTGTACTTTGTGCTCCCCATGTTTAGCATGGGGAGCACAAAGTGTTAACCAGCGTTAGGATTACAAAGACCTAACGCTGATTAACATCCGGCCGCGGTTATTGTTTTCCATGTGTTTAGCGCTCACATGCGTGAGAGTTAACGTTAGCCCAAGTAGTTACCGTTAGCGTTTGGTATCTTGCGCTTTTCAGCACGAGGTTACTGTACTTTGCGCTCCCTATACTTAACATGGGGAGCACAAAGTGTTAACCAGCGTTAGGATTACAAAGACCTAACGTTGATTAACATCTGGCCGCAGTTAACAAAAAGTTAACCGGAGCCAGGACTTGGTGCTAACGGATTCCGCTTCTGCAGAATCCGTTAACGCCAGCCTAAAAATAAAAAAAAGGAATCGTATACTCACCTTGAGGACCGCAGCACTGTCCGCCTCCTCAGTCCAGCGGGAGCAGGGAAAGACTGGGGGAAAAAGTCCCACCAGTCTCCCCCTGCGTATCACTACGCTGACCGGACGGATCTCGCAAGGTGAGATCCGGCAGGTCATGTGACCGCCGGCATCTGCTTCAATGGAGTCCTAAGGGGCATCCTGGGGCTTTGTGCGTGGTAACAATGCAGGCAGCTCTTTTAGCGCCTGCATTGTAAACTAGCAGTAAAACGGACACGCTAGGGAAAAAACTGCGGGCGCAGTTTTTCTTCCCTAACGCCCTCGTTTTACCGCTAGGAATGTAATTTGGCCCCTGCAGTCTGAATACAACAGATCTGTGTTTGATCACTGCTAAAAAAAAGCAATTTGTAGGAAAGTACTATTTGCTTTGTTAGTGTTTTATAATGTAGGATAATCATTTTTCTCTATTAAAGACAGGTGCCAATATTATAATTTTCTTATCTGTCAATAGTCTGAGTAAGAGTGACTCAGAAATAAAAAATACAATTAATAATAACAATAATGATAGATTATATAGGAAGAATATGCATAGACAGACATATATATATATATATATCTATATATATATATATTCGTAACGATTAAAATTTTTGTGTTCGATTAATCAATTTATTTTTAATCGATTTTAATTTCGATTAATTATAACGCACATACAGATCCAACTACTTTTAGCTGATCTGCATGCATTGCAACTCTGCATTAGTCAGTGGTAAATGTGGTATACACTAGATACACTATATACAATCACCCGACACTGGTTAGTTTCAACAATCCATGACTTTACTTCACAGTTCACACAAATACGTCTTAACTTACGTCAGTGCTACAGTTTGAATTTATTATATTGCCCCAGCTCACGCATGAATATCTTTCCCCCAGCTCACAAATGGATCTATTGCCCCAGCTCATACATGGATATATTTGCCCCAGCTCACAAATGGATATATTGCCCCAGCTCACGCATGGATATCTTTGCCCCCAGCTCAGACATGGAGTTATTGCCCCAGCTCACACATGGATATATTTGCCCCAGCTCATACATGGATATATTTGCCCCAGCTCACACATGGATATATTTGCCCCAGCTCACACATGGATATATTTGCCCCAGCTCACACATGGATATATTTGCCCCAGCTCACACATGAATATATTTGCCCCAGCTCACACATGGATATATTGTATTATAGATAATCAACGGAGCGCCAGAGAACTGGATGTACGATTAGTCACTATACATGTCCAATTGACTGTCTTCTAGATCATCACGAGAGAGCCGCTCTTCTGAGTGAAAGAAGATCTCTGTAGAAGAGAAGGGATATAATAGCGCAATATGTCGGTCCACCATAAGAGGAAAGTAAAGCAATCGTGGTCCTACTCACATGCTGTTGAGCCTGACCTCGGCTCTAGGGTGGATGGCAGTTATGGGTCTTCAAAGATGTTCAGGTGCCCATAAACCCACAATAGGATTCTTCAAACACTGTCCCATATACCCGCAACAGGATTCTTCAGACACTTTCCCCTGCAGTGGATCAGAAAATACCAATGCACTTTCTGGTGCAATACCGTTTTAAAAAATAATAGAGTGGGTACTCGTAAATAATTACACTCACATGCTGGTGAGCCGCATTGGCTACAAGATGTCGCACAGGAATATTAAGGTAATTCCAAAACCTTCTTGTAAATCACGTTTCAGGAAGCAGCAGTAGTTTAAAATAAATTTATTCAATACATAAAATAATTACCAGTACGCGTTTCGCTCCTTAGAGCTTCTTCAGCTGGTATCCTATATTTTTTAAAATGGTATTGCACCAGAAAGTGCGTTGGTATTTTCTGATCCACTGCAGGGGAAAGTGTCTGAAGAATCACGTGGCGCAAAGCACATGGCGGCGCCGCCGCGTGCTTTCCACCGCCGCGTGCTTTCCGCCGCTGGTCATTTAAAATATTTTTAATCGACCAAAAAAATTAACGATTATTCGATCGATTAATCATTCATATCCGCAGCCATAATTAGATATATAGATATATAGAGAGAGAAAAGATAAATATATATTTTTTCACTTCTCTCCAAATTTGTTTCACTAAGGATATTTATCAAAACAGAGGTCTAAGGTGCTAATTAAAATAAAAATATATAAAGCTAGAAAATGTATCAACTTAATTCTTATTTCATTGGTATCTTCTTTATGCAAGAATAATTTGCATAAGAAGCACTATATATTAAAGTTGTACAATTACACAAATGTTCAGTATGAAATTACATTTCATTTTATTTCCTCTCTAAATTTCACTTTAGGGCTCAGAAAATGAAATATCTGGTGCTTCACTTGCATGGAGGTTGGAGAGCTGTGGTTCTGGGCACGTGTACTACTAATGGAATTCATAAAACAGAACAAAATACTTCACACACTCTGATTTCAACCAGATACAATACTAGCAAATCACTTTTAAACTATGATAATATATTCAATATATTGTGTAAAGATTATTATGTTTAACTTTTAAGTGTATGTTCAGAGTTGTAGGGGCCAAAAACAATGTAGGCAATGCAGAGGCGTAATATACTCAGTGTATATATAGCTCACTCTACGACTTTTCCCCTTAAATAATTGGGCAGATGCTGTTATCTTGCTAATTATATGTAAATATATATATATATATTTCTACTTGCCTGCTCGTTATGGACGTGTCACATGTCAAGTAGGGCGAGTGGAAATTTGGCCCTGTGAAAATCCGGCCGTTTGAATTGGGTGTATGTGCCTTTATTTCCCTGAATCCAGATATGAAGTCTCACACCAAGAGCGAGTGGACACAGGGCAGTAGTAAAATGCTTTTGTGAGTTTCCCTACTGGAGTACTCAGATTCCTCTCCTCCCACCTGAGAGCAATAAGCAATAATCAAACCAGATGCTGGAGTTGTGAGGATTAATCTGTTTCATTTTTCAGTTAACCGTTTAGCTGATTTTTTTTGCAGCTGAGAGTAGGCTTGTGCACCAATTTTTTTTCGGTTCGATTCGGTTCGATTTTTCGGATTTTTAAACTTTTCGATTCGGCTCGTTTCGACCGATTTCGGTTTCGATTCGGTTCGACCTGTTTTTCGGGTACATTTTTTTTTTCGGAATTTCGACCATTTTTCGTATTTTCGTGTCACTGTGCTCGGTTTTTGTATCGACTTTTAGTTTTTTCGAAAAATTTTCGTTTTTCAGAAAATTTTCGTTTTTACAAAATTTTCGTTTTTACAAAATTTTCGTTTTTCGGAAAATTTTCGTTTTTCGGAATTGCACATTTTTCGGCATATCGACCTTTTTTCGTATTTTTCGTGTCATTTTGCCCGTTTTTTGTATCGACTTTTCGTTTTTTCGAAAAATTTTCGTTTTTCAGAAAATGTTTGTTTTTACAAAATTTTCGTTTTTCGGAAAATTTTCGTTTTTCGGAAAATTTTCGTTTTTCGGAAAATCTGTTCTCCTCGTTTGCCACATTTCAAGCCCATTCGAAAAATCCGAAAATATTTCGTTTCGGCTCGGAAAACATTTCGGATCTGAACTTTTCGGATCTAAAATGTTTCGGAAATTCGGCCGCATCCGAAAACACGAATCGGGAAAATTCGTGAAAATTCCGAAATTCCGAAACCCGAAACGCACATCCCTAGCTGAGAGTTGTATTAGTAAAAGCACATACAGTATTCATAAAATTATTACAATAAGGACATAGAGTTGAACAGAAACACTGACAGACAGGCACAGGGAAAGACAAGCAGAGAAACTCAGAGCTGCACAGGGAGAGACACAAGGGAGAGCTGCACAGCGAGAGGCACAGGGGAGAGCTGCACAGGGAGTTACACAGGGGAGAGCTGTACAGGGAGAGAGACAGGGTAGAGCTGCACAGCGAGCTACACAGGGGAGAGCTGCACAGGGAAAGACACAGGGGGAGAGCTGCACAGGGAAAGACACGGGAGAGCTGCACAGGGAGAAAGACCGGGGAGAGCTGCACAGGGAGAGACACAGGGGAGAGCTGCACAGGGATAGATACAGGGGAGAGCTGCACAGGGAGAGACACAGGGGAGAGCTGCACAGGGAAAGACACGGGGAGAGCTGCACAGGGAAAGACACGGAGAGAGCTGCACAGGGAGAAAGACCGGGTAGAGCTGCACAGGGAGAAAGACCGGGTAGAGATGCACAGGGAGAAAGACCGAGTAGAGCTGCACAGGGAGAGACACAGGGGCGAGCTGCACAGGGGCGAGCTGCACAGGTAGAGACACAGGGGTGAGCTGTACATGGAGCTACACAGGGGAGAACTGCACAGGGAGCTACTCAGGGGAGAGCTGCACAGGGAGCTACACAGGGGAGAGCTGTACAGGAAAAGACACATGGGAGAACTGCACAGGGAAAGACACGGGGAGAGCTGTACAGGGAAAGACACGGGGAGAGCTGCACAGGGAAAGACACGGGGAGAGCTGTACAGGGTAGAGCTGCACAGCGAGCTACACAGGGGAGAGCTGCACAGGGAAAGACACAGGGGAGAGCTGCACAGGGAGTTACACAGGGGAGAGCTGTACAGGGAGAGAGACAGGGTAGAGCTGCACAGCGAGCTACACAGGGGAGAGCTGCACAGGGAAAGACACAGGGGGAGAGCTGCACAGGGAAAGACACGGGAGAGCTGCACAGGGAGAAAGACCGGGTAGAGCTGCACAGGGAGAGACACAGGGGACAGCTGCACAGGGATAGATACAGGGGAGAGCTGCACAGGGAGAGACACAGGGGAGAGCTGCACAGGGAGAGACACAGGGGAGAGCTGCACAGGGAGAGACACAGGGGAGAGCTGCACAGGGAGCTACACCGGGGAGAGCTGCACAGGGAGCTACACCGGGGAGAGCTGCACAGGGAGCTACACAGGGGAGAGCTGCACAGGGAGAGACACAGGGGAGAGCTGCACAGGGAGAGACATGGGAGAGCTGCACAGGGAGAGACACGGGGTAGAGCTGCACAATGAGAGACACAGGGGAGAGCTGCACAGGGAGAGACATGGGGAGAGCTGCACAGGGAGAGACACAGGGGAGAGCTGCACAGGGAGAGACACAGGGAGAGCTGCACAGGGAGAGACACGGGAGAGCTGCACAGGGAAAGACACGGGGGAGAGCTGCACAGGGAGAGACACGGAGAGCTGCACAGGGAGAGACACGGGAGAGCTGC
The DNA here is from genome assembly GCA_009667805.1 of Leptobrachium leishanense. NCBI lineage: Eukaryota > Metazoa > Chordata > Amphibia > Anura > Megophryidae > Leptobrachium > Leptobrachium leishanense. Next base: position 477,623,803 of record CM019063.1, on the reverse strand, counting down.
ACAGGGAGAGCTGCACAGGGAGAGACACGGGGGAGAGCTGCACAGGGAGAGACACGGGGGAGAGCTGCACAGGGAGAGACACAGGGGAGAGCTGCACAGGGAGCTACACCGGGGAGAGCTGCACAGGGAGCTACACAGGGGAGAGCTGCACAGGGAGAGACACAGGGGAGAGCTGCACAGGGAGAGACACAGGGGAGAGCTGCACAGGAAGAGACACGGGGAGAGCTGCCCAGGGAGAGACACGGGGGAGAGCTGCACAGGGAAAGACACGGGGGAGAGCTGCACAGGGAAAGACACGGGGGAGAGCTGTAGAGGGAGAGCTGCACAGGGAGAGACACAGGGGAGAGCTGCACAGGGAGAGACGCAGGGGAGAGCTGCACAGGGAGAGACGCAGGGGAGAGCTGCACAGGGAGAGACGCAGGGGAGAGCTGCACAGGGAGAGAAACAGGGGAGAGCTGCACAGGGAGAGACATGGGGGAGAGCTGCACAGGGAAAGACACGGGGAGAGCTGCACAGGGAAAGACACGGGGGAGAGCTGCACAGGGAAAGACACGGAGAGAGCTGCACAGGGAGAAAGACCGGGTAGAGCTGCACAGGGAGAAAGACCGGGTAGAGATGCACAGGGAGAAAGACCGAGTAGAGCTGCACAGGGAGAGACACAGGGGCGAGCTGCACAGGGGCGAGCTGCACAGGTAGAGACACAGGGGTGAGCTGTACAGGGAGCTACACAGGGGAGAACTGCACAGGGAGCTACTCAGGGGAGAGCTGCACAGGGAGCTACACAGGGGAGAGCTGTACAGGAAAAGACACATGGGAGAACTGCACAGGGAAAGACACGGGGAGAGCTGTACAGGGAAAGACACGGGGAGAGCTGCACAGGGAAAGACACGGGGAGAGCTGCACAGGGAAAGACATGGGGAGAGCTGCACAGGGAGACACAGAGGAGAGCTGCACCGTGAGACACAGGGGAGAGCCGCAAAAGGAAAGAGACAAAGGGGAGAGCTGCACAAGGATAGAGACACAGGAGAACTGCACAAGGAGAGAGACACAGACGAGAGCTGTTCAGGGAAAGAGCTGCACAAGGCGAGAGACACAGGGGAGAGCTGTAGAGGGAGAGACAGAGAAGAGTTGCACAGAAAGAGAGAGACAAATGAGAGCTGCACAGGGAGAAAGAGACATAAGAGCTGCACAGGGATAGAGGGGGAGACAGATGAGAGCTGCACAGGAAAGATGAAATAGAGGAGAACTGCACAGGGAAGTGGAGATAGAGGACAGCCTCACAGGGAGACTGAGGCAGAGGAGGGATGCACAGGGAGAGACAGAGGAGCTATGCACTGTGATAGAGAGACAGACATGAGCTGCAGAGAGAGATTCACAGGGATAGAGAGAAATAGAGGCGGGATGAAGGATTGAGGGGATTAACACTCTATAAACATTGGTGTATATTGATGTGATGATGGAAAGGAATAAGATGACATAAGTAGAAAGGATACTATTTAATTTAGCACAAGTCATTTTAATCTAATGGCAATAAAAGCTCAAGAAGTATTTTTGCACTGCATGCATATAATTGTCCTTCATATAGAGTAATAGATCCAAACAGGGGTGGGATTTGCCTTGAGTGGGAATGGTATGGGTGGGATCAGCGGCAAGTAACTTTTTGACCTGGCTAGTAGCTTGGAATATGAAATCTTGAGTCCAATATGTATCTCTCTCTCTCGAAATACATGTAACACTCACCAATCTTGTCGTGCACTGGTTTGGGGTAGGCTAAAACCGGAAATGACACATTGCAACAACCAGACGAACTAACACTGTCGCTAATAAGAATGACGTTCCAGTGTCATTTACAACCATTGGTGAAAACATCAGAATGTTATTAATGTCCATTTACTCCTTATATCTTTTGTTATTTTGTCCCCCCACGCATACTTATTTAAATGTATTCTCTCATATATTTTATTCTGTTTGTATTTGATATGCCTCTCTGTACATTATGATATTATTTGATTATAGATAAAAATGTTCTTATGAAAAGTAATAACATAAAACAAAATGCTTTAAGTGAAGGACAAGTACTAATCAATTATTATACTGAAAGCAGCAGGGTAGCACACTCCTACACAGTTACCTTTTGTGTTGTTAAGCACTAAAAACAATTCTCTGCATTAGTCACGCAACATATTTATACCTCACGTGGGATGGAGTTTCTGACATAATGACATATGTCTGCATTCAGCTGCTCTCCTATGAATTCTATTTACTATTTATGATATTTCTGCATAGCTTACAATCTGATTTCATATTTATACGTCTGTATGGCCCTTACGGTTAACAATCTGGGATAGAATTTGTCTTTGTTTTGGATGTTAGGTTGTTACTTAACCCCTTCACTACCGTGATCATATATACAGATCAGCAGTAGCAGACACAGCAGCTGGAGATGGTGTTAACACGATCTGGGGCTATGCTGTGTGATTGCAAATGAAATTTGTTTGTTGCAAACTAATTTTGCTTGCTTTTGGGCTTCAGAAAGTACCCTCAAAAGTTTTAACCCTGTGGGCATGATGCCTAAAGTGGTAAAACTGGTTAAAATCAGGTAAGGAATGTCCTGACATATTGGACGTTCCCCAGCTGACAGGGAGACATGTGCTGCAGTTCTAACTGCAGGAATTCTGTTTGGACTGTAGATGGCAAAATCTGCCTGCCAAATAGGTTACTACAGTAAGAAATACACTGGGAATATTCCCAAATATTTCATACTATATAATTAACCCCTTCGCTGCTGAGCCATTTCACCCCTGTGTGCTGAGCCCTTTTTGATGGTTTTGTGCTCATCATGTTTAAACGCGTTTTGAAGTCAGGTTTTATCGTATAGGAAAAAGACTAATATACACTATATTGCCAAAAGTATTCGCTCACCCATCCAAATAATCAGAATCAGGTGTTCCAATCACTTCCATGGCCACAGGTGTATAAAATCAAGCACCTAGGCATGCAGACTGTTTTTACAAACATTTGTGAAAGAATGGGTCACTCTCAGGAGCTCAGTGAATTCCAGCGTGGAACTGTAATAGGATGCCATCTGTGCAACAAATCCAGTCGTGAAATTTCCTCGCTCCTAAATATTCCACAGTCAACTGTCAGCTGTATTATAAGAACGTGGGGGTGTTTGGGAACGACAACAACTCAGCCACGAAGTGGTAGGCCATGTAAACTGACGGAGCGGGGTCAGCGGATGCTGAGTCGCATAGTGCATAGAGGTCGCCAACTTTCTGCAGAGTCAATCACTACAGACCTCCAAACTTCATGTGGCCTTCAGCTTAGCTCAAGAACAGTGCGTAGAGAACTTCATGGAATGGGTTTCCATGGCCAAGCAGCTGCATCCAAGCCATACATCACCAAGTGCAATTTAAAGCTTCGGATGCAGTGGTGTAAAGCACGCCACCACTGGACTCTAGAGCAGTGGAGACGCGTTCTCTGGAATGACAAATCGTGCTTTTCCATCTGGCAATCTGATGGACGAGTCTGGGTTTGGCGGTTGCCAGGAGAACGGTACTTGTCTGACTGCGTTGTGCCAAGTGTAAAGTTTGGTGGAGGGGGGTTTATGGTGTGAGGTTGTTTTTGAGGAGCTGGGCTTGGCCCCTTAGTTCCAGTGAAAGGAACTCTGAATGCTTCAGCATACCAAGACATTTTGGACAATTCCATGCTCCCAACTTTGTGGGAACAGTTTGGAGCTGGCCCCTTCCTCTTCCAACATGACTGTGCACCAGTACACAAAGCAAGGTCCATAAAGACATGGATGACAGAGTCTGGTTGTGGATGAACTTGACTGGGCTGCACAGAGTCATGACCTCAACCCGATAGAACACCTTTGGGATGAATTAGAGTGGAGACTGAGAGCCAGGCCTTCTCGTCAAACATCAGTGTGTGACCTCACAAATGCGCTTCTGGAAGAATGGTCAAGAATTCCCATAAACACACTCCTAAACCTTGTGGACAGCCTTCCCAGAAGAGTTGAAGCTGTTATAGCTGCAAAAGGGTGGACCGACGTCATAATGAACCTTATGGATTAGGAATGGGATATCACTTAAATCACATGCGAGTCAAGGCAGGTGAGCGAATACTTTTGGCAATATAATGTATATCGTTATTTTCAGCACACTCTGGAAATTCATAATATATCATTATTATGTGTCCTGTCAGAGTGCTATAACAAAAAAAAATTCAAAACTGTTAATTTCCATTCAGATATCAATAATTTACAGAGTGTAAACCTATTTTATTCAGATTTTATCATCCAAGTCTTTGTGGTTATATATTCTAAGGGGCACTTGATAAAAAAAAAATAGAAATGGGAACCTGTTACTGTGTTTTTTTTTAAAAAATACACAACTATAACTGAAAAAAACATTGTGGGAAATGAAAAGGTGAGCTAGTGCAATATCATTGTTCACATTATAATTGAAAAGTGAACAATATTTATTTTTATTTATATATTTATTTTATTATTGCTTTTCTTTTACCTATAATATGGTCTGGCCTTTCCAAGAATATCAAACATGAGCTATTATCTGATGCTGATTGGGAGATACAATGCTTCAAATGACCCCCATATCTCTACCATAGGGAGCACCGGTTTGGGGGATTCCCTTTCTGACATCATCGCACCCATGTGCAATGATGTCAGTGGACAAGGGGAAACCCGGAAGGCGGGACTGACATACAAGAGAAATCTGCAATCTGGGGCCGATTGCCTCTGGATCACGGTACTGGCAGTTAATAGGTTAATATGGGCATCACTGGAATGGTCAGACTGTGACTTTTCTAGCGATGCCTTACTTGTCCCTCTACCCTTACTGATGGGGAGATAGAGGGTTCCAAAGGACCCATCCCCTCCCCCTCAGGTACTATCCTGGCTCTTCCAAGAGGGGTGCCTGAAAATGACATCATCACGCTCCGGCATGATGACATCAGTGCAATGGGAGGGGTCTAATGTGACATTCTGAAATAAGGAAGTCAGACCACCGCAAGACCCTGACCGGATAGGTAAGGGGCTCCCCCTTGGCTGCGGCATCCTGATGACATTCCCCACACGTTGTCTGCAGCCAATGGGTTAAATAAAAATAATTCTCCAAAAATCCACTGGTTCCTGGAAGTGGATTTTTGGAAAATCACTTGGTAGTGCAGGGCTTAAAGAGGTTTTGCTACAAAGTGGTTTGTATATAGCGATGATCCTAAAGAAGGGGAGCTATTTGAAGACAATTTGTGCCTCAGAAAGAGAGAATATTTCTACTTGTTTCCATAATAAATAAAAGATCAGCTTTCAAATGGCAGAATACAGTGTGTATTTTGTTATATAAAATATAATATTTTATGCCTTCAAATCAGATGGCACACCTTCTCCTGGCAGAGACCTCCATCTTTATTTTTCTTACCTTAAGGAACCTTTCCCTCTGCTGGGGGAATGCCATAAAATGTTCTCGAACATGGACTCATGGCAGGAATAAGATAGAATAAAATAGTCATTTTTCCTGTGTCCTAAAGATCCAAGGATTTAAGAAAACAACTTTCCTGCCAGGACAAAAAAAAAGAAGTTAAAACTGATTGCATACATTCATGTAGTGCAATCATTGATGGTATGGGAAAACAAAATACGACAAGCCTTCTGTAGATACCAGAATATTTTAGTGTAAAATGTAGTATTTAGGAGATATGTACATATTTTCTCAGACATATTCCATCACACAGATCATATTAAGTATAATGCAAAAATCATGCTTTGATCACTTTTAGTGATGTTGGAGTTGTTTGAATGCTTCAGATCTGTGTTATTGTATATATCTTACAAGTTCCATGTGATGCTTTACAGCGAAAATGCAGCTGAAAATAAAGTGATGACTCAAATTCACAGGAAAGTGCAGGTAAGAATTCAATACATGCATAAATTTAATATAAAAGCAAAGGTGTGTTTACTAATAAAGGATAGGTACTAATGAAAATCCTCACGAAACAAGGAAGAAGTTCGAAACAAATCAAAATGATTAGAAAATATAAATAGTAAAGGTAAACCAGGGTCAGGAGGAGAGAAATCAGAAAATCCCAAAGCACTAAAACAATACGGGCCCTATCCCTATTACATACTAAATGCTAGCGTTAGCGCTCAGCTGTGTGAGTGTTAATGTTAGGTTAAGTGGCCGACCACATTACAATCTGAACGCTAACGGGATAAAGAAAAACGTTTGCGATTCGGAGATTGCGTGAGTTTATTGTACATTGCGCTCCCTACATTAATTAACGTTCCCTAGAGTTAGTGTTAGGATTACAAAGTCCTAATGCAAATTATGTCCCGCTGTGGCTAACTCAAAAATTAAGCACAGCTTGGAGCTGGTGCTAACTGATTGAGCTTCTGCAGAATCAGTTATCACCAGCTTCAAAATCCCCCCAAAAATCACATACTCACCTCTCATCCTGCGGCAAGAACGACGGCTTGATCCACCTCCTCTGGCCGCCGGGAGCAGAATGAGACTTGGCGAAAAAAGTCCCCAGTCTCCCTCCATCACTCTGCCGCGAACACTCTGCCGACCTGCAGGATTTCGTGAGAGGCCAGGATGGGGCATGGGCGTCAGACGTCCGGCGTGCCCCTCTGACATCATCAGAGGGGACGGCTGGCCTCCATCTTAGATTCTCCTCCCGCCAGTGGCCAGGCCTAGACAGGTCGCAGTGCCTCCTCCCAAATCCTAAAAAATACACAGCCGCTGCCGGAATGATCATCATAATGATAATCTATTGTCGTTCGATCAGGCAAATTAGGCGGCTGCAAGGTCCCATAGGTGTGAGGCCTTAGGCAGCCGCCTAATTTGCCTAATTAAAGAGCGGCCACTGTAAAATGGCCTCAGTGGCCCAAAAATTAAGCAGCCTACCGGGATTCCTTCTGGTATCCTGGTAGCTCAGTAGGCCCTGCTACATGCAGATCAGCCCACATCCACCTAAAGAGCAAACAGAACTACTGCAGGACTGACTGCATACTGTCACCGAGCCTGCTATTATGGCTCCCCTTGACTATTCTACATTACTGCACTCAAGGCCGCAGATGGCATCAGTCCCGATCTATTTCTACTGAAAAGGTTTATTGGTCTAGTCCCAGCTTATGTTATATTAAGCGAATAAGAACATTGCATCATTGGTGCACACATTTTATTGGTGTTGATTACTTGATGATTAAGAGAAGAATGTTTCTGTGAATGTCTACACTCCTTTGTAGTTCTTCAAAGACATAGATTAGCCAACCTATGCTAACTACTTTTGGCTTGCTGTATAACATACATAGTCTTATTTAGTTTAAGAGAAGAAACTAAAAGTATTCATAAAGTAGTGACTTGGATACCACAACAATATAGTCTATAAAGGGTAAACGTCATCCAAAAGCAGTTTCTGGGGATGATAAACTAGAGAAGTCCTTCAAACCAATACAGTCCAATAAGCAGGGGTAGGCTGAGCAAGTCCTCTATAGGGCTCATTGGGATGCCCTCCCACAGGAGACTGAGAGCAGCAGACCCTTTTTGAGTGGCTGGAGCACAAAAAACAACCTTGCAAGCTCCAGAGATATGCAGTGCTTAATCCTGCCTGCACTGGAGGGATTTCTCTGGCAGTGCAGGGGTTACTCTCTGTACCCCTGTGCTGCCACTATAACTTTGTAGCAAAGATTTGGTCACGTGACTGGAGCTTCCTGCACAGAGAATCCTGGGAGATACAGGGATTAGTTGTAAGCTCCAGTGTGAAGAGAAAGCTGCAAGAGGCTGGTGGGTACAGGCAGGGGGCAGTCATTCTATTAATTTATCCTGTCTTTCTATCCATTTATCATATCTATTTATCTATCTCTCTACCTGTGACTGGAGCTTCCTGCACAGAGAACCCTGGGAGATGCAGGGAGTAGTTGTAAGCTCCAGCATGAAGAGAAAGCTGCCAGAGGCTGGTGGGTACAGGCAGGGGGTAGTCAGTCTATTAATTTATCCTGTCTTTCTATCCATTTATCATATCTATTTGTCAATCTATCTCTCGTTTATTGTCTATCCTGTGCATCTATCTCTCTACCTGTGTCAATCCATTGTATTATCCCTCTTTCTGTCTTTCTATATCTGATTGCCTAGTATCAATATCTATATGTCTGTATTTTTTCTATTAATTTATATCAGCCTATATATTCATCCATCTTGCATTATGTATCTCTCTCACTCTCCCTCATCCCCTACACTTTTTTCACTCTCTCTTTCTTTGTCATTCACTCTCCCTCTCTCTCACTCAGGGTTATTCAGAGAGCGGTGAAAAGCAGGAGAATGACTGGAGAATGGAAAATTCTAGGTCAAAATAGCTGATTTGGAAAGTGAGATAAATGGGAGAATTTTTCTGGTTTGGCTATTTTGACCTAGAATTTTCCATTCTCCAGCCATACTCCTGCTTTTCACCGCTCTCTGAATAACCCTGACTGTCTATTAATCTTTCTCCCTCTATTTCTGTTCTACCCTTTACTACTACTCCACCCAAAACTCACTGTATCTTTCCCCCTCAATCTTGTCTCTCTTTCTCACTATCTTATTTTTATGTCTGTTTCTCTCTTTCTCCACGCTTGCTCTTTCTCCCACTCGCTCTTTATCTCTCCCTCCCATCCTCCCTCTCTTTTTTTTTCCCCATGTCCTTCTCACTTTTTTTGTATCTGAACCGTGGGACCATCAGTGAGTCTGGATTTTTCTGATGTTCTAGGCTATGGTAGTTTTTTTGGTACCGTCTCAACACAAGAACAGGGTGTGACCTTGGAATCTCTTGTTATTCTTCAGTTGCCCCCACATTAGCACATCCTACACAAAGAATAATTAATTTACAGTGTGCAGCCGCAACAAATGAACTGGGAACAAAGTTTGTGGATCGACCGGAATAGTTGGGGCCATTGTGCTTAATGAGTTGAGCCGTTACACTTAATGGTTCACTTGTTAACCATAACAGCTTGGTCAAAATATGGTCCAAATTTCTAAATGTGATGCTTCTACTCATGCACTTTAATGATATGTTTACAGCAGGTGGCACACAAGCGGGGGCCTCTTAAATTTTGCATGATCATCTTTATTTCAGGTTACAAGTTTCAAGTGGCTTACTGTAATGCATGTTTTATTAACAAAACCAAATTAAAACCAAAACATGTAGTCCGTACCATGATACAAGGGCTTTCGGAACAGTTTGAAACAGGAGAGCCTGGTTGTGCGAGCGGAGTGCTCACTGAACCGTGACATTGTCAGATCCTCTTTGTAGGACGCCTGCTCCTTACTGTATCCACTCCTCTCTAGTTACACACTGATGGATTCCTTTCTTGTTCATGACTTTTGTATTGGATACCTAGAAGCATAGTAAGAGCTAATAAACTGAAGAGCCCTGTCTAAACCCCTTGCTTTTGTTTCCACATTTTGTTCCTGGATGACCATCCAGCTAGACGAGCAGATATAAGTAAATTTGAGAAGAAGCCTTTTAAAACCTCTTCATCTAACATGACATTTTATTCAACATTTCTATGTGGTTCCCTCTGGTTCATTACAACAATTCTGCATTTAAAAGGTGAGATCGACTAATTTAAAATACCTAACGTGTCACTGGAGATTTTGTCAATAATCCTATGAATGTAAACTCATGGGGCGAACCTAGGATGGTATGCAACGCACAGAATTTGATTTTACATATGGACTGCTTACAATTACTGAATTAAGTTGTTTTTTCCTCTATACATAAATTGTAAATTTGTCCCCTTTTGGGTGTTTTTGATTGTCAGCTAGTGTAGGTTTCGTACAGTGCGCTACAGAATTTGTTAGCACTATATAAATGCTAGTAAATGTTATTCTACTTGGTTCTGTAAGAAGGAGTTAAATGAGGAAATTCCTAATCCCTGCACGGTTTAAGTTGGGTAATTCAATGATTCTGAAATGTATACATTTGGAAACATCTCATTTTCCATACGAAGCAGGAATGTTTTTAAGTATTGAACAATCAAGTTCCATTTTCATTACAAATAAAACAAAAAAGCCTTTAACATGGTTTTATCATAAATAACTTAAATATATGTTTAATGATGAAGGGAATATTTATAAAAATGAAACATCTGTTTCATCAGTGAAATTGTTCTTAAAAACAAAAAGATATTTACACCTTTCACTGTAATTATTTTACTATGGGAGGTGAAATGCAGGTTTGAAGTAAATATTCTGTTTGCTTAACCCTTTCACTACCAAGCGATTTTTGTTGAAATTTCTTTTATCATAACAGTTATTTGAAACATAGGATGTGAAGTTAACCATTAAATATTTTAACCGGCTGGGTGGAGTAGAGGTAACATCACTGCTCTGCGTGGAGAGAGACTGTGGAGACATGGGTTCGATCCCAGCAAGAGCACCTCTCTAGTAAGTGTCCTTGGGCAAGACACCTAACGGTACATACTCGCCACCCAGGACATACTTGAAAACGAGAGAAATCTCAATGTATCCTTCCTGGTAAAATCCTTTTGCAAAAAAATAAAATAAAAATACGGAGTGAAATAAAAGTTTCGTACAGAAATAGTTTTTCTGAGATAGATAAAACAAATAAAATGTTAATTTTGCTCATTTTTAATTTTTCATGTAATCATTTTTCCTTTACAGAAATATTGTTAAAATGTAAGATTCTGAGCTCTAGATGACGTCCTTTATCTTACTGTTAATTACTTACACAATTTCAAACGGGGTCTCTATTATTATCATACCGGCAGAAAAGACCTTTGTGCTAGATACAGTAACTGATAAAGATAAATTTAAAAAATGTCCAGATCTCCTACTTATGGGGATTTGTAGTGATCATAGTGAGATTAGTAGCAATGCAGCTTCCAAAAAATACCAATAGAATATAAGAAATAATATCTGAATGTGTGATAATTCCTGTATATGGAGATTACAGTAACATCTTGTATCTGTACTGTACAAGGATTTTCAATCATTATAACCCCCTGAATCTTATCTATGAGCAGCAGTGGGTGACCCCTGAGCTCTCCCTTTATTCTTCTAAATCCCTGGCAGCTGTAATGCAGCAGTAATCTATTTGAACTTTTTGTTACAGTGAGGATTATGGCTCTATTTGCAGCTTCTTTTTAATGTCTCTCCAGGGTGCTTGGAGACACATAAACAAAGGATTTTGTTTCTCCACAGGGGACACACTATTCCTGCTTTAAAAAGGTGTGAAAATTGTCTTTTGATATGCTAATGAATGCTTTTCAATGCATTATGATGCAAAATTGAGAACTCGATTTTGGGTTTGAAGGAGTTAAATGTTTTACGGTTTTATGACTATCCTCGTATATCAATACTTATCAGTTATATACAGGAGCTAACAGTGAGTATAGATGCAATTTGATTGGCCAATGCTGCTGACACCACATGAGATTGCTCATATGTGTTCATACTGTACAGTGAGTACAGTGACAGCGCATGCAAACAAACTACTGAATTTACATAGATAAACACTACATACAAATACACCCCTGTTTTCACAAATTATATGTATTAGGAGACTGTTGCACCAATGGATTTACATATTTGCTCTACAGAGACACATGCCTATTACCATTAGGGATGTGCACCGATTTTTTTTTTTTTCACTTCGGCTTGTTCGGGTTTTTAAAACTTTCATTTCGGATCATTTTGGACGATTTTTCGTTTTGGCTCGTTTTTCATATCAACTTTTTTTTCGTGATATCGGAAATTTTCGGATCGTCTGTTCTCCTCGTTTCAATGTGCCTATTTGTTTTGACTTAAACTAATGGTATTTCGGATGATCCGATATTTCAGTCGATACGGTAATTCTGCCAATTCTATCAGTTTTTTTATTAAAATCTTTTTTTTCTTATGAATATGCATGGCACAACTTTATTTAATCATATTAAAATGGTATGAAAGGAACAAAAATGAACAAAACGATTAAAAAAACGCACAAATACTGACCCAAATGGTCTGACTTTAAAAATAAAAACCAGAACAAAATGTTTTAAAATGGAAAAAAAACTGAACAAAACTATCTGAAATGAAATAAAAAAACAGAAAAATAAAATGATTTAAAACGAAAAAAAAATAAAAAAATTAATGCAGCATTTGAATCCGCACACTGCGGGGCAGCACCTCTCTACAGTATAATTAATGCAGCATTTGAATCCGCACATTGCGGGGCAGCACCTCTCTACAGTATAATTAATGCAGCATATGAATCTGCACACTGCTGGGCAGCACTTCTCTTCTCTGCAGTATAATTAATGCAGCATAGTTTTTTCAACTTAACCCTTTCGCTGCTGAGCCATTTCACGCCTGTGTGCTGAGCTCATTTTTACCAGTTTCACTCATCATGTTTAAATGCATTTTGAAGCCTTATTTTATTATATGACCCAGACATATTATATATCGTTCTTTCCGGCAGACTCGGCAGATTCATAATATCATTATTATATGTATACGTCATGTCCTGTCTGTTATATTATAACAAAAAATGCAATAAATTAGAATTTTCAATAATTTACAAGGTGTAAAGTGTTTTTTTTTTCACATTTTAACATGCAAGTTTTTGCGGTTATATTTTCTATGAGTTGCGCTTGTTAAAAAAAATTTGAAATGGGGGACTTGTTAAATTTTTTTGGGGGAAAATTACACGATTTTTAACAAACGCACCCCATACAAAAATCGTTAGTGCAGCATCATTGTTCACATTATAATTGAAATGGGAACAATATTGCTGCATTAACAAAAACAAAAAAACTTTATTTTTCTTAAATTTATTTTTTTTCTAATTTTTTTCCTTTTTTTTCTTAACTTTTAACATGGTCATGTTTGGTATCATTGGAAAGGCCATGCTCTGGCCGATCCAACGATACCAAATATTAAGCCCTAGCTACCACGGATCGGGATATAGGGGGTTCATTGGGGTTCATAGGGGTTAACTCCAGAACTTACTCTATCCTAGGTCCAGATGTGAAAAAAAAATCTCTTTTTTTTCACATCGGGACCTCGGATAGAGTAAGTCTGCCATTAAACACTTCAGCGTCTATTTTCTACAGATCTTTACTGGTTTCGCTCATCATGTAGAAAAAAACCTAGAAAATAGACGGCTGATGTTGATAATGTAACGGCAGACTTACTCTATCCGAGGTCCCGATGTGATTTTTTTTCACATCTGGACCTAGGATAGAGTAAGTTCTGGAGTTAACCCCTAGCTGTCACCAATGGTGGAGATAGGGGGTTCCAATCTCCCGATCAATGTTTGCTTTCGTTGGATCGGCCAGAGCATGGCCTTTCCAATGATACCAAACATGACTATGTTAAAAGTTAAGAAAATAAATAAAAAATAAAAATGAAAAAAAATATTTAAAAAAATAATAATTTAAAAAAAAAAAAAAAAAAATTGTTTTGTTAATGCAGCAATAATGTTCCCATTTCAATTATAATGTGAACAATGATGCTGCACTAACGATATTTGTATGGGGTGCGTTTGTTAAAAATTGTGCAATTTTCCCCCCAAAAAAATATATAAGTCTGGGTCATATAATAAAATAAGGCTTCAAAACGCGTTTAAACATGATGAGTGAAACCGGTAAAAATTATCTCAGCACACAGACGTGAAATGGCTCATCAGCAAAAGGGTTAAATTGAAAAAAACTATGCTGCATTAATTATACTGCAGAGAAGAGAAGTGTTGCCCCGCAGTGTTTGGATTCATATGCTGCATTAATTATACTGCAGAGAAGAGAAGTGTTGCCCCGCAGTGTTTGGATTCATATGCTGCATTAATTATACTGCAGAGAAGAGAAGTGTTGCCCCGCAGTGTTTGGATTCATATGCTGCATTAATTATACTGCAGAGGAGAGAAGTGCTGCCCAGCAGTGTGAGCATTCATATGCTGCAACTATTGAATTTGAAATGAACTATCAAATGGATCGAAACGATACGAAATTACGGAATCAGCAATGGAACCGAAAAATCCGATGTCCGAAATTACCGAAATGGAACCGAAATCACGAATGGAATGAAAATGACTTGTGATTTTACAAATTTCACGTTCATACGAAATAACGAAATTATTTTGTTTCGTATCGGAAGTATTTCGGATCCGATCCGATTCAGAAAATTGGCCGAATCCGAAGCACCGAATCTGAATCGAAACGCACATCCCTACCCTAATTACCATTAGAATACTAGAAATGCAAAAGTTTATTCAGACAGACTTTTATGAATAAACACTCATATTCACACCAACAATAGGTGAAACTAGGCAAACTCACAAACACAGGGAAATTATTATTTACCAGTGGTTTGTAAAGACTCATCAAGGGAATTGCAATTTCAAAATAGCTGATTTAGAAAAAGAAATCTCCCACTTTTAACCGATTTTGTGCTTGAATACTATATCCTAAAACATGCAGTTTCATTGTCAGTTTTTCCCAGATACCTTTTATGTGAATTAACCCCTATGAGCTTTTGTATATATTAATACTGTATTATAAGGTCCAAGTCTTGTGTTTGGGGGCTATTAATTCCCCCTGCTTCTTATATCCGCTGCACTACACACAGGCTTTCTTTTTGAAATTGAGGTCTGCAGGACACTAGGATCGCTGTCAGTCACTGCTGCTCCCGCCATTCATCTTATCAATTGTTACATATGTGTCTACGCTGTAGTGAGCAAATATTCACAACATCAGAACATAATGCACCAGGATTGCTCATTGTTAAGTTGATTCCATACATTGTCTCCGAGCTAATTTGAAAATGAACATGAAACGCCGCTGCAGTTACCTTGGACCAGTACAATAATCTGAATTTATTAAAGTCGATGGTTCATGTACAAACTGTCTTTTTACTTCAAAGGTGTTGAATCAGCCAAAGGAAAATATGCTCAGATGTTATTCAAGAATTTATTTGAGGAATATTCCAGTGCACTTCGACCTGTGGAGGATACGGATAAAGCACTCAATGTGACACTTCAAATTACTCTATCCCAAATCAAAGATGTGGTAAGCTTGTAAAGGAATATCAGTCATCTTGATATCTGTTTCTTTATCTACATACTGAATGTTTTATGCAGTGCTGCTACAGAAGACTCAGGAGGAGAGACTATTAAGGCGATAAAAGGAGGCAGTCAAAGTAACCCGATTGAAGTAGACATGTGATTTTCTTTCATAAAGATGGATAAATCAGAATTTTAAAATTGTTTTATAAAGAACAAGGTGGAAAGCCTGCCCCAGAGGGCAGTCTATTGTGGATATACTGCCCCTGCTCATGGATATATGCCCCAGCTCATGGATATTGCCCCAGCACGTGGATACTGCCCCAGCACGTGGATACTGCCCCAGCTCGTGGATACTGCCCCAGCTCGTGGATACTGCCCCAGCTCGTGGATATTGCCCCAGCACGTGGATATTGCCCCCAAGCTCATGGATATTGCCCCCCAGCTCATGGATATTGCCCCCCAGCTCATGGATATTGCCCCCCAGCTCATGGATATTGCCCCCAGCTCCTGGATACTGCCCCCCAGCTCATGGATACTGCCCCCCAGCTCATGGATACTGACCCCCAGCTCCTGGATACTGCCCCCAGCTCATGGATACTGCCCCCCAGCTCCTGGATATTGCCCCCCAGCTCCTGGATATTGTCCCCAGCTCATGGATACTGCCCCCCAGCTCCTGGATATTGTCCCCAGCTCATGGATATTGTCCCCAGCTCATGGATACTGCCCCCCAGCTCCTGGATATTGCCCCCCAGCTCCTGGATATTGTCCCCAGCTCCTGGATATTGTCCCCAGCTCATGGATACCGCCCCCAGCTCCTGGATATTGCCCCCCAGCTCCTGGATATTGTCCCCAGCTCATGGATATTGTCCCCAGCTCATGGATACTGCCCCCCAGCTCCTGGATATTGTCCCCAGCTCATGGATATTGCCCCCAGCTCATGGATACTGCCCCCCAGCTCATGGATATTGCCCCCCAGCTCCTGGATATTGTCCCCAGCTCATGGATCTTGCCCCCCAGCTGGTGGATATTGCCCCCCCAAGCTCTCATGGATATATGCCCCAGATCAGACCCCAGACCAGACATGGGGCGGCTGTTCAAATGCTCTATCGGCATTCGAACAGCCGCCCCATGAGCTCCGCGCCATACTTACCTTTCCGAGCGGCGCCGGGGAAGTGAAAGTTTCCCCGCTTCCGGTCGTAGAAGGACCCAAGTCGCGGTCACGTGGGACTCCCACGTGACCGGGGCTTGGGTCCTTCAAAGAGCGGAAGCAAGGGAACTTTCCCTCCGCCGCTCGGGGGTTGGATGCGCGCGGCAGCCGGGTAGAGGCTGCGAGCTCAGCCTCTACCCGGCTGCTGTGTGCATCTTGTAACCGCCGTGGCGGGCGCACAGCCGGCTCGTGCCGCGGCGGTTGCATGCGCGCGCAACCAACCGCCGCTGGTTGCGCGCGCATGCGCAGAGTAAGGCTTGGCGACGGACACGCCAAGCCTTACTCAATTATAGTATAGATGTATAGTCGCTACTCACGCTGTAGTGATGAGTGCATGCTCACAGTTGTCGAATGCAGGGAGGAATGCATAGGAATGGCGTTCCCAGACTACACCAGTGGGAGCACCGTTCCTGACTGCTGTGCTGGATGCGGGCACAGAGTGATCATTTGATCAGGAGCATGTGGGATCAAACTCCCACACACTGCCTTGTAATGAAAAGGCTCCCTCGGGAGGAGGAGGAGATGGAAGATGGAGGCTGGCAGCAGCTCACACAGGGACATGCTGGCCCGCCCACCAAGAGTGTCCTATAGAATATATACCCACAACGGTTTGGATGATAAAATGTTAAATGATTTTACATGCTGTAAATGATTGAAATCTGAATGGAAATCTAATTTTTTTTTACATTCTTTGTTATAACATTCTGATGGGACATGACGTATACACATAATGATATTTTTAGAATCTGCCGAGTTTGCTAAAATAAGGATATATAATTTGTCTAGGTTTTATAATAAAACATGACATCAAAACACGTTTAAACATGAGCACAAAATGGTCAAAATGAGCTCAGCACACAGAGGTGAAATGACTCAGCAGCGACAGGGTTAAAGGAACACTCTAGATTAAAAATCCTCCCCTTTTTTTACATTAAGATATACCTATTCCCTACCTAGTTATTAAGTATATATATATATATATATATGTATAATTTTTTTTACTGTAATACCTTAAAAACCACTGGTTTCCAATGGGGTTTCTTTTTTTTTATATACTCACCTCCCTCTTCCGCTCCCGTCCTGAAAATCTTTAACTTGGCTAATGGTTTGCGTGCCTCTCACGTAAGCCAGCCAATCAGCAGGCTTCCTCTTCTTCTTTGATTAGTGTTACGCACAAGAGGATGCACACAACACTAATCAGCCGCTGCTGCCAGCTACTGCGGCGAGTTGGAGACGTCATCGCGCTGAAAGCACGATGACGTCTCCTACTCGGCAATAGTTGGCAGAAGCGGGAAATATGAATCCCGCTCTGCTGACTGACAGCTGGGAGGGCGGAGTAAAGTCCTCCGCGTCTCTCAGCTGTTTCAGCCGATCGGCTGAGAGGAGGGAGGGGGGAAAGACAAGGGCATACTCAGGGCATCATGACCACCTAAAACAGCTTAGGTGGTCATGTTGCCTAGAGTATCCTTTTAAAAAATCTTTTGGGGTTGTCTTGCTCTCTTTGGCTATCTCTTTTTCATTTTCTAGTTTAGCCTTTCTAAACGCTTTTTTTTGCATTTTTTTTATTGGCTCCCTTATATGCTCAGGGGTGGACTGACCATTAGGGCACTGCCCGAGGGCCCTGGCCTCAGAAGGAGCCTGTTGAAATGCGGGGGACAGACACACACTGTGCCCATGGGGGGGGGGCATGCACTGTGCACGGGGACCGGGGACACACACACACATTGTGGGGAGGCACACACAATGTGCACTGGGGCCGCATACAGTCATTCGGTGCCCATCTTACCCCTCTGGTGGCTGGGCCCAGGAACGGTCTTGTGCCTCTTTCTTTCCTCTGCCTCTTTCTTTTCTTTCATCTGCCTCTTTCTTGCTTTCATTTGCCTAAATTTTTTTCTTTCTTCTGTGCCTGTTATTTTCTTTTTCTCTCTTTCGTGTGTTTCTTTCTTTTGTGTCTTTCTTTCTTCTGCCTCTATTTTTTCTTTAATCTGTCTCTGGTGGCGCCTGAGCGTCACATTAAGACGCTCAGCTCACCTTCTGCGCTGCTACCATGGGTCTGTGAGCCGACAATGTTGGATTTGTGCCCAGTCACTGCCAGCTAAATGAGCCGCACAATGAGGAATGGGTACAATAATGGAACCCGAGTTGGGGCCGGCTGCGCCCCTAGGCGGCAGTGCGCCCTAGGTGGTTGCCTAGCTTGCCTAGTGGGAGTATCGGCCCTGCCGCAACAGATAAAATGTGGTGTGAAAATAGTATCAGCAGCCAGATCTTTTGCTGGCCAATGTTAAACATTGGTGAGAGATTCAGAGGAAGGGTGCTCCCAGGCTTACAATGATTGTGAATGCATAGGGAATGACAGGTCCAGAGGAGCCCTGGGGGCACTGCCCTTTACAGTTCACTGAAATGACTGAAAGTGTTGGGCGCCATTAGGTGGAGCCACGCGCTTTTATTTGGAAAACAGTATTGAAAAATAAATTCTGTAATAACAATGTTCATATGGGCAGTGCTTGTGTGTGGCTTGCATGTTAGTAGGAAAAATGCGGGGCCCCATGATCTACTATTCCCGGGAGCCTCATGAGTAGTCAATGAGGCAGCCCCTGTATATGCTTTATAGGTTGCCTCAGATTTAATGGATTTAAAAGCTTTAAATGCCTTTTTATTTTTCATTTCCTTGGTTATCTTCCTACTGAGCCTCATTGGTTTCAGTCTGTTTCTTTTGTATTTATTATAAAGTGGAATATATTGGGACATGTACTTTTCTAGTGTTAGTTTGAAGATATTCCACTCAGGGGCGGATCCAGACACGGGTTTCGGGGGGAGGCACTCTACCAGTTTTGGTTAAGAGCTGTGTTGGGTTCGCAGTGACAGTCAGAGACGCACCTAATCGCAAGCTGTGCTCGTTACACTCACTCTCCCCAGAACATTGCACAGGGTCTGTCCTCATGTGGCTCATGAGCCCTGCAAACCCTTTCAATACGAGGGGCCCAGGGTACCCCCCAGCTCGCATGTAATATATTGCCCCCAGCTCACACATGGATATATTTGCCCCAGCCCACATGGATATATTTACCCCAGCTCACATGGGTATATTTGCCCCCAGCTGACATGGATATATTTGCCCCAGCTGACATGGATATATTTGCCCCCAGCTCACACATGGATATATATTTGCCCCCAGCTCACATAGAAACATAGAAACATAGAAAAATGTCGGCAGATAAGAACCTTTCGGCCCATCTAGTCTGCCCAATTACATGGATACTTTACCTGGATTTATCTTTTGTTTAGGATAGCCTTATGCCTATCCCATGCCTGCTTAAATTCAATTACTGTTTTGGCCTCTACCTCTTCAACTGGAAGGCTGTTCCATGTATCCACCACCCTCTCAGTAAAATAATGCTTCCTGATGTTACTTTTAAACCTTTGCCCCTCTAATCTAAGACTATGTCCTCTTGTTTTGCTACTTTGTTTCCGTTTAAATATACTCCCTTCCTCTACCTTGTGGATTCCCTTTAAGTATTTAAATGTTTCTATCATATCTCCTCTGTCTCGTCTTTTTTCCAAGCTGTACATGTTAAGATAATTTTAGTAGCCCTTCTCTGAACTCTCTCTAAGATGTCTATATCCTTCTGGAGATACGGTCTCCAGTACTGCACACAGTACTCCAAGTGAGGTCTCACCAGTGCTCTGTACAGTGGCATGAGCACTTCCCTTTTCCTACTGCTAATACCTCTACCACATGGATATATATGTCCCCCAGCTCACATGGATATATATTTTCCCCCAGCTCACACATGGATATATATTTGCCCCAGCTCACACATGAATATATATTTGCCCCAGCTCACATGAATATATTTGCCCCAGCTCACATGGATAAATTTGCCCCCAGCTCTCACCTCCTCTGCCAGGCTACGAGTACCCACCAGCTGCTTTTCTCCCTACGAGCGGCCGCCAGCATGCAGCTTGGCCACAAACCTGGTAACCACCTGACCAGCGCAGCCACGTTCTCGCAAGATCCCAGAGTTCACAGGAACTCCGCAATCTCGCAAGATCGCAGCTGCGCTGGTCAGATGCTTTCCAGGTGAGCGGCCAAGCTGCATGCCGGCGGCCGCTTGTAGGGATAAAAACGGCGGCGGCAGGTTGGTATCTCGGGGGGGCAATTGCCCCATTGCTCCCCCCTGGATCCACCCCTGATTCCACTTATCCTCTGTGTTTTTCCTATGAAAGAGTTTCTGCCAGTCAATGAGATTGAGAACTTCTCTTATCTTAATGAAGTTGGCCTTTTTAGTGTTATGTTTTAGCATGCCCCCTATGGATTTGCATTTTTGAGTTAATTTCAAAAGACAACATATTGTGGTTACTGTTTCCCAACTGCTCCCTTACTTGAATATTTGAGAAAAGATCCACATTGTTTGTTATAACCAGATCCAGACAGGTATCCTTTCTAGTTGGTGTTTCTACCAGTTGTGTCATGAAGGTACAATTTAACAGGTTCAGAAACCAGATTCCCTTTGTAAATTACTAGTCCCAATTTCCCAGTTAATATCCTGGTAATTAAAATCTCCACTAATTAAAGTGCTACCCAGATGCGCGGCTTTCCTTATTTGTTCTATCTCATCATTATCTATATTAGGTGGTTTATAGCATATGCGAGCCAATAGTTGACTTACGACTTTATTCCCCAAGCATATATTTACCCATAAAGATTCCACATTTCTCTCATCGCATACCAGTTGTAAATACTTGGCTTTAAATTATAGTTGATATACAAACATGCTCCTCCACCTTTCTTATGTTTCCTATCCCTCCTAAACAATGCACAACCATGTAAGTTTACAGCCCGGTCATGCGTTTCATCCTACCACATTTCCGTTATATCTATTATGTTGTATTGCTTAGTATATGCTATTGCCTCTAGTTCCCGCATCTTGTTATTAAGGCTGTTACATCCTCAGCCCCCGCTGTGCTCCCTGGGGGGTCTGGGCAAGAAGGGGGACCACTGGCTGGCCGTGTGCCAGCACTTTCTGCTGGCAGATCGGCATCTGAGGGGGCGGGGTCAGGTGTGGTCACCAGGAGCCGCCGGCTTTAAAACAGAGCTCGAGGAGTTGCCTCGTCGCCCTGTTGTGGAGTTTGTTTCACGCACCGCTACTTTCTGCATCTGATTGAATTTAATGTTGACGACCCTGCTTTGTATGAGATTCCTGCTCCTGTTATTTGACCCGGCTTGGCTTTGACCATTCTCACTCTATCGTGTGTATTATGCTGTTTGCGTGTTTTAATGATTTAACCCCATGCTGGCTGCTGGGTTGATCGCTCGCTGTTTGGGTTCTGTCCCATCACGTTTAGGGGTATCACTTGTTACCCTCCGGGGTCCCTTTACCCAGGCTACTACTCATAATGTTTTTGCAAAGACCATGATAACAAACAATTGTTTATTTCTGTTTAATGTTATTTCTAATCGCATCTCTGTACATATTAGCAATAACAATCCTGTATGCAAGCCAGTACCTTCCGAGAGTCACCAGGTATTTACTAATCTCAAGTATTTATCAGAACGATTGGTTTCTGCATCCCTGACTGCTCTGCACCTTGAATACTTCACGGACTGTCGTCCCACGTATTGTGTTTCTGAGCGTGTCCTAGGCTTTCTGTCGGTCTCAAAACCCTCGGAGCCTAGAGGCAATTCAGCTAGTCCTTTGAGTCCCCTGGTTCTTGAGTTACAAACTGTATTTTTTGCTATTTCTGTGTTAATCAAGAAAATATTGTTGCCCTTAAGGATCTCAACTCCGCGACTTTCTAGTGGGCGCTACTCCCCCGTTACATCACAACAGGGCCAATGAATCCGGCAATTATATCTGTACTCATGTCTAAACTTCTACCTTTCTCCTTAAATGGAACTCCTGCCCCTCTACCACTGACCCCTACACTATCTGCATCTCCCCCTCCCTCCTCTCGTCCCACATGATGGCCTCACATGAGCTCCTCTGTTTCCTCAGAACATGGTCTCCCTCTAACTCTCGTGCTGCCAATCACTCCCACTCCCACAAATCCCATTCCCACCTTCTCTTTCTCACCCTCCTGCTGTTACTCTATTCAGGTGACATATCCCCTAACCCTGGCCCCACAACACATCCAATACTTCCCTCTCATCCTATCTCCATCGTACATAAATCACCTCCCTGCAAGCCCAGCAACCTCATTCCCATAATCCCTCAGTCTGTCCTCTTTCTCCTGCGCCCTCTGGAACGCTCGCTCTGTGTGCAACAAACTCACAGCAATCCATGACCTCTTCCTTTCAAACTCCTTCAACCTCCTAGCTTTAACTGAAACCTGGCTAACCCCCTCTGACACGGCCTCCGTTGCTGCTCTCTCACATGGCGGTCTACACTTGAGCCATACCCCCCAGACCGGGTGAGAGAAATGGTGGCGGGGTCGGACTCCTGCTCTCTCCCACCTGTACCTACCAGCATCTCCCTCCACCCCATCCCTCTCCTTCTCCTCCTTCGAGACACACTGCATCCGCTTGTTCTCTCCTCTGGCTCTCAGGGTGGCAGTCATCTACCGCCCACCAGGACCAACCTCCCAGTTCTTTGACCACTTTGCTACCTGGCTTTCTCACTTCCTGTCTTCTAATCTTCCATGCTTAATTCTCGGGGACTTCAACATTCCCATTGACGATCCTTCCGCCCCTGCTGCCTCCAAACTTCTTTCACTCACGTCCTCCCTTGGACTCACACAATCCTCCCTCCTCCCTACCCACCGCGATGGTCACGCTATTGACCTTGTCTTTTCCAACCTCTGCTCCATTTCTGAGTTCAACTGTCGCCCTTTCCCCATCTCTGACCACCACCTTCTCTCTTTCAACCTATCTGGACTTCCTAAACACCCTGCTCCCCCACCCCGCACACACACTCGCAGAACTCTACATGCTGTGGACCCCCATCAATTCTCCAACCTACTTCACCACCTCCCTCATACCTCATCCTTCACCTGCCCTGATGCTGCCACTAATCACTACAACACGACGCTTATCTCTGCTCTAGACACTCTTGCTCCTCTTCGACTCTGTAAGGCCCCACGCCGCCAGCTTCAGCCCTGGCACACCCTCCAGACTCGCTACCTGCAAAGATGCTCCCGCACCGCAGAGCGTGCCTGGAGGAAATCCCGCTCTGAAGCTGATTTTGTTCACTTCAAGTTTATTCTTCGGTCATACACCTCTGCCCTCCACTTGGCCAAACAATCCTTCTTCTCATCTCTTATATCTACGCTGTCCTCCAACCCTAAACGGCTCTGGTCCACCTTCAACACCCTCCTCTACCCACCTGCACCTCCCCCACAGCTGCCTTCAGCGCTCAAGACCTGGCAGACTACTTCCTCAGTAAAACTCTAACTATCAGAAGTAACATCCCAACACAAGATAGTTATCTGCTACCTCCTCTCCCACAGGTCCCCTCTGCCACCCTCTGCCGCTTCCTCCCAGCCACTGAGGAGGAAGTCAATTCCTTATTGTCCTCCTCACATCTCACCACGTGCCCGCTCGACCCCATTCCCTCACATCTAATTCCTCCCCTCTCCTCCTCCCTCACCCCTGCTCTCACACACATCTTCAACCTATCTCTCTCCACTGGCTCCTTTCCATCTGCCTTCAAACACGCGCTAGTTACCCCTTTACTAAAGAAACCATCCCTAGATCCCAACTCTCCATCCAATTACCGCCCGTATCCCTGCTTCCCTTCACATCAAAGCTCTTAGAAAAACTAGTCTTCAACCGCTTCTCCCTCTTCCTGTCCTCCAATTCCCTACTTGACCCCCTGCAATCTGGCTTCCGTCCCCTACACTCAACTGAAACTGCCCTCACCAAAGTCACCAACGACCTCCTAACTGCTAAAAACACGGCCACTATTCTATTCTCATCCTGCTTGACCTCTCGGCTGCTTTTGACACTGTTGACCACCCCCTCCTTCTACAGACCCTCAACTCTCTGGGTCTCGGTGACACTGCACTTGCTTGGGTTGACTCCTATTTATCCAACAGGTCCTTCTATGTGTCCTTTGCTGGTAACTCCTCCTCCTCATTGCCTCTATCTGTTGGTGTACCTCAAGGCTCTGTCCTTGGTCCTCTGCTCTTTTCCATCTACACCTCCTCTCTGGGCAAAATCATCAACAGCTTTGGCTTTAATTACCACCTCTACGCTGATGACACTCAGATCTACCTCTCTACCCCTGATCTCTCTCCCCCTGTCCTTTCAAAAGTCAGTGACTGTTTATCTGGCATCTCCTCCTGGATGGCCTCCCACCACCTAAAGATCAACATGTCAAAGACTGAACTCCTACTTATTCCTCCTCCAATGCCTCCCCACCTCCTGACTTCTCTATCACGGTGGAGGGTATCACCATCTCCCCATCAAACTAGGGAGGGTTTCGGAATTTCGGAATTTTCACGAAATTTCCCGATTCGTGTTTTCGGATGCGGCCGAATTTCCGAAAATTTTTAGATCCGAAAATGGCAGATCCGAAAGGTTTTCCGAACCGAAACGAAATATTTTCGGAATTTTCGAATGGACTTGAAATGTGTCAAATCGAAATTTATTGCTTTGAAACGAGGAGAACAGACTTTCCGAAAAAACGAAAATTTCCGAACTTACGAAAAGTCAATACAAAAAACGAGCTAAGTGACACGAAAATACGAAAAATGGTCGAAATTCCGAAAACATGTACAATTCCGAAAAACGAATCGAGCCGAGCCGAATCGAATCGAAAAGTTGAAAAATCGAACCGAATCGAACCGAAAAAAAAAAATCGGTGCACAAGCCTACATCAAACCAAGTTCGCTGACTTGGAGTTACACTTGACTCTGCTCTTTCCTTCATCCCCCACATCAAGTCTCTTTCCACCTCCTGCCGCTACCAACTGCGTAATATTTCCAGAATTCGGCCATTTCTTACCGCTGTCACCAAAACAACTCATACACGCCCTGGTAATCTCCCGACTCGACTATTGCAATAATCTCTTATCTGGCCTCCCTCTGTCCCGCCTCTCCCCCCTACAATCCATCCTGAATGCCTCCGCCAGGCTAATTCACCTCACCCGCCGCTCTGTCTCTGCCGCTCCCCTCTGCGAGTCCTTCACTGGCTCCCCATCCACTGCAGAATTAAGTTCAAAATCCTTATCCTTACCTACAAAACCCTCACTATCTCAGCTCCCCACTACCTGTCCTCACTAATCACCAAATAAACACCCAGCCCGCTCCCTAAGGTCAAACAGTGACCTGCGCCTAGCTTCTCCCCGCATCACCTCTTCCCATGATAGACTGCAGGATTTCTCACGCGCAGCCCCCACTCTCTGGAATGCTCTCCCTCGTACTGTCAGACTTTCCCCTAACTTCTCTTCCTTCAAACACTCCCTTAAAACATTCCTATTTAGGGAAGCCTACCACCCAACTCACTGACGCAACCATCAATCACTCTCACCTTACAGTCCTCTCCTCCTGTTTCCAACCCCAACCCTCCCAGATTGGGAGTTCCTACGGGAATAGGGCCCTCATCTCCTCCTGTACTGTTTGTCAAATGTTGTTCAATGTATTGTAACCCTGTCTATACTGTGCTTATTGTACAGCGCTGCGGAATATGCTGGCGCTTTATAAATAAAGAATAATAATAATAATAAACTGGGCAGTATCATTAGCAAGAAAATCAAGAGTAACGTATGGATCAATTTAGTCAGGCCTTGGGCCTACTCATGAAGTAGGAAGTTGACAAGACCCCATGTTACGCATCAAACAATTCCTGTTTCTGTTAGCACTGGCATATTGCATAAAGAAAAAATTCAGTTGAAAATCATTGAATCACCCACTGTACCGATCATATTGGGTTATCCATGGTTAGCAAAGCATAATCCTGTGGTGAACTGGGGAAAAGGAGCTGGAATCTTGGATCTAAATGTTGGTCCAGGTGTCTGGGTATGTCCGCTACTGTTGGTAGCTTGTATGTCGCCACTGCTCCTCCACTCTCTACCGAAGTACCCAAGTGGTACAAAGATTTAAAAGAGGTGCTCAATAAGGGTAAATCCGAGATCTTGCCACCTCACAGACCGTATGACTGTGCCATAGAAATCTTACCAGGCACCATGCCTCCAAGGGGTCATGTGTATCCACTGTCTCAGAAAGAAAATGCTATTATAGAGGAATATATACGTGAAAACCTAGCCAAAGGGTTCATAGGTCGTTCTCCCTCTCCTGCGGGAGCAGGGATTTTCTTTGTGTCTAAAAAGGAGGGGGATTTAAGACCTTGCATTGACTATAGAGGGTTAAACAGAATCACTATACGTAATGCCTACCCCATCCCTTTAATATCCGAGTTGTTCGACCACTTAAGAGATGCCAAAATATACACAGAATTGGATCTTCGTGGGGCGTACAATTTGGTGAGAATCAAGGAGGACCACGAGTGGAAGACTGCTTTTAATACTCGCAGTGGTCATAATGAGTATTTAGTTATGCCTTTTGGTCTATGCAATGCGCCTGCAGTCTTCCAAGACTTTATAAATGATGTCCTGAGGGACTTTTTGCAAGTCTTCATAATCGTCTATTTAGATGTTATTCTGATTTATTCCCCTGATGTTGAAACATACCATGTCCATGTGAGGACAGCGTTACAAAGGTTGCTGGAGAATAAACTATAATGTAAGTTAGAAAAGTGTCTGTTTGACATAACTTCAGTACATTTCCTGGGTTACTTCATCACACCAAATGGGTTTGAGATGGATCCAAAAAAGCTATCTGCCATCAGAGAATGGCCACTACCTCTAGGTCTGAAAGCCATACAAAGATTTCTTGGTTTCACAAACTATTATTGGAGGTTTATCAAAGGGTTCTCTTCTGTTGTGTCTCCCATCATGGCCATGACTAAGAAGGGTGCTCAGAATCAGGTTTGGAGTGACCAGGCCAAGCAGACATTCCAGTCACTTAAAGAAGAGTTTGTCTCAGCACCTATCCTAAGGCATCCAGTACCAGTCCTTCCATTTCAGCTTGAGGTCGATGCATCTGAAATAGGGATTTGTGCAGTTCTGTCTCAAAGAAATTCCTGAGGGACCTGTACATCCTTGTGGGTTTTTCTCTAGAAAGATGACACCTGCTGAGAGAAACTATGACATAGGGAACAAAGAATTACTAGCAGTTATAGTGGCCCTCAAGGAATAGCTTTTGCTAGAAGGCACTAAAGATCCCGTGATAATTATCACAGACCATAAGAATCTAGTGTACATGGGAGATGCCAAACGCCTGAATTTTAGGCAAGCCAGGTAGTCACTGTTCTTGTCAAGTTTTTGTTAACTTATCGTCCTGGTTCTAAAAACACAAACGCTGATGCTTTATCTAGACAGTTCGAGTCATATGAACAGCCAGGGCAGCCATCAGAAATGATGGGGCCCCTTACTAAACCTCACGATGGGGCCCCCCAGGGCCCCCCCTCAACCTCTAACAGCTTTTCTCCCCCTTCAAAAAAAAAAGGACATAACATAGCACCACAGCAATAAAAACTCCCAGTAATGTGCAGTGTGTATTAGCTTATCACAGTATCCACAGCAATAAAACTCACAGTAATGAGCGGTGTGTCTGAACATATCACAGAATCCACAGCAATAAATCTCACAGAAACGGGCTGTGTATGATGGCCTTTGGGTCTGGGTCTGGGCCTGGGCCCTGGGTCTGGTCCCTGGGACTGGGCTTGGGGTCTGGTCCCTGAGGTCTGGGCCTGAGGTCTGGTCCCTGGGGTCTAGCCTGGGCCCTGGTCTGGTCCCTGGGCCTTGGGGTCTGGGTCCTAGGATCTGGGCCCTGGGTCTGGGCCTTGGGGTCTGGGCCCTAGGGTCTGGGGTCTGGGCCCTGGCTCTGGGCCTTGGGGTCTGGGCCCTGGGTCTGGGCCCTAGGGTCTGGGCCCTGGGCCCTAGGGTCTGGGTCCTGGGCCTTGGGGTCTGGGCCCTGGGTCTGAGCCTAGAGGTCTGGGCCTAGGGGTCTGGGCCTTGGGGTCTGGGCCTAAGGGTCTGGGCCCTAGGGTCTGGGTCCTGGGCCTTGGGGTCTGGGCCATGGGTTTGGGCCTAGGGGGTCTGGGCCCTGGGCCTTTGCCCTGGGTCTGGGCCATAGGGTCTGGGCCCTGGGTTTGGGCCTAGGGGTCTGGGCCTTGGGGTCTGGGCCCTGGGTTTGGGTCTAGGGGGTCTGAGCCCTGGGTTTGGGCCTAGGGGTCTGGGCCTTGGGGTCTGGGCCCTGGGTCTGGGCCTAAGGGTCTGGGCCCTGGGCCCTAGGGTCTGGGCCCTGGGCCCTAGGGTCTGGGTCCTGGGCCTTGGGGTCTGGGCCCTGGGTCTGAGCCTAGAGGTCTGGGCCTAGGGGTCTGGGCCTAGGGGTCTGGGCCCTAGGGTCTGGGTCCTGGGCCTTGGGGTCTGGGCCATGGGTTTGGGCCTAGGGGGTCTGGGCCCTGGGTCTGGGCCCTGGGCCTTTGCCCTGGGTCTGGGCCATAGGGTCTGGGCCCTGGGTCCGGGCCCTGGGTTTGGGTCTTGGGTCTGGGCATTTGCCCTGGGTCTGGGCCCTGGGTCTTGGCCCTGGGCCTAGGGGTCTGGACCCTGGGGCCTAGGGGTCTGGACCCTGGGCCCTAGGGTCTGGGCCTTGGGGTCTGGGCCTGGGTTTGGGCTTAGGGGTCTGGGCCCTGGGTCTGGGCTTGGGGTCTGGGCCCTGGGTTTGGGTCTAGGGGGTCTGGCCCTGGGTTTGGGCCTAGGGGTCTGGGCCTTGGGTCTGGGCCTAAGGGTCTGGGCCCTAGGGTCTGGGTCCTGGGCCTTGGGGTCTGGGCCTAGGGGTCTGGGTCCTGGGTCTGGGCCCTGGGTCTGAGCCTAGAGGTCTGGGCCCTGGGGTCTGGGCCCTGGGTCTGGGCCTAAGGGTCTGGGTCCTGGGCCTTGGGGTCTGGGCCATGGGTTTGGGCCTAGGGGTCTGGGCCTTGGGGTCTGGGTCCTGGGTCTGGGCCCTGGGTCTGAGCCTAGAGGTCTGGGCCTTGGGGTCTGGGCCTTGGGGTCTGGGCCCTGGGTTTGGATCTAGGGGCCTGGGGTCTGGGTCTGGGCCCTGGGTCTTAGGGTCTGGGCCCTGGGTCTTAGGGTCTGGGCCCTGGCTCACCACTCGCTGTCTTCTATCTTCTTTTCTTCTGTCTTCAGCTCTTCTTTTCTTCACCTTTTCTTTAATCTTCTTCTCTTCTTTTCTTCAGCTCTTCTTTTCTTCACCTTTTCTTTAATTTTCTTCTCTTCTTTTCTTCTGTCTTCTTCCTGGTCCCTCCAGCTCCGGCGCGCAGCTTCACTGAGTGGAGGGGCGGAGCCAAAGCAACGTGCTTGGGAGGCCCCTCACACGCTGCTTGGCCCCGCCCAGCCAGGAAGTGAAGCTGCCAGGAGCCGGAGGAGACACAGTGTCTCAGTCTCCTCCGGCTCCTGCAGCAGCAGCAGGACACAGCTCCGGATTCGGACTCATCGAGTCCGATACCGGAGCTGTTAAGGGCGACGCCGCTGCCGTCGGGGGCCCGGGATCCTCCCCCAGGCCCCGGCGGCCCGGGCCCCCACCGGGCCGGGCCCTTACGGCAGTAATGGGCGTAATGCCCTGATGGCGGCCCTGTGAACAGCACATG
Organism: Leptobrachium leishanense; assembly: GCA_009667805.1. Lineage (NCBI taxonomy): Eukaryota > Metazoa > Chordata > Amphibia > Anura > Megophryidae > Leptobrachium > Leptobrachium leishanense. The sequence continues at coordinate 477,593,894 of CM019063.1, read as the reverse complement.
TTTGACCACAGTCCAATCATTCCTCACGAGAGGATCTTGGGTACCACAGTCTTGACAGTGTCTTCTCCTTTGCTGGAGAGAATCCAGGCTGGTCAGGGTGTTGGTCCTCTTGAAAAACCTCCTGGGAAAAGGTTTGTACCTGAGGAGGAGAGAACACCGATGATGATTTATCATGATTCCAAGCCCTATGGGAATAAATAAAACAGTGGCCACGATTGAGAAACAGTTCTGGTGGGTTGGTATGCGAAGGGATATTAAGGACTACATAGCCACATGTGACGTGTGCTGTAGAAGTAAAAATCCCCGGTCCTTACCTGATGGTCTCTTGCAGCCTTTACCAGTGCCAGAGAGACCTTGGTCCCACCTCTCGATGGACTTTATCACAGATTTACCACCTTCCAAAGGCCATACTGTAATCCTTACGGTGGTAGATAGGTTCTCTAAGATGATACACTTTATACCACTGGTAAAGCTTCCTTCAGCCAGTGAGCTGGTACCAGTATTCATACGAAATATTGTTAGAATTCATGGGGTTCCTCTGGGAATAGTATCCGACAGAGGAACTCAGTTCGTGTCTCGTTTCTGGTGAGGATTTTGTCAAAACCTCAGTATTGAGTTCAGCTTCTCCTCTGCTTACCACCCTCAAACTAATGGGGCAGCAGAGAGAGCCAACCAAAGTGTTGAGCAGTACTTGCGTTGCTTCGTGTCTGAAAGACAAAATGAGTGGGCAGACCTGTTACCTTGGGCTGAGATTGCTTTAAACAACTCAGTAAGTGATACCACAGGCCACTCACCTTTCCATGCTGTTTATGGTTACGATCCTCCTATGCTCCCTTCTGAGTTCCAAGCAACTGATTTGCCGACCTTGGATGACCATCTGAAAGACCTGAAAGGGACATGGGAGAAAATGAAAGATTATGAAGGGCAATATCGATAGACAAAAAATTAAAGCAGACAGACGCAGAGGTCCTGCACTGGTGTATACGGTTGGGGACAAGGTATGGCTGTCTACCAGGAACATCAAATTATTGGTACTACCCATGAAGATGGCTCCCAGGTTTATTGGGCCTTATAAGGTGTTAAGACGTATTAATCCTGTCTCTTATGCGCTGGCTTTGCCTCCTTCTCTATGTATATGTAGCGCTGTGTTAAAATCTTGCTGTGGCAGTACCTATTTTTGGCCACAAGATGGAGACTATCGCGATCAGAGACACTGGACATTGGGACTACAATGCCCGGCATGCTTTGCAAGAAGACAGGAAGTGGGTGGGGATTGGACACTTACATCCTCTGCCTCGTGGAGAACGCGCCAGAGCGCGCCAGGGAACGAGAGAGAGCAGACGCAGTGCCATACTTTGTGAGAGGGCCTAGGGCGGAGAGCAAGTGAGACCTGTCAGTCTGTTACCGGGTCATTCAGTCGCAAGAGAAGGAGCCCTCCAAGTTCCAGAGTTGCTGCAGATGGAACCAACCGAAGACCTCGAGTAAGGAGTCACCGCAAGTTGATCGGGTACAGAGAGCAGGCGGTGAGCTGAGGAAAAGTCGTGGACAAGCTACGGGAAGTTAGACAACGGATCCGGCCGCTAGTATCCCCAGTCAAAATCCAGCGGAGAGACGTCCTGGGTCAGCGGAGCCTAAAGCAACCGGCGGATGGGTGAGAGGCCTCCAAGGCCGTTTATAATACAAAGAGCACGCTGCTGTTTTCTCTTTAAAGTCCACAGGGCCCCAAACTTGACTAGTCGAAGACATTTCTTAAGTAAATTCACTGGCCAGTTGAACAGTACCCGGGTACCTTACACACATACACACCTTTTACATTCCGGGACTTAACCTGTGCAGGACTCATTTTGTTACGAATCGGAACGGGGGTTAAAGATACGTTCCGAATATATTTTTCTCTTTTCCGCTGCGCGTTTACCGTGATACGAAGTGATTGTATATTCTGGGGTTCCGCTACGTGTCCCTTTTCCGAATATTCGTGCAATTGCATTTTCTTTTATGTTCGGTTACGAATATTTTATTTTCCGAAATACGAAGCCTTGTGTTTCGTTTCTTTTCCGCTACGCGTTTTATCGCAATACGAAAGTACTGTAATAATATCTGTGAATACCGTATCTCAACATCTGCCAAATATTTTAGTAAACTATTTAAATGATAAAAACCCACAACTGTGTTGGAGTATATTTATTCCCTAGTGCGGGGAGACTGACCCGTGGTTCATTTTCAGCGGCTCCTCCGGGAGTGAGCGCTACATATACATAACGTATTTCATGTCAGCCTCCTGAAGCCTCTTACCTGCAATAAGTACACTAGAGTTGCTGTTCCCCCTTCGCCTATCAAGTCTCAGGGTGAGGAGGAGTATGAGGTCCGTGCCATCCTGCGGTCCCATCTGGTCAGGGGTGTCCTGCAGTACCTGGTGGACTGGGAGGGTTATGGTCCTGAGGATCGTTACTGGCAAGAAGCCAGCGATATCCATGCACCTCGTCTGGTTCGCCTGTTTCATGAGGCCCATCCTTCAGCGCCTGTTGGTCGCTCTGAGCCCGACCGTAGACGGGGGGTTCTGTTACATCCTCAGTCCCTGCTGTGCTCCCTGGGGGGTCTGGGCAAGAAGGGGGACCGCTGGCTGGCCGTGTGCCAGCACTTTCTGCTGGCAGATCGGCATCTGAGGGGGCGGGGTCAGGTGTGGTCACCAGGAGCCGCCGGCTTTAAAACAGGGCTCGAGGAGTTGCCTCGTCGCCCTGTTGTGGAGTTTGTTTCACGCACCGCTACTTTCTGCATCTGATTGAATTTAATGTTGACGACCCTGCTTTGTATGAGATTCCTGCTCTTGTTATTTGACACGGCTTGGCTTTGACCACTCTCGATCGTGTGCATTACGCTGTTTTGCGTGTTTTCGTGATTTAACCCCATGCTGGCTGCTGGGTTGATCGCTCGCTGTTTGGGTTCTGTCCCATCACGTTTAGGGGTATCGCTTGTAACCCTCCGGGGTCCCTTTACCCAGGCTACTACTCATGATAATGTTTTTGCAAAGACCATGATAACAAACGATTGTTTATTTCTGTTTAATGTTATTTCTAATCGCATCTCTGTACATATTAGCAATAACAATCCTGTATGCAAGCCAGTACCTTCTGAGAGTCACCAGGTATCTACTAATCTCAAGTATTTACCAGAACGATTGGTTTCTGCATCCCTGACTGCTCTGCACCTTGAATACTTCACGGACTGTCATCCCACGTATTGTGTTTCTAAGCGTGTCCTAGGCTTTCTGTCGGTCACGAAACCCTCGGAGCCTAGAGGCAATTCAGCTAGTCCTTTGAGTCCCCTGGCTCTTGATTTACAAACTGTATTTTTTGCTATTTCTGTGTTAATTAAGAAAATATTGTTGCCCTTAAGGATCTCAACTCCATGACTATCTAGTGGGCGCTACTCCCCCTGTTACAAAGGCTTCTTGCATTAAAGTATTCTGTTAAGATTTCATTGTATGTTTTTGGCTCAAAACGTTTGAATAAACAAAAAAAATATATATATATATCTATATATATCAGCAGTAGCCTGTACTGATAGTGGGTTACTGTAAGCAATGATTCTGAGGTAATGCTCACAGTATATTGCTCCTCATAAAATGTGTACAGACTGTCCAAGGTAAATCTGAAACTATTAAAGAGAAGAGAACATGTGCAGTCTATGTTTCTATATATGTATAGAAAATTAAATATAGAAATAATCGAATTATAACAGCATTGATATACAACCTCAGAGAATATTTGGGACTTGGGAGGGATACAGTGTGAGGTTGTCATGTCGCCCAATGTCCATTGTAATGCTCCATTGATTTGTACTTACCACTTCTGCATTTACCTTTACCTTGAAGTGAGTAAAAATATAGACAAATGCATATATAAATGATACAATAAAAGGTGCAGAAACATATACAGAAAAAATATTTCTGTGACACATGTCTTATTTATAGGATGAGAGGAACCAGATCTTGACCGCATATTTATGGATACGTCTGAGCTGGTATGATGTATATCTCACGTGGGACAGAGATGAGTATGATGGCCTGGATTCAATTCGTATTCCAAGTAACATGGTATGGAGACCAGACATAGTGCTATATAACAAGTAGGTAACAATAAACACAATGGCATACTACATTTATTTTGGAAAATATATACTAAGCACCATTGTTTTATTGAAATAAAGGTGGACGGCCTTCGGCAAACTTCAGCAAAAGGTGGAGGACCAACTACAGTTAAATTATGATTAATTCATCATTCAGGGATGTTCCACCATTGTTTCTGCCACAGTTGTGCAGTATATTATCCCACGTGACTGCCACAGTTTTCCCTACCGAAACTGTTCAGTATAGATTTCACCGTAGTTTGTATTGGATTTTCTTGATCTCTAGTTTACAGTTGGTGAAATATATTCACTGGCATTACAAACAAGGATGCCACAATGCTAAATGAAGAATAGCTACAGTTGATTACTTCTATGAAAGGATAGGTAAGGTTATATCGGTGTTCCCCACTGTTTGCAGCAACTTCGCCTGTTGATATCTGTTCCCAATATAAAGAAAAAGAATAAAGAACACGAATTGCCACAGTAGGATTTATACCAGGCCTCAAAATTTCCACTCGCCTGCTCGCATTTGGCGAGTGGAAATTACACGAGGGCGAGTGGGAATGCAGAGGCAATGCTGGAAAGGGGTTAGGTGGGGCAACTAGTGGCGAGTAACTCTTAAGGCCTGGCTAGTAGCTCAGGACTTGAAATTTTGAGACCTGATTTACACAATATTTTCCCTCCACCCTCTCCAGTACCTCAATATATCATTGGAATTAAATGAGTTATGGCCTGAGGGAGCACTGATTTTACATTTAAGGTGAGAATTTTTTTTTGAGAAAGTGAGAGTCTTATTATCTCCAATTTAATAACTCTGTCTTCTCTCTGTCTACGAACTTGTATATACACATTTTACGGAATTTACATTTAAGTGATTTGGCCATTCACAAAGTAATAAAAAATCATTTCCATTGAACATATAAATTAACTGAAACTGTTATATCATGTCTACATAAGTTGCTGAATGCCAAACACCTAACATTTTCCTGTTGATTTTTAGGGCCGATGGTGAATTCTCTGAGCCAGTCAATACAAATGTTGTTCTGCGTTACGACGGCAAAATCACCTGGGACTCTCCAGCGATCACAAAGAGCTCCTGTGTTGTTGACGTCGCTTATTTCCCATTTGATGATCAGCAATGCAACCTGACGTTTGGCTCCTGGACCTACAATGGCAACCAAGTGGACCTTATAAATGCTATGGACACAGGGGACCTTTCAGATTTCGTGGAGAATGTAGAATGGGAGATGCAAGGCATGCCAGCCGTGAGAAATGTCATTACGTACGGCTGTTGCTCTGAGCCATATCCTGATGTCACCTTTACTTTGATTTTGAAGAGGAGATCTTCGTTTTACATATTTAACCTGCTTATTCCTTGTGTGATGATTTCTTTCCTGGCTCCATTGGGATTCTATCTCCCTGCAGATTCTGGAGAAAAGGTCTCCCTGGGAGTTACAGTGCTCCTGGCCCTTACGGTATTCCAGTTAATGGTTGCAGAGAGCATGCCTCCTTCTGAAAGTGTGCCGCTAATAGGTACGATCAATACTGATGAGGACCAGTCATAATGGTACTCTTCAATGTAACAAGAATTGTAGTGAATAGAAGACGAATATAGGCCAAAGTAGTCAATCTTAACTTACTTTTAGATTTTATTTCCTCCGCAATGTCATCCACCACCACAAATCCATATTTAGAGTGGCACAAAGAATAAAGCTAATTTTCCAGGCCCCTATTTCACATTAAACGTTCCCCTGGTTCACTCTTGGTGGAGGGAGAGACCCCCATTTTATGACTAACACATGCAGGGTTATTCAGAGAGCGGTGAAAAGCAGGAGAATGACTGGAGAATGGAAAATTCTAGGTCAAAATAGCAGGTTTGGAAAGTGAGATGAATGGGAGTATTTTTCTGGTTTGGCTATTTTGACCTAGAATTTTCCATTCTCCAGTCATTCTCCTGCTTTTCACCGCTCTCAATGACCCTGATAGTTCATATTGGGCAGGGGTCAGCAACCTTGTTTGATGTTTTGGAACTACATTTCTGTTATGTATTGAGGTATTATGCCATCCAGCAGATGGCAGCATAGTAAATGTGTGCATTTGTTATTATGTGTTGTTAGTGTCTCTTGTGTGTATGTCTCTGTGTTAGTTTTATGCTGTAATAAATCAGTGAAGTACTCTTCCAAATGCTTGTCTGTATCAGTGAGCAGTTAACCATTCAAATACACAAAAATTTCCTACTAGTCTCTACCAATCTAATGAGTGGCTGAACATGGTGATGTAGTTCCAAAACATTGGGGGTCATATTACATACAAAACACTAACGTTAGCGCTCAGTTGTGTGAGCGTTAACGTTAGGTTAAGTGGCCCTAGCGCAGGCGGACCATATTACGATCGCTAATGGGTTAAAAACCCATTAGCGATTCAGATCTTCCACTTTTCAGCTCGAGGTTACTGTACTCTGCACTCCCTATGCTTAACATGGGGAGCGCAAAGTGTTAATTAGCATTACAAAGTCTTAAAGCTATTTACCATCCTTCTGCGGTTAACTGAAAAGTTAGCACCGGGTCCTAGCTGTGGTTAACTGATTCCGCTTCTGCAGAATCAGTCAGCACCAGCTGACCCCCCCCCCCCCCAATTTCACATACTCGCCTCTCATCCCGCAGTGAGAACGGCGGCTCCATCTGCCTCTTCTTGCCGCCAGGAGCAGTCTCCCTCTGCGAATCACTTCGCCGATCTACCGGATCTTGCAAGGCGAGATCCTACAGGTCATGTGACCGGCTTAGTGCCAGGTTATAGGAGATTTAGTAACTAAAATCTAATGTTTTTAAAGCGTTTTATGCATTATTTAGGCAATTCTCAAGAATTTCCAAACTCATTATATACTCTTGGAGTAACATCTTATCTGAAAATATTTAATTCAGATTGGAGATTAATTCTTCCTAAAAAGCCCCTCCCTAACAATTTAGTCTAGTTAACTAAAATGTCAATGGGTTTTTAGTCATCATAACTTAGTTTTTATTTAGTTTTGTGCCTAAAATTAGTGCCCTTATTTTTAGTCTATCATGTGCCTGTAGCTAAAACCGGGATGCTAAGGGGAAACATTTGTGATCAGTTAGCAGCAGCAGCAGAAAAACCCCCAAAAAACAAATATTCACCTCTCATCCTGCGGCAAGAACCGTGGCCTGATCCGCCTCTTCTGGTCGCCGGGAGGCTGGAGAAAAAAAGTCCCTTGTCTCCCTCCGTGATCACTCTGCTAACCGGCAGGATCTCGCAAGAGGCGAGGCTAACGTGAGCGCTAGTGTTACCTTGAAGGAGGTGATAACTCCCTAAGTTTTTGATGAACATTAGTCGTCGAAATTAACACTAGGAAACAGGAAGTGGTTGCCTGACATTCCCTACATAAATAGTGATTTTTAACATTTGCTCAGTATCATGTGGTATAATTTATCCTATAATGACACACTTTTCTGAAAAGGTAGACTTTAAGCTCTTCTTAATTTATACCATGGTCTCACTTTGAAAATCTCTCTGTGGACCGTTAAACTTCATGTTACTAAATTTATTTTTCCATATTTTAATTTTAGGAAAATACTACATTGCTACCATGACCATGATCACTGCGTCAACAGCATTAACCATTATTATAATGAACATTCACCTCTGTGGAGCAGAAGCCAAACCCATCCCGCAATGGGCCAGGGTTGTGATTTTGGACTACATGTCCAAGATATTTTTTGTTTATGACGTCGGGGAGAACTGCACCAGCTCCAGCAACGATGATTCCGACACCAAATCAGATGACAGTATTCAATCCTACAATGACTACGAGAAAGAGCAAGACGCCTATGGGACTTTCAAGTGTCCGACCTCTGGAAGCGAAACGTTTGTCTGTGACATTGACCTTAACAAAAAACTCAATAGCCAGGGTGCTGGCAATTTTGGTGTAGCATGTGAAATCGCTGAACGTCCCTATTGTTTCCACTGCACTCACTATAAAGTCCTGGTCAGTAACATCGAGTATATCACTAATTGGTACAGGGAGCAGAAAGTAATTAGCGCTAAGGGAATTGAGTGGAAAAAAGTTGCCAAAGTAATGGATCGATTCTTCATGTGGGTATTCTTTTGTATGGTATTCTTTATGAGCATTATAATCGTTGCAAAGGCTGTGTGAGGCAATGCATAAATTCTACCATAATATAATATATATATATATATATATAATAAGGAATGTCAAACTCAAGCCCCCCAGATGTTGATGGCATACACTTGCCAGGAATCTTTGATTGTAATACATACAGGCAGGGGCGTAACTAGAAATCACAGGGCCCCATAGCAAAATGTTGTATGCCCCCCCCTCGCCAGCAACCTAACAATCACAGCAATGAAACTCCCAGCAATGTGCGGTGTGTATGAGTGTATCAGAATCTACAGCAATAAAATTCCCAGCAATGCAATGTGCGGTGTGTGTGAGCGAATCAGAATCCACAGCAATAAAACTCCCAGCAATGCAATGTGCGGTGTGTGTGAGTGTATCAGAATCCACAGCAATAAAACTCCCAGCAATGTGCGGCGTGTGTCAGCATATCAGCATCCACAGCAATAAAATTCTCAGCAATGTGCAGTTTGTGTGTCAGCATATCAGAATCCACAGCAATAAAACACCCAGCAATGCAATGTGCAGTGTGTGTGAGCGTATCAGAATCCACAGCAATAAAATTCCCAGCAATGTGCAGTTTGTGTGTCAGCGTATCATAATCCACAGCAATGAAACTCCCAGCAATGTGTGGTGTGTATGAGTGTATCAGAATCCACAGCAATGAAACTCCCAGCAATGTGCAGTGTGGGTCAGCGTATCGGAATCCACAGCAATGAAACTCCCTAGCAATGCAATGTGCGGTGTGTGTGAGCGAATCAGAATCCACAGCAATAAAACTCCCAGCAATGTGCGGTGAGTGTCAGCATATCAGAATCCACAGCAATAAAATTCCCAGCAATGTGCAATTTGTGTGTCAGCATATCAGAATCCACAGCAATAAAACACCCAGCAATACAATGTGCAGTGTGTGTGAGCGTAGCAGAATCTACAGCAATAAAATTCCCAACAATGTGCAGTTTGTGTGTCAGCGTATCATAATCCACAGCAATGAAACTCCCAGCAATGTGTGGTGTGTATGAGTGTATCAGAATCCACACCAATGAAACTCCAGCAATGTGCAGTGTGGGTCAGCGTATCGGAATCCACAGCAATGAAACTCCCTAGCAATGCAATGTGCGGTGTGTGTGAGCGAATCAGAATCCACAGCAATAAAACTCCCAGCAATGTGCGGTGAGTGTCAGCATATCAGAATCCACAGCAATAAAATTCCCAGCAATGTGCAATTTGTGTGTCAGCATATCAGAATCCACAGCAATAAAACACCCAGCAATACAATGTGCAGTGTGTGTGAGCGTAGCAGAATCTACAGCAATAAAATTCCCAACAATGTGCAGTTTGTGTGTCAGCGTATCATAATCCACAGCAATGAAACTCCCAGCAATGTGTGGTGTGTATGAGTGTATCAGAATCCACACCAATGAAACTCCCAGCAATGTGCAGTGTGGGTCAGCGTATCAGAGTCCACAGCAATAAAACTCCAAGCAATGTGCGGTGTGTATGAGTGTATCATAATCCACAGCAATGAAACTCCCAGCAATGTGCGGTGTGTATGAGTGTATCAGAATCCACAGCAATGAAACTCCCAGCAATGTGCGGTGTGTATGAATGTATTAGATTCCACAACAATGAAAGTCCCAGCAATGTGTGGTGTGTGTGTCAGCGTATCAGAATCCACAGCAATAAAACTCCCAGCAATGTGCAGTGTGTGTGTGTGTCAGCGTATCAGAATCCACCGCAATGAAACTCTCATATGCAGTGAATATGAACACACAGCAATTCTTTATTATATATTTACCGGCTGTGTCCTTTCTCTGAAGGGTGTGAGGGGCCTGGAGACGGCAGGGGGTCCATCCAGCCCGCAGAGCTATCTGGGTAGCAGTGGGGTGCCAGAAGGTGCCCGTGGCTTGGATTCCCTGCCAGGCGATGCCCAGTCCGGAATAACATGAGAGTCCGCATTGAAGAAAGAGCGGGCGGCTGCGTGAGTGCGTGTGTGTGAAGGTCACGTGGTCCGGCCAGTCAGGTGGTACTGAGACTCACTCCCATCTGACTGGCCGGACCCCGTGACCTGCACGCACGCAGCCGCCTGCCCTTTCTTCAACGCAGACTCACGCTATTCCGGACTGGGCAGCCCTCCATGGAATCCGGGCAGCCCTCAAACCGCAGGCCCTCAGGCGGTGCCCGAGTGCCCGATGGGTCAGTCCACCCCTGGTCTGGGCCTGCTCATTCTCACCGGGCCCCACTCGACTGCGGGCCCCATAGCGCAGCCACCAGCGTGGGTCGCTATGGCGGTAGTTCGGCTACTGCATACTGGTCTATTCACTAAAGGTGAAACTCAGGAGAATTGGCAGGAGAAGAGAACAATCTAGACCAAATAGCCGATTTAGAAAGTGAGAAAAACGGGAGAAATTTTCTGTTTTGGTTAATTTTGACCTAGAAGTTTCACTTCTGCTACTTCTCCTGAGTTTCTCCATTAGTGAATAGACCCTCTAGTCAGTGGTGTATTTAGGTTTTGTGCTGCCCTAGGCCTGACTAAACTCGTGCACCGCCTAATTTAAATTTGAGGCACCCCTTCCTGTCAAGGGCACACCTCCCCACCCTTCCTCTTTAAGCTCCACCTTTTCCTCTTAGAGCTCAGCTCTATATATATTAAAAAGTGGATACCAAGTGCCTACTTGTATATTTTGTATACCATTTCAAATGTATCTATTGAGATAAATAAAAATTATGAAATGTTTAAAGTCAAGCATTTTTACAAAGAACAGCCATGCATGTCAAGTATACTGGATCACAGCCACTCTAATTGGTTGAACAATAAAATCCACAGAAACGTGCACTGCATATGAGTGTATCACAGAGCTGCACAGCAATAAAACCCACAGAAATGGGCACTGTGTATGAGCATATCAGAGCTGCACAGCAATAAAACCCACAGAAATGTGCACTGTGTATGAGCATATCACAGAACTGCACAGCAATAAAACTCACAGTAATGTGCAGTGTGTATGAGCATATCCCAGAGCTCCAGGGCAATACAACTCACAGTAATATGCAGTGTGTATAACAGAATCCACTGCAATAAAACTCCCAGCAATGCAATGTGCGGTGTGTATGAGTGCATCAGAATCCACTGCAATAAAACTCCCAGCAATGCAATGTGCAGTGTGTCAGCGTATCAGAATTCACAGCAATAAAACTCACAGCAATGCAATGTGTGTTGTGTGTCAGCTTATCAGAATCCACAGCAATAAAACTCCCAGCAATGCAATGTGCGGTGTGAATGAGTGCATCAGAATCCACTGCAATAAAACTCCCAGCAATGCAATGTGTGGTGTGTGTCAGCATATCAGAATCCACAGCAATAAAACTCCCAGCAATGCAATGTGCAGTGTGTATGAGTGCATCAGGATCCACTGCAATAAAACCTCCCAGCAAACCGAGTGAACTGAATATGAGCACACAGCAATTATTTATTCTATATTTACCGGCCTCCGTCCATGGTAGGGCTGTGTGCAGAGTCAGCAGGGACTGTGTATGGACTCAGCAGTAGGACCCTCCAGGCCACGTTAGGATCGCGGCTGTGCCTGTGCGTGGAGCCATCTTGTCAGCAGTGGGGTGCCACTGCCAGAGGGTGCACCGTGGCTTTGATTCCCTTCCCGGTGGGTGTTCAGTCCAGAATAGAGTGAGAGTCCGTGTTAACGAAAGGGCGGGCAGCTGCATGCGTGCGTGTCATGTGGTTCAGCCAGTCAGGTCGTACCAAGTACCACCTGACTGGCCGGACCACGTGACCTGCACGCACGCAGCCTCACCAGGAGCCAGACAGCTCAATGACAAATTTCTATCACTGCAGTGCTGGTTAAGGAAAGGTCCACTTTAAACATCAGTAAGCAGACAGGGCTTCATATTCTGCTGATACCCCCCCCCCTTTACCTGCCGTTTACTGTCATCTTCTCTCTCTGCACACAAATCACATCCCCCCTCCCCTCTCCTAGAGCTGCTGTGGGGCAGCGGAGGAGCTATGGAGGGAGGAGAGGGGGATTTTTGTTCTATTCGAATTTATTCCGTATGCAAACGCCCTGCTCCTCTGCTCGTTGCTTGAGAACACAGCTCAAAGCTGACTCACAGTGACAGTGGCACCTCCTAGTACCCCCTAATGACACCCCAATAATCACTGGTACCGGGGCGACCCGCCCCCGCCACTCCCCTAAGTACACCACTGCTCTGTGATATGCTCACACACAAGTTTGGCGAACTGCCAGCAAGTGCGGTGCTGTTTGAAGGCAGTGCAAATCCCCATAGAGAAGTAATGGTTAATCTATTCAGAGAACACCAGCAACAACAGCAGAGAAATGGCAGTGAAATGCCCAGATGTTCGGTGGTTTCAATCAGCAGGTTTATTCAGGCGAACCCCATAGGTTTCAATGTTAAAAAATATTCCCGTTTTTATGCAATATCTAATAACCATTTATTATTTTAATCTGCAGTAAAAAGTCTTTATTGATTTTTTTTTGTACCTTTTAGTCATTTTTCAGATTTTTAGGGCAAAATTTCCCACCCTTTTTTTTAATAGTGGTTTTTCTTTTTTCTGTAACAGAACTTTTTATTATCAATCATAGGATCTTATATGTAAATTCCAGACATTTTCATTCAGTAGTTCTTTTGAAAACAGCAGGCCACGGGTTTGCAGTGGCAGCATTCAGCGGCCGACTCCATGCACTTTGGGGACCCTGCGGTGAATGGTGAATTCACTGCAGGGTGGGGAAATTTTATTCCCCGAAGTGCAGGGAACTACAGAACACCAAAATGTTGGCGACATTTTGGTGCTCTGTGAGTAACCCATTTAGTGGTGAGGTTTTTTGCTGCCCCCTGGAAAGTGAAAGCCTAGGCCTTGCCTACCCAGGACAAACTTGAAAATTAGTGAAATCTCAATGTATCTTTCCTGGTAAAATACTTTGCAAAAGTAAAAAAAGGTGGGGCCACCCGGTGCAGGCCGCCGCCCCCTGGGAAGTGCCGCCCTAGGCCTAGACCTTGTCGGCCTAGGCCAAAATACACCACTGCCTCTAGTCAGAGAATCGTGGGAGTCGTAGTTCAGAAACATCTGGAGACTGTCAGAGTTTGACAGCCCAGATATATAAAAGGAAGGTCTACACTAGATTGTTTTTTTTTCTTAAAACAATACTTGTCTTTATATAGGCTAACATTCCATTTGTGAAAGAAATATTTTCATCCAGATGCAGGTCCTAGTGACATTCTCTGAGCCAGGCAATACAGGTATTTTGCCCTATTGGGCAAAGTCCAGGTCAGGTGCAGGACTTTGCCCAATCAGAGCTCAGCATGAAGATGAGCTTTAACCAAGCTCTGATTGGTTAAAGTCTTGCACCACCTTAAACCAATCAGAGCTTGGTTAGAGCTCTGCCCCATGCCTCATCTTCATGCTGAGCTCTGATTGGGCAAAGTCCTGCACCTGACCTGGACTTTGCCCAATCAGGGCTCAATATTGAATTGGAGCCCTGATTGGACAAAGTCCAGGTCAGGCACAGGACTTTGCCCAATCAGATCATTCAGCATGAAGACGTGGGGCAGAGAGGAGCCGCGGCCAGACGGATCGGAGGAGCTGACGGACCAGGGAACAGGAGGCCGGGACAGCTCCAGGACAGGTGAGATACGGGGGCCAGGGGCCACAGCCACAGGTCTCCTAAATGTACCGGCAGCCACCGGTACATTTAGGAGACCTGTAGATGCATTTTTTATTATGGAATGTCCGCGGTCGAACAAACTGCGAACATCCCATAATGTTCGGCGTTCGAACACTCGAACGGCCGATGTTTGATTCAAACTCACGTTCGAATCGAACTGAACGCTCATCCCTTATACTGATATGATAAATAAAAGAAACACACATGTCCCCCACGCTACGCCAATGCTACCAGTCACCCTGTCCCAGTACACCCTAGCATAGTTCCACTCTCACACTATACTCAGTCACTCCCTTCCAGTACCCCCAGTCACTGTCTCTCTCCAAGTACCCCTAGTCACTCTTTCTCTCTCTCAGTACCCCCACTTTCTCCCAGTACCCCATCCCTCTTTCTCTCCCAGTACCCCCCAGTCACTCTCTCCCAGTACCCCCAGTCACTCTCTCTCTCCAAGTACCCCTAGTCACTCTTTCTCTCTCTCAGTACCCCCACTTTCTCCAGTACCCCATCCTCTTTCTCTCCAGTACCCCCAGTCACTCTCTCCCAGTACCCCCAGTCACTCTCTCTCTCCAAGTACCCCCAGTCACTCTCTCCCAGTACCCCCAGTTACAAGTATCCCAGTCACTCTTTCTCTCTCCAAGTACCCTCACTTTCTCTCAGTACCCCCAGTCAATCTCTCTCTATCCAAGTACCCCCAGTACCCCCTCAGTGTGGTGGTTACGCTGCTCTGGTGTCCCACAGTGTCACCTACCTGTGTGGAGTTGCTGGTGGTCCAGGGGGAGCTGTCCAGGGGGCTTTGTGGGGACCAGATTTTAAATGTGCTGCAGGGTAGGCGCCTCCCTCCCTCCTTCCTGATCAGCGGCTGCAGGGCTGCCAGTGGCAGGGGGCTGGCACAGGGCTTCAAGGGGGGCTGACAAGCGTGGTACAGGGTGTTCCGTCTGACAATGCTGCGCTGCTTCACGTGACTCATGCCAGCGTTAAGAAGGAGTTAGGACAAGACCAGAATTTTCTGTCCTGGTCCTCCCTTCCAGACGCTGAGCGCTAAGTCACCGCCGGCACTGCAAAACTGGCGGTTGCCCATACAAGGGCCTCTCACAGACACCAGTGTCTGTGAGCGGACACCTTGCTGATCCCTGCTAGAAAATATTAGTGGTTCAAATTTATTTTGAAATTTTGCGCCCCCTAAGAAAAATGCGCCTGGAGCGACCGTCCCCGAGGCCCCTCCCATGCTACGCCACTGTTCACACATCCTCTCACAATGTCACACATCCACATACACTGTCACACTTCCACTTCCTCACACATTCACACACAGAAGTCTATTCACAAAGCACCGAAATTTAACGAAAAGTAAGTGCTTTGCATTTCAGCCCATTTCAGTTCACTTCAGCGATTCCATTTTGCAGAAAATATGATAATTTCACTATTTATCGAATGGTCACCATGTTTTGCGAAAATTGGAGTCATCGAAGCAGTTATCGGACGTCAGTGAAAACCGCCGAATCATCTTTGGCGAATCCCCTCCCCAAAAAGGATGTCTACTATACTAGTAGGAGCTTAAACCAATAAAAATGTTAAAAAAAATGTGTCTAAATAATAAAAAAGGTCCCTTAAAACAAAGTAAAAAGGTCTGTTCAAAAATAATAAAAAGGTCTGTTCAGAAATAAAAAATGTATTTTAAGAAATAAAACATTTACAAATGTCTTTTAAAAAATACAATACTCTCTTTTAATTTTTTTTTAAAATAAAGATGTTCCATTTATTACATTGAAAGCTATTAGATTCACCTGGTTAAACACCAAAAAAATCTGTTAATTTTGCCCAAATTTGGTTGCAATTCAGCGATCTGTGAATAGACAAATTAATAGATTTCAGGCTCTATTACATTCTTTGCGCATATGTTTGTGCCGGCGCAAAAACGCATTAACACGAGGGGCAAAACCCTTTGCGCAGAACATCGTATTACAATCTCAGAGCAACAAACAAGCGTATACGTCTACTGCGGGTGAACCTGCGCGAACGCTGCGCGAGCTTACTGTACCTGTACTTTGCACGTCCTATACTTAACATTGTGAGCACAAATGTGTTTGTGCGCTGGTACGCGGATGGTATTACAATCTATGCGCAGTTTGTAACGCACAGCCTTTGCGCGCATAATTTTAGCAACTCCTAAGGCTAGGGTCAGACTGAGGCAGTGCGAACGCGCGTTCTGGCGCACATAATCACGGCCGCACTAGCAGCAGATGACGGGCAATGACAGCCAATATACGAAGTACGGTCGCACAAAAGTCCGGCTGCACAACGCAAGTGGAAAATGAACGCATTTTTTCGAGAACGTTAAACCGCTGGTACTGACGTACAGAGTGCGCTGCGGCCGCATAGCAGCGTGTGTGCGTGATTAGGAGATGTCAGACGCTGCTAGTGTGCGGCCAACATAACGTTCAAACTTTTCACCCCATCGTCATGAAATACGTCCAGAATTGCGCATCGTCTGACCACTTAAGCGTATTCCGTGAAAAAATGCGTGCGCACGCATCGACGTACATTTTGACGGTGGCCGCAGAAAATGCGCTCATCTGTCCCTAGCCTTAAAGCTGGTGTTAATGGCAAATTCTATCAACCTGGCCGAAATCAAATACACCAGCCCAAAAAAAAAATACGCAGCAAAGTATAGTTACACATTCTACACATACCAAACCAATAAAATGGAGAAGTTGTGTGTGTTTTTTTTCTTGATGCAGCATATATGCGCAGAGTGACTTTGACAGGGGCAAAAACTTAGGCTAGGGTCAGACTAACTAATTTTTCACGTTGTCCGTGAAAAAGTGCGTTCGAACGAATGGACGTATTTTTTCACGGAATACGCGATAGCGGTCATACGATGCGCATTTCTCGTCCGTGATTTTGTACGGATCATCAATAAAACCCTTTTTGCGTCTGGACGTTATGTTGGCGGACGTGTGCGGCGTCTGACGTCTCCCAATCACGCAAACACGCCACTATGCGGACGCAGCGCACTCTGTACGTCAGTAGTAGCGGTTTGACGTTCTAGAAAAAATGCGTTCGTTTGCCACTTGCGTTGCGCGGACGAACTTTCGTGCGGCCGTTCTTCGTATGTTACCCGGCATTGGACGTCATTTGCTGCTAGCACGGCTGTGATTTCGTGCGGTTAAACGCACGTTAAAAATGCTTTCGTCTGACCTTAGCCTCAACGTGAGACAATTGTGGTTCTTAATTCTGAATCGCGTGAAAAAACAGTCCACACACTGATTTCTGCGCGCAACTTTGCTGAGTGCGCATTTTTGCGCGTCCGTTTTACGCGCGTTATTTTTTGACGGATGAAAAAATGCATGAGGATTGTAATACCAGCGTTGTTTTATGCGCATTAGCGTTTAACACTTTGCACAAAAATTCACGCGTTCTGCGTGCGTTTTTGTGTGAAGAATGTAACAGAGCCCTGTGTTTCTTCAAACGAACAGATCAGCCTGTGCCAACACACAGTCATTATATACTGATGTGACATAATCCTTGATAACAGATTTAGTACTTTAGCCACAAAGGACCATTGTTTTCCCTGTAATGGGTTATGTGTACGAGCACCATGACCAGACTACAAGGGCATTGTATTTCAAGTGTCAAACTAATGGAACAAACTAATGACAAACTTGATTGTGTAACCTGTGATTAACATATAATGCTGTATATGAACAAGTACAAATGTGTTTTACCTCTTTAATAGAAACAACTTTTAAAAAAGAAAGTAAAATCCATCTGTTCTGGAAATGAGGTGGCGTATACTGTCAGAGGTCCACGTCATGGTATTTCCGGCTTCAGAGTGCCGCTGCTTTGCATTAAGGTACATAGGCTGCTTAGGTCACCCACAGAGAGCTAACCTATTCTCACATTTAATCAACAGACTGTTCTCCAATAAGATCATCATACTGTATGTCACTTTATACTCTTTGAAAGTGCCACAAAATAATGCACATGTAATAGTGGAAGTCACCTATAATACCAAAAAGACAAGTAAATTATCAAAGTATATAAAAAGAGTCTCCAAAACGGGTATCACACACTATACCTCCTGATGTTTCTGAACCATAATTCCAATGATCCTCTGGCCATCTATTGCAGTCAAAAAATTCTGGGAATTATTGGCCATCAACATCTGGGGGTCAGAGTTTGGGATCCATGGTAAGTTGCCACCTGCTTTAAGTACTTTACTTAATGTTTTGCCACCAATGGCCGTACTATGCACTGAACGCCACAGGGTGGCATAGCATGCATGCCCCGCTGGCGTCTATGGGCTGCCACATGCCCACCCACTTGCTGGTGCGCTGCGCGCAGCATTTGCTGAGAGCAGGTGCCTGCCACAGCAGTTGAGAGCGGGGGCGTGCTAGTACGCCCCACTGCCGATAACGCCCCCTGCTGGGAACAACCTGGCGTAAGGGGTTAAAATTGCATGGTTTCAGAATGTTTACTTCCTGTTATTATGCTCCTTTAGTCCAGGGGTTGGCAGCCTTGACCCTCCAGATGTTTGGAACTACATTTCCCATGAGGCTCCGCCATTTTAATAAGTGGTTAACCACTTCACTGCGGAGGACGCGCTCAGCGTGTCCTCCCGCAGGAAGGGTTGGCTGTGGAGGACGGGCTGAGCGCGTCCTCCCTTCGCAGCCAGTGATCGGCCGGATTCCGGCCAATCGCTGTGCCCCGGTGCGGGCTGACATCCTTGATGTCAGCCCGGCACTCCAGGACCGCCGCGGGTGCAACAGATGTCATCGCGGCGGCACAATGACATCTATTTCAGGTGCCCCCCCCGCAAGTGCGGAGGAGGTGCCTGAAAGGGAAGGGGCGAGCTCCTTCGGACCTCTCTCCCTCCCGATCGCCGGGGGCCTGAGCTTAATGTCAGGCACCGTTTGGAAGGGCACAGCCTGCCCTTCCAAATGACACCTGGCATTAACCCCTTGGGGGCCGGATCACGATTTGGCGCTGAAAAGCGCCAGATCGTGATCTTCTCCCGGGGCTGGCCGACATCTTGGATGTCGGCCAAGCTTCCGGCAACTCCCCCTGACGACTGGCGTCATCGTGCATAGCGCGATGACGTCAGTTTTGGAGTTAGCTGCCACGGATCTGGAGATACGGGGTTAAGGGTTAATGTTTGATATCGTTGGATCGGCCAGAGCATGGCCTTTCCAACGATACCAAACATGACCATGTAAAAAGTTTTTAAAAAATATAATAATAAAAAAATAAACAAGTTTTTTTTTTAATTTTGTTTTGTTAATGCACCAATATTGTTCCCATTTAATTTATAATGTGAACAATGATGCTGCACTAACGATTTTTGTATGGGGTGCGTTTGTTAAAAAAAAAAAATCGCATAAGTTTTCCCCAACAAAAATGTAACGAGACCCCATTTCTAATTTTTTTAACAAGCGCACCCCATAGAAAATATAACCACAAATGATCGCATGTTAAAATGTGAAAAAAAACACTTTACACGTTGTAAATTATTGAAAATTCTAATTTTATTGCATATTTTGTTATAATATTACAGACAGGACATGACGTATACATATAATAATGATATATTATGAATCTGCCGAGTCTGCCGGAAACAACGATATATAATATGCCTGGGTCATATAATAAAATAAGGCTTCAAAACGCGGTTAAACATGATGAGCGAAACCGGTAAAAATGACCTCAGCACACAGGCGGGATTTGTCTCAGCAGCGAAAGGGTTAAGCATCAGAGATGTAGCTCCAAAATATCTGGAGGGCTAAAGTCAATGACCTCTGCTTTAGTACTGGGCATCAAGGAAATTTCCAATGTCCCCATTTCCTTTTTATTTTTTTCCTTCAAAATATCTTTTGACAATGTGAACTAATAGTTATTGCAACAAATTACAGTAATATAATGGATATAATGGATTGTACGTAGGGAAAAATACACATGAAATAATCAACTTAGGTATCATTTCTATTTATGGCAAAAGAGCACTAAAACTGGTGATGTAAAAGATTTTGCTTGTTTAATCAGCTTACTGGCAATAAAAAGATTTATTTTTTCTCATTTTTATGCAAAAGATCGTACAACATTTTTCTTAAGGGATCATTGACAAAGAAATCAGAATGTATAGGAGTTGTGGAAAATGTTGCCATTGCATTGAGAACGAAAGGCCAAATGTGAGCTAGAGATCAGTTGTTTTCCTGGCTGAGTGAAACACTTTCAGGGTTATCCAAAGAGATTCGAAAAGTCACCGCACGTTCGGTGACTTTTCGTTCTCTTCAATTCGGTTCCTTTTGCCGATCCCATTTCGGTGACCCTGCGGTGTATTCAGCAAGCACCACAGGGTCCCCGAATTGCAGGGAAAAGCTGCCGAAAACCTGACGAAAACTAACCGAATGCACGCTGAAAACAAGCAAAAACATCTGGATTAACCTTCGAAAAAGCCGAACAGGAGCCGAACATGAGCCGAATCACACAGAGCCGAAGCAGCTGTGACGTAGAGGAGGCAGTGAATAAATTAGAAAAACCATTTGTATGAATCTGGGAAAATGAAAAGCTGTTTGCAAAGAAACTACTGAGCGAAAATGTCTGAAATTTTCACAGGAGGTCCAGGGAATGATAATAAAGAGGGCTGTTACAAAAAAAATAAGTAAACTGAAAAAAAAATAAAAAAAAAATCGGACTTTTAAATTTTTTTAAAAAAATTCTGAAAAATGCTTAAAGTATCCTAAAAAATCTATAAATAAAGAGACTTTTTGCTGCAGAATTTTATAATGAACGGTTTATTAGATATTGAATTAAAACAGGAATATTTTTAACATTGAAGTCTATGGGATCCTCCTGAATAAATTTGCCGAATTAAACCACCGAATGGCAGAGCATTTCGGGAACCTTTCACTGCTGGTTTGTGTTCTCTGAATAGCCGAAGCAGTGCTTTTTCATGGGGATTTCACTGCCCTCGAACAGGGACCGAACAGTCACCGTATGTGCAGGCAATTCGACAGGATTTGGCGAATTGCCTGCTCTCTGGATAGCTGAATGGCCAGGAAAGGTAACCGAACGCTGATTGTCAGCGTTCGGTTACCTTTCTCAAGCAATTCGAATCTCTTTGGATAACCCTGTATATCACATGTGGAAAAAAGAAACATACGAAAAGAAAAGAAATGGTTTCATCCCAACTAGTTGGTCTTTGTTGACAATGGCAGACTGGGCTGAAACACTGCCAAGGTCCACGTTTTGTGTCAATTACTGCTTTACATATCTAAGGGAACTGAGGAATCCCAGAAACAATGCACCCAGGTATCAGCAGAGTGCCATGTCCAATATTGCCTTCAAGCTTTACCATCAGGGCTTTCACTAATAATCTTGAGACCCCTTAATGAACCACTTCTCAGTTCTCCTCTACCACCAGGGCTGGACTGGGACAAAAAAAACAGCCCTGGATTTCATCCAGACCGGCCCACTCCGATATGCAAACACGCAGGGCCGGATTAATATATTGATATGGACTGGAGCAGGGCCAGCACAAGACATTGTGCTGCCTGGATCCAAGGATGAAATACTGACTCCCCCCCCCATGCCCACCAAAACATGTTGATGCGTATCACAGAGCTACACAGCCATAAAACTCACAGAAATGTGCAGTGTGTATGAGCGTATCATAGAGCTCCACAGCAATAGAATTAAAAAATAATTATGGATTATTAAAATAAATTGTATTTTAATATGGATTATATATTCATGTAAATGTAATTTTAACAATTAAAATAAATATGCATTAAAATATACTTAATTTAAATTAGAATATTGATTAACCTCCCTGGTGGTATTCCCGAGTGTGACTTGGGGGTTAAATTTCACTAAGGCGAACGGTAACCCCGAGCCACACTCGGGCTGGATGCATACTCACCTCCTCCTGGCTCCCTGGCTGTCCCCCGCAGTGTGATCGCAGCGAGTTGCTTCCTGGTAAGGCTCCCTGGGAATCACACGATGCAGAGGGGCGGGACCAGCAGCAAATTTAGTAAAAAATGATAATACACTGTATAATCCAATGTGCAATGTTTATGGACGGCCACTAGGTGGCACTACAGGATAAGAAACAGACCATACATCCTCTCACCCTTGTTTTCAGACAGATTTCAGTGTTTTTTGTTATATTTTATTGAATATCATTTATTTGCATTATTTTGGATAATTATTTTTGGGATAATAAATTATTATGTCGTGTTTCAAACTTTATCGGACTCAGTGTATTTACTTTTTTTTATTATTACTTATTTATTTATTTATAAAGGATTTTACCAGTAAGGACTCTTGATTGCACGGATTTCAGTGTGCGATTCCTAATTATTACAGGCTAACTATGTACAAAAACACGTTTCCTTTAAAAAAAAAATTGAGACGCTTTTAGAAATTTTGAAAAAATTAGACCGCCAGGGAGGTTAAATTATTTTATACAAAGATAAAGTATATTTTAATATTTATCATATGATTTAATAAAATGTAATTAGGGTACACTTCTAAGAAGGGGCTCAGAACTGTGACATACAGGGTTATTCAGAGAGAGGTGAAAACCTTGAGAATTGTCAGGAGAATGAACAATTTGGAAAGTGAAATAAATGGGAGAATTTTTCTGATTTGGCTATTCTGACCTAGTATTTTTCCTTCTCCAGTCAAGGTTTTCACCGCTCTCTTAATAACCCTGATAGTGTTGGAACAGTGAATTAAGGGGGTACACAGAGCTCTGAAAAGTAATCCCTGTTCAACCTCAGCCATGTAACAGACAGACAAGTCCAGAGAGAGTCCAGCTCTACATACAGTATATGAATATAAAAAAAGTGTACACGCTTCTCTAAATCCGAGGCCAAGCTAGACTCTGTCCCTGGACATGTCTCCCTGCTACATGGCTATGGCCGCTTAGCAAATACTTTCCTGAGCTCTGTGCAGACTCCTGTGATAATTAACCCCTGAGTGCTCCTATAGAGAAAGCACAGCACTGCCACACTGAGCTCCAGCTTAATAGGCTATAGAAAGGGAGCAGGGGAGAGGGACTGTCAGATCAGAGGATCTGTCATATTTACAGCTCCCTGCATGCCTGGCTGTGAGTCTGGCCACTATACTGCTCTCAGGAGACGCATCAGTGCCGAGGTATAAGACATAAGGGTGGGATTCACCCTCATTTGGCATGTTTAGTCAATACCTTACGTATTTTCACATTTTGGGGATGGCTCCTGGTCACAGCCCAGGCATTATAGCTTTGTAGCAACATGTGGTGCTCCTGCTGCTGCTGACTTCAAACTCTGAAGCTGCCAGTCACTGGAAGGAGAAGCTGTAAGTAAAATGTGGAGCAGAATCGCACAGGGTTATCCAAAGAGATTCGAAAAGTCACCGCACGTTCGGTGACTTTTCGTTCTCTTCAATTCGGTTCCTTTTGCCGATCCCATTTCGGTGACCCTGCGGTGTATTCAGCAAGCACCACAGGGTCCCCGAATTGCAGGGAAAAGCTGCCGCAAACCCGACGAACACTAACCGAATGCACGCTGAAAACAAGCAAAAACATCTGGATTAACCTTTGAAGAAGCCGAACAGGAGCCGAACATGAGCCGAATCACACAGAGCCGAAGCAGCTGTGACATAGAGGAGGCAGTGAATAAATTAGAAAAACCATTTGTATGAATCTGGGAAAATGAATCGCTGTTTGCAAAGAAACTACTTAGCGAAAATGTCTGAAATTTTCACAGGAGGTCCAGGGAATGATAATAAAGAGGGCTGTTACAAAAAAAATAAGTAAACTGAAAAAAAAAATCAAAAAAAAATCGGACTTTTAAAAAAAAAAAAAAATATCAGAAAAATGCTTAAAGTATCCTAAAAAATTTATAAATAAAGAGACTCTTTGCTGCAGAATTTTATAATGAACG
Organism: Leptobrachium leishanense; assembly: GCA_009667805.1. Classification (NCBI taxonomy): domain Eukaryota; kingdom Metazoa; phylum Chordata; class Amphibia; order Anura; family Megophryidae; genus Leptobrachium; species Leptobrachium leishanense. The sequence goes on along the minus strand of CM019063.1, from coordinate 477,569,994 downwards.
GTTTATTAGATATTGAATTAAAACGGGAATATTTTTAACATTGAAGTCTATGGGATTCTCCTGAATTAACTTGTCGAATTAAACCACCGAATGGCAGGACATTAGGGGAACCTTTCACTGCTGGTTTGTGTTCTCTGAATAGCCGATGCATTGCTTCTCTATGGGGATTTCACTGCCCTCGAACAGGCACCGAACAGGCACTGACAGGGTTATCCAAAGAGATCCGAATTGCTTGAGAAAGGTAACCGAATGCTGAAAATCAGCGTTCGGTTACCTTTCCTGGCCATTCGGCTATCCAGAGAGCAGGCAATTCGCCAAATCCTGGCGAATTGCCTGCACATACGGTGACTGTTCGGTTCCTGTTCGAGGGCAGTGAAATCCCCATAGAGAAGCAATGCTTCGGCTATTCAGAGAACACAAACCAGCAGTGAAAGGTTCCCCTAATGTCCTGCCATTCGGTGGTTTCATTCGGCAAATTTATTCAGGAGAATCCCATAGGCTTCAATGTTAAAAATATTCCCGTTTTAATTCAATATCTAATAAACCGTTCATTATAAAATTCTGCAGCAAAAAGTCTCTTTATTTATAGATTTTTTAGGATACTTTAAGCATTTTTCAGATTTTTTTTTTTTTTTTTAAAAAGTCCGATTTTTTTTTTTTTTTTTTTTCAATTAACTTATTTTTTTGTAACAGCCCTCTTTATTATCATTCCCTGGACCTCCTGTGAAAATTTCAGACATTTTCGCTCAGTAGTTTCTTTGCAAACAGCGTTTCTTTTTCCCAGATTCATACAAATGGTTTTTCTAATTTATTCACTGCCTCCTCTACGTCACAGCTGCTTCGGCTCTGTGTGATTCGGCTCCTGTTCGGCTCCTGTTCGTGTGATTCGGCTCCTGTTCGGCTCCTGTTCGGCTCCTGTTCGGCTTTTTCGAAGGTTAATCCAGATGTTTTTGCTTGTTTTTAAGCATGCATTCGGTTAGTGTTCGTCAGGTTTTCGGCAGCTTTTCCCTGCAATTCGGGGACCCTGTGCTGTTTGCTGAATACACCGCAGGGTCACCGAAATGCAATCGGCAAAAGGAACCGAATTGAAGAGAACGAAAAGTCACCGAACGTGCGGTGACTTTTCGAATCTCTTTGGATAACCCTGTGAATGTTCAGGCAATTCGCCAGGATTTGGTGTATTGCCTGCTCTCTGGATAGTCGAATGGCCAGGAAAGGTAACCGAACACTGATTTTCAGCATTCGGTTACCTTTCTCCAGCAATTCGGATCTCTTTGGATAACCCTGGCAGTCTCTGTGGATTCCGCTCCTTTACACACAATAAAGCCATAGCAAGCTCCAGAATCCATGTGTGGGAGTCCAAGGAAGCCCCCCTAACCCACCCCTGTAATGCAGAAATCCTTCAGATCTTTGAAACAAGTGCAGACATTCCACACTTGTGTTAGTCCAGCACTTAGTATAACCAGGACTGGATAAGTTTAAAAAAAAAAAAAAAAGCACCCCCAGGCTCAGCCGGCCCACTATTCTCTTGGTGCTCCCGATGGCCAGTACATGCCTGTCTACCACCTCTCTAAAAATAAATCCCTAATCATCCCTACATACACACCTAGACAGGGTGCCCCTGAGTTCCCAAGATAGGAGCCCCATTAATCTGGGTTCCAAGAAAGGACTCCCAGGGTGAGTGGCCCTTTTTCCCCTTCCTTACCGTCCATCAGAATGACGGACCCCATTACCTTATATCCTTGCCAATTTTTTTTGATGAAACAACCCTCCCTGGATCATTTAAGTTTTATTGTGCTTGTAACAATAATGATTACCAAAGTTTGCAAGATGACAAACCAGGGCGATTAATGCATAACACCTCAGGGTTTCTTATATTTTGCAACATGTGAAATGTGTCTCTAGTGACTCCTAATGGTGTAAAAAGCAGAGTATATATATACAGTATATATACTGTATATAATTTTCAAACAAAATGCACAAGACAGCTGACACACAGGGTTATCCAAAGAGATCCGAATTGCTTGAGAAAGGTAACCGAACGCTGAAAATCAGCGTTCGGTTACCTTTCCTGGCCATTCGGCTATCCAGAGAGCAGGCAATTCGCCAAATACTGGCGAATTGCCTGCACATACGGTGCCTGTTCGGTGCCTGTTCGAGGGCAGTGAAATCCCCATGAAAAAGCACTGCTTCGGCTATTCAGAGAACACAAACCAGCAGTGAAAGGTTCCCCTAATGTCCTGCCATTCGGTGGTTTAATTCGGCAAATTTATTCAGGAGAATCCCATAGGCTTCAATGTTAAAAATATTCCCGTTTTAATTCAATATCTAATAAACCGTTCATTCTAAAATTCTGCAGCAAAAAGTCTCTTTATTTATAGATTTTTTAGGATACTTTAAGCATTTTTCAGATTTTTTATTTTTTTTATTATAAGTCCGATTTTTTTTTTTTTTTTCAGTTTACTTATTTTTTTTGTAACAGCCCTCTTTATTATCATTCCCTGGACCTCCTGTGAAAATTTCAGACATTTTCGCTCAGTAGTTTCTTTGCAAACAGCGTTTCTTTTTCCCAGATTCATACAAATGGTTTTTCTAATTTATTCACTGCCTCCTCTACGTCACAGCTGCTTCGGCTCTGTGTGATTCGGCTCATGTTCGGCTCCTGTTCGTCTTTTTCAAAGGTTAATCCAGATGTTTTTGCTTGTTTTCAGCGTGCATTCGGTTAGTTTTCGGTGGGTTTACGGCAGCTTTTCCCTGCAATTCGGGGACCCTGTGGTGTTTGCTGAATACACCGCAGGGTCACCGAAATGCAATCGGCAAAAGGAACCGAATTGAAGAGAACGAAAAGTCACCGAACGTGCGGTGACTTTTCGAATCTCTTTGGATAACCCTGACAGAATAGCTGGTGTATCAAGCTTCATGTCAGGCAATAATTTATAAAACAAGAAAAACAAAAATCTTCACTTATGGGGAAAAAGAAGCATCAAAATGAGAGGTACATCAAATGATAGTTGAATAAAAAAAGGGAGGAAATCAGAAAGATAAAGAGCAGTGATGGCAAATTTTTACTACCCAGATGTTTTGGAACTGCACTGATGTTTTGCCAAGGTTCACCATCACTGATATATGGAGATTTGAAAAAGAAAAAAAAAAAAAGAGGATGGGCATCATATACTAAACCACTTTAATATCAAGTTCTTTTTATAAAAATTAGAATAATATTTATTTTAAATCAAAGTTAATAACAAAACTAAACTAATAATGAAGAATACAATTTGAAGGTCCATTTTATCACTGCTCTTTTGCCAAATCAATTAGTTTCATTCTGTTTGTATTTTTAGAGAACACTCTCACAGACCACTGAGGATTTGCAGTAATTAGTTTAATTCGAATTTAGGCAGAACTAAAAATGTGGTTGACAGCATATGAAAAGTGTTTCCCTGCACTGTGATATAGTCTGCATTTGCAGGGCAACCTTTTTCATGTAGGGTTCGGAGCAGTTTATCAGTCTGTCACAGCATTTTATCAGTCTGTTGCTCTAGTGCCATTATGACTGTGATTTCTCCTTTAAGGCTAGGGTCAGACGAGCGTGATTTCTACGGACTGTACGTCCGTGCAAACGGACGTATGTCAGTACGGAAGACGCAGTAGTGGCCACATAGTCCGTTTATTCACTGACGTATATATTTTGACGGATGTAGCAGGGAAAATAAATTAAAAGCAAAACCATTTTGTCCGTGAAAAATGCTGGACGTATAAATGCAGTCCGTCTGACCACGTTCCATCACTCAGACACAAAGCTATGCGGACGTTGCGGACGCAGCGCACTTTGTGCGGCCGTTCTAGCGGTTGTACGTTCTTGCCTGCCTTGCGTCCGTGGGCCGCGGCCGTTGTGCGTCCGCAGTTCAGTGCGGACGTACTTCGTGTGTCGGGCTCCAATGGGCTTCCTGTCATGCTATCACGGACGTACTTTTAGGCGCAATCACGGACGTGAACACTACGCTCGTCTGACCCCAGCCTAAGACGATAAAAAGAACAGAGACTGTGCATGCAATATCTACAGGTACGGATTCATATTTTTTTTCAGCAAATCACAGAGATTTACCCTTTTAGAAGTATAATACTAGGTGCTTATTGAGTTAGATCTGAATGTAAGCATGGGATACTTAGCACAATCAAATTTAAACTTGTAGTGATGTAGACCCTGGGAGTTCTGTATGGTTAGAAGGTTTCTTATATATATATATATATATATATATATATAAATGACTGAAATTTAAGTTAATTCATTAGCACAATGAAAAAGACCAAATGCAGTTTTTATTTAGATTTTTCTGTTTTCCCCATCCCCCCAGTCTTGTGTGCCTCTATTCAGCCACTAGTGTCATCATACAATTTCTATCCAAAATTCCTGTCCCAGCCAATCTATTAAAGAATTATGATGACACTCTGTGTAACAACCAACCTGTGTTTAAAAAGATGTCTGATCTTCTGATCTATCATCTCATGTTGTCTATTGGCATTTCTATGGTATTGTTTAACATCTAAATATTTTCCCCTATTGAGACTGTGATAGTCCATGTATTGTGTGTTTGTGCAGCATCGGATTATAGCTTGAGCAACCCCTCTCAGAAATATGAAGAAAAAAATACATTGTATATCCAAACCATCTCCAATCAACTAATTTATATTTCTGCTTTAAAAAAAGCACAGTGAGATATATATATTTAATTTAGGGGAAAATTTGTTAAGTAAATTTGACACAATGAAAGTCATTCTGTAGATTGATAGGGCATAGAGCCAGAACAAGGCATACATATATTATAGATTTGGCCTTAAAATAGCCATAATGAGGACAACTTCAGGACTCACAGACGGTCATCCTTCAACTGGCAGAAAAGAAAAAACCTCTGTGGGGGAAACTTCTGGGAAACTGTGCATGAAGGACTGCCCTTCCCTATGGGCATTAAGAGGTTAATGCACTGTATCTTTTTTTTTTATAAACACAATTTTATTGGTTTTTCAGTAATACAGCAACAAGGCGCTCCCGGAAGCCCATAGAGCGATGCATAATCTCAGGTTGGCAGTACAAGCTTAAACAAATGATATAAAGAATCAGAACCTGCTTCCTTTCCCTGAGACATAACGCTGCCTCGCAAGGACATGCAAATCAATTATATAAAACTTACATTATAAACAACAAAAATAATAAACAGAGAAAAGAAAAAAGAAAAAAGATTTTAAAAAAAAAAAAAGGGGTGAAAATTCAGTTTTTTAGATCAAGGTCTCTAGGTCCAATGCACTGTATCTTTAATAAAGGGGTTTGTTAAATTTAAGAGCGGTTTGATTAGAAAGACACATGTAGACAGACATGTATAGACAGACATGTATAGAATGGCAGACAGGCACAGTCTTGTATATACAGAAAGAGACACATGTATAGACTGACAGACATATACAGACAGACAAACATGTATGGACAGACATAGACATACAGTCAGGTCCAGAAATATTGGGACATCGACACAATTCTAGCATCTTTGGCTCTATACACCACCACAATGGAGTTGGAATGAAACAAACACAATGTGCTTTAACTGCAGACTGTCAGCTTTAATTTGAGGGTATGTACATCCAACTCAGGTGAACGGTGTAGGACGTACAGCAGTTTGCAGATGTGCCTCCCACTTGTTAAGGGACCAAAGGTAATGGGACAATTGGCTTCTCAGCTGTTCCATGGCCAGGTGTGTGATATTCCCTCATTACCCAATTACAATGTGCAGATAAAAGGCCCAGAGTTCATTTCAAGTGTGCTATTTGCATTTGGAATCTGTTGCTGTCAACTCTCAAGATGAGATCCAAAGAGCTGTCACTATCAGTGAAGCAAGCCATCATTAGGCTGAAGAAACAAAACAAACCCATCAGAGAGATAGCAAGAACATTAGGCGTGGCCAAAACAACTGATTGGAACACTCTCAAAAAGAAGGAACGCACCGGTGAGCTCAGCAACAACAAAAGACCCGGGAGACCACAGAAAACAACTGTGGTGGATGACGGAAGAATTCTTTCCCTGGTGAAGAAAACACCCTTCACAACAGTTGGCCAGATCAAGAACACTCTCCAGGAGGTAGGTGTATGTGTGTCAAAGTCAAAAATCAAGAGAAGACTTCACCAGAGTGAATACAGAGGGTTCACAACAAGATGTAAATCATTGATGAGCCTCAAAAACAGGAAGGCCAGATTAGAGTTTGCCAAACAACACCTATCAAAGCCTTCACAGTTCTGGAACAAGATCCTATGGACAGATGAGACCAAGATCAACTTGTACCAGAGTGATGGGAAGAGAAGAGTATGGAGAAGGAAAGGAACTGCTCATGATCCTAAGCATACCACCTCATCAGTGAAGCATGGTGGTGGTAGTGTCATGGCATGGGCATGAATGGCTGCCAATGGAACTGGTTCTCTTGTATTTATTGATGATGTGACTGCTGTCAAAAGCAGCAGGATGAATTCTGAAGTGTTTCGGGCAATATTATCTGCTCACATTCAGCCAAATGCTGCAGAACTCATTGGACGACTCTTCACAGTGCAGATGGACAATGACTCAAAGCATACTGCAAAAGCAACCAAAGAGTTTTTGAAGGGACAGAAGTGGACTGTTATGCAATGGCCAAGTCAATCACCTGACCTGAATCCCATTGAGCATGCATTTCACTTGCTGAAGACAAAACTGAAGGGAAAATGCCCCAAGAACAAGCAGGAACTGAAGACAGTTGCAGTAGAGGCCTGGCAGAGCATCACCAGTAGGGATGAGCTGTTCTGGTTCGGACGGTTCGGAGTTCGACCCGAACTTTGGCAGTTCTAAAGTTCGTGAATTTCGAACTTTTTGGGTGTGTTCGGTTCGAGTTCGAAAAAAAAAGAAATTTTGAAAAAAGTATAGAAAATGCTTAAAAAAATACTAAAAAATCTAGAAATTAAGAGACTCTTTACTGCAGAATATTATAAGCAACGGTTTATTAGATAGTGAATTAAAAACTAATGTGTACGTGGAAAGATTATCAACTCTAAATGACCTCTGTTCACAAACGGGCATAACACCAGCAGGGTTATCCAAAGAGATTCGAAAAGTCACCGCACGTTCGGTGACTTTTCGTTCTCTTCAATTCGTTCCCTTTGCCGATCATTTCGGTGACCCTGCGGTGTATTCAGCAAGCACCACAGGGTCCCCGAATTGCAGGGAAAAGCTGCCGCAAACCTGACGAAAACTAACCGAATGCACGCTGAAACAAGCAAAAACATCTGGATTAACCTTCGAAGAAGCCGAACAGGAGCCGAACAGGAGCCGAATCACACAGAGCCGAAGCAGCTGTGACGTAGAGGAGGCAGTGAATAAATTAGAAAAACCATTTGTATGAATCTGGGAAAATGAAACGCTGTTTGCAAAGAACTACTAAGCGAAAATGTCTGAAATTTTCACAGGAGGTCCAGGGAATGATAATAAAGAGGGCTGTTACAAAAAAAATAAGCAAACTGAAAAAAAAAAAATCGGACTTTTAATTTTTTTTTAAAAATTCAGAAAAATGCTTAAAGTATCCTAAAAATCTATAAATAAAGAGACTTTTTGCTGCAGAATTTTATAATGAATGGTTTATTAGATATTGAATTAAAACGGGAATATTTTTAACATTGAAGCCTATGGGATCTCTCCTGAATATTTGCCGAATTAAACCACCGAATGACATTTCGGGAACCTTTCACTGCTGGTTTGTGTTCTCTGAATAGCCGAAGCAGTGCTTTTTCATGGGGATTTCACTGCCCTCGAACAGGCACCGAACAGTCACCGTATGTGCAGGCAATTCGACAGGATTTGGCGAATTGCCTGCTCTCTGGATAGCCGAATGGCCAGGAAAGGTAACCGAACGCTGATTTTCAGCGTTCGGTTACCTTTCTCAAGCAATTCGAATCTCTTTGGATAACCCTGCAGGTGTTTTTAGTCTGGTAATCAATTTGATACATTGTACACCATACTGAGGGTGGGGTAGTGTCTGCTTCTGATTGAGATTTGAGAATTAATTTCCCTAAAACATCCTAGTATGCTGCATTTATCCCTTTCGCTGCTGAGGCTTTTCACACCTCTGTGCTGAGGTAATTTTTACCGCTTTCGCTCATCATGTTTAACCGCGTTTTGTAGCCATATTTTGATATATGACCCAGACATATTATATATCGTTCTTTCCGGCAGACTTGGCAGATTCATAATATGTCATTATTATATGTATACGTTATGTCATGTCTGTATATTATAACAAAAAATGCAATAAAATTTGAATTTTCAATAATTTATTATGTGTAAAGTGTTTTTTTAACATTTTAACATGCGATCGTTTGCGGTTATATTTTGTATGGGGTGCGCTTGTTAAAAAAATTAGAAATGGGGTCTCGTTACATTTTTTTTTGGGGAAAATTTTGCTTTTTTTAACAAACGCACCGCATACAAAAATCGTTAGTGCAGCATTATTGTTCACATTATAATTGAAATGGGAACAATATTACTGCATTAACAAAACAAAAACAAAAAAAAAAACAAGTTTATTTATTTTTTTAAAACATTTTTCATGCTCATGTTTGGTATCCTTGGAAAGGCCATGCTCTGGCTGATCCAACGATATCAAACATTAACCCCTAGCTGCCACGGATCGGGAGATAGGGGGTTCATTGAAACCCCCTATCTCCACCATTGGTGGCAGCTAGGGGTTAACTCCAGGACTGGCGTCATCGTGCTCTGCACGATGACGCCAGTCCTCAGGGGGAGTTCCTGGAGGCTTGGCCGACATCCAAGATGTCGGCCAGCTCCAGGAGAGGATCACGATCCGGCGCTTTTCACCGCCGATTCGTGATCTGTCTCTCCAGGGGTTAATCACAGCCACCGTTTGGAAGGGCAGGCTGTGCCCTTCCAAACGGTGCCTGGATTAACCCTCTGCCCCCTGGCGATCAGTAGTCCCTTTCAGGCACTTCCTCCGCACATGCAGGGGGGGGCGCCTGAATTAGATGTCATCGCGCCGCCGCGATGACATCTAATTGCTCCGCCGGGGTCCCGGAGTGCTGGGCTGACATCCAAGATGTCAGACCGCACCGGGGGGGGGGGCGCAGCAATCCAGCGGAATCCGGCGGATTGCTGCCTCCTGTGCACGGACGCGCTCAGCGCGTCCATAGCACAGGAGAACCACTTAGCCAAGTGGTTAACTGGTGTTTGAAAAAAAATCAAAATAACATCTAAGGCTAGGGTCAGATGAGCGCATTTTGTACGGACTGTGCGTCCGTGCAGTACAGACGTACTTACTGACTGACAACAAGGTAGTGGCCAAACAGTCCGTTTTTTTCACTTACGTATTTTTTGACTGATGTAGCAGGGAAAATAAATTAACATCAAAAAACATTCTGTCCGTCAAAAATACTGGACGTATAAATGCAGTCCATCTGACCTCGTTTCATCACTCACATACAAAGCTACACGGACGTTGCGGACGTGGCGCACTCCGCACGTCCGTTCTAACAGTATTACGTTCTTGCCTAACCTGCGTCCGTTTGCTGCGTCCGCCATGCATCCGCACGTACTTCGTGTGTGGGGCTCCATTGGCCAGAATGCTATGCTGCCACGGACGTACAAATGTGCGGCAACACGGACGTGATAACTGCGCTCGTCTGACCCCAGCCTTAAGCAATGTTATTTTTCACCTCGGGATTAAACATTCACAGTGTTATTCAGAGAGCGGTGAAAAGCAGGAGAATAACTGGAGAAGTGCAAATTCTAGGTCAAAGTAACCAAACCATAAAAATTCTCCCATTTAACTCACTTTCCAAATCGGCTATTTGGTCTAGATTGTTCTCTTCTCCTGCCAGTTCTCCTGGCTTTCACCTCTCTCTCTCAGGGTTGTTCAGAGAAAGGTGAAAACCAGGAGAATGGCAGGAAAAGAGAACAATCTGGACCAAATAGCCGATTTGGAAAGTGAGATAAGGCTAGGGTCAGACTAACGCATTTTTCACAGCGACCGACAAAAAGTGTGTCCGAACGCATGGCCTTATTTTTTCATGGAATGCGCGAAAACGGTCATACGATGCGCATTTTTGTGCGTGATTTTTTATGGATCCAAACCAGGAAACTTTGGGTGTCTGGACGTTAGGTTGGCCGGACATGAGCAGGGTCTGACGTCTCCAAATCACACACACACACACGCCGCTAGTGGACGCAGCGCACTCTGTACGTCCGTACTAGCGGTTCTGCGTTCTCGAAAAAATGCGTTCATTTTCCACTTGCGTTGCGCAGCTGGATTTTCGTGCCACCGTACTTCGTATATTGTCTGTCATTGCCCCTCATTTGCTGCTAGTGCGGCCGTGATTAAGTGCGCCTAAACGCATGTTAAAAATTCGCTAGTCTGACCCTAGCCTAAATGGGAGAATTTTTCTGGTTTGGCTATTTTGACATTATTATTATTATTATTCTTTATTTATAAAGCGCCAGCATATTCCGCAGCGCTGTACAATAAGCACAGTATAGACAGGGTTACAATACATTGAACAACATTTGACAAAAGTACAGGAGGAGATGAGGGCTATTCCCGTAGGAACTCACAATCTGGGAGGGTTGGGGTTGGAAACAGGAGGAGAGGACTGTAAGGTGAGAGTGATTGATGGTTGCGTCAGTGAGTTGGTGGTAGGCCTCCCTAAATAGGAATGTTTTCAGGGAGCGTTTGAAGGAAGAGAAGTTAGGGGAAAGTCTGACAGTACGAGGGAGAGCGTTCCAGAGAGTGGGGGCTGCGCGTGAGAAATCCTGCAGTCTATCATGGGAAGAGGTGATGCGGGGAGAAGCTAGGCGCAGGTCACTGTTTGACCTTAGGGAGCGGGCTGGGGTGTATTTGGTGATTAGTGAGGACAGGTAGTGGGGAGCTGAGTTAGTGAGGCTTTTGTAGGTAAGGATAAGGATTTTGAACTTAATTCTGCAGTGGATGGGGAGCCAGTGAAGGGACTCGCAGAGGGGAGCGGCAGAGACAGAGCGGCGGGTGAGGTGAATTAGCCTGGCGGAGGCGTTCAGGATGGATTGTAGGGGGAAGGTGGGACAGAGGGAGGCCAGATAGAGAGATTATTGCAATAGTCGAGTCGGGAGATTACCAGGGCGTGTATGAGTTGTTTTGTGGCGATAGCGGTAAGAAATGGCCGAATTCTGTAAATATTACGCAGTTGGTATCGGCAGGAGGAGGAAAGAGACTTGATGTGGGGGATGAAGGAAAGAGCAGAGTCAAGTGTAACTCCAAGACAGCGAACTTGGTTTGATGGGGAGATGGTGATACCCTCCACCGCGATCGAGAAGTCAGGAGGTGGGGCGGCATTAGAGGGAGGAATAAGTAGGAGCTCAGTCTTTGACATGTTGATCTTTAGGTGGTGGGAGGCCATCCAGGAGGAGATGCCAGATAAACAGTCACTGACTTTGAAAGGACAGGGGGAGAGAGATCAGGGGTAGAGAGGTAGATCTGAGTGTCATCAGCGTAGAGGTGGTAATTAAAGCCAAAGCTGTTGATGATTTTGCCCAGGGAGGAGGTGTAGATGGAAAAGAGCAGAGGACCAAGGACAGAGCCTTGAGGTACACCAACAGATAGAGGCAATGAGGAGGAGGAGTTACCAGCAAAGGACACACAGAAGGACCTGTTGGATAAATAGGAGTCAATCCAAGCAAGTGCAGTGTCACCGAGACCCAGAGAGTTGAGGGTCTGTAGAAGGAGGGGGTGGTCAACAGTGTCAAAAGCAGCCGAGAGGTCAAGCAGGATGAGAATAGAATAGTGGCCGTGTTTTTTAGCAGTTAGGAGGTCGTTGGTGACTTTGGTGAGGGCAGTTTCAGTTGAGTGTAGGGGACGGAAGCCAGATTGCAGGGGGTCAAGTAGGGAATTGGAGGACAGGAAGATGGAGAGGCGGTTGAAGACTAGTTTTTCTAAGAGCTTAGAGGTAAAAGGGAAGCAGGGATACAGGACGGTAGTTGGATGGAGAGTTGGGATCTAGGGATGGTTTCTTTAGTAAAGGGGTAACTAGCGCGTGTTTGAAGGCGGATGGAAAGGAGCCAGTGGAGAGAGATAGGTTGAAGATGTGTGTGAGAGCAGGGGTGAGGGAGGAGGAGAGGGGAGGAATTAGATGTGAGGGAATGGGGTCGAGCGGGCACGTGGTGAGATGTGAGGAGGACAATAAGGAATTGACTTCCTCCTCAGTGGTTGGGAGGAAGCGGCAGAGGGTGGCAGATGGGACCTGTGGGAGTGGAGGTGGCAGATAACTATCTTGTGTTGGATGTTGCTTCTGATAGTTAAAGTTTTACTGAGGAAGTAGTCTGCCAGCTCTTGAGCGCTGAGGGCAGCTGAGGGGGGAGGTGCAGGTGGGTAGAGGAGGGTGTTGAAGGTGGACCAGAGCCGTTTAGGGTTGGAGGACAGCGTAGATATAAGAGATGAGAAGAAGGATTGTTTGGCCAAGTGGAGGGCAGAGGTGTATGACCGGAGAATAAACTTGAAGTGAACAAATCAGCTTCAGAGCGGGATTTCCTCCAGGCACGCTCTGCGGTGCGGGAGCATCTTTGCAGGTAGCGAGTCTGGAGGGTGTGCCAGGGCTGAAGCTGGCGGCGTGGGGCCTTACAGAGTCGAAGAGGAGCAAGAGTGTCTAGAGCAGAGATAAGCGTAGTGTTGTAGTGATTAGTGGCAGCATCAGGGCAGGTGAAGGATGAGGTGTGAGGGAGGTGGTGAAGTAGGTTGGAGAATTGATGGGGGACATGCAATTTTCCATTCTCCAGTCATTCTCCTGCTCTACACCGCTCTCTGAATAACACTGACAGGGTTATTCAGAGAAAGGTGAAACTCAGGAGAATGACTGAAGAGAAAATTTTAGGTCAAAATAGCCGAACCAGAAAAATTCTCCCATTTATCTCACTTTCCAAATCGGCTATTTGGTCTAGAATTTTCCATTCTCCAGTCATTCTCCTGCTTTTCACCGCCAAAAAAATCAGTAAACTTTTTCTGTGTGTCCGAAAATGTCTCCTCTTTTCATACAGACTGCCGCCCCAAGCAGTTGTTTATGGATAGATTAAAAGGAAAAGCATTTACCGTCATTTGAAATGTCATTTTTTGGTTTTTAAATTTTTCTATACATCCTAGAAATCCACCACTTCACGGGCAGGTTATGGGGACGTCCTAGGCACGATATTTGAAGGAATTTTTAACCCTTATTTCATGGAAAACTCACTGTCCCTTTAAAAACGTTTTTTTTTTTACTTTTTGTCCTTGTTTCCTGTCCCCCAGGCACTACCCAGACCCCCATACACTTTTTTATGGCAATATCTAGCATATATGCCCTCTTGGAGGGCACTCTAAAAACCGAATTTTCAGCCCCATTGACTTGTATGGGGTTCGAGTTCGGGTTCGGGTTCGGATCTGAACATTTGGAAAGTTCGGGTTCGGCTTCGAACCGAACTCGGGGAGTGTTCGGCTCATCCCTAATCACCAGGGATGAAACCCAGCGTCTGGTGATGTCTATGCGTTCCAGATTTCAGGCTGTGATTGACTGCAAAGGATTTGCAACCAAGTATTAAGAAGGGAGAGTTTGATTTATGATTACTATTCTGTCCCATTACTTTTGGTCCCTTAACAAGTGGGGGCACATCTGCAAACTGCTGTAAGTCCTACACCGTTCACCTGAGTTGGATGTACATACCCTCAAATTAAAGCTGACAGTCTGCAGTTAAATCACATTGTGTTTGTTTCATTCCAACTCCATTGTGGTGGTGTATAGAGCCAAAGATGTTAGAATTGTGTCGATGTCCCAATATTTCTGGACCTGACTGTATATCACATACAAGTTAGAACCTCCAAAGCACCAAGGTCTTATCTAAAGCAGTCAAGCTCCAACAACAAATGGTGAACATTGTCAGGTCCCATGGCGACGCCGTAACAAGAAGGCCAAGTCCTGAATCGAACCCCGGTAACATGTTTATGTATATGTTAACATGCCTTGTTCCAATTCAGGCCTCCTGCATCAGTTGTATGTAATGAGCGCTGGCTGGGTTCCTTAAAAGAACCACTCCCACATCCAGACAGCTCTCTGTCATTAATGTATTACCCCTTACAAAGTAAGGGAACGCCTGGATTTGTCCCATAGCCTTGTGACCAGCTTGCTATACTTCTGATTGATTCCTGTGTACCAGACCCCTGGCTATTACCCTGGACTCTCTCTCTGAATCATCCTTGCTGATATACGTCTGATTGATTCCTGTGTAGGGATGAGCTGTTCGATCAGTTCGGAGTTCGACTCGAACATTGGCAGTTCGAAAGTTTGCGAACTTCAAACTTTTTGGCGTGTTCGGTTCAAGTTCGAAAAAAATTATTTGAAAAAAGTGTAGCGCTCACTCCCGGAGGAGCTGCTGAAAATGAACCACGGGTCAGTCTCCCCGCACTAGGGAATAAATATACTCCAACACAGTTGTGAGTTTTATATTTATATAGTTTACTAAAATATTTGAGCAGATGTTAAGACACGGTATTCACAAGTATTTTTACAGTATTTTCGTATCCCGGTAAAACGCGTAGCGGAAAAGAAACGAAACACGAGGCTTCGTATTTCGGAAAATAAAATATTCGCAACCGAACATAAAAGCAATGCAATTTCCCGATAGTTCAGAAAAAGGGACACGTAGCAAAACCCCAAACATACAATCCCTTCGTATTACGGCAAACGCGCAGCGGAAAAAGAGAAAAATGTATTCGGAACGTATCTTTGTCTTTAACCCCCGTTCCGATTCGCAAAAGGAAATGAGTCCTGCACAGGTTAAGTCCCAGAATGTGAAAAGTGTATCTGTGTGTGTGTGGTACCCGGGTACTGTTCAACTGGCCAGTGAGTTTATTAAAGGAAGGTCTTCGACTAGTCAGTTGGGGCCCTGTGGACTTTAAAGAGAAAACAGCAGAGCGTCCTTTAATCATAAAACAGCCTTGGAGGCCTCTCACCCATCCGACGATTTCTTTAGGCTCCGCTGACCCAGGACGTCTCTCCACCCGATTTTGACTGGGGATACTAGCGGCCCGATCCGTTGTCTGACTCCACACAGCTTTTCCAGCTCACCGCCTGCTCTCCGTTCGATTCCTCCGGTCTGCAGCAATGCCTGGATCCCGGCGGGTCTTCTTCTCCTCAGCTTGGTGATCCTCTCTGGACTAACAGGTCTCTCTTGGTCTCTGTTGGTCTCTGGCCTAGGCCCTCTCGTGATCTCTTCGATGCGTCTGCTCTCTTCCCTTCCCTGGCGCGCTCTGGAACTTTCTCCATGAGGCAGAGGATGTAAGTCTCCAGTCCCCACCCACTTCCTGTCTTCTTGCAAAGCATGCCGGGCATTGTAGTCCCAATATCCAGTATCTCTGATCGCGATAGTCTCCATCTTGTGGCCAAAAATAGGTACTGCCACAGCAAGGTTTTACCACAGCGCTACAAAAGTATAAAAAAAATACAAAAAAATCTAGAAATAAGGAGACTCTTTACTGCAGAATATTATAAGCAACGGTTTATTATATATTGAATTAAAAAACTACCTAATGTCGTTCAGGTGCAAAGATTCTCACCTCTAAATGACCTGTGCTCTCAAACGGCGTAAACAACAGGTGTTTAATTAGTGTTTGGAAAAAACATGTGCTTCTAATTAGCAATTAGAATTTGATACATTGCTTGCAGACTGTTCATACATGTGCAGGCCACACCCAAACACTGTGCTTGTAAAATCTTCATCACACTTAGATTTAAACGTAATATTCCAGTATTTGTATGTCATGTACCTCTCCCAATGGGCCTATGTGAGCATACAATTATCATTGTGTTAGAAATGTCTATCATAAAGCGTACAAGCTGAGTCCCTAGAGTCTCTGACTATCCATTGTCATATATACCTTGCTTTATACATATAAAGCCCCGTTCACACTGTGCGATTTGAGAGTCGCGCGATTTTCATGTTCGCGACATAGTGCGATAATGTCGCACGATGTCACGCGACTTCACGGTTTTGTCCGATGTTTGCAAAGCACCACCTATGCAAATTGCAAAATCACAGATAGCAAATCTCAAAAATAGGGTCATGTACCAGCGACATACTACCGCGACATGTGACATCGCGCTGCAAGATGTGAACAGCTCCATTGAAATGCATTGGAGACACAGTGTGACGTCGCGCGGATTTTGCTGCGACATCGTGGCAAAATCCGCGTGATAAATCGCACAGTGTGAACGGGGCCTAACACATTCCTTCATCTAACAGGATAGTAGCCAGTCCCTGTGCATTTTACCCCCTTAAGGGTGGCTAGGTGTCATGTGTGGGTCTCTGATGGCAATGTTTCTATACATCCTACAAATCCACCACTTCACGGGCAGGTTACGGGGACTTCCTAGGCACGATATTTGAAGGAATTTTTCGTTTTTATTTTTAACGCCTATTTTATGGAAAACTCACTGTTCCTTTAAAAATGTATTTTTTTAAACTTTGTCCTTGTTTCCTGTCCCCCAGGGCACTACCAGGACCCCCATACACCTTTTATGGCAAATATCTTGCATATATGCCCTCTTGCAGGGCACTCTAAAAACCGAACTTTTGACTCCCATTGACTTGCATTGAGTTCGGTTCGTGTTCGAGTTCGAACTCGAACTTTTGAAATTGTTCGAGTTCGAATGCGAACCGAACACGGGGGTGTTCGGCTCATCCCTATTCCTGTGTACCGGACCCCTGGCTATTACCCTTGATTCTCTCTCTGAATCATCCTTGCCAGTAACGGTGTCTCGAGACCCACTTCTGTTTTACCTGCCTCAAGACCTCCATCCACGATCCACCATTCCTCCTCACTTCATCTCCAGAGACTTTTATCATCCAGGTCTCCTTTTCCAGTGTTCATTATTTCAAGTGACTGTGTTTCCCCATCATCTGCATTGCTTTTCAAGGACTATTATTATTTATACAGATTCCTGCCTTTTGTTTTGCATCCAGTTATTTAATATACTTTTCTGCAATTTTCACACCAACCATTTTGTTGTCGCATTTATTTCTTTACTGCATCCTGGGTTCTTACCTATTTCACCGGTGTCACCGGAACCCGGTACCTGACAAACATCTTCAGCTCTGATTGGACCTGATATTGCTACGGCAATGCTGTGCTAATGCCATTAAGCAAGATGGTGGCATAATGTATATGTTTGACAGGTGCACTTTAAATTCACCTGAATGGTCTTGGTGCCTAGTGTGTCTCTTTATGCTTTCCAAGCCTCATCTGGATTGTAAGCTCCTCTGAACAGGGCCCTCTACACCTCTTGTTTTTGTTCCTATGTTTGTTTTGATTTGTCTCATTCCCATTGGATATTGTAAAGCGCTGCAGAAAATGTTGGCTCTACATAAAAGATGACGATAATAATTATTAAAATATGTAAAGCAATAAATATTGCTTCAATTGACTGGTCATGACACTAGATGGCGCCATTCTATAACCATACTGAATATGGTATCTTCTCAATTCACAGGCCTCAAAATGCATAGAAACATTTTATTTGGTTTTACTAGAGTTTTTTTTTGTACCTCAAACATCATTCGCACTTGCAGGTAAACACTGTGCCCAAATACACTACTATGTAGCCTTCTATTACTTCAAAACCAAGGTACAGGCAAGTGTGTTGGGTTTAAATAAGTATATGGGAATTATTTGTAATTGTATCAGGGTTATTCAGAGAGAGGTGAAAAGCAGGAGAATGACTGGAGAATGGAAAATTCTTGGTCAAAATAGCCGATTTGGAAAGTGAGATGAATGGGAGAATTTTTCTGGTTTGGCTATTTTGACCTGGAATTTTCCATTCTCCAGTCATTCCCCTGCTTTTCACCGCTCTCTGAATAACCCTGTATATGTAAGACATTATACAGTGAAACTGTGCTGATTATTGCAGCAACTCCCTCATGTGTACTTTAAATTCCGAATAACAGGAAATATAAACGAGGACAAAGAACAAACGATAGATTTTACAACAATAAATATCATTCTTTTTAAATAAAAAAACTATTCAAATAAAAATAAAGGATCGCAATACTGCCCAATAAACACAGGTCAAGTCCTAAAAAAATAAGTGTGGGAACTCTCCAACAGGTCTGTCCCCCTGGGTTTCTGGTGATAAAAATTATTTCCAGAGCTGTAGCAGCTGCAGCGCTTCTTTATTTGTGAAAATGAGTGTCCACTGGCAAATATAAGGGCTATTCAGAGAGCACCTCTCGTTCCCGGCACTTCGGGGAATCAAATTTCCCCACACTACAGTGAATTCAGCATTCACCTCAGGGTCCCTGAAGTGCAGGAAATCGCCAACGGAATGCCGCCACAAACCCGCCGAATGCTGCTGTAAACACACCACAAACCCGTTGCAAACCTGCCAGCTGCAAACCCGTCGCCTACTGCCGCCAACCTGTCGAATATTTGCCACAAACCCGCTGAACATCCACCGCAAACCCGTTGGAGGGTCGCCAAATGCTGCCGACAAGCCGCCGGACAGTTAAAAAAAAACCAATATGATTGAAAGTGTCAAAATTGAAAAGCTGCTTGCAAAAAACTACTGAACTAAAATGCCTGAAATTTACATATTTATTTATTTATAAAGTGTAAAGTATAAACTGTAACTGTATAAAGTATTTTACCAGGAAGGATACATTGAGATTTCTCTCGTTTTTCAAGTATGTCCTGGGTTTAAGAACATTGAAATGTTACAGAAATACAAAGTAATAAATGCAAGATATTAAAAACAAAACACAAATATGCAGATTAACACATAAAAATAAAAAAATGTCCTAGGAATGATAATAAAAAGGTCTTACAGAAAAAAGAAAAAACACTTTAAAAAAAACACGATTTTTTTTTGCCAAAAAAATGCCTAAAATATCTTTAAAAAAATCTATAAATAGATTTTTTACTGCAGATTAAAATAAAAAACGGTTTATTAGATATTGAATTAAAACTGGAATATTTGACATTGACAATTGACATTGACATTTGACAATATTAACATTGAAGCCTATGGGGTTCCCCTGAATAAACCTGCCGAATGAAACCACCGAACAGCAGGGCACTTCGGCAACTTTTCACTGCTGTTCTCTGAATAGATTAACCATTGCTTCTCTATGAGGATTTCACTGGCTTGGAACAGGCACCTACTAGCTGGCAGTTTGCCAAAATTTGGTGAACTGCCTGCTCTCTGAATAGCCGAATGGCCCCAAAATGTCAACGTACATGGAAATTCCCAGTTTGGTGACATTTCGGGGCCAGATCATCTCTCTCTAAATAACCCCTTTAGTGAATTAGTCCTTAGCTCTTTCTTGCTGCGCCATTTGTACACACCCTATCAGGGTTATTCAGAGACAGGTGAAAAGCAGGAGAATGACTGCAGAAGCGAAAATTCTAGGTCAAAAAGCCAAACCAGAAAAATTCTCCCATTTATCTCACTTTCCAAATCGACTATTTCGACCCAGAATTTTCCATTCTCCAGTCATTCTCCTGCTTTTCACCTCTCTTTGAATAACCCTGTATGTTATTTGCTGTGGTTTGGAAGGAAGTGTCCCTAAACTTTACTTTCGGTATCTGGCAGCTCTGATATTGATTCGTCAGTAGCAAACAAACCCTTGGGATAAATTTACCTTATGCAACATAAACAGTACAACTGATTTCCTCATACCTGAGACTACACCCCAGGGAGAGCGAATGCAAGTATTTCCTACATTTAGGACAAGAGATGGTGGCTTATCAGGAACACGTGTGTAGCGCTCACTCCCAGAGGAGCCGCTGAATTTGAACCTCGGGTCAGTCTCCCCGCACTAGGGGAAAAATATAGTCCAGCACCGTCGTGGATTTTATAAATTATATAGTTTACTGAATAAACGGGCATATAATGAGTAACACGGTATATATATATATATTTACAGTACTTCGTAATACGAGAAACACGCAGCGGAAAAGGAAAAATGACAGCACTTCGTAATGCGAGAAACACGCAGCGGAAAAGGAAAAAAGTATTTTTAACCCCTTAGTGGTTGGAGTGTGAGTGTCGTACAGGTTATGTCCCAAGGAATGTATGTGTATGCGTGTGTTGGTACCCGGGTACAATATTCAACTGGCCAGTGAATTATTTAGGAGGTATCTTCGACTAGTCACGTTGGGGCCCTGTAGGTTTTGGAACAAACTGTAGTGTGCTTTAGTATTTCACCGTGGCCTGGAAGGCCTCTCACCCATCCGCCAGATACTCGGTGCTCCGCTCGACCCAGGACGTCTCTCCGCTCGATTTTGACTGGGGTTCTCTGTGTCACCGGATCTGCTGTCTTGCTCCTCTGTATCGGCCACAAGATGTCCAGCTCACCGCCTGCACTCCCTGTTAAATCGTCTGCGGTTCTCCTCACTCGGAGTCCTTCAGCTTACTCTGTCTCAGCGTGGGTTACTGGGTCTTCGTTTGAATAGGGAGGAAAAAAACCCGATCTCTAGCTCCGCTAGGCCGCACCTGCGCTCTGGCCTGGTCGAGATCACTTTCTGCTACACTGCGTCTTGCTCCTCTCACTCCTCGGCACGCTCTGCCAGCTCTCTCCACGAGGCTGCGGATATCAGTGTCTCTCTCCCACCCGCTTCCTGTTCCCGCCCGCAAAGCATGCTGGAAAATGTAGTCCCAATGTTCAGTGTCTTACATCGCGCTTGTCTCCCTCCGGTGGCCAAAAACAAGTACTACAACGACAGGGGATTTAAAACCAGCGCTACACGTGCAACCCGTTTAATCATTTTGTGTGGCTAGATAGAGAAGGATTTGAGATATCTGCTGGCCAAAGCCACACTATGCTCTGGAGGGGCTCCAGGCTTTCATAAATACAGGAAGCGGGGAGCTCATTCCTTGCTATACAAACCATTTGCAAGGGGGCAAGAGGTGTGCGCCCCGCAAAATACACCTAAGGGGAAATGAATTTGCTGGTGCACAAATCTGCCGCAAGAGGTGTAAAGCACACAGAGACAATGGAAACGCACCAACGAACAGAAACACTGGCCAAGGCGCACAAAGACTGACAGAGAAGCAGAGAGACACACAATGAGTCAGGTCATCTGCAGTGAGAGCTTTTCATGTGTTTCCGGGTTTAGTGCATTCCAACCCACATGGATTGCTGACCATCTCTCTTTCTGTAGTGAGATCAGCACTTGGAGTAACATTGGGCAAAGGGGTGGGTGGCTCCTGGCACTACATACACTGCGCCTACTGTTTGTACATGGGCAGTCATGGGTATGTGTTCCTATCCCTCCCGATTGATTGAGGAACTGTGACTTCATCAGGTGTTTGCCTAGTTTGCCTAGCGGGCGTGTCGGTCTTGCTCACACCAGGGGCCCCATTACAATCTTTGTGCAAAAACACTCGCACATCGCGTTAATTTGTGCGCGAAGCGTTAAATGTTAACGAGCGAAAACTAAAACTGGTATTACAATCCTCGTGTATTTTTTCATCTGTCGAAAAATTGTGTGCGGAAAACAGACGCGCAAAAACGCACGCGCATTAACGTTGCGCGCAGAAAGCGGTGTGCGGACTGTTTTTTTACGCGATTCAGCCAATCAGAATTAAGAACCACAATTGTATCCCGTTCAGTTTTTGCGCCTGTCAAAATCAATCTGAGCATATATGCTGCAGCAATAATAAAAGATCCACAACTTCTCCATTTTATTGTTTGGGTATGCGTAGAATGTGTAACTATACTTTGCTGTATTTTTATTTTTGGGCTGGTGTATTTGGGTTCGGCCAGGACGTTCAGATTTGCCATTAACACCAGCCTTTAGGAGTCGTTAAAATTATGCGCGCAAAAGCTGTGCGTTAATAACTGCGCATAGATTGTAATACCATCGGCGTACCAGCGCACAAACACATTTGCGCTCACAATGTTAAGTATAGGACGCGCGCAGTACAGTACGCTCGCAAAGGGTTCGCGCAGGTTCACCCGTGTTAGACGAATGCGAGCGTTTGCTGCGCTGACTTTCTAATACGACGTTCAGCGCAAAGGGTTTTGCCCCTCGCGTTAATGCATTTTTGCACACGCGTTAACGTTTGCGTGAAGAATGTAATAGAGCCCCAAGTTTTTATCTTAGTGGCTCCTTGCTACCAGATCCACTAAAACAGATACCCTGGTGTTTTTGTACTTTTCATGGCTCAGTATATGTACATATATTTTAGCTTAGTCAGGACTAGGTCTTGGTCATTGACACTAACACAAAAACACATTTCTTTTAACTGTTGAACCAACTGTTAAGTAACTTTTACCTTCTGCCATCACTTCTGCTCGAAAGCCTTTAATAATTACCCCGGAATGATGGTTGTAACCTTTAATTTTTGTGCTCTTGTTAATGATAGCTGTCAATGACTCACCTAAAGCTATAAGCTCGTGGGGAATTTCAGCAATAAAGTTCCTTTATGAGAATAATGCTGAGTGAGCGTACGCTTACTTAATTCAACTACTAAGAAAGACGCAAAGGCTCTGCTTTTCTGCGCCTGCTTCCTGCAGCTTTGGTACATTTCATTATACAGACAGACACAAATCAGTGTTTTACTTTGAAGGTTTTGGTCAGAGTTGATCTAGGTAAGCAGATATTACATATGTCATCATTTTGGAATGTATAACGATGCCTTAATAGAGAACAAACGTGATGTCTGATAAATCAGCAAACGAGATTTCCAGTGTCTCTCCATTAAGAATGCAAACAAACAGAAAAACTAATTATTGGGGATATCTAGTCCACCAAGCGCTAGAATTTCAGCGCGGACAAACACTGCCGATTATCAAAACTAAAACCCAAACAGCACAAGGAGACGTTTACAATAAAGCTTCTTCTATTGCAATTTGGATTTTAGATTTGAGAATGAGAACTGCAAGTGTCTGTCGGAACTGAAAGATCTGTGATTTTTGCCAATTTCAACAGTATTTTGACCACCAGAAAACACTAGCACTTTGTGGATAAACCTTTATATCCACCTCTGCACTAATGTATTATTATTATTATCTTTATTTATATAGTGCCACAAATTCTGCAGCTCTTTACAAGATCATAGTATAAGGAGTTGAAAGGAATTTTCTTAACTAAGCATACAAGACGGACAGTCACTGGTGGCATCTTCTGAGTGGGATCGAGTCGTCTTTCCATGATTGTAGATCAGCGACCTGGGGGTTAGGTTGAACCCGCTTCTCGTAAAGTCGTGACTTGCTTCTCCACAGCTGAAGGGTAGAGACGTTACCACTGGACTCCACAACCGATATTGTGTGGTGGGAAGGAACATGCCGTTGAATGTCTTGCCGAGGGACACTTGCTGGGGAGGTGCTCTGGCTGGGATTTGAGCCTGGGTCTCCACGGTTATAGAGCGGTGATGTTACCTCTACTCTATCCAGCCGGTTCCACACATCTCTACTTTTCCTAACAATACACAGAGTTACAGCGCGACTACCACAGCTACACAATAGTTGTGGGAGTCCGACTGTGCTCCACCAAGGGGGTCCGTATTCCCCATTCGCTTGCCAAACCACACAGAGGGCAACACCAGGAATTCAATACAGGAACATGTTTAGTAATGGACAGCCTGAGGACTACAATACTGCATTGTTTTGAACTAGGCCTTAAAGGGATACTACCACTTACTTAAGCCGTAACTAGATTACTAATTAACATTATAAACAAAACCACCTTATATAACACATGCTGATATTTTTTTTCTATGTTTGAAGTAATTGCATGTAAAACAGAAAAATTAATTTTAGGTATTTTATCGCCAGGTTCTGGATTTTTCCCTTGATACAACATTTACCCAAAAGCTTTACTTCTTGACCCTTGCTTATTTAATCTACAATATACAGTATATCAATTAATGAGATGGAGGAGGGAATGTTTAGATAAGGCTATTGTTCTCTAGTCTACCTGAGATATACATTGGCAGCTGAATGAGATATGACAGGGAGCTTAAAAGACTTCTAATCTACCCCCTGGTGGTGTCCTTTGAATACATCCCACACAATACAATGATGTATGCCTGACCAATAGACTCCACTATATGACCAAAACAACAAAGTGAGGACCAAGTGAGGTAAAGTTAATGTGGGGGTGGGCAGTTTACAACACAAAGATCAAACAATGGATGCATCCAGTGACATATGGTGTAAAATATTTTCTTGGCTAAACATACAAGAGAAAAACAAAGTACATGTAGGATATCAACAACATAAAATAAACACAATAAGGACATTTCATTTTTTGGTGGTAGTGACCTTCTAATCATGCATCAAGTTTGTTTCTTAGAAATTATATAATGATGAAAAATACTATATATATAAATGAACAATAGTGAAAGATTTATATATCCAGAGCTGCTGGGGGCAATATATATCCATGTGTGCTTTCACTGCCTTCGAACAGGCACCGTACTTGCTGGCAGTTGGCAAAAATTTGTGTGAGCATATGAGAGAGCTCCACAGCAATAAACCTCACAGTAATGTGCGCTGTGTGTATGAGCATTCAGTGTTATATGGGAGTACTGATTTAGGAGTAAGAGTAGTTAAAAAAAATCCGTAAAACTCGGGGGGGGGGTGACACCATAAGTTACCGCACCGGGTAACACCAAACCTAGTGACGCCACTGCTAGGGATCTCAAAGGATCTCAGCAACTGATCCCTGTGATACTGGCACTATAGTAACTTAGCGGTGGTGCTCTTTCCATCTAGTCTTCTTATCAAAGGTTACAAACCATGCACGTGTAAGACTTCGGCCTCATACGCACAAATACGCCTTCATATTTTATTTTGTGTATGTGCGTGTATATGCGCGCACATACGCGTGTAAAATAAAAACGTTTTTGTGGTTTTTTTTCTTCCCTGGAGTTTTGGCCCCCTGGTATCGAGTGTGGCTCAGGGTTAACCTTTAGTACTGAAAGCGGTAACCCCGAGCGACAGTCGGGCTGCCGCTGCATACATTACATCTCCATGCGCTCCCTCGCTGATACCCGCTGTCTCCTCCGGCGATCACCGAGTTTTACTTAATGGTTCTCTTCACACGAGAAGAGAACCAGGAAGTAAAACTCTGCGATCACTGGAGGAGACAGCGGGGATCAGCGAGGGAGCGCAGGGACAGATAATGTATGCAGCGGCAGCCCGAGTGTGGTTCGGGGCTACCGCTTTCAGCACTGAAAGTTAACCCGGAGCCACACTCGTCAACACTGTAGGGGGGTTAAGCTTGGTAAAGTACGCGTGTATACGCGTGCGCACACGCGTATACAAGTTTAAACACGTGTAAACGCTCGCAAAAACTGAAAAATACGCTGCCGGGACGCAGCTTGGTTCCATTCTGTTTTTGCGCGGGTTTACACCATGCAAATATTTGGCTCCATACGCGGCTATGTGTCTGGAGCCATTTATTTGCATATGTTCCATATAGTACAATATGCACATACGCGCTTATAATCGCGTACATGCTTATCAGTGTGAATGAGGCCTTAATGTAAACTTGTCAAAATGCAAAGTTTCATGTAATATCCAATTGTGTAATTGATATATATTTATGGGCAATGAAATACTTCATATATACTTACCTTACATGAAGCTTTGTTATTACCTGCGGCCCGACTTGCATTTACTCAGTGTGCGCAATGGCCAGTCCAGTCTGCACTATCTGGGTTATCCAGAGAGCACCGAAATCTCACCGATATTTCGGTGCTCTCCTGTTCGCCACACTTCAGCGAGTTAAATTTGCCGGCCTTGCTGTGAATTCAGTATTCACCACAGGGTCCTCAAAGTGCAGCGAAAGGCCTGCCGACCGCATCCGATAAACCGCTGCAAAATCACCAAATAGATAGGAAAAACCAGCAAAAAAACGCCAAATGCATCTGACTAATTGATCTGTAAGAAGCCAACGACCTGCCGGACGGAGTGACGACCAGCCCCTGGAAAAAGCCACCAAGCTGCCGAATAGGGTAAAAAAACAAAAACAACTGCAACTTTTAAAAGACGGTTTCATAAAAAAGTATTGCATGGAAATGCCTGGGAATAATATAGAAGGTCCTTTGAATAAAAAAATAAAAAAAAGGACTGTAACCAAAAAAAAGCCACCATTGTAAAAAGAAAAATTTCACCTAAAAAATCCCAACATGTGCCTAAAGAATCCTAAACAATAAATAAAGAGACTTTTTGCTGCAAATGAAAAGAATAAACGGTTGAACAAATATTTAAGAAAAACGGCATTTTTATTTTTTTTACATAGAAACCTATGGGATTCGCCTGTTTAAACCTGTTGAATGAAAACACTCAAAATCAGGGCATTCCGCTGACATTTCTCTGCTGTTCGGTGTTCTCTGAATAGATTACCCATTACTTCTCTATGGGGATTTCACTGCTGCATCCTAAAATCATCGTATTTTGCTGGCAATTTGTCAATATTTTTGAACAGCCGAATGGCCACAAAATTGCACTGTATGGGGAAATTCACTGTTCTGTGCAATTTGGGGCCAATTTGGTGCTCTTTGAATAACCCTGTAGATCATTCCTGCCTCTCACCTCCTCCTAACCAACTGGACTCACTTGAGAAACATATCTCCTCCACACTGGTTATATTTGTTATCATGCTGGCTTCTTCACCAGCACTAATTGGCTGCGGGTGAGCATGAGATTCCCACGCTGTCCCCTTCCATTTAACACTTAGCACATAAGCTGTGATCGTGGCACAGACTTCATACCAAAGCAGTTTTTTTACCTTGAGCATACTATGTTTGAATTATTTATTGATTTATGGGACTTTTCATGGAAAGCATCATTTTATTAACTGGCTTACCCAAACCATGGCTCGGTGAACGGGTTTGCACATATAACAAATATAAAAAAACAGGTTTTTAGTTCTGACACTTAGACCTATGTCGAATTTTCAAGCTAGGCTCATCTCCACGTAGGCTTCAAACTGATATTCCTGGTGGACTCGCTCATTACCCTTAGCTAAGACCTTGGGCCTTCTTTTAGCCGATAACTAATCAATGTAGGTGATAAGTCAGTATAGCACATACGCTGAGATGATGTTGACCTTAGAAAGTTAACGTCTCCATGTGTTGGATGTGGACATTTATTACCTAATCTGAAAATATTTAGCTTGAACTTTTATAATACACAACTAAGCTAGAGCTGGACTTTCTCCTGGGTAGAAGATAAAGGTCAAATTAAGATTTAGTTTATTAAACCATGGTGGGGTTTCCATATGTAAAGTTTAATCTCTCTCAAGCAAAATGCTAGCACTCCATGGTAACCGTAGGCAACCTAGATCAGCTTTCGGTGCATGCTTAGCACACACACATAAACCCGATTTCACTTTTACATAAATAATATCTGTCACCTAACCCTTCATGTTGAAGATAAGCTTTTTACATTATTGGCAGTTAAAGTTCAATCGACTTTATAATATGACAACCGGCTGGGTGGAGTAGAGGTAACATCACTGTTCTGCGTGGAGAGAGCCTGTGGAGACATGGGTTCGATCCCCAGGAGCACCTCTCCAGTAAGTGTCCTTGGGCAAGACACCTAACGGTACATACTCGCCACCCAGGATATACAGTCAGGTCCAGAAATATTGGGACAGCGACACAATTCTAACATCTTTGGCTCTATACACTACCACAATGGAGTTGGAATGAAACAAACACAATGTGGTTTAACTGCAGACTGTCAGCTTTAATTTGAGGGTATGTACATCCAACTCAGGTGAACGGTGTAGGACTTACAGCAGTTTGCAGATGTGCCTCCCACTTGTTAAGGGACCAAAGGTAATGGGACAATTGGCTTCTCAGCTGTTCCATGGCCAATTTTTGGAAAGTGTAACAGCAACGGCCTGCTGCTCCTTCAGACCTGTGTTGAACATGGCCTCCTGGTGACAAATACCATCTTTAGCCTTCCCGCACGCAACAAGACATCATGGATGCACCCCCGTTCAAAACACTGGAATTTAATAGACTATGTCATCGTCAGAAATCGGGACCGGCAGGATGTGAAGGTGACTAAGGCCATGTGCGGCGCAGATTGCTGGACGGATCACCGTCTCATCGTTTCAAAAATGAAAATCCACATTCAACCTAAGAGAAGACCTCATGCCGCCATAGCTCTGAAACGCCTCAACATCAGCAAGCTGAAGCGTCCTGATGTCAAACAGACTTTTGTTGACACCCTGGATGAACGCCTTGCTTCAATCACACTGGATAATCTGGATGCGGGAGCAGCGTGGACCACATTTCGCGAGACGGTGTATAGCACAGCCATTGAGCACCTTGGACCCTCTACCAGAAAACATAAGGACTGGTTTGATGAAAACAACATAACGATTCAACTGCTACTCGAGCAAAATCGTCAGGCGTACAAGGCACTCTATGATGACCCAATGTCAATGGCAAAGAAAGTTGCACTGCGTAACATCCGCAGCAACATCCAGTTGCAACTGCGCCAGATGCAAGACTCCTGGCTGAGTGCGAAAGCTGAAGAGCTTCAGGGCTTTGCAGACAGGAAAGATATGAAGAACTTTTACAGCGGCCTCAGAGAAATCTATGGCCCTACCGCCTCAGGGTCTTCTCCTCTCCTCAGTGCTGATGGTACTACACTCATCACAGAAAAGGAGCAAATCTTGGAAAGATGGGCGGAACACTTTGCTAGTGTGTTGAATACGCCTTCTGTCATAAATGATGAAGCCATCGAAAGACTACCCCAGGTCCCAGCGAATAAGTCACTGGACGCTGTTCCAACTCTGGACGAGATACAAACAGCCATCCGCCAGCTGTCCAGTGGCAAAGCACCTGGTTCCGACATGATTCCTGCTGAAATCTATAAAGAGGGTGGACCAGCGCTGACGGATAAGTTGCTCTGTCTAATCCAGATCATCTGGCAGACAGAAACTGTACCACAGGACCTTAAAGATGCTTCCATTATCCATCTGTACAAACGAAAAGGAAATCGCCAGGCCTGTGACAACCACCGCAGAATCTCACTGCTATCCATTGCAGGCAAGATCTTGGCCCGAGCCCTGCTGAACCGCCTGAATGTACATCTAGAGCAAGGTCTCCTTCCCGAGAGTCAATGTGGCTTCCGTAAAGCACGTGGACTATTGACATGGTGTTTGCTGCCAGACAGCTTCAAGAGAAATGTCAGGAACAAAACTCGGACCTATATTCCATATTCATTGACCTAAACAAGGCTTTTGACACGGTCAGCAGAGATGGCCTGTGGAAAATCATGAAGAAGTATGGATGCCCAGACAAGTTTACCGCTATCACCCGGCAGCTACATGATGGCATGCTGGCTCGTGTCCAGGAAAACGGTCAATCATCTCAAGCATTTCCTGTTACAAATGGAGTGAAGCAGGGCTGTGTCCTGGCTCCCACACTCTTCAGCATCATGTATTCTGCAATGCTGTCTGATGCGTTCAAGGAATCCACCACGGGCTTGCCAATTCGATTTCGTACTGATGGATCAGTCTTTAATCTCAGAAGGCTTCAAGCGAAAACCAAGGTCAAACATAACATCATAAATGAGCTTCTGTTCGCAGACGACTGTGCCCTCAACGCTGCTTCGGAAGGCGATATGCAACACAGCGCTGACATTTTTGCTGATTCCTGCAATAACTTTGGTCTCACTATCAATAGAAAGAAAACTGAAGTGATGTATCAGCCAGCTCCCAGGAAGCCTTACGCTGAACCCAGCATCACCATCAGTGGGCAGCGTCTAAACGCGGTGGACAAATTCACGTACTTGGGCAGCATCCTTTCTAGTTCTGTCGTCATGGACGACGAGTTGATTGCTAGACTCGCAAAAGCAAACGCAGCATTTGGAAGACTCTGCAAAAATGTGTGGGACAGGAGAGGTATCAGACAAAAAACCAAGATCAAGGTGTATCGCGCAGCAGTCCTTTCGACGTTGCTCCATGGATGTGAAACGTGGACAATTTACCAGCGTCACGCCAAGAAATTAAACCATTTTCACACAACATCTCTTAGAAAACTTCTTGGTATTAAGTGGCAAGACAAAGTGCCTGATACCGAGGTCCTTGTTAGAGCGGACCTACCCAGTATCTTCACCATCCTGGCGCAGTCTCAATTACGATGGGCAGGACACGTAGCTCGTATGAAAGATAATCGAATTCCAAAGATGTTGTTATTTGGCGAACTTACGCAAGGCAAGCGCTCCCAAGGAGGTCAAAAAAAACGCTACAAAGACACACTGAAAGCAGCTCTAAAGGCCTTCAATATTAACCCCATTAACTGGGAGCTTGCTGCTCAGGACAAAATCAAGTGGAGATCAGCTATTAAGAACGGAGCTCAATCCTATGAAACCAGCAGGGCAGCGGCAGCTGAGCAAAAAAGGCTGGCCAGGAAAGGTAGTGATATACTACTATCTTCTGCGGCTATTCACTGTCCACATTGTCAGAGACTATTTTGAGCGCGAATTGGTTTGGAAAGCCATTTACGCACTCACCGTGACCCACCTTATTCCCTAAATGGATGACTAGATGGTCCTTGTCAATTCGACGGACGAACAAGAAGAAGAATGTGATATTCCCTCATTACCCCAATTACAATGTGCAGATAAAAGGCCCATAGTTCATTTCAAGTGTGCTATTTGCATTTGGAATCTGTTGCTGTCAACTCTGAAGATGAGATCCAAAGAGCTGTCACTATCAGTGAAGCAAGCCATCATTAGGCTGAAGAAACATAACAAACCCATCAGAGAGATAGCAACATTAGGCGTGGCCAAAACAACTGTTTGGAACGGTCTCAAAAAGAAGGAATGCACCGGTGAGCTCAGCAACACCAAAAGACCCGGGAGACCACGGAAAACAACTGTGGTGGATGACCGAAGAATTCTTTCCCTGGTGAAGAAAACACCTTTCACAACAGTTGGCCAGATCAAGAACACTCTCCAGGAGGTAGGTGTATGTGTGTCAAAGTCAACAATCAAGAGAATACTTCACCAGAGTGAATACAGAGGGTTCACCACAAGATCTAAACCATTGGTGAGCCTCAAAAACAAGAAGGCCAGATTAGAGTTTGCCAAACAACACCTAACAAAGCAAAACATAGGGAAAATGCCCCAAGAACAAGCAGGAACTGAAGACAGTTGCAGAAGAGACCTGGCAGAGCATCACCAGGGATGAAACCCAGCGTCTGGTGATGTCTATGCGTTCCAGACTTCAGGCTGTGATTGACTGCAAAGGATTTGCAACCAAGTATTAAGAAGGGAAAGTTTGATTTATGATTATTATTCTGTCCCATTACCTTTGGTCCCTTAACAAGTGGGAGGCACATCTGCAAACTGCTGTAAGTCCTACACTGTTCACCTGAGTTGGATGTACATACCCTTAAATTAAAGCTGACAGTCTGCAGTTAAAGCACCTTGTGTTTGTTTCATTCCAACTCCATTGTGGTGATGTATAGAGCCAAATATGTTAGAATTGTGTCGATGTCCCAATATTTCTGGATCTGACTGTACTTGAAAACAAGAGAAATCTAATTGTAACCTTCCTGGTAAAATCCTTTCTCAAAAAAAAGGGAAAGCTCTATTTTTTTTGCAAGTTATGCTTAATTCCTCATAGTGTTGCCTGTACAGATGTCTATGGGGTACTGATGCTTTGCCAGAGTCTACCCATATTCTGCTAGTCCATGTTACTGTGTGTGGAGAAATAGGTGGCTGCCCATTGAGCGATCTCTTTAGAGGTTTGAATAATTAAATACTATACTGTAGGTCACTTTTTGGACTTTAATCAGTCATTGTGATAATGATGAGTCCATGGGTAAATTTTAATCAGGAATGCTTGTGTTACCTAGTCAAGGAATAGTAACCCTTAAAAGTGGCCCCACCATATATTCATGCATTTTCATAACATGGGCTCATGACAGTTTATATGCTAGGAAACACAGACCTATTTATTGCTCTGTGGTTGCTCATCAATATTTCTGCTCCCAATAAACAATTTATATCCCTCACTTACAGTGGCAAGAAAAAGTATGTGAACCCTTTGGGATTACGTGGAGTTTTGCAAGAATTGGTCATAAAATGTGCTCTGATCTTCATCTAAGTCACAACAATTTGAAAAACACAGTCTGCTTAAAATAATACAACACAAACATTATATCTTTTCATGTGTTTATTGAACATAACATGTAAACATTCACAGTGCAGGGTGGGAAAAGTATGTGAACCCCTAGCCTAATTACTTCTCCAAGAGATAATTGGAGCCAGGACTGCGCCAACCTTGAGTCCAATCAATGTGTGATATTATTGGATGTGTTGCTGAAAGCTGTCCTGCCCTTTAAAAACACACACCAGTTTTTGGTTTACTGGTTTCAAGAAGCACTGCCGGATGTGAACCATGCCTCGCAGAAAAGAGCTCTCAGAAGACCTACAATCAAGAATAGTTGACTTGCATGAAGCTGGAAAGGGTTACAAAAGTATCTCCAAAAGCCTTGATGTTCACGTGTCCACGGTAAGACTGACTGTCTACAAATGGAGAAAGTTCAGCACTGTTGCTACTCTCCCTTGGCGTGGTCGTCCTGTAAAGATGACTGCAAGAGTACAGCGCAGAATGCTTAATGAGGTAAAGAAGAATCCTAGAGTGTCAGCTAAAGCCTTACAGATATCTCTGGCACATGCTAACATTTTTGTTGACACATCTACAATAAGGAAAACATTAAACAAGAATGGAGTACATGGGAGGACACCACGGAGGAAGTCAATGCTGTCCAAAAAGAATATTGCAGCACGTTTGAAGTTTTCAAAAGAGCACCTGGATGTTCCACAGCACTACTGGCAAAATATTCTGTGGACAGTTGAAACCAAAATTGAGTTGTTTGGAAAAAACACACAACACTATGTGTGGAGAAAAAAGGCACAGCACACCAACATCAAAACCTCATCCCCACTGTAAAACATGGTGGAGGGAGCATCATGGTTTGGGGCTGCTTTGCTGCCTCAGGGCCTGGATGGATTGTTGTCATTGATGGAAAAATGAATTCCAGAGTTTATCAAGACATTTTGCATGAAAACGTAAGACCATCTGTCCGCCAACTGAAGCTCCGCAGAGGATGGGTGATGCAACAGGACAATGACCCAAAGCATACAAAACAAAATACGCCTTCTGGAGTGGACCAGTCAGAGTCCTGACCTCAGTCCGATTGAAATGCTGTGGCATGACCTTAACAGAGCGATTCACACCAGACATCCCTAGAATATTGCTACACTTAAACGGTTTTGTGAAGAGGAGTGGTCCAAAATTACTCCAGATCGTTGTGCAGGTCTGATCTGCAACTACAGGAAACGTTTGGTTGAGGTTATTGCTGTCAAAGGAGGGTCAACCAGTTATTAAGTCCAAAGGTTCACATACTTTTTCCACCCTGTACTGTGAATGTTTACATCTTCTGTTCAATAAAAACATGAAAACATATAATGTTTGTGTTGTATTATTTTAAGCAGACTGTGTTTTTCAAATTGTTGTGACTTAGATGAAGATCAGAGCACATTTTATGACCAATTCATTCAAAACCCCACGTAATCCCAAAGGGTTCACATACTTTTTCTTGCCACTGTAGCAATACTTTATGGGCTCTATTACACACTTGACGATAAAATGGAGACAGTAATCAGGAAAATCTGTGCCTACTTGTGGCCTTACAGTCTCCATTTTACTGTCCACATTCCAGAGCAGGTGCTTTATTAGGCCTAGCCCCAGAACAAAGCGCAAAACTGCCTGGTACCAGCAACAGCACTTCGTGCCGCAGTGGGTATTGGCTCATGGAGTCCATCTTGTATTCCGGCAGCCATCTTGCATGATTTTTATTCTAAGAAATACTAACTATCTTTTAAGCAGTTTACATAGACTCTAACAGTCCACAGATTTCTGTTGAAGCAATTAAATTATAGAATCTAGTTAGCGTAAATGGAGGTGCTAAGAAACCTGATTTAAACAGGCAAGGTCATTCGGGCCTTGAGCCTGGACGAGTAGCGAACAAAGAATTCTGTCTTTGCAGCTCCATCCTTATCTAGAAAGGAGCACCACCATGACTACGAGAAGGTACACCAGATTTCATGCCTTCTAAATCAAGTTTTGTGTCCAAATTGTTCATTACCTGTGTAATTGCAATGTGGTCTTTGTCTCGAGAGATGGAGGGCGGGGGTGTACCTGGGTTGTACTTTTTCATTTTCAATGTATAAGAAATGTGTTTCTGCCCAAAACGGGCACTTGAGATTTTGGATTCAGTCCGGCTCAAGTCTGGTACCATAATAAAGAACGCCTTTCCTGCAATTGACTCGTGTCCACACTACATCAACCTTTCCCAAATAAATCAACAGATTGATGGTTACAGAGCGTCCCTGCCATGAGCTCTGCAAGCTCGCTCTCATGAGAAGGTGCAGCAATACAGGGGAGTCACGGAAGGAGATTAGAAACTCTTTGTTCCGAGTCTCACTCTGCTGCCAGCGAGAGGAAGCGGCGGATCGAGTCGCCCTCTCCACCACGGGCTGAGAATTGAGTATGGGATTTACTGGGGGGGGGGGTCACAGCATGTTACATTATTTTGCAAATGCAACGTCACTTAACACGAGCGTCGAGGAGATGGTACTTCTCAGTGAAATGCCTTCTTCCGGGTGAAAGTGCAAGCTACATTGGAATAGCATGCACTTCCAAGCGGGGGTGCACATTACCACCTCTTATAATAAGTATAGGAGACATTAATGTACTGTAACCTTGCGCAGGGAATTGCACCAATCGAGCTGCAAGCCCAGATTTCCGCACAAGTGTAATAGCAATCCAGCGCTTGATTACCCAGACATTGTTGATAGGACTATATATATATATATTAGTTATAGGGAAACTTATGATAATTATATTTATTGTGACTTAACAAAGAATCATATGATTAAAGCTTTGAATTAGGTGTTCAAAGTATGTGGGCCAAAATGGAACTCTATTCCCCACGACCCCGCAAAAATGGTGGAGGAACCGTGTCCCATGCGTTCCTCCTCAACTTGACCCCAGACTCGGTTAATTTATAAGAAGCTGTGAAGTACAGAAAAAGAAACACTTTGTACATGAACAAAAACATGTAAAATTCCGTCGCTAAACTGGAATCTATCAGGAAGTAACCAAGGAATTTTTCAGGCCAAAATAGCCAACCTTGAAAACTAGCTGCGTCTGGATTTTTTTTTCCAGTTTGTCATTTTTGCCCAAACATTTCAATTCACAACATTCCCCCCAAGTCAATGATTAACCCTTCCAGAAAGGTTTCGTGTTCCAGGAACATTTGCTTTTTTTACCATTGCAGAGGCCATTCCTGCAAAATGTAAATAAGACTAAGAAACATTAGCAGGGTTATTCAAAGAGATCCGAATTGCTTGAGAAAGGTAACCGAACGCTGAAAATCAGCGTAAGGTTACCTTTCCTGGCCATTCGGCTATCCAGAGAGCAGGCAATTCGCCAAATCCTGGCGAATTGACTGAACATACGGTGCCTGTTCGGTGCCTGTTCGAGGGCAGTGAAATCCCCATGAAAAGCACTGCTTTGGCTATTCAGAGAACACAAACCAGCAGTGAAAGGCTCCCCTAATGCCCTGCCATTCGGTGGTTTAATTCGGCAAGTTAATTCAGGAGAATCCCATAGACTTCAATGTTAAAAATGTTCCCGTTTTAATTCAATATCTAATAAACCGTTCATTATAAAATTCTGCAGTAAAGAGTCTGTAGAGCTCACTCCCGGAGGAGCCGCTGAATTTGAACCTCGGGTCAGTCTCCCCGCACTAGGGAATAAATATACTCCAGCACCGCCGTGGATTTTATAAATTATATAGTTTACTGAATAAACTGGCATATAATGAGTAACACGGTATACGTATATATATTTACAGTACTTCGTAATGCGAGAAATGCGCAGCGGAAAAGGAAAAAAAGTATTTTTAACCCCTTAGTGGTTGGAGCGTGAGTCCCGTACAGGTTATGTCCCAAGGAATGTATGCGTATGCGTGTATTGGTACCCGGGTACAATATTCAACTGGCCAGTGAATTATTTAAGAGGTATCTTCGACTAGTCACGTTGGGGCCCTG
Organism: Leptobrachium leishanense; assembly: GCA_009667805.1. Classification (NCBI taxonomy): domain Eukaryota; kingdom Metazoa; phylum Chordata; class Amphibia; order Anura; family Megophryidae; genus Leptobrachium; species Leptobrachium leishanense. The sequence goes on along the minus strand of CM019063.1, from coordinate 477,533,825 downwards.
TAGGTTTTAAACAGACTGCAGCGTGCTTTAGTGTTTTACAGTGGCCTGGAAGGCCTCTCACCCATCCGCTAGATACTCTGCTTTCCGCTTGACCCAGGACGTCTCTCCACTCGATTTTGACTGGGATTTTCTGTGTCACCGGATCCGCTGTCTTGCTTTTCTGTATCGGCCACAAGATAATATCCAGCTCACAGCCTGCACTCCCTGTTAGATCGTCTGCGGTTCTCCTAACTCGGGGTCCTTCAGCTTACTATGTATCAGCGTGAGATTACTAGCGGTGGATCACTGGGTCTTCGATTAATAATAAGGAAAATCCAGATCTCCAGCTCTGCTAGGCCGCACCTGCGTTCTGGCCTGGTTGTAATCACTCTCTGCTCTCTTGCGTCTTGCTCCTCTCACTCCTCTGCGCGCTCTGCCAGCTCTCTCCACGAGGCTGCGGATGTCAGTGTCTCTCTTCCACCCACTTCCTGTTCCCGCCCGCAAAGCATGCTGGAAAATGTAGTCCCAATGTCCAGTGTCTTACATTGCGCTTGTCTCCCTCCGGTGGCCAAAAACAAGTACTACAACGACAGGGAATTAAAACCAGCGCTACACTCTCCCCCTCCTAGAACTCTTGGGTCTCTCCAAGGAGGTACAACAATTGCATTACATTTCAACATATATTAGGCAACATATACAGGCTCAGCAGCAAGCATACAGTGGGTTAGATACACTTCCTCAAGTTGACTCATGCTCTGGACTATCTCAGCTAACATAGCAGACACTTCGGGTAACCTTCATACTGTGGTGATGGCCTCTTCAGTGCTATGTCCTGGTGAGTCGTAGGTGAGTCTCTGGGGCGGTCGAACAGAGCGTTTTGGTTCTGGCTCAATCAGTTCCTCTTCAGGTGGAAGTACTATAGGCGCGGGTTCAGTTCTTCTTTCTACCACTGGAGCAGACATCTCTTCAGAGTATGATCCTTCCAGTGAAGGCATAGAACTGTAGTCATAAGATTCGGCTTCAGGAACTACAGGGATTTCAATAGTCTCGGGGACTTCTAACTGAAATTCAGGAGCCTCAGGCCTCAAATTACTTTCCCACCGTTCAGGAACCGAGATAACCTCTTCAGGCTCCAGTGAGGGCATCCAGTCCAGACAAAAACTTTCTTCCTCACTGTCCCTTTTGCTCTCTTCGATAGCCCGGGTCTGCTGAGACCGAGTAACGGGAGTCAAACGTGGAGCAGGCGGATTCGGCAGAGAAAGTTCGTCCCCAACTGGTATCCTCACAGCCTCTCTCAAAGGTAATAAATGATTCCGGTGCCAGTTCTTAAGAGGCCCAGCCTTTCCATCCGGCCAGATTTGATACACCGGCAGACCCGGCAGTTGCTTGCAGACAATGTAGACCTGAGAACTCCATCTATACGCTAACTTGTGCCTTGCAGCAGCACCCAAGTTCTTCAACAAAACCCTATCACCGGGTTGTAGGTCCTGTATCCGAACTTTCAAGTCATAGTTCCGTTTATTCCTTTGTTCCCTGTTTCCTGAGGTCAAACGGGCCTCTTCAAACGCAGAGGCCAGATTCGTTCGAAGTCTATCCACATAATTTCTATGAGAAGCTACCGACGTCTGGTCCAGAGATAGCCCAAATGCCAAATCAACCGGCAGTCGAGCTTCTCTTCCGAACATAAGACGGTACGGTGAGTATCCAGTGGCGTCACTCTCCGTACTGTTATATGCATGTACTAGCGTAGCTATGTGACGACTCCAGCTCTGCTTCTCTGTGTTTGACAGCGTCCCCAGCATATTTAGCAGCGTGCGATTGAACCTTTTGGGCTGAGCATCACCTTGAGGGTGATATGGTGTAGTTCGGGTCTTTTGGATTCCTAGCAGTTCCAGTAATTGCCCAACAAGCCGGCTTTCAAAGTCTCTACCCTGATCAGAGTGTATTCTCCTTGGTAGGCCGTAGTGAACAAAGAACTTTTCCATAAGAACCTTCGCCACTGTCGGAGAGCGTTGGTCTTTTGTAGAAAAGGCTTGGGCGTAACGTGTGAAGTGATCAGTCACTATTAGAATATTTCCCTGCCCACTAGCATCCGGCTCTAAGCACAGGAAATCAATGCACACCAAATCCATGGGTCCTTGACTTTGCAGATGGCTCATTGGAGCAGTTCAGGTCGGTAGGGTCTTCCTTTGAATACACCTCAGACATGAATGGCAGTAACTTTCCACTTCAGCTCTCATGCAAGGCCAATAGAATCTGTCTCGCACCAGCTTAATAGTCCTTTCTGCGCCCAAATGTCCATGCTCATCATGTAGCGATCGCAGTACACTCTCCCTATGTTTAGTGGGAAGGAACAACTGTTGGGTCTCTTCAGCATTGGTTGAGGGGCCCCTTCGGTAGACCACCCCATCCAACATCTTCAACCGTTCCCACTCCTTGTAGACCAATCTGGCTCCATCTGGGGAATTGGTCAGCAGAATTTCCCGTTGGTTCGTAGTTAGGGCCTTTACGGTTAATGCAATTAAGGGGTCTCTAGCCTGATCAGCGTTCAGGTCCTGTTTTGAAAAGGTAGGCAGACTTTCATCCCTCAACTGCGTAGGGTTTCAGTAGAACTCCGGAACAGCCGCAGCCATGACTCCTATGGCCTCCGCTTCAATCCCCCCCTTGACCCGGCGCTCTGCTCCTTGACACAAAGCTTGTACCCCGTCTAGAGTTAACTGAGTCCATTCTGTAGTGTAGGGTCTTCTCGACAAAGCATCAGCATCTCGATTATTCACCCCAGGGCGATACTTCAGGCTGAACCGAAACCCTGACAGAGCGGCCAACCACCGATGTCCCGTTGCGTCCAGTTTTGCAGTAGTAAGGACATAGGTAAGAGGATTGTTATCCGTCTTTATCACAAACCCGGCCCCATACAGATAGTCCTTTAGCTTGTCTACCACCGCCCACTTTAAGGCTAGGAACTCCAACTTGTGGGTAGGATAGTTCTTTTCTGAAGGCGTAAGGCTCCGGCTCACATACGCTACAGGCCTCAGCAATCCACCATACTCTTGATACAGGACTCCTCCTAGACCTTCTCTGCTGGCATCCACATGTAGCTCGTACGGCTTGTGAGGGTCCGCATAGGCCAAGACAGGAGCTCGAGTTAAACTCTCTTTCAGCTTCGTAAAAGCACCTTCGCATTGACTGGTCCATTCTCCCTGGATGGACTCTCGAGCTTTCCTTGGCCCTGGAGCTGACGGATTTCGGTCAGAGACCTTGTGGCCTTCTTCTGTGCTTGCCTTCTGTAGGAGCTTGTTCAGTGGTTGAGCTATTTTTGCGAATCCTCCTACAAATCTTCGATAATAAGAGCAGAACCCCAAGAAAGATCTAAGTTCAGTAACGTTTCGGGGTCTAGGCCAAGAAGCTACGGCCTCCAACTTCCGAGGATCTGTTGAAACGCCTTCCGCTGAGACCACATGTCCCAGATACTTAACAGACGGTAAACAGAATTTACATTTCTCCAGAGACAGTTTCAATCCCTCTTCATGGAGCCTCTTCAAGACCTTCTCCAAACGTTGTTCATGTTCTTCCAGAGTCTTCCCGAATACCATAATATCATCCAGGTACACTAATACTTCGATCAGGTTCATGTCCCCGACTGTCTTCTCCATTAACCGTTGGAACGTGGCTGGAGCCCCCGTGAGGCCTTGAGGCATTCTGTTGAATTCAAAGAACCCCAATGGGCAGATGAACGCAGTCTTCTCTTTGTCTTCAGGATGCATTGGTATCTGGTGATACCCACTTCGCAGGTCTAGTACACTAAACCATTTTGCTCCAGACAAACACTGTAAGGCATCTTCTATCCGAGGAGTAGCATATTGGTCTGGGATGGTTCTCCGATTCAGCGTGCGATAGTCTATGCATAGACGGACAGAACCATTCTTCTTCCGGACCATGACTATTGGAGATGCATATGGGCTCCTGGACTCTTGGATCACCTTGGTTTTTTGCAGTTCATTCAGCTGTTCTCGTAGATCATCCAAGTCTCCCAGCAGATCTCGTCTTGACCTTTCACGAAACGGCTTGTCCTCTTGTAATCGAATGCCGTGCTCAGTACTTTTAGCTAGGCCCACGTCGAACTCATCTTTCGAGAACAAGTCTCTCCACTTTAGAACTTGGGACTGAAGACGTTTCTTCCATTCAGGTGAAATGGGAGCGTCCTTGGGGTAGAACCTTTCATCTGGAATCTCTTTGTGCACTCCCCCTCCTAAATCGGTAGGAGAGAGGGGCGTAGCGGACGCTATTTGCCCGATAGGCATTCGTGCTTTAAGGACTACTGGAGAATCAGACACATTGCACACGCTGACTGAGACTCTTCCTCGTGTTCTTTTCAAAGCTTTAGTGGAGATTATTTCAGGGATTACTTCTACTCCAGCTTCACTCCCATGATTAAAATCGGTTTCCAGTACCACATAGGGGCCTGGTTGCGATCCGTTCAACTTGACTGAAGCCTGGAAGCTCGCTACTTCTCCTGATTGTAGAACCTTTTCTGTTCCTTCTAATCTCCATAGGCGCCCCACTTTGGCAGGCCTTCTGTTCTTCGACCATTCTCTGATAGACTGGACGTAACATTGGGTGTACTCCTTTAGTAGAACCTTCTTCCAATACGATAGGTGTCAGGAGACGTCGCACCAAATCAGTATTCGTCCCCATTATCATGGAACTCCTGTTTGCCCCTGAAGGCCGAGGACACACAATGGCCAATGCATCACAACCTCCGGACTGTCCGATGACTTTGGATCCGATCTCCAACTTCACCTGTAGATACCCGTCATAAGGGAGTTTCTCAGTTCCGATACCCCAGATTTCCAGATCCTTCAATTTCTGTAGAGGGATGTGCTTCAAGTGTTTCTCATAGAAGTCTCGTTAGATCAATGTCACTTGAGCCCCTGAATCCAACAGAGCTTTAGTGTAGACTCCCTCCACTTGGATTGGCACAATAGGGGAAGGACCTATCAGCTGGTCAGGAAACTTGGTGGTGGCAACAGGACATTTAGACCCAGTTTGTTGTACCCTGGCCTTCTTCTTGGCCGTGTAGGTTTTGGGTGTGCATTGCTTCCCCATGACGTAGGTCCGGATGCTAAGGAGTGACTCTTTCAGTCCTGGCAGGCTCGGCAGTTGGCCAGACTTTGGCCCCTCTCGCCCTCTTAGTCCTGGCTTGATTTTTGGAGCGGGTTTCAACCTTCGGGCACCTAGGTTGCTCCTTCACTTGTGCCCTCTGGCGTTTCCCGCTGGTGAGGTAGATAACAGCCCTTCCAAGGCTTTCAAGAACTCCTCTACTCTATTTCCTTCAGGCTTTTGGCCTTTGCATTGTGCGCGGAAATGGCCCATTTCTCCTCAACTGAAACATCTCCTCTTTGAAGACGGAGACGCATTCACCCGCTACGATTCGGTTGAAGGATCCTGGCTAGACGCCACAGCAACTCCGGTTGTCTGCATGTCTGTAAGGAACTTCTGCATCTCTGTCTGTGTCTCTGTCACCTTCAACAATACTCGGCACAGTTCCGCGTGCGCCTGTTGCAATTCAGCTTGAGATTCTTGTACCTTCTTAACAGTTTTGTGCAACTCACCATGTGCAGAGAGGTTTAATTTTTTGACAGCCTTCTCTGTGGATTTAAAAGCGATCAGATGCTCTTGTTCGTCCACGTCGGATCCATAGGTATCCAACGAGTCACTTTCAGGCTGCAAACATTCGTTATGCCTCACATTTTGCGCGTAAGCTCTTTCTCCTCTCCTGAAGGATTTTTCTTCCAGTAGAGCCTCCTCCTCTCTGACAGCTCGGATCAGTTCCAGGTACTTCAGTTCTTGATTACCTTCCCTGCTTCTCAGCTGCAGCATCACTGGATCTAGAGCTTGAGCGCCCCTCAGGATCTGTTTTATTCGGATCTTATCTACTTCGGCCGGTTCGGCCCCTTTCTTGAGGAATATCTGGTGCAGAATCTTATCTAGGCGCCTCATATATTCGGTCATTCTCTCATCTTTCCACTGGTAGGTGTCTTCATACTGATACACAAGCTCTGCAGCCTTTTCCGTTCGCCCAAAAACTTCCTCCAGAACATTTAGATAATCTAAAGCAGTGCAGTCTTTCTTACTCAATTTTAGGTTTCTTACAGCCTCTGACGCAGGTCCCTTTAAGCTCTCAGTAATCCTTTGCTTTTTCTGTGCTTCAGGGACGTCCCACTCATCCAGAGCCTGGATCGCCTGTTAGACCCATTCTTCGAAGGTTTCTTCTCCCGCCAGAGTTGGTACGTTTCCTGTAAAATTTCTCAACCGTCGATAACCAAAGTTAGTGTGCGGGGGGCTTGTTCTTTGACATTTAGCCAGCAAATCTCCAATGGCCACTATAAATTCAGGCCCGATCATGGCCAACGGACTGGGCGCGGGAACACTCGCGGATTCGCCACGTGGCGCACTTGGCTGAATCAGTTGGACTTCCACCTCATCGGTCAGCTTCACGCTCGCGCCCTGAAAACACACTGGAACACCCTTTCTCCACTCAAAAAGAACATACGTATGAGAGGTATCTGGGTTCTCTTTAATGTCCAGGATTAACCCCCGATGATCTGGTGTCAGCGTGGCCACGGCCTGGCGAATCTGATCTTCGGCCCAAGTGTCTGCAGGAATATCCACGACTATACACAATTCTAACTGACTACTGTGCTCCTCACACCATTTGGCAGCAGTGTCTGGATCCATATTTAACCCTTTAAATGCGGAAATCCAGAGACTGGATCCCGGACGAGCCCCCACGTGTAGCGCTCACTCCCGGAGGAGCCGCTGAATTTGAACCTCGGGTCAGTCTCCCCGCACTAGGGAATAAATATACTCCAGCACCGCCGTGGATTTTATAAATTATATAGTTTACTGAATAAACTGGCATATAATGAGTAACGCGGTATACGTATATATATTTACAGTACTTCGTAATGCGAGAAACACGTAGTGGAAAAGGAAAAAAAGCATTTTTAACCCCTTAGTGGTTGGAGTGTGAGTCCCGTACAGGTTATGTCCCAAGGAATGTATGTGTATGCGTGTATTGGTACCCGGGTACAATATTCAACTAGCCAGTGAATTATTTAAGAGGTATCTTCGACTAGTCACGTTGGGGCCCTGTAGGTTTTGAACAGACTGCAGCGTGCTTTAGTGTTTTACAGTGGCCTGGAAGGCCTCTCACCCATCCGCCAGATACTCTGCGTTCCGCTCGACCCAGGACGTCTCTCCGCTCGATTTTGACTGGGATTTTCTGTGTCACCGGATCCGCTGTCTTGCTTTTCTGTACCGGCCACAAGATATCCAGCTCACCGCCTGCACTCCCTGTTAGGTCATCTGCGGTTCTCCTAACTCGGGGTCCTTCAGCTTACTATGTAACAGCGTAAGATTACTAGCGGTGGATCACTGGGTCTTCGATTAATAATAAGGAAAATCCCGATCTCCAGCTCTGCTAGGCCGCACCTGCGTTCTGGCCTGGTTGTAATCACTCTCTGCTCTCTTGCGTCTTGCTCCTCTCACTCCTCTGCCTGCTCTGCCGGCTCTCTCCACGAGGCTGCGGATGTCAGTGTCTCTCTTCCACCCACTTCCTGTTCCCGCCCGCAAAGCATGCTGGAAAATGTAGTCCCAATGTCCAGTGTCTTACATTGCGCTTGTCTCCCTCCGGTGGCCAAAAACAAGTACTACAACGACAGGGAATTAAAACCAGCACCACAAGTCTCTTTATTTATAGATTTTTTAGGATATTTTAAGCATTTTTCTTAAAAAAAAAAAAAATTAAGTTTACTTATTTTTTCTGTAACAGCCCTTTTTATTATCATTCCCTGGACCTCATATGCAAATTTCAGACATTTTCGCTCAGTAGTTTCTTTGCAAACAGCGTTTCATTTTCACAGATTCACACAAACTATTTTGCTAATTTATTCACCTCCCTCGTCTGCGGTCTCAGCTGCTTCGGCTGCTTCGGCTGTGTTCGGCTCCTGCTCGGGCTTGGTTTTCGGCAGGTTAATCCAGATGTTTTTGTAGCTTTTCTGCGTGCATTCGGTGGGTTTTGCGGTTAGTTTTCATCGGGTTTGCGGCAGCCTTTCCCTGCAATTCGGGGACCCTGTGGTGTTTGCTGAATACACCGCAGGGTCGACGGAATGGGATCGGCAAAAGGAACCGAATTGAAGAAAACGAAAAGACACCGAACGTGCGGTGACTTTTCGAATCTCTTTGAATAACCCTGTAGGTTTTTGTTTAAATCGTAACAATAATAATTTTGCAATTTCAGCTTTATTTTTTTTGCTTGCATGTACAGACTGCTCTGACTCGACAGCTAAAAATATACAATATTAATACACTTTTTGAATGGGTCAGCTCACATGACTGCACTTGCGAAGCTGTAACTATTTGATGTTTGTTTTCACGACAAAAAGAGTGGAATGACCCCATGTAGAGGATATTAATTTAGCTGTAGTTTGTCTCCCACAGACATCCCAATTTGCAGTTTCAGACTCTGTACTACATGTTCTTAGCTGTATTATACTCATCCAGAGAGCCCGCCCTAAATATAAGGTTGCTTTGCCATTAATTCATAGCTTTTCTCAAATCTATACCCTGTATTTAAGCCGTATACTTGAAAAATAAGCAGCTAATCATTCACGTCACGGAAAGAAAAGGACGCGGTGTCATATGTCACATGTAACCTTTCTCATAGGTCAAACCTTCTCAGATACTTGTTTTCCAGCTTCCAAACAACGGAACATTTTAATTAATTTTATCAGAACATTTTTTCAAATGATTGAAGTAAAGCGGCGTTCTTCAGGAGGCAGATCAGGCTTGAGAACCCAGCTGTATCACACAGTTTAATTCAAGAATAAAATCACATCACATGACCCTAGTTCCTGGTACTCAGCAAACATCCTATGTTTACCCTCCAAAAAGCATAGAAGACAAACTGTAGCAATGAATTCAGTTGGCACGACTACAACAAACCTGCAAATATAAAGCAGGATCCTCAAAAAGAAATTAATAATACAGAAAAGGAAACTTGACTTATTCCTGATTCTCCCCAATCTGCTGAATGAATCAAGGCATGTATTGATTGACTTCCAACCTCCTGTTTCTGGGACTTACATGGTGAAAGTCAACCTTTGAATGTTTATGTTTTTGATATTTTACTAGCTGATAATTCAACATGTTAGGCTGGTGTCAGACGAGCACGTAATGTGCGCCCGTACTGACGTGCTTACCGGCATCTGTCACAGCGTTGTGACGCTGCAACAGGGCCGGTCACACGCTTGCTTATACTTGTGCGCGTGCATGAAATGCGCGCAACAAGCGTCCGTTATCCAAGCCTCTGCGTCAAAGCCTCTGCGTCAAAGCGCTAGGACGTGCGTTGACGGGGCTGCAAAGCGTCATTCTCTATAGGAGGATTGTGCTTTGCAGCGCTGAGTGCACTGAGTGCACTCAGCGAGGTGGTCAGACGGGTGTCAAGTGGAAGGAGCGTCCACTCTCACGGATGTTCCTTCCGCTTTCCAAAGACGCTCGTCTGACACTAGCCTTACTTGTGTGCATTCTTTTAATTATTCAGTTTGGTAGGACCAACTTTATGGCGATAAAATGCAGCTTCTGCAATATGGATTTTGCATGGATTCAGCAACTAAATAAAAATTCCTTTAACCTGAGTGTCTGGCGTAACTTCTGACTTGGGTTCCTTTTGGAATCAAGGGTCTCTGTTCCATTGTATTAAGTAACAGAAAGCCCCTATGGAAAATGTCATTTCAATACCCTGTTACTGGCTGTTTTACAACCGAGTCTCTATTTTAGGGAGTCACTAACACTGGTATTGTCTCCTGGAGCCCATAGGACTCCATAGAAAGAAGGATGACCCTGAGCAGGGCCGCATTAATGGGGTTGTCCCAGAGCTGGAGAAACACCCTGGGAACTGCATACTTCTGCATACTGACGGAATGCTTGTGCAACTCTCTGCACCATGGAATCAGGGGTGTGTATGTTGCTTTTAGTTGAATTACTTCATTTTCCAGAATTCTGTCTTGAGCTGGTAGTCTGAATGCAAAGGTAAACTTCGCTGGACATGCGCACAAACATACATTTCAGTCCAAATTGAATATGGAAATTATCAGAATCCGAATATGTCAGATTCATGAACTGAATATTCAAACTGATACAAAAATATTGCACCAATCCAATATCTGATCATATCAGAACGGTTTGTATAATTCGAACGATTAATATTTGGAAAATAAAGTTTATTTTAGGGTTACAGTGACTTTTAGAGGCAGAGTCACTTTTAGGGTTAGGGTTAAGATTAGGGATATGTTGAGAGTTAGGGTCATTATTTGTGCGTGCAGGAAAATGTGGATACCAGCGCAAGCACTATCGGTCAAGTTCCTTTGGACATATATCCGTATGCTATCAAGCTTTATTTTTTTATCGTGAGGAGACCCTTGGAAAAAACAGATGTATACAATTTGTAGACTGTTACGGATGAGCAATACACAATAAAGTATATGGAACTTCTCACATTTGGTTGTGCCTTTTAATCCAAGAGGCTCCAAACACAAGCAAGCCGGTGGATCAAAGGGGCACCGGATCCCCACTCTCTCTGGTCCTCAGGAGAGGTATTGTGGTAGTGGCTTCTCCAAATTAGACAGGTAGCCGTTGGTTATAATTAAAATAAATTTACGGGGCAACAGAAAAGTAGTAAAACAAGGAATAAAATAAATAATAAGCAATGACACAACGCAAACGTGTTTCGCTCACTAGAGCTTCATCAGTGGGTGTAAGAAAGTTAATAAATAAGTCTCGTTAAATAGCCGCATCCTGGTGCTGCCTATTTGTGCTTGTTACAATTAGGGTTAATTTTAGGGTATGTGCAATGCACAGTGAGTGCAATTGTTTTCAATCATCCAAATCAATCTAAATTGAGACGATTTATATACGGTTTGTTTCAGTAAAATTTATTTCAGAGGCAGTTTGATTCAGCGGCTCAGTGATTCCAAAGTTGTATACTTCCGAGCTGCCGAAAATATGGATATTGGGACGAATTTTTTTCAGTGCAACTCGAAAAGCACAAGTCTAATCTATAAATGTAAATATAATTCATACAATTAATAAGTCAGTTACTATATTTTAGATCTATATTGTTCGCACTCCAGAAGTCACTACACCCTTTCTGCATCACTAGCGATCAATTGGCCCTGCCTTAACTATATCTGCTGCATATTTTATCAACTCATTCTGCTAATGAGAGGCAACAACACCCATGATTCCTGATGAGTAAAATTTTCCATTAATATAGTTACTCATTGGAAGTTTTTCCACCACCCTGTTTCAGTGGAATCAGAATGTCTAATCATTACTCGATGGGCAAATGATTAAAGGGGATGGGCCACTGCAAAATTTGTGATGCAAATCACTGAACACGTGAATTCAGGGCCTATCAGGTGGAACACTTGGAGCCATATGAAGAAGAAAGTTGCTACAGTCCTTGAGGTCCAACTTCAAATGGTATGAACTATGAGGAGCAGGTCACGCTATCAAGTGAGCGAGCTCAGCTCAATAGAAACTGCCAGGGTTTTAAAAGCAGAATCCACTACCCATTTTCTGTTTTTGGAAAATGCTGGATTGAGATCACTTATGTTCTCAATGCAAAAGGAGTTTATATTTGACAGGGGAAATAATATAAACGGTCCTATGAATAATAAGAAAAATGTCTGTTACAGAAAAAAGCCACGCCATTTTAAAAAAAAAAATTGGGAAAATGTTTCACTGAAAAATGCCTAAACAATCCTAAGAAATAAATAAAGAGACTTTTTGCTGTAAATGAAAAGAATAAACGGTTGAATAAACATTTAAGAAAAACGGGGATTTCTTTTTTACATTGAAACCTATGGCATTCGCCTGAATAAACCTTTCATATTAAACCACTGAAAATCTGGGCATTTCACTGACATTTTGGTGCTGTTCGGTGTTCTCTGAGTAGGTTAACCATTGCTTCTCTATGGGGATTTCACTGCCGTCGAAGGTCACTTTATTTTGCAGGCAAGTCACCAATATATTCGATGAATTGCCTGTTTTTCAAATAGTCGAATGGCCCCCAATATTGCACTGTTTGGGGAAATACACTGTTCGGTGCAATTTCGAGGCCAATTCACATTGAATCTCATGAACCGTTAAATGACCAAAAAGCGACCGATAAAGGTACGGATTTTGGACATTGGGACGAATTAAGTTGAAACCCCAAGTAAGAAAATAAATGTTTTTTTTGTACTTGTGAAATTTCTAATTATTTCCTAGCATTACAGAAACATGTGATAGATTTCCTCATGCAGATCTGTCACGTGAAAAAGGTTTCAAGCTGCTTTAATCTACAAGGTCTTAGAACAAGTAAATGCGTACATGTAATTGCAAGGTTTGTCTGGGGCCAAAGATCACTTTTGCTGGCTACCTCACTTGCGGACTTGCTTGCCAAACTTCTGTCATATATTGACTTAAGAGATTTAAAAAAACAAAGAAAAAAATCAAGTGAAATAAAGGAAGTTGTTTAAAAAAATAACAAAACAGAGGCACATGACCAGTTCTAGATGACCATAGTCTTCCATGCCCCATATCAGTAATGCCTCGGGACTCACATTTAAGAATCCTCTCCAACAGAATTCGCCTCATTTCAAAGACTATTTCTTTGACCTTTAATCTTTTGCTCCAGGCGTCACTGAGGCTGTGATAGAGCTTTCAAAAGTTCAAGAGACTTACTGAATCACCACATTTGAGAAAGAGAAATCAAAATGTTAATCACCTCCCTACCATCTCATAAAACCACTAGCCTAGGTGGCTTTTCAGGTGACTACTACAAAATCCTAAACGGACGTATCACCACAAATCTTAAAACCCTCTATAACAAAATGTATAATGACAAAGCTCCCTTTTATTCCGTGGCTCAAGAACTCAAGAATGGACTGTTCTCCTCCAAAAACAGATAAAGCCTCTCCCACACGTCTTCTTCTGACTGCCTACAGCCCACCCAACTAATCTAGCACTATAGAAAAATGAAAGGGGTGTGGCGCTCCCAGTGTAGGAACAAATACAGTCATGGCCGAAATTGTTAGCACCCCAGACATTTTTTCAAGAAATCAAGTATTTCTCACAGAAAAGTATTGCAGTAACACATGTTTTGCTATACACATGTTTATTCCTTTTGTGTGTATTGGAACAAAACAAAAAAAGGGAGGAATAAAAGCGAATTGGACATAATGTCACACAAAACTCCAAAAATGGGCTGGACAAAATTCTTGGCACCCTTTCAAAATTGTGGATAACTAAGATTGTTTCAAGCATGTGATACTCCTGTAAACTCACCTGGGGCAAGTAACAGGTGTGGGCAATATAAAAATCACACCTGAAAGCAGATTAAAAGGAGAGAAGTTCACTTAGTCTTTGTATTGTGTGTTTGTGTGTGCCACACTAAGCATAGACAACAGAAAAAGAGAACTGTCTAAGGACTTGTGAACCAAAATTGTGGAAAAATATCAACAATCTCAAGGTTACAAGTCCATCTCCAGAGATCTAGATTTGCCTTTGTCCACAGTGCGCAACATTATCAAGAAGTTTGCAACCCATGGCACTGTAGCTAATCTCTCTGTGGGTGGACAGAAGAGAAAAGTCGATGAAAGGATAGTCCGGATGGTGGATAAGCAGCCCCAAACAAGTTCCAAAGAAATTCAAGCTGTCCTGCAGGCTCAGGGAGCATCAGTGTCAGCAAGAACTATCCGTCGACATTTAAATGAAATGAAACGCTATGGCAGGAGACACAGGAGGACTGCTGACACAGAGACATAAAAAAGCAAGACTACAGTTTGCCAAAATGTACTTGAGTAAGCCAAAATCCTTCTGGGAAAACATCTTGTGGACAGATGAGACCAAGATAGAGCTTTTTGGTAAAGCACATCATTCTACTGTTTACCGAAAACGTAATGACGCCTACAAAGAAAAGAACACAGTACCTACAGTGAAATATGGTGGAGGTTCAATGATGTTTTGGGGTTGTTTTGCTGCCTCTGGCACTGGGTGCCTTGAATGTGTGCAAGGCATCATGAAATCTGAGGATTACCAAAGGATTTTGGGTCGCACTGTAGAGCCCAGTGTCAGAAAGCTGGGTTTGCGTCCGAGATCTTGGGTCTTCCAGCAGGACAGTGACCCCAAACATACGTCAAAAAGCACCCAGAAATGGATGGCAACAAAGCGCTGGAGAGTTATGAAGTGGCCAGCAATGAGTCCAGATCTAAATCCCATTGAACACCTGTGGAGATATATTAAAATTGCTGTTGGGAAAAGGCGCTTTCCAATAAGAGAGACCTGGTGCAGTTTGCAAAGGAAGAGTGGTCCCAAATTCCGGGTGAGAGGTGTAAGAAGATTATTGATGGTTATAGGAAGCGACTGATTTCAGTTATTTTTTCCAAAGGGTGTGCAACCAAATATTAAGTTAAGGGTGCCAAGAATTTTGTCCAGCCCATTTTTGGAGTTTTGTGTGACATTATGTCCAATTTGATTTTTTTTCTCCCTTTTTTTGTTTTGTTCCAATACACACAACGGGAATAAACATGTGTATAGCAAAACATGTGTTACTGCAATACTTTTCTGTGAGAAATACTTGATTTTCTGGAAAAATGTCTGGGGTGCCAACAATTTCGGTCATGACTGTAGGTATTGATCTGATAATACTTAACTTAGACCAATTGTGCACTTTGACATCAATATAGTACCTCAAAAAAAGGAAAAGAAAATATATGGCATAGTAACGTTTTAACAATTCTTAAAGTAAATGTAATGAACGCCACTCACACTCTACAGAGCCTAACCTGGCTCTGGTATATTCGCCCGTGGGTGGATTTTGTATGGGTTACCCCACTGACCCTCTTCAGTATTGGATATGACTCCCAGTAATCTCAAAGGATGAGAAAGCAGATAATAGTGTAGATGGTAACGCAAATGAATAGAGCAATGCAATATGATGATCCCACTCATGTGTTTCTGAGCCTACCAGGCTGTAGTATGTTTGTCCAGGGATTGTTCTATGTCAGCACAATTCCCAAAAAAGACCAAGATCCAGGATAGTATCGAAATGATCTCTAACCATTTAAAAAAATGAATAATTTATTCCAATATGTAGGTAAAACAGAAATAAAAAACATGTATACAGCATAAAAAACGAACGTGTTTTGCCTGGGTATGTCCACCCTTAGGCTTCCTCAGCGGTATGGTATCTAGCACTATGACCAGACCCGATTGCCCCAATAAAAGACACAACACAGTAAAGTTAAGAGGAAAGGGCTTGGCCACAGCTTTAATATCTTTATTAATGATATAAAACTTTATTAACCAGAAACAACAACCAGGTCAGCAGGATTTTATAAACATAACACCGTAAACAGCTTATACAACGAATTAACTGATATTTGTATCCATTTCATCTGCCAGCTGCGTGGGTTTGGTCCCAACAGGCAGTCACACATATCCAGAGTTTGGATCCTCTCCATATTTAGATCAGGAACCCCATCTCCTATGCTCCCTTCAAGGAGTTTCCACTTTAAATAGCACTGACCAGGGGCTCCAGTCCCACCACCGCAGCCTGACCTAACTTATACTACCAGGCTGCGACCTCCCTGCAGACAGCAATGCCCATCTACAAGCCAAGATTAAAGATATCCAAATCGAGCTGGTTCAGATGAATCCCATCCCTCCTCATTAAATGTATGTTGTCCCCTTCTTAGTGGCGAAGCGAGAGGGGTTTCTTGCCCCGGGGTGCCGCAAGCAGGGGCAGACCAACATGCTGCCCCAGTTTGGCAGCTGTCTAGTGCCGATATGTGGCTTGAACCACAGCAGGCTGACATTTTCCATGTCAGCCTTGCTGTTGGACCACCCCCCTGACCGTGGGCAGCATCGCGCATGCACAATGACATCATAAACTTGCAGAGCTCTTGCTAGAGACTTGCAAAGCAAATTTGCTACAAATTGAAAAAGTGTCAACTAGAATTTGTGCTGCAAGTGTTCTGCAAGTTATCGACTTGCCAACTGAAAAGTTGCAGCAAGTTTGCAAGACTTACAATTCAAATGTGCCACAAGTTTGTGGCAAGTTATCCTTGCTATCTGGGAAGGGGCACTTATCCTGGCGGTAACGCTTACACATCCGAATGTTAACATTAGCTTTCACTAGGGAATAGTGCCCCAGGAGTGAAATTTATCCAAGAATGAATAACACAAGGAAACAGAAAAAAGTCTTCTGCTAGTGTTTATATTGCTGAACTTTACTCTCTTAATGATAATGTATGCAGATAGTGAGTGGAGTATGTTGCCAGACAGATTGTTTATTTGTGCTCATGTAGATGCATGAACGCAACAGTTTTTGAAACTATAATATACTATATGCAAGTAATCCTGGTTAGATTGAAGCAATGTGTAGATATATGTCAGGAACCGGCGTCCTTCGCCCCGTGTCCTCGGCTCACCTCTCTCAGGGGACCCCGGGCGTTAGGAATGCATTACGTCCGGGTGATACCGGGGGTGGTCCTTTCTCGGGCCTCCGACATGACCACAGTCTGGGGGGATTCCCCTCTGCACCGCAAGTAGGGGGAATCCCAGCTGGACCAACGCCTCGGTCATCTGTCGTGCCCACGTCATGGGGGGGGGTAAGGTCTAGCCGCTGGCATCATGGGGTTACATAGGCTGAAAAAAGACATGCGTCCATCGGGTTCAGCCTTTCACACATCACCTACTGCTGTTGGTCCAAAAGAAGGCAAAAAGTATGAAGCGCTCGCCAATATGCAGCACACTGGGAAAAAAATTCCTTCTTGACCCCAGAATGGCGTCAGATTTCTCCTTGGATCAAGCAGCTTTTACCCACATATTAAATATTATAACCCTTAATATTATGTTTTTGTTTAAAAGTCTGTACAGATTCTGACCCAACCACCTCAACAGGCAGAGAATTCCACAGCTTTATTGTTCTCACTGTAAAATAACCCTTCCTTTGCTTTAGGCTGAATTTCCTTTTGCCCAGTCTAAATGGGTGACCTCGTGTCCTGTGTATAGTCCTGTTAATGAATAGGTTTCCAGCCAATGGTTTATAATGGCCCCGTATATATTTATATAAAGTTATCAGATCCCCTCTAAGGCGCCGTTTCTCTAAACTAAGCAGGTTTATTTTTATTATTAATCTTTATTTATAAAGCACCAGCATATTCTGCAGCGCTGTACAATGGGCACAGTATAAACAGGGTTACAATACATTGAACAACATTTGACAAACCAGTACAGGAGGAGATGAGGGCCCTATTTCCATAGGAACTCACAATCTAGAAGGGTTAGGGTTGGAAACAGGAGAGGACTGCTAGGTGAGTAATGGACTGCAAGATGAGAGTGATGGACTGGTTGCGTCAGTGAGTCGGGTGGTAGGCTGCTCTAAATAGGAATGTTTTGAGGGAGCATTTGAAGGAAGGGAAACTAGGGGAAAGTCTGACCGTTTCGAGGTTTAAGCTTGTTAGCCTTTTCTCATAACTTAA
The DNA here is from genome assembly GCA_009667805.1 of Leptobrachium leishanense. Lineage (NCBI taxonomy): Eukaryota > Metazoa > Chordata > Amphibia > Anura > Megophryidae > Leptobrachium > Leptobrachium leishanense. Next base: position 477,516,255 of record CM019063.1, on the reverse strand, counting down.
ATCTTCCATTTCCTTTATTAACTTAGTCGTCCTTCTCTGCACTTTTTCTAATGCTATATTATCCTTTCTTAAGATTGGCGCCCAAAACTACACGGCATATTCAAGGTGCGTCTTACCATTGATTTATAAAGAGGCAAAATTATGTTTTCACCCAGAAAGTGAATTCCCCTTTTAACCCCTTCCGACAGCTGACGTAGCATGTATGTCATGGCCACTGGTCTCCCTTAGACCCACGGGTGTACATGGTAAGTCAGCGGTCTCCTAATCTCCCTCCCGCCGATACTTACCTCCCTCACCAGCTCCCGCGGCGTGTCTGGCAGGTTGGAAGCTTGCCCTGCCGTCTCCTTGGGGCCGACAGGCGCAATGACGTCATCACGCTGCGTGATGACGTCATCGGCAGGTGCCCACCAGCGCCTGCAGTAAAATTCAGGAAGGGGAGGGGGCTCCTTTGGAGCCCTCTATCTCTCTATCCATTTGTAGTAGAAAAAAAAATTACACCGCTGCAAAGGGGAGAGTCTCCGCTTTTCAGTGGTGTATAACATTAACCAATTCGCTGCCGGATTGCGATTCAAACCTGGAGGTGGCGGACATCTTGAATTTCAGCCAAGCCTCTGGGTCACCCCCACCCAGTGGCGTAGCATGGGGGGGCTGGGGGGCAGTGGACCTGGGTGCAGTTTTTTTGGGGGCTCCATAGTGGGCCCCCACCAGTTTCCCTGCCCTGTGATGGTCAGCAGTGCACACAGGCAGCCAGCGGCGCACTCTGGAAATGCCACGGTGGCCCCTGCGCCGCCCCCTCACGTCACGTGTCACGTGAGGGGCAGCGCCAGTGCAACATGCTTAGACTGGGCTGCAGGCGCCACCGCAGCATTTACAGAGTGCGCTGCTGGCTGCCTGTTAAGAGCACTGTGACTGATGACCATCACAGGTAAACCAGCGGGGGCCCACTATGATGTCCCAAACCGCCCCCCCCCTACCGACCCGCGGGCCCTCAGAGCCGGTGAGCAAGGGGGGTGGAGGGGGACAATATATATCCATGTTTGAGGTGCTGTGGGCAAATATATTCATGTCTGAGCTACTGGGGCAAATATATCCATGTTTGAGGTGCTGGGGCAAATATATTCATGTTTGAGCTACGGGGGGCAAATATATTCATGGAACAAAATACATATCTGGTCAGCGCGAAATAAACAGAAGGACTCGGATGGCTTCTCGAATGACGTCGCCCACAATATAACATGGTGGAATAAAACACAAGAGAAAGACAAAAAACTAAATGCAGTGGAATAACAGGTGAATGAGTAGTGTTAAATTTCTTATAGTTGATCAACTCACAAACAAAGAGCCCAATCACTGGCTCTGAGTGGATAAACGCCTTTGGGTTGTTTATCTGGAAGGATTTCTCAGGTAACCCACTCCTTAGCATTGGAGACTCCTCATCATGTCCATAAAAAATGGAAGAAAGAGAAGGAGACAAAATCTTGTGTATATCTGACACAGTATTATATGATGCAAGACCATAACAAGTGGAAACTCACATTTGGTGGAGCTATTCCAAGCTGGAAACGAAGAGCATATGGGTTTCGTGGGCCAAACCCAATAAAGACCAAAAACATGCAGGAACTGGTTCTTCTTTAAAATTTATTAAATTAAATAAACAAATAAAACTAGACTATAGTCCAGAACGCGTTTGCTGTCAACACACGGCTTCATCAGCTGGTCTTACAAGATTGAACTAACATGCATGTTTAAATAAGAAAAGAATTAAAAATAAATGTCCCCACATGTGCTTACTTGGTGGTCAGCGTGCGTTTCTAGCCTCTTCCTGAAGCGTCTGTGTTTCTGGCCTTCAGCGCCATATTGCGCAGGCGCATTGGAGACTTTCGCGTTCCACAACATCGTATCCGGGATCGCGGTGTGCAATGCGTTTCATTGTGGGTATAGGCGCACTTCCGGTATCACGATTTTCTGGAATTAAGCTACGATCAGAGTACAGCCAATAACCAATATGAGAAAAATATAGGAATGGGGAAAAACATCCATTCTTATCAACGGAGTATGAGTTATCTTCTAAATAAGCAGGCTGTCTTCCAAAAAACAGGGAAATGACGGATGGCATATATAGCGGTGCGGTGTACAAAAATTACCACAATAGAATAGTCTGAGGTTCTAAAAATAGATATCATGGTCTGGGCTCAAATGAATGTTCTTTATATGGAAATATGGGTTCTGTGTGACCATTAGCTTTATTAGATAATAGTAATTTATATATATATCCTAAATGATTTATGGCTCTAAGGATAAATTGCATGTCCTCAGCTAAATAGTTACATTCTTATGGAGGAAATGCAATATTACTCAAATCTTGTTTAATGGATTAGTGCAAAATCATAATGCATATTGGTTACGTAGGCAAAATTACATAGGCAAAACACCAAAAATCGTTTTTAGGCTTTTCGGTTCTTCTCTCGGCCTGAATAGGAGTACAGCTGCATTCTGAACGGCTTGTCTCAGGATCGGTCTCCGAACCAACACCATGCTGACCAGGACCTTCTTCAACATTGACATCGATGGCCGCTGCGCGGGCCGTATCGTAATGGAGCTTCGAAATGATGTGGTACCGAAAACTACTGAGAACTTCCGCGCTTTATGTACTGGGGAGAAAGGATATGGATACAAGGGCTCCTGTTTCTACAGGGTGATCAAAGATTTCATGTGCCAGGGAGGTGACTTTACAAACCACAATGGAACTGGAGGCAGATCCATCTATGGCAACAAGTTTCCAGATGAGAACTTCTCCCTGTTCCACACTGGTCCTGGTACATTGTCTATGGCCAATGCAGGCCCAAACACAAATGGCTCCCAATTCTTCATCTGCACTCAAGAGACCAAATGGCTGGATGGCAAACACATTGTGTTCGGGAAAGTTGTTGAGGGCATGGATGTTGTGAGGGCAATGGAAGCCTGTGGATCACAGAGCGGAATAACCGGCAAAAAAATCATCATTTCAGACTGCGGCCAGCTTTAAAGAAGTCTCTACTTGTTTCGTTCTTCCCCCTCCCAATCTGGTCTTAACACCATGCATTCCATTTCTGTTAGCTGACAACCTCAATCTCCAGATCAATACTGAGAATTATGCTATCTGCATCTTCTGTGGTGCCTAATCACCCTGACCTTTTTTTTTTTTTTCCTTGATACAATCACCCTAAGCATTTGGTGTGGACTGCAGAATTGCATCTAATAAACAAGAGAAGCTTAAAAAAAAAAAAAAACACGTTTTTAGAGGAGCGAGAAACTTGAAAGCCAATTTGGTCCATAGTAAGGCAAGAAAAAGTAACAAAGAGGGACATTTTGGACTAAGACAAGGTTTTTATAACTGGCCAATGTTTGGCATGTAGATCCACTGGGAACAAAAAAGGATTTAAAGGTTCATATTACAACCAAAAAAATAGAAACATAGAAAAATGTCGGCAGATAAGAACCTTTCGGCCCATCTAGTCTGCCCAATTACATGGATACTTTACCAAATAAATTAAAACAGGAAATTTCCATAAAGGGGGTCCTAAACTGTTTTTTGAAAAATATAATATATCCTAGAATGCCCCTGCGGCCTACAATATATAGGCCGCACAAAAAGAGCGTTCAACGTAAGAGTATCAGAACACGTTAGAAATATAAGAAAGGGGTTTGATAAACACTCTGTCTCATTGCATTATAAAATAGAACATAATGTCTTCCAGTGGGCCTAAAATTTACAGCTATTAGACAGTTAAAACAAAACGACATAGGAGAAGATTTCCTTAAGAGGTCGGGACAGGTGGAGCGGAGATGCGCATGATTTTTGAGATGGGCACTTTAACCCCCGGGTGGTTTAAATGATGACTTTGAGGTCATGCAATTTTTTATAAGCAGGTTTTTTACCTATTTTTGTGCACCAAATATCATGTATGTGTGCCCCATTATGTGGGACCTAATACAGGATATATCCCCACTTAATATATGGCACTGCCTACACATTACACAAAATAGACGTATCTACCATATACAATGCAAGTATGCATTATGGTTTTGCACTAATCCATTAAACAAAATTTGAGTAATATTGCATTTCCTCCATAAGAATGTAACTATTTAGCTGAGGACATGCAATTTATCCTTAGAGCCATAAATCATTTAGGACATATATATACTATTATCTAATAAATAGAATGGTCACACAGAACACATATTTCCATATAAAGAACATTTAATTGAGCCCAGACCATGTGTCAGGTTGGGAGTGCGACGGTGGGTGAAGTAAGCCCATGATGCAGTGATTGTAGGAGTCACAGGTTACAGGTTACTGAAGGTTTATTAAAGAATAAACAAAACAAATAGCAATTGATATGAGCACTAGCAGGCAGACAACAGACTGTATGCAGGTTTCAGGGTTTGCTGGAAAGCAGGGTTCAGCTTGAAAACGAGGATTCTTGAGAGCGGGGTACACTTGAAAACGAGGATTCTTGAGAGCGGGGTACCTTTGGTAGTGAGATTCTCCTTGGGAGCAGGGTTCCACTTGGGAGCATCACTGGAGGGATTCAGGTTCAATAGTAGGGAGCTTCAGGAACAGGACTGGTTGTCTTCACTTCCAGAAACATTAATGTTGAAGCCCTGATAGAAGGGTGGATCCCTCTTTTAAGCAGGCTTCATTAGGAGTAATAGCATACACCTGTAGGCACCACAACAGAAGATGAACAGCCAGATAGAGGATCCTGTAACCTGTATACAAACATAAGCAGGTGAATAAGGGTTTGCCAGGGATTAGGTGCGGGCACAGGCTTGATTCCTGACACCATGATATCTATTTTTAGAACCTCAGGCTATTTTATTGTGGTAATTTTTGTACACCGCACCGCTATATATGCCATCTGTCATTCCCCATATTTCCATATAAAGAACATTCATTTGAGCCCAGACCATGATATCTATTTTTAGAACCGCAGACTATTCTATTGTGGTAATTTTTGTACACCGCACCGCTATATATGCCATCCGTCATTTCCCTGTTTTTTGGAAGACAGCCTACTTATTTAGAAGATAACTCATACTCCAGATAAGAATGGATGTTTTTCCCCATACCTATAATATTTTTCTCATATTGGTTATTGGCTGTACTCTGATCGTAGCTTAATTCCAGAAAATCGCGATACCGGAAGTGCGCCTATACCCACAATGAAACACATTGCACACCGCGATCCCGGATACGCGGAACGCGGATACGCGGAACGCGGAAGTCTCCAATGCGCCTGCGCAATATGGCGCTGAAGGCCAGAAACATAAAGACGCTTCAGGAAGAGGCTAGAAACGCACGCTGACCACCAAGTAAGCACATGTGGGGACATTTATTTTTAATCCTTTTCTTATTTAAACATGCATGTTAGTTCAATATTGTAAGACCAGCTGATGAAGCCGTGTGTTGACAGCAAAACGTGTTCTGGACTATAGTCTAGTTTTAGTTGTTTATTTAATTTAATAAATTTTAAAGAACCAGTTCCTGCATGTTTTTGGTCTTTATTGGGTTTGGCCCACGAAACCCATATGCTCTTCGTTTCGAGCTTGTAATAGCTCCACCAAATGTGAGTTTCCACTTGTTATGGTCTTGCATCATATAATACTGTGTCAGATATACACAAGATTTTGTCTCTTTCTCTTTCTTCCATTTTTTATGGACATGATGAGGAGTCTCCAATGCTAAGGAGTGGGTTACCTGAGAAATCCTTCCAGATAAACAACCCAAAGGCGTTTATCCACTCAGAGCCAGTGATTGGGCTCTTTGTTTGTGAGTTGATCAACTATAAGAAATTTAACACTACTCATTCGCCTGTTATTCCACTGCACTTAGTTTTTTGTCTTTCTCTTGTGTTTTATTCCACCATGTTATATTGTGGGCGACGTCATTCAAGAAGCCATCCGAGTCCCCTTGCGTTTATTTCGCGCTGACCAGATACGTATTTTGTTCCATTTGTTTTTTGGTTGGGGGAAACCACTGTTCATCTGGTTAGCTGGGTATTCGGAGGTCATACTGTGGGCACTTACCACTCTCCTTCGCAAATATATTCATGTTTGAGCTACTGGGGCAAATATATTCATGTTTGAGCTACTGGGAGCAAAATATATTCATGTTTGAGATGCTGGGGCAAATATATTCATGTTTAGCTATTGGGGCAAATATATTCATGTTTGAGCTACTGGGGGCAAATATATTCATGTTTGAGCTACTGGGGGCAAATATATTCATGTGTGAGCTACTGGGGCAAATATATTCATGTTTGAGCTGATGGGGCAAATATATTCATGTTTGAGCTACTGGGGGCAAATATATTCATGTTTGAGGTACTGGGGGCAAATATATTCATGTTTGAGGTACTGGGGCAAATTTATTCATGTTTGAGCTGCTGGGGGCAATATATATATCCATGTGTGAGCTGCACATTACTGTGGGTTTTATTGCTGTGTAGCTCTGTGATACGCTCATACAATCTGCACATTACATTGTATCACAGTTAAGGGGTTCAATGCCCTAATGGTGGAAGGGAATCGGGGCATGCTAACGTGTCCACAGGTTGGGGGGGTGCACAATTCTTGGCTGGCCCCGGGCGCTGACAATCCACGCTATGCCACTGCCCCCACCCACTGACATCTGATTCAGCCAATGCTGGTGTTTGTTGACATCGCCAATAACAGTGAACATCTCGAAAAAACGCTTGTATTTTAGAAAAGTCTAAATCGAAAGAGCCGCAGGAAAAGCTTCACAATGCATCGCCATCCTTTCCTCCTGGTATTTGGATTTGACTTGTGAAATGCCAGTGTTTTTCCAAGTTGCAGCACCGGCGATTTTGCAAACGTATGCAATGTCAACGCACACTAGGGATGTGCGTTTCGGGTTTCGGAATTTCGGAATTTTCACAAAATTTCCCGATTCGTGTTTTCGGATGCGGCCGAATTTCCGAAAATTTTTAGATCCGAAAATGGTAGATCCGAAAAGTTTTCCGAGCCGAAACTAAATATTTTCGGAATTTTTGAATGGACTTGAAATGTGTCAAATCGAAATTTATTGCTTTGAAACGAGGAGAACAGACGTTCCGAAAAAACGAAAATTTTCCGAAATCACGAAAAGTCGATACAAAAAACGAGCAAAGTGACACGAAAATACAAAAAATGGTCGATATTCCGAAAACATGTACAATTCCGAAAAACGAAAATTTCCGAAATCACAAAAAGTCGATACAAAAAACTAGCAAAGTGACACGAAAATACGAAAAATGGTCGATATTCCGAAAACAAAATGTACCCGAAAAATTCGAGTCGAACCGAACCGAATCGAAACAGAAATCGGTCGAAACGAGCCGAATCGAAAAGTTTAAACATTTGAAAAATCGAACCGAATCGAACCGAAAAAAAAATCGGTGCACAAGCCTAACGCACACAGTTCTTGAATAAGCTCTTATGTCTTCTATTTAATAATTAGAGTTTCATTTATGTTAGTTAGAAGATTTATTTTTATAAAAAAAAAAACAGCATTTATTAAAATAAACCAGAATAAAACAGAAAATAGCTACCAGTACGCATTTCGCCGGATGGTTTCTTCAGCTGGTTTCCTCCTTTACTTCCTCCTGCTGTCACTTTTTTTTTTTTTTTAATTTAAAGTTTTTTTATTTAGTGCGAAAGGTCACAAACCGACCAGCATAAATGGCCTCGCAGGACCAGAAAGCAGACACAGATAGTGACATAGGAAATAACAGGGGGAGGGGTGTCTCAAGGGAAAACTGTAAGATGCACAGAATCGATGGGGGGAGAGGGTCTTGCCGCCAAAAAATCAGAAGTCTCAGCGAGGGGGGGGAATAAAATATGTATCGCATCAAAGAAGCATCAAAAAGCACAAAAAAAACCCAATAAAACCAAGGGGGGGGGGTCACTTCAAAAACATCTGAGTCCTCAAAAAGCATCAAAAGCGCAAGCAAAGTCTCATAAATGAAGAAAATAAAAATATATCAGAAAAACGTCATGAGTGAAAGCGAGTGGGTCATCAACAAATGTAGGTGTCGCACGGGGGAGTCCACAGGCACACTCTCAACCAGTGTCCCGGAAAGGTAATATCGGCACTGCAAGCAGGGAGAAGCCGAGCAGGCCCGGCCAGGTAGCAGACTGAGACAAACAATTTCCAAGTTCTCCGTCGTCCTCAAACCTTTCGTAGAAGGCAACCAGCATACCTCGGCGCAAGAACACAGGGCTGAGCCGACCCGTCGGTTTAAACAGCTTGGGGGTGCGTGCAGTAGACAGCTCATCGTCTCCTCTTCATCCGCAACAGGTAGCTTTGTGAAGCAGGACTTCAGAAGAGGTCCAGGTGGTCTCCTCTGCTTGTGCGAGCACAGTAACTCCTCATTCTCAATCTTCATGGGCGTGGCTGGCCTCAGCAGGCCGGGGACCAGCGCCGCAACCCCCAACTCAACTACGGCCTGCACTCCACCTCCACTAGGAGCCGTGATCACCGCCGCAGACAGAGGGACTGCCACCGGCACGGCATCCAGACCTCAACTGCTGGAGTCGCCTAGCGAGACATCAGCTGCCATCCCAACCTCCACTCGTGCAGTCGACAAGCTGTCCACTCCCGCTCCTCCAGTAAGGACCTCCACCCCCGAGCGCTCCTGCAGCACGGCCATCATCCGACGCCACATGCCGCGCGTGAGCAGGCTCTCATCGTCCCCGGGTACCTGTTCCAGAAGGGTCTCAAGTCGCTCCAACACCGATCCCAGGTTCCTGATGGGGGGTGGGAGAACCAGCTGACCCTGGTCTGATCCCTCTCTCCATCTCTGCTATAGGGAGAACCATCACAGTCGGAAGACGGGGGCCCTCCATCCTCTCCAACCGCGGCAATTGCACCCTCGGGAAGGATTTGAAATCAGGCGTGGATCAAGTACCAGAAGTGTATCAGGGTATAGGCCTCAAGATGGCCGACCTCAGGGCGCGCACTAAGGCCGAAATCTCCTCCAAACTACTCTTGACTTCGGAGGGGGGGCAAAACGGGCTCCGGAATCTGCCACCCGTCGCCCGATGACCGGCCCAGCAGGGTAACTTAAAAGGGTAAAGACATAGGTAAATCTGGGGAGAAATCCCCGTTATCTGTAAGCGCTAGCGGAGCTCCTGAAAAACGTGTCTGCTTCCCCATGCGGCCGGCCACGCCCCCAGTTAGAAGATTTCTATCATCTTATTCAATATAGTTTTAAAATATAATTTTTATAATATCATTAATATCATATAATAAAATATAATATCATTTTAGTAATTGTATAGATGAAACTGCCAATTTCACATTCACAATCTGTAAATATATAACCAGATATAACACATTGAGATTTATAAAGAAAAAGGGATAGTGAGAAAAATTCTGATTGAACCATATCGATTTCCCTACGACTTTCCTCATATGTTATATTTCTGTATTAAAATGAGATGTGCACACTTCACTTAACAACTTTATAGAGGTGAATGACACAGGAATGAGTCTGGAAAAAGACCCTCACTTCCTTCTTGTAGAGCGTGATTTCCACTGCATTAAGCCGAATTAAGTGACATTAACCTTCTAGCTAATGAAGGTCTGAAGCAACTAAGGCGTAGGGCCCTTAAGTTGCCTCTGATGCCAGGACACAGGGAGGATTTTTCTAGAAGGTTTTGCAGCGCGTGAGGAGATTGAGCGGGAGTGGTGTGGGAGGAGTCGCCAGGAGGGTACTTAAGGCGCGTGTGGAGAGGCTCTGCGCGCCTTTTTCTCCTGAGGTAGAGCGGTTAAAATCTGTGCTGCGTCAGAGAGCTGTGTTTTTTCGGCTTTTTTGCCTTAAAAAATTGTTTTGGTGAATGGCAGAAGGCGGTGAACTGGAGTCTCTATTGGAGGAAGTGCGGGAGGCGGCTCGGCATCGTGGTGTGGAGTGGGCCAGAAGAAGCCTGTCGGAGGTGTTGGCAGCGGAATCGGAAGGGGGATCTCGGCCTGCCAGGATTTCGAGGCCTCCAGAGCGGTTCAGTCCGGGAGGCGAATCCAGTGGTGTATCGACGGCTGAGAGGTTGAGATTGGAGGCTGTGAGAGGCCGTGGACGGTTGGTTCAGCGGATGTTGGCTGGTGGTGACGCAGTTGGGAATGAGGCTGGCGTGGGCGCTTCCAGACGTGGGAAAGTTAGGAGCTCGAGGCCGGTATCGGCGGCTAAGGATCCTTCTGGTCGGAGGGATGGTGTGGTGAGCTCTACCAGGAGAGAAGGAGTGCGGAGGTCGAGGAGTTCCTCGGGGAGAGAAGAGTTCGGTGGTCCACCAGGGGTCCCTGAGGAGGAGCAAGGGCTGTCTCAGGGACTGATGTTTTGGCGGTAAGACAGTTGGTGGATAGGGATGTGGACGGTGTTGTGGCACAGGGTTTGGTGTGCGGGATGAGGTCACTCAGGAACTCGAATTAAATTGGTGTTCAGTTGGTGGAGATGATGGAGCTCCGGAGGTTGGTGTGAGGGAGCGAGTTAATGATTTTGGTACTTCGGGTTCTGGGGCTCATCGCACAAATGTTTTTTCGTCCACAGTTCCAATGGTTCTGGAGAGGAGTCCACAGCCGGTTGGTGGTTTTCAGGCTGCTGGAGTTGGTGGAGTTGGTGCAGGGGGTTCGGAAACTGTGGCACAGGAGGTTCCAGGAAGTTCGGGTGGACCTCGTGTGGCAACAGGTAATGGAAATGGTGGTGATGTGAGTTCTTTCATGTCTTTTTTACAGGGGGCCTTTGAGGCTTGGTCGGTTTCACCAAGGGGTGTGAACCAGGGTGTGGATTTGGTTCAAGCATGGAAGGGTGCAGGTGGACCAGTTGTGAGAGCTTGTGGAGCTATTGGGGGTGAAGATATTGCTTCAAGAGGGCCGAGTGGTGATTTGGGTTCACTTGGTGAGTCCGCAGGGGTGGTGGATGTGGCAAGGAGGAATGCTTACGTGTCATTTTCTGGGCCTTTGGGGTTTCATTTGAAACAGGAGGTTAAAGAAGGCATATGGCGGGGTTGAGTATGTGGAACTTTTTTCCCTGCTCCCATTGGATGAGGTGGCTGGGGTAAAAGATATTCATCTAAGGACGGTTTAAAGGAAGAGGAGGAAAGGAAAAAGAGTTTTCGGAGGATTCCGAAGTCATTCGGGAATTGGCTCGGGGTTTTTTGTATTTTGGCAAGTGTGGTTGGGGAGAAGAGCCCACAGCACTGTTCAGGTCTTTTTTGTTATGTGGATGGGATTTGGGAGGCTTATCGGATTTATGGTGGTTGGGCGTGGTGGAAATACGATGAGCAGTTTAAGCAACGTTTGGCGGCTCACCCAGGCATGGGGTGGATCAAATGGACATTACGCTTGTGGTGCGTTTGATGGGGGCACCAAAAGGCATTGCCTCCAGGGGGAGTCGGTGGGGGAGGGGTCAGTTCCCACCGGTAGGTGTTAAAAGGGATTGTGCTGGGGCGGAGCTAGCGCCCAACCAAGATGGCCGCGTGATCCCGAGGCTCCCAGGCACCTAGCACCAAGACCTTTGTTTTTGAGCACCCCTGAGCCGATTTTTCTTTACCTCGAGTCTCCTATAGCTCCAGCAACATGCCAGCCTCAAAACCGCTAAAAAAAACGCGGCCGCAGGACCCATCCGTAGCCCATCATTTCGTCCCGGCCAAAAGACAGGCCGAAGCCTCCCAAGATGGCGGCCACTGTGAAACGCTGTACCCGGAGGAAGAGTTACCCACTTCAGCTGACTTAGCGGTTCCGGCCTCGAGGGGAGATGTGGAGCGCCTCTTTACCAAGATGTCCCAGATGCAGACCTTTCTGGCGGGTGAGGTGGCGAAATTGGGGACAGAACTGCGGGGAGAGATTGATTCGCTGGGTGCACGCACGGCTGAACTGGAGGACCAGGCCGCAGAGATAACGCAGGCCCATAACGACTTGGCGGAGGGTACCGGGGACCTAGCCAAAAGAGTCTCATTTTTGGAGTCCAAGATGGAGGACTTGTCTAATCGTTCCAGAAGAAATAATATAAGGTTGAGAGGTCTCCCGGAATCTGTGTCACCTAAGGATCTCAATGGGACGGTGCAGGGTATACTACGTCGCCTTGCACCGGACATAACGGAGGCCCATCTGTTAATGGATCGGATTCACAGGGCCCAAAGACCCCCGAATCTTTCGTCTCTTATCCCGCGAGACGTGATATTCCGCATGCATTACTTCACGGCGAAACATCAGATCCTTCAAGCCGCACGCACCTTCCAGCTGGACTTTGAGGATAAACCCCTACAGCTGTTCCAGGATTTGGATCCCGCGACCCTCCGCCGACGCAGGGCTTGGCGCCCCATTACAGAACACCTGTCTGCTCACGACATCCCATACACGTGGGGATTTCCCTTTCGCCTGCAAGTGTCGGTGGCGGGCCGGCAGGTGGCCCTCACCCCCTCCTCAGATCTTGCCGCCTTCTGGGCCGCAGTGAAGTGCCCACCTCTGGAGGATTTTGTCGCCCCCGTGCTCCCGCCTTCTTCCTTCCCTCGTCTACAGCAGCGCTGGACTCGAGTTGGTACCACGAGCGGGGAAGGCTGATGATGATTATGAGGCCTGGAGGCCCGTTTCTTCTCTCTTCTCTCCAAATTTTTCCCTCATTGGAGGGTTATCTCTCAGGAGTCCGGATGGTGGTGGATCACCATGTGAACCATACGGGAGGTCTGAGTGCTGTTGCTCTCCGGTTTTTTCTTTTTCTTTTGCTTTAACTGCCCTTGGCTCAGGGCCATTTAATGATGTCACTGATGTTTACTTATTATTTGATCCAAAGCTTCTGGTATGCCTAATTGAGTTTCTACTGTCTTGCAGGGGCTCCCTGGGGGAGGTTCGCCCCGACGGTTCTATTCGGGACGGGTCGGGGGACCCTCCCTCCCGGAATTCCCCCCCTATCGGTTATAATGTCATATCCAGGTATTGCTAGTGTTTCTCAACTTCGGTCGGGTGTGGGGGTGTGGGGGACTGGGGTTCGGGGAGTTTTTGGTCTCCTTGTCCTCCCCTCCAAGGTCGGCCTGGCACTCCATAAGCCCAGGCGCTTTTTGTGTTATGTCGTGTTTTTGTCTTACGTTGTTGGTGGGTCTTTGTTTCTCGGGCGTGCCACCCGCTCCTATGCTTTTCTCTTTTCTTTTCTGTCTTTCCTCATCTCTCTTTCTCCACCTCCTCTCTTGCCCCTGACTCCAGTTTCCCTCTCTTGCCCTCAGACAGAGATAGGGGGGGCATCTTTGGTGCCTCACTCCCTTTTCACCTCCCTCTTGTTGACTCTGTATGGGGGATAGAGGCCTAAAGATTTTGTCCCTTAATGTTAAGGGATTAAACACACCCCAAAAGAGGCGTCTGTTGTTGAGGGAGCTTAAACGATCCGCGTGTCATATAGCAATGATTCAGGAGACCCATTTTGCTTCATCCCGCCAATTTTCACTGAGAGACAAAGCCTTCCCTGTTGCCTACATGGCGTCATCTCCACAAAAGAAAAAGGGAGTGGCTACCCTGATCCACTCCTCCTGTCCCTTTAAAATTCACCTTCAAGTTTCAGATCCAGCTGGACGTTATTTGATGCTAGTGGGACAGATAGCTTCCACCACCCTAACCTTATTTAACATTTATGCTCCTAATGGTTATGACCCTGACTTCTGGACAGAAATATCTTCTTTACTGACAACTAGAGCTGACGGTCGAGTTATTTTGGCGGGGATTTTAATGCCGCCCCCCAGCCCTCTCTGGACAGAAAGGCATCGGGGGACTCCTCGGGGACGCCTTCGGGATACCCCCAGGATGCTTCCCTGGAGTCCTTTATGCTTGACCATTCCCTGGTGGATGCATGGCGCCTCCATCACCCGGGTGATAGGGACTTCACCTTTTTTTCCAACCCCCACCGCTCTTACTCCCGAATAGACCTTTTCCTGGTGTCCCTGTCGACGATGCCTTTAATTCCGACCTCAAGCATAGGTGATATCACGTGGTCGGACCACGCTCCGATCTCCATGACGTTATCCATACCGTCCTACAAACCGGCGTGGTCGTGGCGTCTGAATTCCTCTTTGCTACACAAACCCGAACATATCATAGAACTGCGGCAACAGCTTAGCGAATATTTTCTGGAAAATGACTCACCCACCCTTTCCCCCACCACCCTGTGGCTGGCCCATAAAACGGTGATACGAGGCCATCTCATACAATTAGGTAGTAGACTCAAAAAACAAAAGCTAGCTTCCCTGGTTTCTTTGACCAAGGACCTGTCTAAATGGGAAGCTCTGAACAAACTTTCACCCTCAGACGTCTTGACCGCCCAGATTAAAACGATCAGGACCGCAATACGTCAACTACTCGGGGAGGACGCGGCCCGCTCATTGGCCTGGTCCAAGAGGACCTATTTTGAATTTGCCAACAAATCTCACACCCTTTTAGCGTCTAAACTTCGCAATAAAACTAGGTCCAAACATATAACGGGAGCCAGAGATGGGGAGGGAGTCCTGCACACGTCCCCAGCTACAGTTAATAAATTGTTTACCTCATACTTCCGGACATTATACAACCATTCCCCGACCCACGTTTCTGACTCTATCCCATTGGGCCAATCGATTGACCGTTTCCTGTTGAATGCTCCTCTCCCCCGGCTATCCCCCGCACAGAGACAGACGCTTAGACACCCTCCATCTGAGGAGGAGATAGCTGAGGTCATTAAGGCATTCAAACCTCACAAGGCCCCTGGCCCGGATGGGTTCTCTGCCTTTTATTATAAAACATTTGCACAAACTTTGTCTCCGCATTTACACAAATTTTATCTGTCTCTGTGGGAGGGTGCCCCAGCCCCAGCAGATTTTCTCCGCTCAGACATTATTTTAATTCCAAAGGAAGGAAAGGACCCGTCTTATCCACAAAATAATAGGCCTATTTCCCTTTTGAATGTTGATTATAAAATATTCACAAAAATACTTGCAAATAGACTGAACTCCTTCTTAGCTTCTATAATACACCCGGATCAAGTAGGGTTTATCCCGGGCAGACATGCATTTGCTAATACCAGACGTGCTGTGGTGCTGATGGAGCGTATGACTGGCACCCGACTGCCTTCTCTGCTCATCTCTCTGGATGCAGAGAAGGCGTTTGATCGACTAGAATGGCCTTTTTTGTTTCGACTTTTGACCACGTGGGGCTTCCCGATGTCCTTTCTCTCGGTCCTCCGATCTCTATATAATTCCCCTACCTCTGCTGTCATTACCCCAGGTACTGTTCCCACGAGTTTCTCTGTCGGAAATGGGACTCGACAGGGATGCCCTTTGTCTCCCCTCCTCTTTGCCCTATCTCTCGAACCCCTTTTATCGGCCATTCGTCACTCCCCCCATATTACAGGAGTGACAGTAGGAAGAGGAATACAAGGTATCGGCGTACGCCGATGATGTCTTGCTCACTCTTAGCCATCCCTCCGCCTCCATTCCTCACCTGCTCTCCCTCCTGCGCGACTTTTCAGCAGTCTCGGGTTATAAGGTTAACCTAGAAAAGTCAGTTGCTATGCCTTTTTCCCTGTCGGACTCGATCTGTCGGGAGATTGAGCGGTCTTCAGGTTTCCGTCTTACTCGCTCCTCTTTGAAATACCTGGGAGTGTGGCTTACACCTGATGTGAATGGATTGCACTCCTTAAACTATGAGGCAATGTTTAAACTTCTGGGTGAGGACCTGGAGAGGTGGGGGAGAGAGGGGGTCTCCTGGATTGGCAGGATCAATTGTATAAAGATGAACCTGCTTCCGAGATTACTATATCTATTTCAAGCCCTGCCGGTCTGGGTGTGCCCCGATCTCTTCGACAGCTGCAGTCCCAAATTGAAGGTTTTGTGTGGGCGGGGGGCAGGAGAAGGGTTTCTAAATATGTCCTATACCGTCCTAAAGAACGGGGGTCTGGGCCTTCCACACTTGTATAAATATTTTCAAGCGGCTCAGGTTGCTCAGTTTGTGATGTTTCATCTGCCCCAACACTCCCAACGTTGGGCCGATTTGGAATCTGACCTATTTGCACCAGACCTCCCGCAATTTTATTTTTGGCTACCCAAGGAGTTCCGCCCGTTATTGCGGTCCACCTGTACAGCGACTCTGACCTCACTGAGGGTATGGGACTCCGTCCGGGACAAATTCCACCTCTGCTCTTGTTACTCGCCTCTAATGCCATATTTACGCAACAGAGCTTTTGCTCCGGGATTGTCCCCCTCCGCTTTTGCAGCTTTTGAAAATATCGACCTGCAGAGGGTTAAGCATTTCAGATCTTCAGGAGATGACTGGTTCTCTTTCTCGGACCTACAATCGAAGGGTGACCTTCGGACCTTTGACCATTTCAGATTCTTACAGATACGGGACTTTTTATCTCAACATAACATTTCACAAGCAGCGAGTCAGAAATTAACGTTTTTTGAATCCATGTGTGATTCCGGAAGGGCTCCGAAAGCTCTAATTTCCACCTTATATAATCATTTTTCATGCGAGGATGTCTCCTGGCTGACCCCTGGATTCATTGCCCGCTGGGAGGCGGATATCGGGGAGGAGTTGGAGGGGGAGGAGTGGCAAGATATGTGGGAAAATGTTGCAAAAGTGTCTATATGTGTTACACTGAAAGAACAGGCATATAAAACGATGTACCGATGGTATACTACCCCGGTCTTGCTCTCGCATCTGCAGCCGGCTACCCCTGATGTTTGTTGGAGGGGCTGTGGGGCTCGGGGTACCTTGTTTCACATGTGGTGGCTGTGCCCGAAGGTGCGTTTTTTCTGGGACCGGATTGGTGACTTATTAGAGGAGGTGTTTCAACAGCCTTTCCCACTTGATTCTTGGGCCTTCCTGCTCCATAGGTCTCCGGCATCCCTTCAGGGGCCGGATTGCAAACTCTTTCACAGGATAGTGTTGGGTGCTAGGAGAGCTCTCGCTAAGCACTGGCGAGATGGGGATGTGCCTTCCGTTGAGGTGGTCCGGGCTTATATAGCCGAGGCG
Source organism: Leptobrachium leishanense (assembly GCA_009667805.1). Lineage (NCBI taxonomy): Eukaryota > Metazoa > Chordata > Amphibia > Anura > Megophryidae > Leptobrachium > Leptobrachium leishanense. Next base: position 477,499,229 of record CM019063.1, on the reverse strand, counting down.
CATCACATGGATAAACTGTCAGCGGTGATCCACAACTCGCTTCCCTCGTTTTACAAAACCTGGAGTCGTTGAAGAAACTAATTAAAACCCGATTAATACCTGAGGGGGGTTAGATGCGTGAGGTTTCCCCTTTCTAGTTTTCTCTGTCCTTTTCTTTTCTTTCCTTTTCTTTTCTCTCTTTTGTCTTACGTGGTTTAATGTTTGTCCTGTCTTTGTCGGCTGCGTGGCATGCCAAGCGCTGGGCATAAGGGCTTATCTGCTACATGTCATCCGAACTCGACTATTATGTTTAATTGTTTCTACCTTGATTCTGTAAGTTGAGCTAGGTCATGTTTTATTCGGCTTGCCCTCTCTGCCCTGCGAGGCGATGTCACAGGTGGCTGTTTACCTGTTTTCTGTGTTTAAATCTTTTTCAAAATAAAGAATTATAAAAAAAAAAAAAGGGATTGTGCTGGCAGTTTATCGAGGGTCAGTGCAAGTTTGGTGATGGGTGCTGGTTCAAGCACGAATGTTCAAATTTTGGAGGATTGCATTCATTGCCCAGATGTTTTAAGAGGGCAAGACAGGGAGGTCTGCCGTTTGGAGGGTCTGTAGAGGGGGACTTTCTCAGTGAAACTCGACACAATGTTACTGTGGCTAAGGCTTTATGGAAGACGTAGGGATGCATTGTTCTACAAGACGGTTTTGGTGTTGGTTTTCGGATTCCTTTTGTGGTAAGGCCAGGAGGTGGCAAGTTAAGTAATTTAAAGTTGGCTAGAGTGTATCCGGAGGTAGTTCGGGTGAAGGTGTGTAAAGAGATTGGGGCGGGTAGGATGGCAGGTCCATTCTCGTCTCCGCCAGTGCGGGATTTGAGGATATCCCCTTTGGGAGTAGTGCCAAAGCGGAAGGCAGGAGAGTTTTGCTTGATTCATCATTTATCCTATCCACGGGGTGGATCGGTGAATGATGATATTGGTGAGTCATCAGATTGCCAGTCATCAGATTGCTGAAGAGGTTTGCCTTGCTTTGTCTTAAATTTAATGTTTTATGCAGGGCAAGGCATGTTCCGGGCAATGTTCCCTCTAATTTTTGGGGGCCGTGAGCGCACCAGATTTTTCATGAGCAACAATATTTTCGTCATGAGCGCTTATTGACTATGGTAACCAATAGTTGGTTTTTTAAAAGTAGCGCAATTGATCGTACGTGTAAGTGAAAACTGTTCAAAGCTAAAACGAAGCAACCAGATGATTTGATAAAACTTATATCTGAATGAATGTATATTTATATTTTCTAACTCATGTGAGAAAAGAAAAGAAAAAACTTCCATCAATTAAGGTACATGAGACTTGTACAAATATCAGTCCTATCATTTATAAGAGTCTGATAACCTAGATTTACCTAGATTTGTTCACGTCTGTCTCGAGTTAGTTGCCAACGGGTGTACACTTGATCAAGGTTGATATGTTCACCTGAATTTAAATAAGTCTTTATCCTTATAAGACAGTCCAGATGATCAACTTGAAGTCGGTTACGCATTTTGGTCTTTGTTGCATTCATGAGACTAAATCCACGTTCACACTCGGCACTGGAAGCCTGGAACGAGGCGCATATATCGACTAGCAGTGCTAACTCGCTGAATTCTTCTTCAGTAAGGATGTAAGAAACAAAGTCGTTGAAATTTTTAAACATTCCTGCTTTAACTTTCTCACAAGCAATAAACTTGAAGTCCCGATACTGTTTGCAAGTCTGCTTCTTGTATTCATCGCTGTCAGTTTTACCAAGTAATTTACTGTATTTAACTGCTAGGTTTGCAATCTCGGTTTGCCCATTTTCATAGCTGGAAACGTCTGTCAGAGTACGTAACTCAAACACCTTCCAATCTAGCAACTCGTCGTCTGGGAACCGGCGATCCAAGTGGTCACAGACACGTTCGATAAATCTGATTACCGAGGCTGTGTCTACTTCTTCATATTTGGTTAACAGATCTTTAGCATCATCGCTCCAGTGTACGCATTCGCCGAGGTACTGCGAGCGCAACTTGGCAATTTTCGCTTTGACTAACTGATGTGCTTCGACTGGGGACAAACAACTTCTTTGGAATACTTTACTGAGGTCTGCTAATTGTCCAAGAACGTCATGGAGAACAGTAAGTGCGACGTGATACTGAGGATTTCTCAAACGCTTCAAACAATACTTGTTAATAGGATCGTTATTTTCACTGACCTGTTGCCCACAGTACTCTTCCAATACAGTGTAGTTTCTCATTATTGCATTAACTGCAAAATAACGCGATAGCCAACGAACTTCGTTTAACGGTCTGAATGCAATAACATCACTTTCGGTCACTTTCGCCAGCTCTGCCAGTTCTTGTCGCTTTACAGTTGACTTGCTAAAGAGCGTATATACAGTCCTTAACAAGGTCTCGATGTCTTTCATCAAAGACACATTCTTCCAGGCGTCATCTATGCCAAGGTCTTCTCTGTGTGCAACGCAGTGTTGTTCTAACACATGTGGAACTTCGCGACGTAGCTGAGCTGCGACGCCATTCTGCTTGCCCAACATTACCGAAGCACCATCAGAGGTAAACATTACCATTTTCTGTAAATCTAACTTACAGTCTGCATAGAACTGCTTAATTGCCATTGTAATTGAGGTGCTATCACATGCCGATAGCTTGAGAATTCCGGCGAAAACTGTTTTGTGAATATTCATGCCTACTGGACGAAATTTCAAGTATAAAATCAGCATTTTTGTGATGGACACATCTGTGCTTTCATCCGCTATCAGAGTATGAAATGGAGCACTATTTATTTCAGTCAAAATTTGGGCTTTGACAACCATGTTAATGGACTCCACAAACTCGAACGCATAATTCTTGCTGCGCCAACTCTCTGGTAATTGAACGTATTTTGCGACGTGTGCATGAATTTCTTGAACAGATAGCATTGACGCGTTCAATTTAATAGCCAATATGACATTATCAATAAGAATCTTCACCTGTTCGGGCTTCGAAATCTTCCGCTGAGCTACCTCCAATCTCTGTTCTCTGTCGCTTGCTGATTCTGTAAACATCTTGAGAATACCCCCTTTGCTAATATTTACGAGCTTTGCAACGGATTCGAGGTGAGTTTTGTGCAGCAGGTGTCGCTTTAAGTAATCTAACTTCCATTCGTTCCAGCGTTTGCCGTTTGTAAATTCGCCAGGAGCATCCGCTTTCTTACAAACATTGCAAATAACAGCATCGGAATTCTCGTTGTATGTAAAAACATCTTTCAGCATGACCGTTTGTTTTTTTCCTGACGACGGCATTTCAGTTTCTACAAGTTCGTCTAACCACTCTATCTTAAAACGTGCGCATGTTCTTTTCCTGCACAACATCACACCGTGATCGGAACGTTTTTGCTTCGACATTGAAATTTAAGTCAAGTTATAAGTTAACAGCTTTAGACAGTCCAGCCACTGTGATCGATTTCCCTCGTCATCATCACGCCGGAACGCAGCTACGTGTTCAGCTGCGCGACGAAGAGCTCCCCCGGAACTTCCCCATTGCGCAGCGCCTACAGCCTGTAACCAGGGTCAGACGAACGCATTTCTGACGTCCAGCTTCAAAACGCACGTCGGTGCGTGCGAACGCATTTTTTCACGGAATACGCTTAAGCGGTCAGACGATGCGCAATTCTGGACGTATTTCATGACGGAGCTGTAAAAAAACGAGAAAAATCCGATGAATCTAAGTTGGCCACCCCTGCACTAATTTGTGCGCGCATAAATACACGTTGTGCGCGCTGTCATTGCATTCCGTGCGCGGGCGCGCACGTTAGAGGGAATCCATTGGATTTGCCCCAGCTCACAAATGGATTTGCCCCCAGCTCATGGATTTGCCCCAGCTCTCACATGGATTTGCCCCAACTCATGGATTTGCCCAGCTCATGGATTTGCCCCCAGCTCATGGATTTGCCCCCAGCTCATGGATTTGCCCCCCAGCTCATGGATTTGCCCCCCAACTCATGGATTTGCCCCCCAACTCATGGATTTGCCCCCCAGCTCATGGATTTGCCCCCCAGCTCGTGGATTTGCCCCCCAGCTCTTGGATTTGCCCCCCAGCTCGTGGATATGCCCAGCTCGTGGATTTAACCCCCCAGCTCGTGGATTTGCCCCCCAGCTCATGGATTTGCCCCCCAGCTCGTGGATTTGCCCCCCAGCTCGTGGATTTGCCCCCCAGCTCGTGGATTTGCCCCCCAGCTCGTGGATTTGCCCCCCAGCTCATGGATTTGGCCCCCAGCTCATGGATTTGCCCCCCAGCTCATGGATTTGCCCCAGGCAGCTCGTGGATTTAACCCCCCAGCTCGTGGATTTGGCCCCCAGCTCATACCTGGTTAGTTGCCCCAGCGGGGTTTAAGGGGACCCAGATGCCGGGCAGCGCGGGAATGCCTGCCCGGTCCTGAAGAGTCCGTCCTGTTAAAGGGGATGGCTGCGTGGCGTGCGTGCGCAGGTCACGCGGTCCGGCCAGTCAGGTGGCCTGATTAGCCGGACCACGTGACCGGCTGCGCGCGCACGCACGCAGCCGCTTAGGACGGACTCTTCAGAACCGGGCAGGCACTCACGCGCTGCCCGGCTCTGGGTCCCCTCAAACCCCGCCGGTTGCCATGCGCGCATAACCACAAGTTGTGCGCGCTGGCACCGCGTTCCCTGCGCGCGCGCGCACGCGCGCACGTTGCAGGGAACACTGGTTCCGGGTCGCCTTAACTCAGTGGCGGATGCTTTGTCTCGTTTTCAGTGGGACAGGTTTCGTTCCCTGGCTCCGTTGGCGGAGAAAGTGGGCACCCCTTGTCCGGAGGGCCTTTGGCAGCTAGGTTCGGAATTTTTGGAAGATGGGTGAGGGTTTTTTTGTCTTAGTCCTCTTGGAAGGCCTACTCGCGAGTGAGGAGGGATTGGGACGCATTGGCTGAACGGTTCAGGTACGTTTCAGTGGGTGGATTGGATGATTTAAGTTTGCTTAGAGATACCTCATTCGGTTATTCGAGTCAGGGGCATCTCCTGGGGTTGTACGGCAGTCATTGGCCGCATTGGTTTTCCTTCTCCATGTATCAGGGAAAAGAGATGTCACCAAGGATTTTGTTATCAGGTTCGAGTGGGGAGCTGGTGTTCAATTCTAGGAGAGGAGGTGGTGGTTTGGAAGCTGATGCGGTTTGGTTGGGAGTTAGGGAAATTGTTATTTGGGTTTCTAACTCCAAGACTGATCAGTTGGGTAGGGGGCGTACAGTTGGTTTATCCAGTGCGGATAACTGCGTGGTTTGTTCAGTGAAGAGCGTTAAGGAATTTTTGCAGTTACGGGTGGAGCCTGGTGTGGCCTTTTTATGTCACGCGGACGGGTCGGATTTATCAAGGTATTAGTTTGTTACCATTTTTAAGAAGGGTTTGTTGAGTTTTAGGGAGGAATCCGGAGGAATTTGGTTCTCATTCTTTTGGTATTGGGGCAGCAACAGAAGCTTCAAGGTTGGGTTTGTTGGCAGTGGAAATTCAAGAATTGGGAAGATGGAAGTCGAGGGCTTTTCAGTCCTACGTGCGTCCAGGTTTGGTGTTATGAATCTTGGAAACACTTGTTAATGCTGGGAGGCTATGTGGAGAAAAGTTTGCTGTATGATCTGTTCTGTTATGTTTTTCACTTTTATAAAAAAAAAAAAGAAATCAAACTTTTACATAGAATATGAATTTATACCTTTTTCATGGAATAATTTATACCTTTTATATGGAATATATATATTTATTCTATTTTATCTTTGTATATCTGTTTGTTGTTTGTGGAGGAGTGTGGAGGTTGGAGGATTTGGAAGGGGTCAGCGGCTGCGGGATAAGCAGCCCGGGGGAATCATCTTTCTGCTCCTCAGGGCAGGATGGGGTGGGTGGGCAGAGGCCAGCGGCGCTCTGCCCCGTTGCCAGCACTTCTGCTGGGTAAGGGTCGCTTTGCGGGAGGATGGCTTCTTCCATCTCCAGGGGGATCAAAGGTTGCGGGCAAACCAGCCCGGGGGGGAACATCTGTCTGCTCCTCGTGGCAGACTGTGGAGAGGGGGCAGAGGCCAGCGGCGCTCTGCCCGTGGCCAGCTCTTCTGCTGGGTAGGGGTGTCCTTGTGGGAGGAGGGCATACTCCATAATGAAGGAGGTCAGGGGCTGTGTGGAAACAAGCCCCAGGGGATCCTCGGGGGGATCCGGGGAAACAAGCAAGGGCTGCGGGCAAAGCAGCCCGGGTAGATCATCCATCTGCGCCTCGGGGCAGGATGGGGTGGGTGGGCAGAGGCCAGCGGCGCTCTGCCCCGTTGCCAGCGCTTCTGCTGGGTAAGGGTCACTTTGCGGGAGGATGGCTTCTTCCATCTCCAGGGGGATCAAAGGTTGCGGGCAAACCAGCCCGGGGGGAACATCTGTCTGCTCCTCGTGGCAGACTGTGGGGGGTGTAGCTTCCTTGACGGAAATTCCAG